>CM063514.1:32357812-32971979 GCA_032199755.1 Ambrosia artemisiifolia | reverse complement strand
TAAACTTAATGTTTCTTAAAAACCATTATTGATCAACCAATTTATAAATTTTGCCACTTGCATAATTTGACTTGAGTCATCATTGTGTAAAAAAAAAAAAGAAGAAAGAAAGAAAAATCATCAATTAAGTATGTCATTATCATTAGTTTTATTGAAAAGACTGATGAACATGAGAATTAGTATTGGGAACTCAAATTCAAAACCAATTTGTACAAAGTATCTATCTTAGACTAATTTGTTTTTAAATGGGTGGTTATATTTAAACCCCCCACCCTTCTATTTTAACCCCCTCAAAGCGCCTCGCTTTGGCCTAAGCGAGGCGCTTTGAGCTAAATTCGAGACGGTCAGTACGAGAATCAGAAAAAGCTGATTTTTAAATTCCAAGCGTCTCGCTTAGGCCTAAGCGAGGCGCTTCAAGGGGGTAATTTATTTTGGTAGTTGTTTTGATATTTTGAGTTGGTTTTTTTATTTTTTTTAATTTAATAATTATAAAAAGTTAAAAAATTTTAAAAAACAAAGTAATAACCCTAATCATTGTCAACTTCAAAATTTCAACTTCACGTTCAGGTGCTTAATACTGGATTGATGATACCTTGTTCCACCCAAATCAAGGGATCTGCTTGGAGTCTAAAGCTTCATTAAACGTGGCTCGCTCAAGGGGCAGTCGACGAAGATCATTCAAAATTTCAACTTCCCTTTCAGGTGCTTAAGTCCACCTTGAAGACTTGATTCGGTGCAATCAGACTCCGAATGCGGTATGCGCGTTTAATTTCATTAAACGCAGCTCGCTCAAGGGGCAGTCGACGAACATCATTCAAAATTTCAACTTCCCTTTCAGGTGCTTAAGTCCACCTTGAAGACTGGATTCGGTGCAATCAGACTCCGAATGCGGTATGCGCGTTAAATTTCATTAAATGCGGCAATCAAGGGATCCGCTTGGAGTCTAAAGCTTCGTGTGTCATCCTTGTGTTTTCAAGACACAGGCAAGTCCTCGTCTGATCCACAAAACAAAACAATAATCTTGAAGTTTTTTAATATAGCCATTTTCCCCTGGGTTTACCAGGAATGGGTTGAAAGTGTGTGTTGCACCGGCTTGAGATATGAGTTTGATTAGCTTAAATCTCTCTGATCCATGGTATCCACTATCAGGTTGTCTTCATCGTTGACCGCTATCTGTCGGATAACAACTGAAAAAGTTGTAATTACAAGAAGATGATCAAGGATGCTACAACATAACTTGCACCGGCTTGAGATATGAGTTTGATTAGCTTGAATCTCTCTGATCCATGGTATCCACTTTTCAGGTTGTCTTCATCGTTGACCGCTATCTGTCGGATAACAACTCTCAAAAATTGTAATTACAAGAAGATGATCAAAGATGCTACAACATAACTTGCACCGGCTTGAGATATGAGTTTGATTAGCTTAAATCTCTCTGATCCATGGTATCCACTATCAGGTTGTCTTCATTGTTGACCGCTATCTGTCGGATAACAACTGAAAAAGTTGTAATTACAAGAAGATGATCAAGGATGCTACAACATAACTTGCACCGGCTTGAGATATGAGTTTGATTAGCTTGAATCTCTCTGATCCATGGTATCCACTTTTCAGGTTGTCTTCATCGTTGACCGCTATCTGTCGGATAACAACTGAAAAAGTTGTAATTACAAGAAGATGATCAAAGATGCTACAACATAACTTGCACCGGCTTAAGATATGAGTTTGATTAGCTTAAATCTCTCTGATCCATGGTATCCACTATCAGGTTGTCTTCATCGTTGACCGCTATCTGTCGGATAACAACTGAAAAAGTTGTAATTACAAGAAGATGATCAAGGATGCTACAACATAACTTGCACCGGCTTGACATATGAGTTTGATTAGCTTGAATCTCTCTGATCCATGGTATCCACTTTTCAGGTTGTCTTCATCGTTGACCGCTATCTGTCGGATAACAACTGAAAAAGTTGTAATTACAAGAAGATGATCAAAGATGCTACAACATAACTTGCACCGGCTTGAGATATGAGTTTGATTAGCTTAAATCTCTCTGATCCATGGTATCCACTTTCAGGTTGTCTTCATCGTTGACCGCTATCTGTCGGATAACAACTGAAAAAGTTGTAATTACAAGAAGATGATCAAAGATGCTACAACATAACTTGCACCGGCTTGAGATATGAGTTTGATTAGCTTGAATCTCTCTGATCCATGGTATCCACTTTTCAGGTTGTCTTCATCGTTGACCGCTATCTGTCGGATAACAACTGAAAAAGTTGTAATTACAAGAAGATGATCAAAGATGCTACAACATAACTTGCACCGGCTTGAGATATGAGTTTGATTAGCTTAAATCTCTCTGATCCATGGTATCCACTTTCAGGTTGTCTTCATCGTTGACCGCTATCTGTCGGATAACAACTGAAAAAGTTGTAATTACAAGAAGATGATCAAAGATGCTACAACATAACTTGCACCGGCTTGAGATATGAGTTTGATTAGCTTAAATCTCTCTGATCCATGGTATCCACTTTCAGGTTGTCTTCATCGTTGACCGCTATCTGTCGGATAACAACTGAAAAAGTTGTAATTACAAGAAGATGATCAAAGATGCTACAACATAACTTGCACCGGCTTGAGATATGAGTTTGATTAGCTTAAATCTCTCTGATCCATGGTATCCACTTTCAGGTTGTCTTCATCGTTGACCGCTATCTGTCGGATAACAACTGAAAAAGTTGTAATTACAAGAAGATGATCAAAGATGCTACAACATAACTTGCACCGGCTTGAGATATGAGTTTGATTAGCTTAAATCTCTCTGATCCATGGTATCCACTTTCAGGTTGTCTTCATCGTTGACCGCTATCTGTCGGATAACAACTGAAATGTTAGAAGAAGGTGATGAGATAGATGAAAAAGTTGTCTTCATCGTTGATCGGTCAAAGTCTGTTAGCAATGATAACGAAATGATCGTTATCTCTCGGATAACAACTGAAAAGGTGTCTTCAATGATTCTAAAAAACTTGAAAGACTGGATTCGGTGCAATCAGACTCCGAATGCGGTATCCACTTTTCAGGTTGTCTTCATCGTTGATCGGTCAAAGTCTGTTAGCAATGATAACGAAATGATCGTTATCTCTCGGATAACAACTGAAAAGGTGTCTTCAATGATTCTAAAAAACTTGAAAGTAATTACAAGAAGATGATTTTACTGTCTAGTTCTTTTGGCCACAGGTACTGTCTAGTGGTTGGAACAAGGTATGGATATGGAGAACATGGAATGAGATGGTTTCGATTTTCGTACAAAGATTCCATAAGTAAAAGTCAGTTGTTAAAAGTATCAAGACTATGAAATTAGTAAAACAACTTTACAGTTGTTTATCGGAGAGATAACTGTCAACGATGAAGGCAGCCTGATAAAGGCTGAACACGAGTGTAATCAAACAAGGTGCTATGAAAACCACCAACGATCAATTATAATATAGTCTGGAAGTCAAACATATCAATTAAACATGCAAAAATTATGTTTTGAAAAAATATGGGTATCGAATGTTTAGTCGGAGGACCACTTACAATGATTCATCAAAGTTGTACAATCTGGATGTTTTTACTGGAAAACCAAAACGAGCAATAAACGAAGCGAAACGGAGAGATATAATTTTCTTGGCTTAGAAACAACTTAAAAGAAGCAAAAATGAATTAAAATTATTTTTTGGTGATTAACAGATAATTTTAAAGAATTAAAAGAAATTCAAGTTTTTTAAAAAAAAGGCCAAAGCGCCTCGCTTTGGTCAAAGCGAGGAGCTTGTGGTCTAATCAAACCATTCAAGCGCCTAGCTTTGGCCAAAGCTAGGCACCCAAACGCCTAGCTTTGGCCAAAGCTAGGCACCCAAGCGCCTCGCTTTGACCAAAGCTAGGCGCTTTGGCCTTTTTTTTTAAAAACTTGAATTTCTTTTAATTCTTTAAAATTATCTGTTAATCACCAAAAAATAATTTTAATTCATTTTTGCTTCTTTTAAGTTGTTTCTAAGCCAAGAAAATTATATCTCTCCGTTTCGCTTCGTTTATTGCTCGTTTTGGTTTTCCAGTAAAAACATCCAGCTTTGTACAACTTTGATGAATCATTGTAAGTGGTCTTCCGACTAAACCTAACTCGCAACAATTGTTTTTAATTCATTTTTAAGTGTTTTTAATTACTTTTCGAGAAATGATAATTTTCAAATATTGCAGAGGTGTTACCAAGCATGTCAAGAAATGATAATTTTCAAATATTGCAAGTCCAAATCATTGTACGATGTCTTTTTTCAGAGGACCTCGACTCTTGAGATGTTGCAGGTGTTTGAAAAGTTTGAACTAAAATTTGAACTGTTATTTGGAATGTTCCTGTTTTCATATATTGCAGATCAAGGTGTTACCAAGCATGTCAAGAAATGATAATTTTCAAATATTGCAAAGCCAAATCATTGTACGATGTCTTTTTCAGAGGACCTCGACTCTTGAGATGTTGCAGGTGTTTGAAAAGTTTGAACTGAAATAACTTTTCATGCAAGCAAGTAAAATTCAGTTGTTTTACTAATTTCATAGTCTTGATACTTTAAACAATCGGATCGGCATTAACGCGGAAACCTTCGTTTTTGCAAAAACCTTCCTTCCTTATTATTATTATTATTATTTACATTATTATCGTAAAGCAAATATGATAATAATGTAAATAATAATAATAATAATAATAATAATGTAAAGGTAGATCAAACCGATTAATGTCCTTTATATATGAATAGTGACCCTCTGGCAAACCTGCGTAAAGGACAGTGAGATTGATAACTGGACAGGTTAGCCAGGTGTTTGTCAAAAAGGTAGACCACACCACTAGAGCAAAAAGTTGTGTGTATGAATAGTGACCCTCTGGCAAACTGGACAGGTTAGCCAGGTGTTTGTCAAAAAAGGTAGAGCACACCACTAGAGCAAAAAGTTGTGTGTATGAATAGTGACCCTCTGGCAAACCTGCGTAAAGGACAGTGAGATTGATAACTGGACAGGTTAGCCAGGTGTTTGTCAAAAAGGTAGGCCACACCACTAGAGCAAAAAGTTGTGTGTATGAATAGTGACCCTCTGGCAAACCTGCGTAAAGGACAGTGAGATTGATAACTGGACAGGTTAGCCAGGTGTTTGTCAAAAAGGTAGGCCACACAACTAGAGCAAAAAGTTGTGTGTATGAATAGTGACCCTCTGGCAAACTGGACAGGTTAGCCAGGTGTTTGTCAAAAGGGTAGATCACACCACTAGAGCAAAAAGTTGTGTGTATGAATAGTGACCCTCTGGCAAACTGGACAGGTTAGCCAGGTGTTTGTCAAAAAGGTAGAGCACACCACTAGAGCAAAAAGTTGTGTGTATGAATAGTGACCCTCTGGCAAACCTGCGTAAAGGACAGTGAGATTGATAACTGGACATGTTAGCCGGGTGTTTGTCAAAAAGGTAGGCCACACCACTAGAGCAAAAAGCTGTGTGTAAGTTTTATTTAGCGTAAAAAGTTCATTGTACATATACCTCCTTATCTAAAAACAAATCACATCATTTGTATGAATAGTGACCCTCTGGCACACAACTTTCTTCAACCAAATCATTTCTTCAAGTTCATTTCACCAAAAAAAGCAAAACTCAAGAAAACAAAGATGAAACCGATTAATGTTCTAGTGGTGTGCCAGAGGGTCACTATTCATACGTAGGTTTGCCAGAGGGTCACTACTCATACAAATGATGTGATTTGTTTTTAGATAAGGAGGTATATGTACAATGATGGAAGAAGTTATCAATCTCACTTCTATTGTTTCGGGTTCCCTTTCATCGTTGACACATATCTCTCTGAGATGATAAAGGTAGATCATGGAAAGTTCAACTCAAGAAGTAAGATTGATACCTTCTCTATGGAAGTTGCTAAAATAGTTAAACAAAAGCTGAAATTGAACAGTTATTTGGAATGTTTCTGATCATTACAGTAAAATTCATTAGCCGGCGTTTGTCAAAACGAACAACTAAAATAAACTTTTCATGCAAGCAAGTAAAATTCAGTTGTTGGACAGTGAGATTGATAACTGGACAGGTTAGCCAGACGTTTGTCAAACGAACAATTAAAATAAACTTTTCATGCAAGCAAGTAAAATTCAGTTGTTGGACAGTGAGAGATTGATAACTGGACAGGTTAGCCAGACGTTTGTCAAACGAACAATTAAAATAAACTTTTCATGCAAGCAAGTAAAATTCAGTTGTTGGACAGTGAGAGATTGATAACTGGACAGGTTAGCCAGACGTTTGTCAAACGAACAATTAAAATATACTTTTCATACAAGCAAGTAAAATTCAGGAAAAAGCTGACATTTTGTTCCTTGTTGCAGAAAGAAATCAACAGTCGGATCGACGATTTTGTTTACCCTCCCATTGACATAAAAAATGTTTTTTTGAAAAACGTCTGACTTAAAAAAAA
Source organism: Ambrosia artemisiifolia (assembly GCA_032199755.1). Classification (NCBI taxonomy): domain Eukaryota; kingdom Viridiplantae; phylum Streptophyta; class Magnoliopsida; order Asterales; family Asteraceae; genus Ambrosia; species Ambrosia artemisiifolia. The sequence goes on along the minus strand of CM063514.1, from coordinate 32,965,492 downwards.
ATGTTAAACCTTAATCTCAAAAGACTAAAAAAAAAAAAAAAAATTTATTCGAAGCGCCTCGCTTAGGCCTAAGCGAGGCGCCTCGCTTAGGCCTAAGCGAGGCGCTTTCAGGGGGGTGAAAATAGAAGTGGGGGGTGGAAATAGACCATGCCTTTTAAATCTATCTTTCATATCGCATGTACGTATTGTATTTCATGTTATTGGTCTATTTAAAGTCAAGATAACTGAAATAAGTCTTTAATGTTCAAATCAAAGTGAAATAGACTCATGTACCTTTCTAATATAAAATGACACATTAATTGGAGGGGTTGATAATTATACTTCTTTATAAAACATGATAAGAAACTGAAAATCATTGCGAAAGTTGCACTATTCTTCTTTACTATTCTTCTTTACAAATCTAAACCAATACCCTCACATACACCCATTCTTCTTGGTTGAAAAATAAATTAACAATCTAAACAAAAATTAGGTTTTGAGTCCAAATTCACCAGGAACTCAAAATTTCCAATTTCTTAATCATACAACATAATTGAAAGCAATGACTTATAATAAAATTATTATCTTTATTTTTAATCATTCTAAGCTATCATACGCTAATAAGAATACCAGTTCCTATCACTTTCACTACTTGGGTTAGAACCAATCAAAACATAGGAATATAAATGGATAGCGTTTCTTAATAATTGAATTGGGTGCTTCTAATCATTTTAGAAGGTTATAACATGTAATATAAATAAACTTTTGATTCAATTCATTGGAAAATTGATATTGACATTTCTAGCCCAAAATTCAACATTTTTACAACATTTAAGTCTAATTTACACCACATCAAAAAGTCACATGTTAGGTCAAGAACGAATTTATTATTATAGTTTTTTAAACGTGTAAGAAACGATATGCCAACCACCGTAACACCGGGTGCTGTGGTCAGGGTCGACTACTCAACCGTCCCCAGCCCCTTCGCTCTCCCAGATGCGCGGAAACCCGACCTCCACAATAATCGGTAAAACATCGCCTCTCATCTGAGTCGAACCGGCGTCACCCGTATTCGCTCTTCACTTGGATGCCGTAGAAAATAATGAGGACAGTGAGAATTGAACCTAAGTCACAAAGAACACCAAGTCTTTCCCAAACTATTCCACCACTACCTCATTGGCATTTGTTAGTATAGTCAAAGATTGATAATATCCTATACTTATTACCCTAGAAATTTAGATGTTCAGAGAAAATGTGGGTATAAAGTTTTCCTTAACATAGAAATGATTTTAGCCCTTTGATATAAAAATTAATGAATTTGGACTTCAACCCCCCCCCCCCCCCTTCCTTCGTCTATCTCTCTCTCTCTATTCTTAAGACATGTGTTAAAGAGGGTCAGACAGGTATCAATTTGTGTGGTTGGAGGTGGGGAGGAAGAAGATGAGTGTGATGGTTAGGTGTTGACACGTTTCCGACTGTAAAATGGTGTTGACACGTTTCAGAATTGAGATTGCAAAATCACCTAACTACCCTTGATTTAGATGGTGAAATACCTTAACTACCCTTAATCTACTGCTCATCTTATGTTTGTAATTATACATAGTATAATGGATGAGATTGAGAGTTAAATTGAAGTGAAATTTACGCATGAAAATTTTAAAAAAGAAGTGGGGAAGGCTAAAATAGGTATAGCCTACAATTGTTAATTTTTTTCAAGTTTCACCCTAATTTTTAAACATCCACAACTATTTCATACTTGATTATTATTATTTTTTAAAATACACCATAAAACCAAGCATTTTATCCTCGTTAATATTGGTATAGTTTTTTTAAAATGTTAGATTTATAGCGTGCGTAATTATCAGATATAACTTGCGTAATTACAAAGTATAACATAAGTCATTATGCTGTTTAACATTCCTAATTATCTATATATATATATATACTATATAAAATATATAATGCATAAGACAATGGTAGTTTAAGATACCAAAAGTTAATATTTTTTTCAATTGAGTTAAATGCCATTTTCGTCCCTGAGGTTTGACCATTTTTGCTAGTTTCATCCAAAAGTTTATTTTTTCTCATCTGAATCCAAAAGTTTTCAAATTCTTGCCGTTTCCATCCGACTCGTTAACTCCATCCATTTTTTCTGTTAACTTTTAGTTAAAAGACCAAAATACCCTTTATCTGTGTAACCAAACACCCTCCCTTTTGACTTGATTTATAAGAAGGGCCTCCTTCTTTGTTCTTCCCCTGCAGACAAACGAGAACACACACACTTGTGTGTGTCAAAGGCAGCCAAGAGACCAAGGTCACCACTTCGGTGACCGATCACCATCACCGACGTCGACACCGCTCATCTCCTTGGTAAGTCTTTCTATTAAACCTATCCTCCACATCCCTCTCATAACCATCACCGGTCATCGTTCCTCTTCTGATCCGATAACCCTTCATTACCATAAACCCTCCTCTTCGTTCCTCTGTTTCTTTTAACCGATGACCCATCGCGCTGTTCTTGTAACCGGACAGTCACCAAACCCGGTGATTGTCATCTAATCTATAACCCGAACCATTCTTTTGTATTGATTTGTTCTTGATAAACTAACCAGAACCCTCTCTTGCTTCTGATATAACCTGAAACCAGCAGAGAAAGAAAGAGTATTGATGGTGTGGATGTTGATCGGAGGTCCGATTTGAGTTAACAAGGACAGATATCGAGAGGGGGAAATTGGTGAGGATATTGGGTGAAACTGTCGGCAAAAATAAGGTTTATGGAGGTTGGTGAGTGGTTGTGACACCCGGCAAATTCAGGTTAACAACGTCGTCTAGATTAAAGTCTACCTTAGCGAGTCACGCGTATTCTGTACTTAACTGGGTTAGTTGAGTCGGGTTATGGTTCGGGAACTGTTATGTGAGTCTAGGGAATCATTAGATGTTGGCCTAGAGGATCGTTAGATGTCAGTCCTTAACCAAGTGTACAAGGGGTGACGATTCGGAGAATCGTCAAAGCATAGGGAACATGCAAGTCTCGAGTCCCGGGAATTGGTGAACGAGTGTGAATATGTTTAATTACAAGTGTTATGTGTTTACAATCATTATGTGACTTGTCGGTATGTGAAAATGTGTTAACATATGTTAAAACGGGGTTTAACGCGCAAAATACTTGGAACCATACCCTGTAGGCGATTAGGGTGAGCTAATCGCCTATAGGGAGGCATCTAGGAGGCGAGTAGCCTCATCCAGGTGGTGAGTAGCAGCTTCCTCTAGGCGATTAGGGGGCTAATCGCCTAAGGGGGTGGCGATTAGCAACCCTAATCGCCTGCAACTGGACCATAATCGCCTGCAACGTGGGTTACGACTAAAAACGACTATAAATACAATACTTGACCTCCTAAACATCATAATATCAACCCTAGTCGCCCCACAACTCGTCCCAACACCCACACAACCTCTGGAACACGATTTTGGATCAAACAACTTGATTTCAAGCCTATTTCATCAATCAATCACAATCTTAAGGTGTGGTTTTCATCCATGCAATCTTTACTAATGTTTTTATTGAATCCCTAATGGTCCAGACATGTTCATAAACACTTGTGTCTTCTGTAAATCGTTAATAATCGTTATTGCATGGATTCTAGATGCTATGCATGTTGTATGTGTAGGTTTTAATTTAAAGATAGGATTTTTATGAATCAAGAAGGGTTATTAACATAATATTAGGGTAGTTACTGATTTATGATGATGGTATGATGTGGAAATCTGATGGATTGTTCATTAGGTTATGTTTATGCATGTTAATGTGATGATTACATGATACTTGTGTTATGTTTTAGAAACATGGTTGCATCCAGGACTGCTAGAACAAGGTTAAACGAAGTATTTTGGTTTAAACATGTTTAGGATACTTGTTTGATTGATATTGGAGGTTAACACACGTTCTAGGTTTGATTTGGAGTGTTAAACGCGCGAAAAACCGGAACAGACCTGCAGGTAGCGATTAGCAGAGCTAATCACCTAAGGGATAGGCGATTAGCAGGCTAATCGCCTACCAGAAGGGGCTAATCGCCTACCCTGTAGGTGATTAGCATGCTAATCGCCTGATATGGTGTGTTTTTGCATGCTGCATGACCCTAATCGCCTAATGAGTTCTGAAATGCATGTCACATGACCCTAATCGCCTACAAACTCAAAAATTAGCATACCACATGACCCTAATCGCCTACTGTATAGGCGATTAGCATTCCTAATTGCCTGTTGACCAACGTAATTGCCAGTTGACTTTTCCTAATCGCCTGTACTGCTGCAGTAAGTGTATTTTAGCATTCCGAGACCCGTTTTGACACCTGGGAACATGCTAGGAACCCCGTAACATGTTTAATAACTCGGTAACATGTGTTCGGGTCAATAATGTGTTAATTGAACTATGTGCTAGAACTTGTTGGACTTTAACGTATGTTAAGTGTGACTGCATGATTATGTGTTTGTGAATACTAGTGTAACACGGGAAGTCTCGGGTCACCAATGGGATGTCGAGTCTTGTACGTATGGTCATGTTAACAGTAAACGTGTTGTCAAACAAACTTGGTTATGGTCTGGACATCTAGGGACTAACTAACCTACGGGTTATTAGTCTAAGTACTTATAACTGTCATATGTTAGGTCGCCGCTTTACGGGGCTAGCATAGCTTGTTGACTTATTCTGTTATTTGAAGTAACGCAACCTAAGGTGAGTTTACGGCCCCACTTTACTTGGTTTTCACTTTTTGGGGGAGAAAACATGTGTTAAACAACTATTTGGTAACAACTGTCATACTATGGGTTTTCAAACGGTTTACTATACGATCTTTGGAAGTCCCGGGGGGAACCATGAATGTGCTGGTTTGCACAACGGGGAAATGTGAATAGCGCTATTGGGAGTGACCAACCCCACCCGTCGGCTTGGAGGGCCGGGCGGGTGCATATTGTCTCAAACAGGAACAGGTTTACTATTCGGGCACAACAACTGGTTTGCGAGTTAGTAATGGTTTTCCGATCGTAGTAGTAATGGAACATGCGCCTAGCTAGCGTACTTGGTTTACAATTGTTATAGTATGGACAGGTTGAACTTGGAACTTTGATTACAAACCTGTAAACTCACCAGCATTTTTGTGCTGACGTAAACTCTTACATGTTTTCTCAGGTCGCTAAGGTAGCAAAATGGAACTAGGGCGCACGCGTCTGCACGGCGTCTAGTTAGGGTCGCATGGTCTTTGAACATTGAACACTTGGTTTTATTTTGGTTATGTAACGATATTTAGCTTCCGCTGAAGTTTGGGATTTTTAAACTATGTTTTTGAAATTCATTTAGTATTGTTTATTGTGATCATTGACTTGGATCCTGGTTTGTCATGCACCTCGCGGTAAAACTCCGCAAGTGGATTTTGAGGGTGTGACAGTGGTGAGGGGTTAAGGAAAGTGGAATGCAGGTTTATGTTGTGGAGTTTAGAGGTTAATTCCATTGTTTTTGTTGTTGCAGAGAATGGGGGAAGAAGGAGTTTATGGAAGTGTTTTTAAGGGGTGTTATTATTATTATTATTATTATTATATAAACGAGAATTGAATTGACAACTTTGCCCCCCAATTAACTGAGATAGACTAACGGAGTTAGGCACTTGGATGGATCTAGCAAGAATTTGAACTTTTGGATTCAGATGAGAAAAAATAAACTTTTGGATGAAACTAGCAAAAATGGCTAAACCTCAGGAACGAAAATGACATTTAACTCTTTTCAATTTAATGCATAAGGTACTAAAATAAGGGTAATTGAGTCTTTTAAACATTTATTACACTTTGTACTCATCATCTCAATTACACTTTATTCCCTCATTTTAAACCAAATTATGGATAATTAGTTACTAGTTACGTTTTATTCTTTTTATAAAAATAATTACCTTATGATTTTTAAACGACCATAATTTTTTCGTATGTTAATATTTTCTTTAAAAAATACACCATTAAACAAGAATTTAGGTCTCTTTAATTTGAGTATAGTATTTCTATATTTTTTTAATTTAAAAACATTGATATGTTGCGTGATTAACAATGTCTGATGGTGAGCAATAATTGAATTGTTAACCGATAACGAATTTCAATTGAGATTAATTAATAACCAAACTGAACCAAATTATGCATATCAATATACTCAAGTCTTACAAACACTGACATTTTACTTGATGTAAATCAAGCTACATTTTCAACTCTTGGATTATATCATTAATCGGGCCTGCACTTTACGAATGTCCACTCCACACTTTTATAACTCTCCGTACTATAACTTAAATAAAATTACCAGATGATGAACTATATTCATACCGATATAAATGAAAGCCCTACTTTGGTTTTTGAATTCTAAAAATCATATGGTTAAGTTTGTGGTTTTTTATCGTTCTACTTTTATGATATAATCCAAGTCTTTATAACCTAATAACCATATAACTTGAAAGTTATGATCATAACTTTTCGAAAGACTATTAAGATGAACCCTAAGTAGCATACATCTAGTGACCGTGATTACTGTACTTTCGAAAAGTTATGATCAGAACCGTAATTTGGCCTTACCACAAGAGCCGTATGTGCCCCGTGGTATTTAAAAAATAACAATAATATCCTCAAAAGTAGTATAATAAAAATTTCGATAATATGGTATCATTTAAAGAAAAATTGGTATATAAAATTTATTTGAATTCAAAAAAAAAAAAAAAAAAAAAAAACTAGATAGGTAGATTTTGAAAGAAAAAAAAAATAAAGAATAGAGACGAGAAAAAAAAAATCAAGAATATAGGATCTCTTTGATTAATCTTTAAACCATTTTAGATGTGTTATTAATTACAATCTTGTTTTAGTATAGTTTTGCTAACGACACTTGTTAGGGTTATACTTTACCTTACGATGTCTAAAATAAATATGAAATAGAATTAGAACGCTATTATTACTACTCAATTGTAATGAATATATATCGTTCAAAAAAAAATGTAATGAATATATGAACAAACTAGTGATATAAATAGTTTTTGGTACTTTCGATACAAACTCTATAGGGACCATGTAAGTAAATTGCAAAAAAAAAAGGAAAAAAAAAAGGAAAAACGTGAAAAAAGTGTTAGATTTATATTATAGATTGATCCTAAAAAGATTATATGTTAATATATGTTGATAAAATTAAGGATTAAAAAATGAAAAAATGCAATAAAAAGTGTTGACCAATCAACCTAACCAAACTTGTTCCAACCTCTGGATTTGTATTACTATGCCCACATCCGGCTTGCATAACAATATCGAAAATCACTTGTAGTTTCGTAAGATTCAACAATTGCATGGATGAGCAACTTAACGAGCATCCGGATCAAAATTTTCAAGCAAAGAAAATCCTACAGGGGCGACCTGAGAACACATGATATAACTTGCGATGAAGCACATTTCGCATGTGTTCTCATGTCACACCTGTTGGATTTCTCTACCATTTGTTAATTCCGTGTTGTCTCAATGTAGTTTGGAAGCGGTTTATATTATATATTTATAATAATTTGTGAATTGTGTACTACAAAATATTGTATTGTACTTGGGTACTTCGTTGCTAAATATCAGTACATCTCGTTGTACTACTTGGGATAATAGTATTTTTTTTGAACGGTTACTTGGGATAATAGTATACCTACTTCAATTATATTAACTAATCATTAACGTTCAAGAAATATGTTTTTAATTTTTTTTTTGTCATTGCAAAACCTGAAAAGAATAAACATAAATGATACTTATGGACAAAAAAAGTATGTTTTGCAAGTTTTGCATGACAATGACATCACTAAAATTGCATGTGATTTAGTTGTATTGAGAACAAAAACACCTTAATAAAAAAGATATTGCAATAAAAATATCTTGCTTGGGCCCTTGGCCTTGATTATATAATCATTCATTCATATAGTTATCTTTGTGTGTATATTGTAACTAGAGATTTATAAGAAATGTAAAAGAGTTTAAGAGTTTGTGCGTAGTATCTATCAAATACAAAAAGAGTTAAAGAAAAAAAGTGGAAAAAAATATTATATAATTATTTTATGTATCATAGTTTACTCAAAATGTATGATTATGAAATCAATTTTCATAGTTTTATGTTTAAAACTGACTGTATATTTAACAATCACTTTTTTTTATTTTATTAATATATTAAGTTAAGTTTATGTATATGAAAATTGATCAAGTTAATGGATATTGTGTTCATAGTGGACGACAACTTCTAGAACATCTAATCAAACAAAATATTGTGAAGATAATATATGTTAGCTAGTTTAGTGGATAATTTCATGATCGTATGTATAAAAATGTAGAATAAAAGAAATTTTTAATATTTTTAAATATTACATGCTATTTTCATAAAATTCTCAAATCCAAAACCAAAACCAAAACATCGTCACCCACCAAGTCATCATCTCCTACGTGTTTTCACGTGGTCGTTTGTTGAAGTCTACCCATCAATTCATCATCCCCTTCCCACTAAAACATTAAGAATAAATCTCATAATATCTTACGAAAATTTTTAACACATACTTCGAATAAATTTATGTAATCCATCTATTCTATCTATACAAGTTAATGATTCAAACTTAATGTAATCTTAAAAACTTTACATGAACCCAAACACCACACAAAACAAAGATGTTTTATACATGTGAACACGAACATGACGATCATGTTTTAAATATGAACATGACTCGTATATTCATAGGTTGACATTGACACGTTTTAACAAAAAAATATATCTTTTTTTTTTTTTGGCGTGCATCTTCTAGAATGAAAAAATCGGCATCCTAAAATACACCCTTCAATAACACAACTACGCTTAAACTACTTGCCGGATTTTCTTTTAGACAACTGCCATGTGTATCGAAGACTCGAAACTAACCAATTTATCAATGTGTTCGTGAGTAAAACCCAAATCAAGCCGGCCTTATTCAAGTTTAAACCCAAATCCGTAAATTTCATATTAAGTCCGTTTAATTTTTTTCTATGGGTTTCAAATTCACATGTCTATTTTAATTTTTTAAATAAAAAAGAAGCCTTGAATTTTAATGACTCTTGCGGGAGTGCCTTTTACGTGTCAAAACTCAAAAGAACCAAAAAACATTGTAAAATGTAAACTAGTAGGTTTAGGGCAAATTACCATTTTGCCCTCTGGTCACTCTTCTCTAACACGATGGTAATTAATATATAGAGTAATATGATATCTGTGTCGGTGGAAATGTCACCATTGGCACTAACAATTATTGGATAATTGGGTCACGACATCATAACTTTATTAGTGATTTTGGGATCAATGATTGGTTTGAATCCTAAAAGTTTTATCTTTGTGTTCTCGAATTGTGTAAGTCATTTTTAAGGCATCATGGCTCAATAGAAGTAACTCTCCAAACAAATCTTGCCCAAAAATGGTATTAAAAATATGGGAGAGCATAAATATTTGTATGGAATTTTTGATTTTGGAAATCATTGCATTAAAAAAAAGTCAAGTTTACATCTAGATAATGGGTAAGCGAGCAACCAGCTGCGCCGCTATCCCTTTTTGAATTGCAAAACCTACTCTACTAAAAACAAACCCTTGGTTTCTTGGGCTCTGCGAGTCGCTGTGAACCACCTTCTGAACCCGCTCCAAGTTGACCACCATGTCATTCGACCCATTTCAGTGTGGTACGTGTACACTTGGTATGGGATGTGTTCATTCAAGATATTACGAGGCAATTCAATCTGGTTAATGCTAAGAATGAGGCAAAGAGCCGACTACTTAAACATACGTGAAAGACTTTACGCCCCAAACTCTTGATATTGTAGAGCTTTCGAACAATGGTTCCATGTTCTACTTTCTTGACAAGTTACTAAGATACGAAGAGTATAGAACGTTGTTTTTTCTATGCTATAGCAAAAGCAAAATCTACTTTAGTGATAATAAACCATGTGAACCAAGTTTCAAAGAAAGTGGACCACATCGGGTACATGAGTATCTCAACAAACCCAACTTGCAAGAAATGATGGCAAAGATCGATGTTAAAGTAGTCATGAGGAGATGTACCACAGACATATCACTTAATCAAACAATTTAGCAATCCCTTTGGACACAAAGATCTTTGATTAGGACCTAAGATTTCCACATACAAAAATGCTTTAATTATTAGGTTATCCATTAGAAGTAAACTTGTTTATTAAGTTAGGCCACCGCATTTATTTTACTTGATGCAAATAAATGATTAGAAAGTTATAAAAAAAACCAAGACACTAATCAATAATCATGATGAAATATTATTATAACTAGTAGATTGCACCCGTGCTACACACGGGGATATACACCGCTGTGTACACCATGATGGCGGATGATGGTGGCTAGGGAGCCTTCTGATGGCGGACTGGCCTATGTCCTGCAGGACAGAAGTGTAAAATCGTACTAAGTAGCAACGAAACAACGACCAAAACCAAGAAATTCGTAAACAAAAAACAAAAAGTATTAACACCAAGTGACGCACATAACAATAAAACATATAGGGAAAATGAGTGGTAAAACCATATTAGGTACTAAGCGAACAAAGACCAACCCCTTAAAAAATTGCAAAACAGACCGTGTTAAATGAGAAAGCAATAAACTACAAAGGGTGTTATGGAGCGGCTTGGTGTTGCCTTCTGGGTAAAAAAATACATTTGGATTTAATAATATCAACAGAACAAATCTTGAAGTCCAAGAAGTGAATTGAACATATACACTGGACAACTCGTGGGTTCATTAGATCTTTGAAAACACAACATCATTCATACATCCATCCATCCATCCATCCATTTCTCTGCTATATCTCACAACAAAGACACCACCACCACCACCTCCGAAACACACTGCCTCCATCGCCTAATCGGCACCACCACATCAACACCACCAAATCGGCACCCGCTCTGTTACAACAACCACATCTGAAGTCGAATCTACCTACCACCGGCCGACTGGCTCTCCACAGGTCCAACGATCCTCTATTTCTTAGCCCTCCGTTTCAGCAACCGATTCGTTCGAAGGTCAGATCTGAAAATAGATCCGGGAAAAGATGGCCATCTGATGGTCTTGGGTTCCTTCGTAATCGTCATCGTCTCTGTGTGCTGCCGTTCTAAACATCCGTTCATCGTTCGTCGCTGGCAATATTGACCTCTGCTCCGGTCGCTTTTGGGTAGCATCGTAAAACGGTCTGGTCACAGGCTAGCGCCGGCGAAGTTGACTTGTTGAAGGGTCTGCCGTCGCCGTTAGTTTACGCCGTTAACGCCGTTAGTACTGTTCCCTAACATATTCTGAATTAATATATAGAGTAATGATTGGTACTAAAATGAATAAATAAAATCACAGCCGTCAAAAAGCTTTTCCTTTCCATCCTTTTGTAAATCCTCCGGTTTCACATTTTGATTTGAAATATTTTTAATAATTCAGACTTTGATGAATTAGACAACAATAATCCGAACTTGAGAAATTTCCACCGCCTTATTATAACAGGGTTATGACGTGTCTATTTTCGTCCACTAAGCATTTTTATAACCGGGTCTATTTTCACCAAAGTTTGGATTACTATAATCCTATCTCCTTTTTGATCTTATATTTGTTACTTTTAGGTATCCTTAAGTTTCATACTTCGATTATAGGCTTCCTCGTTTTCGACTAAGGTTTACTCTAGTACAATTTCCAAGATATTGTAGTCCGCAACAAGAATAGATGACTTGTGCGAGTTATAACAAGTAACTCAACTAGGGGCCTTGAAAAACCGTAGTTACAGGTTTAGTCCGGTCCAAAAATAGTTTAGTCAAAACAGGCCGAACCGGACATAAACACCCCTAACTAAGATGATGGTACTTGGACTTTTGAGAGTTTAACATACATACATTATGTTGATGAGCATGATATTCGTAGCGTCTAATATGGGACCAAACGACCAATAAACATCTTATGCATGCAGACTTGCGAGGTTGTTCATAATCAAGTAAAGAGAACTACTTCCATGTAGAATGACAATGGATCGGTTTGGACGGGTTCAGATAGTTTACAAAATACACAAAATCAAATTCAGGAATTCATAAAATATTACAAAGGCGATTTAACTTCATGTGAAGGAAGTACCTTGTTGGTCTTCTACCTTCTCTTCTTCCTTCCACGAGCCTGCAACATGGATCCATGCTCGTTAATCAGGTGATTGTGTGACATGTGCTTTACCTTTATAAGATGTAAAAAAACAAGGAAAAAAAAATACTCACCGGTTTAGCAGGAACTTCATGATTAGATGTAAAAGTAGGTTCTGACTGATTTGGTATACCCACTGGAACCTAATGAACACATGTGAAACAGTATAAGAAACAATTCGTAATGAGAGTAAGGTAGCAGAAGCGCGTCACCGGTCGCCGACTCGCCGCGCATCTCGGCACAGTTTTTAGAACTAAGCATACTGCTATAATTATTTTAGCCCTGTTAACAAAATGATGTCAGTTTAGCCAACATCATTGCCCTACACGGTATTAGTTTACTTTTTTTCTCTTTCACAATTGAATATTAGAAGTGACAATTTCAACAAATTTACTCATGAATAGGCTGCTGAAAACTAGCTAAAAATGAAACAAGTCAAATGGGCTGAACATGTCAACCATGTTGAAATAACCCAGTCTATTATTGAATATTGATGTGAAAAGTTGTCTTTGTAATCATCAATAACACATCAAATTATCCATAAAAAATGTAAAAGTAAACAAAAAACTGTATTTGCAGTCAAGCCAACTCAATAAGTACTGAAAGATGACCCATTTCAGCCAGGAAGCATATTGGCTCATAATCCTGCTACATTATTTAGTTATTATATATATGGCTTTAGGGTTGTAACTATTATTATAATTAACAACAAATTCATTTGGTTTTTTTAAAATAGAGAGAGACAGACTATTGACCTCGAAGTTGATCAACCTATTCTAATAGTTAAGGCGGGATTCACAAAGTTTGGACTGTAAAGAAAATACAGTTCATATCAATGTACTTGACCACCAGTGAACGCAGGATTATTTCCTCTGATGATATAACTAAATAATGTAGCATTATTTAATGTTTAATACTCTTATGAGATGGATCACAAACTTACATTATCAGGAATATTCTCCCCCATGAAAGATTTCTGCATGTTAGCCATCATTGACACCATCGCAGACATCTGAGAAGCCATCTGTGAGCATGTTTCCTCCACCGATGCAAGTCTCTCCTTTAATTCAACAACCTCGGCATTCTTTTCCTCCACCATCTTTAAAGCCTCACCATGACTAGGAATTATAGTCTTGCGGGTAGCATTTAATTCAGATACGGACACACCACCGTTCCTATCCACTCCCATTACGCGATGGTAAGTCTCTTCTGGACTTGCAGATTCACGAAGTTTAGACTGTAAAGAAGATACAAGTGGTTCACAAGGAGCCAAATGAGATACACATTTGTTTTAATTATAAAAAAGCGCATAACATGAGATTTGAGCCTCATACAATTACAGCAGCTGACTTTTCATTCACAGCTTGACCATTTTTGCGTGTGCGGGTCAATATAAATAGTTCTGCCTGGGAGATTTCTTGCCCATCAGGCCTTTTTTCCCTCTGTAATGGTTCAACAGAATATTCAATTAGTCAATGCACTGTTAGTAGTACATATAAAAGAACATGGTTTTAAGAAGCGCGAGGCACTCCAGGTGTTTAGGTCCAGAAAGCCAAGGTGTGGGCGAGGGCATCACATATGTGAGGCGTTGCTCTATGTACAAATAAATAAGCTTTATGTACAAACATAAGCCGCCTCCGTCTCATATGTTTTACTTATCAGTCTTTCTATCAAGTAAAACTGTCCACAATCACTTCATATGTTTGGTTGTTTCCATATATCAGCCTCCTACAAAATCTACTTTTGACCAATTTTGACCCAGATGCGCATGAGGCGCTACATCAAAGCCCTGAGCCGTTTTCTTGATTTCCCCGCGGACCTCACACCTCATGTGCTCTTTTTAAAACCATGGTTTAAAAAAACGGGTGAGGCGTACGCCTCGAGGCGAAACTCTAAGAAAACGAGTTTGAGGCGCACCTCATGGGGTTCAGATTGTACATACGCCTCTAAGGGCTGAGGCGCTAAGAAAATGTGTGCCTCAGGTGCACCTTGGGTGGTTTAGGGTGTTTTTTATGTGCTTTTTTGGTGTTTGACTTTTTGGGTCAATTATTTTATTTTTGTTCTGTGTTTTTGATGTTTTAGACTTTTCTAGGTCAAGTATTTTATTTTTTACAGACACATAATTTTTATATTTATTTTTTGACTGCACCTCGAGCTTACGCCTCGGTTCGCTTGTTTAAAACCAAATGAAGGAAAAACCTTAACAACAGAGTTATTTATGGGTATAATTACCTCTTCCTCAAGTAATCTAGCAAAGCTTTTTGTGCCTGAGGTGTGAATATATTTCACCTTCGCACGATTAGCCTTGTTTCTAGCACTAAGTCTCTGAAACATGAAAAGATATATCAGATGCAGCTCCTTCCAATTTAACAAATTTTCAATGTATGTTTAAAACTTTAAATCCATGGAATATGACACGAACCTTAAATTCATCAGAGCTCCACTGAGAAACAAGAAAAGACCATTGATCAGGTAGGACCCTCTCATCACGGTCTGCAAGCCGTTCCTCATCAGTTGCATGAATATCATAATGAGCAACCTTAAGCTGTGACTTGAAGTTTCTCCATTTACTTCCAATTGACAACAACACCGATTGTCGACAACCAGGTTCAATATCAAACGTCGTCTGTAATATTACAAACAATATATTATATTGTTTTAAAATGACCAAAAGATGGAAGAATATAAAAAAAGGTAAAATGTCTTTTCCAGATACCAAAACTTTCTGCCACATCTTCTCTTTGTTCTCTTCTGGCATCTTCCTCCAACCTGAACAAGTAAGGGGAGCCAAGTTTCCATCCCGTGATATGTGTCCCAGGAAGTTGGTTAATTTTACAGCCGCGGGACCTATAGGCTGACCCAGCTCATTGGTTAAAACTTTAATCCTTCCTGCTGTCGTTAATAACTTTTGGTGTTCTGCTAGCCCTCTAATTTGGCGCTTCTTTTCAGTATTTCTCGAATCTGTTTTCAGCAAATTACAGTAAACCATATATGTTTTATATCCTATGCAGTTGTTGAAAAAAAAAAATGAAATTTAATAGATAGTTAGATACTAACAAGGAGTACCAATGTTAGGCTCATCCTTTTCTGGGGAAGACTGTTGTTGACTAGAGCTCTGCTGGGGTTCACTAGCCTCGGTTTCCTGCAATGGGGTAAAATTATTGACAAGTGGGCTTTCTTTTTGTCGCTCGTTGTGCCTCAATATAGAAGACTCTGTAATGGGATGGACATCTGAATGTATTTATTCAGAAATTAGAAGCTTTACAAAATTTTACACTTATATTCAACTATTTACCATCTAAACTAATAGCTAAATATTAAAAGGTACAAATTAAAATTATAACCAATAGCTAAATTTACAATACCAATATTTAAGAGCAACAATAACAGATGAAATTGAGTAAACATCAGTATATCCTATGAAAGATATTCACAGGTGGCAGAATATGAACTATGAAACGTCCAGATATTTAAGAAAATAACACATGGCAAATGAAAAAATAGACATTTATTAGAGGTGAGCCATGTAATCATGTTCTCTATGAAGCAGTTTTGACAACATGTTAATGATGCTCCTCGTAATCGGATATTTTTTAACACACATTTTCTCTTTACCTATAAATAGAAAATATTAATGATATACCACAAGAAGCATAAAAACAAGTAAATGGAATTTTCAAGCAAGCCGAGACACTAAACATGTATTATTTACAATGATACTAAAATTAAAAGAGGAATACTTAGTTACATCATTGATTCATTGGCCATTGCTACAATAAAAACATCCTTAGATAAGCAATAACAACACTTCTGACAAAAACAATGTAAAAAGAACAAAGAGAAAAAAAACAGCGGTTCTCTATGTCAGACAACAACTATCACAGGGTTCAATGCAATTAATGTGTTCTTAACAAGTTGGTAAAACAATAAAATAACATGTAACTTACCAACTCAGACCCCTTATAAGAGATGGTGAAATGATAAGTATAAAAATGAATGGAAGAATATAAAGTTAAAGTAAGACTATATGTCTATATTATATAACTTAGCTTAGAAAATAGTAACAATATGGCAACAATGGGATCATTACCAATCATAGCCAGTGATTGTTCCATGTGTAATCCGGCTGCCTTCCATTGCTTCATGAAGAATGTCTTCACCCGCTTCAGGAGCTTCAAAATGTGATCGCCTGGCTTATTATAAATGACACAATTGTGCCAAATATATTGCACATCCTTAAGCACATCTGCTGCATTCATGTACTTGAGACCATTCTCCAGGTTGTTGCATATAGTACCAAAATCCATTGGTATCTTGATAACATCAAAATAATCCTGGTTCAAGCTCCACCCAAATTTACTATTATAAATCATTGAATGATTTTATAAATAAAATATATAAGATAATCCCAATGCATCATAAGCGGCATTTATGAGTTACTTTTAATGAACAAAAAGGCGCAGTTTTTAAGTTTTCTGGGGGGGTTTCACTTTCCAGGCCTGAGGCGTGCGCCTCATGTACCTGGGGTGTTTTCATGCAGAAAAAAGTACATTTAGGTTAGGTATCCGGATTGGCCATATCAATGTATTCATTAAAAGAATTATTCCACCTTAGTGTATAGGCACATGTGATGCCCCCGCCCCCAGTGTTGCCCCTCAAGAGTCGAAACACTGTTTAGTTTTAATCATATTGCACTACACTTTATGAAAGCATCCTCCTCTATAGCATCTCTCTCAATACCTTTTGCATCATGTACAGTTTAATAAAGGTCTTAGTCCCTGTGGTTAAATAACTTTTTGACTAAAATGGTTATTCAGGAAAAACCATAGAGACAAAAGAAAACCCTAAAACACCACAATAACAAAGATAGTTTTTCAAACATTAAATGAAGAAGATAAAAACACCAAAGACGAAACATGTAGGAATTATTTCAACTCAAAGTGTGATATTAGAGCCTAGGTTTTAAAAAGCGCGAAGCGCACAAAAGCAACGAGGTCTAAAACCGATGTGCAAAGAGCAAGCGCGGTGGGCTTTTAGTACCCAAGGTGCAAGACGATTATATAATTTTTTAATCCATCTCATAGGTTTTTAGCTTTCCATACCCAAAATATAGCTAGAAATAAGGTCTTTATATGATTTTACCTACACGTACAAGCCGAAAAACCCAAGGTACAACATGTTGCTGTATAAAAACACCCTGGGTACAAGAGGCGCACACCTCAGCCCAGAAAAACCCCAAAAGACGCCTTTTTGGCACTTCTTGTATTTGCTCTAGGCACTAAGCAAAAAAGCAATGTACATTTAGCCTTGATGCGCCTCGCACACGCTTTTTAAAACCAAGAATAGAGCGAAACAATAAACTTACAGGTATTTCAAGTGCAACGGGATCTACAGGTCTGTTAAACGGTTCAGCTGCATCCAACATCATTGTCTTTTTAATCACCTAGTGTACAAAAAAAAAGGCATACATAAGTGAATAAACCAAGGATGTATAATTCGTACAACGGTCAATCAGTCAATGTAAATTATATACAACACAATAACTCAATATGCGAATAAACCATACCGTTAATACAGCATTTAACTCTTCCTC
This sequence comes from Ambrosia artemisiifolia, assembly GCA_032199755.1. Classification (NCBI taxonomy): domain Eukaryota; kingdom Viridiplantae; phylum Streptophyta; class Magnoliopsida; order Asterales; family Asteraceae; genus Ambrosia; species Ambrosia artemisiifolia. Next base: position 32,947,688 of record CM063514.1, on the reverse strand, counting down.
ATTATATTCCGAATTTTGACACGTATCCCTTCCATTCTCCTCACGGTCCACACCGACATTACATTGATTCATCCGCCCATTACCAACCGAATCATTCACTAAACTCCTCGAAAAGTTACCCATCCCACCAGCTTCCTTAGATATTTCCTTAATAACGGACGAAATTATATGACTCAATCTATCCGTATCAATTCCCATAATCCCACTATCAGTCCTCCGAGCTTCCGTTTCCACCCTCATCGTATTAACATTACCCGACGCTCTTTCGTCATATTCAGATTGGCATAAAGTAACATCATTCTGAGACCTCTTATTCACCAAAGGTGTTTTAGGGTTTTGCTCTTTATATGAACGTGGCCTCTTCATTCTTAGGTGCTTCTGTCAGTTTGCATCATGTTAATTAACATAATAACTACTAAATTTGTTAATAATAAAAACTACTGTAAATTGTTAATTATTTATTAATTATGAAAACAAAAAGAGCATGAAAAGTAAAGAATTGAACATGTTATACTTACAGATAAGGATTGAGATGGAGATGGAGATAGCAGAGGGTAAATGGTTAGGGTTTTGATACGACTGAAATTGGGGTTTTTTTAGTTGTTCGACATTGGAACTGAAGAGGACGGTGGCATGTTTTAAAACAAGTCGGGTTTGGGTTGATAGAAGTAATTAAAGTTGTAGTTTTTTTTTTGGAACTACAAATATTTATACTACCTGATTTTTACCTAATTTGTAAGGATTTAAATTCACAACCTCACAATTATAAAAGGAGACACTATACCACTAGACCAAGAGGTCATGGGTTAATTAAAGTTGTAGTTAGTTTGACTTTTTTTTACTTTGGGTTTAGTTGAATAAATTGACATGTTAACTTATTTAATTAATCAGGTTGACTCATTAACCAGTTTATTTTTTTTAAACAATCAACCTGTTAAACATGCTTATAAATTAAATTATTACTCTATCCGTCCCATTTTAGATGTCATGAGCTCACAAACACATAGATTAAGAAATCTTTGATTGTATGTTGTAAAACGGCAATAATATCTTCAAGTTATTATTTCAAATATTTGATTGTCTTTTGTCTTTTATGGGCAAAACTAGAAATTGCTTAAAATGGACATTTAATTTGGGACAACAAAAAGTAAAAAAATGAACATTTAAAATTGGACGAGGGGGAGTACTTGTTAAGCCGTTTGACATGTTTAACAGGTAAATGAATCATATTCAGGTTACATGCCTTTAAGTTTATGTAGGTTAGGGTTGATGTATCTTAACATCGATAAAAATATCGGTCGTCTTCGCCAGTCATGTTGAATGATACAATAGTGAATCTGACACAATTGACCTCTGTAGTCCCTTAATGACAATATTTTGATTTTGATGGGCATTATTGCCCTCATGTATAGCTATGATTATGATGGCTTATGTACTAATCTATATCTATACTATATTATAAAGCATGTAAGAGGGATTCCGAATAAAATTAAGTAATTACAATATTTAAGGCTTCGGGTACAACAACCTAATAAAGTTAGTATGAGGGCATAATGGTATTTCTACATTGTTATAAAATTGTTTTAATTCAAACCAAAACTTTATGCATGATTTGTAAACTACCTAATACTCAAGGGAAGGGATATGAAACGTTAAATTGAATGCATAACTACATAATACATATCACTTTACTACATAAGAATTCCAAAAAATATCAGCAATTAAGCCCCATTAATTTGAACATCAATATTGAAATGATTGTTTTTCATATTCCCAATTCAACTCAACGATTAATCAACCAAGTTTATAAATAGAGATCCAAACTTGACATCTTTTATTCAGCAAAACAACAATGGCAGGCTTTTCTTCTTCAACTCCAACAAAAGTAACTTTAAAGTTTCTAATCGATAGCTTAAATCTGGTGCAGGTGGTGTTTAGTTAATAAGAGAGTTCACACATCACCAAAAGGTTAATGACACTTTGACCATATCATAAGCCTATGGTCGTATGATGTTATATTTCCAATCAAAAAACAATTTAATTTGATAGTACTGAATTAGTTTTAACATGTTATAATGGGTACCCGGATGACATGTATGGCCGCGTCTAGGTTCGGATCTTGCAAAAAGACGGAACTTTCTGGTGAGAATGAGAGGTTTAGAAGTTTTATGCACTTGTTATTGATTTATTGTACGATAATGTGATACCCCGCAATTTCAGGTAGGGCTGTTCAAATCGCTCACCGCTCGTGGATCGCTCGCCGCTCGTTCGAAAAATGCTCGAATAACGCTCGCTCGATCATCCGCTCGGTTGTAAATGAGCCGATCGGCTTGGTTCGGTTTGTAAACGAGCCAAACATGAGCAAAGGTCCGCTCGGCTCGGTTCGGCTTGAATAAATTATTATTTATTTATTATTATATATAATTATATATATACCCACAAATCACAGTAATATTTATAGATTTATACATAACATTTGACCCAATATATGCAAATAAAATATGACTAGCCCGTTTTATTAAATAAAAATTTAATACTAAGTTTAATAGTAAAACTTTAACTCGTAACATGACAACCTTGACTTCTTTATGTTATTAGTCGTCCATCCCTAGTTGTCGCTTGATATCACCCTATGTCACAAAGCGACAATTGTTATCTGTAGTATGCTCATTGCCTCAACCTAAGCCTCATTTTTGGACACTCGGACTTCAATATTAATGTCCTCATCATACAGTTCCACCTTAGTTGTCACTCGACAACGAAAACATTAAAGATAACACTCAAATTTCATGGTTGTCCAGATTACTCTTCGCTCGTTTCTCGCTCGAAAAAATTTACGCTCGAACAATGCTCGCTCGCTTTTCAGCTCGGTTGTAAACGAGCCGCTCCGCTCGGTTCGGTTTGTAAATGAGCCAAGCATGAGCAAAGGTCCGTTCGGTTCGGCTCGGCTCGTGAACAGCCCTAATTTCAGGTTCTCACTTTAACTAAACTCTGGTTACATTCTATGCATTCTAGTTAAGTAGGGTTAGCTACATAAGTTACACATTGCACGGTTATAGGTTAATAACTGCATGAGGTGGTAATTCGAGGAATTACCAAACTATTTACATGAGTAGTGAACCTCGGACGTTGGTGAATTGTTAAACAAAATGATTGTGAAGTAATTGGTTGATATTGATTGATTGCAATTACGTGCTTCTATGATACTCTATGAAACTATGTGAAAACTGTATGTGATTACGTGAACTTAAACCGAATACGTTAATAAAAACCATAATGGATGGACCATTAGGATGGTTGGGGTCTTAACACATGGGTTTACACTTGTTACGGTCCAAAATAGCAAAAAAATCGAAGGAAAACATGCTGTACAACGAAGCAGGCCACCCGGAGCGGGCCGGGAGCTGTGAGCGGGCGCTCACAGGCTCCGAGCGGGCCGCTCACGGAGACCTGACGAACCTAAACCGCCTTAAACAAGTATTTAAGCAACCTTAAGCCTCTTGTATCCCCAAAACTCAAACCCTAATCGCCCCTACTGCCTCCTTACGAATTATTAACCCCTAAACACCTGCTAAAGCTTAAGAACATCGATCGGGAAGCTTGGAGAGCATTCGGTTGATTGTTTTGAAGTGCTTGTGGTATAATCTTCATTCTCTTGTGTTTTAATCTTCTTTAAATTGTTTTAAAACATCAAAACCTTGTTTGTCCAGGTCTGAAAGTATTTTATAAAAATTAAAACATGATGATTATGAAGATTAAAAGGGTCAAGCATATTGTTATGTAATGAATATTATGTGTTTTGCATGATCATGTGTGTTCTTGATGTTTTAGATAACTAGGGTTTGTGAATGATAATATATGCATGAGTTTTGCTAGGTTATGATCAGATAATGTCCTATAGATGTTGTAGAATGTTTATTTGGCGTTGTTGATCGATAATATGCAACTAGGGTTCAAGATAATTGATGGTTATTGCATGATTGAAACTTGGACAGAATCTGAAAGTTAACTTGTAGGGTCTGACACGTGGGTTAAAAGTTATTGTTTTGATGTGTTCTTGGCATGGTTGTAATGTACATGGTCTTAGCTTTTCATAATGGGCAAAATCGTCCGATTTGGACTTCGTTTGAGTAGTTTTTGGAATTTTATTGGTTAAGAGGTCATATCAGAATTTCGGATTAACAAACTGAGTCAACTTTAAACAATCATAACTCGGGTTTTCTAAAGAATTAAGTCATGAAATTTTTACAGTAAGTCAAAATTGGAAAAACTCGGCTTTTCCAAGTGGATTCATCCCGTTTGGATGAATACACAATTTTTAGGAATTTTTCTACTAAACTGACCTGTTATGGAAATTTTCTGGACATAGCTGTGTTGTATGAATTTTCATAATTTTTGTGTTTGGTTTTAAGACAAAACAAAAATATGGGTTATCGAATGAATCCTGAATACTCAGTAAAAGTTTGGGACTTTAATTCATTCGTTAAGTATTTTAAATAATTCGTTTTTCACAGCGCACAATCTGTCCTAAAAACGCAGATTGTGTACGGAGTCTTTATGTGACTATTTGGAGTCTTATATGGTATGTAATTGACGGGAACTTGTATGGACACTTGTATGGGATGTATATGAAGTGTATGACTGATGTTAATCATAACGTTCACCAACGGGTTCGTAGGGTCTACTTGTGCATATAGAAACACTAGGTGTCACTAACACGATTTTGAACATTGAAACGTCTTGGACAAACGGGTTCTATGGTGTATTGGTTATGCACATATACTCACTTAGTGACACATGTATTAGGGAGTCGGTAGCACACCCTACTTTGGAGTTTGGATTTATTTGCTTGCAACCTAAGGTGAGTTTCACTACTCTTTTCTCGAAAGCATGCGTCTCGGGTTTGAGACAACTTACTTAACTTTTATGGTCCGGTTTGGGACTACACTTACAAGTTACAACTCAGGGTTCGACTCCTTGTGAGGGTCGCATTTTCGATTCCTTGTGTGGATCGTGTTTTGAGAGTTTCACACTCTGTGTCCTTGATGAACTAAACTACATACTATCACGGAAGTCCTTCACTATTTACCGAATGAGTTGCCGGGTTATGGCAAGCGGGTTACTAGTTTATAGCGCTATTAGGTTTGACAAACCTCACACCGTGCTGGGAGAACTACGAGCTTAGACTGTATCATTGTTGATAGGCAATGATGGAAGGCAAAAATCAACTCGCGGGGCGAGTGCATCGTTTGAATAGTAATTCGGTATAGCATGGTTTAGTTATCATGAATGGGTTAGCTACCCTTGTCATACGCTGAACTAATGGTTTCTTGTTTTGTTATTACTACTTACGGGTTTGGGAAACCTAACTGTTAATTTTGGTTTGGGAAACCTACACTTTTACTACTCGCCTACTTACTTTGTGAACTCACCAACTTTGTGTTGACACACGATAGCATGCTTTTGCAGGTCTTTAGGTTTGGAGCACGATAGGACATGCATCATTGTGTCATGGGTTATGAACATTATTTAACTTATACTTTGCTTTACATTCAATGGTTTTATTTTGGGTGCGTTGTTTTGCGCATGAACTTAAACGGTTATGTTTGATTTACGCTTCTGTAACTTATCTAAACTTTTTGGTTAAACGTTAAAACTATATTTTTGGGAAAACGAACTAAATGGTTTGGGCATTTAGAGTTCGTTCATATTGACTTATGGCTATGGGATCCTGGTATGTCATGCGCCTCGCGGTAAAACCCCGCAGTGGAAATTTGAGGGTGTGACAGATTGGTATCAGAGCCACTGGTTATAGTGAACTAGGACTGCATGTTGAGTCTAGTCTATAACTGTCATAGCATAAGCATTGCATTAGTGCACTCAAAGCTTAAGTGCACAACTAGCTTTCAGGCTACGTACACTTGCTTTACAAGTTATAGTAGATACATAATCCTTTAACACTAACTCCGATATTGAGTACATCCCTGGTGAAGGACGAAGGATCGGCCATGTGGCGCATCAATTGGGACTGAATTTCCAACCGGCTTCACGGATGGGGGCTAGCCATTGAGTACCAGTGCAAGAACCAACCATTGAGGAGGAAGAAGAGGAATTAGAGAAGGAACCCAAACCCATCAAACCCGAAGAGATTGAATATGGAGACTCTATTATCTTAACTAAGAACGGAGACGATTGATTCCTATATTCATTCGCTTGATCTTTCTTTTATCCTAGACCCAGACGAGACTGAGTTGTTCTTTTGAAGTTTGTCCTTTATGCCAGATCGCCTACATCACGTGTGAACGATAGTAAGGCCGCATATTTCTATGTCTCATGAACTTATGGTAAATGTAGGATCACGATGGCTGGACGTGGACATGGACGGGGAAACATCAACCTAACACAAGCTGAGCTTACTGCACTTGTCAAAGACAGGGTGGTTGCAGCCCTCGCAGCTATCCAAGCTGGTAACGCCAAATTGCTTTATTCTCTTTTCAAACTCTAGCGTTAAACTCTTTTACTCATTCGTGACTTTCACTTTCGTACATAGGTCAACCTCCACATCACCCTCCAGTCTGTACCTATAAGACGTTCATGGACTGCAAGCCTCAGAACTTTGGAGGATCAGAAGGACCAGTCGGGCTACTTAGGTGGTTCGAGAAGTTGGAGTCATGCTTCGCTATGTGTAACTGTCTGCCAGCTGACATGGTCAAATATGTCGTTGGTACCCTTGAGAATGCGGCATTATCATGGTGGAACTCTCAGAAACAGATACTGAGTATGGATGTGGCAAATGCTACGCCTTGGGATGCTTTCAAGGAGATGATGAGGGAGGAGTACTGTCCTCGGGATGAAATTCAGAAACTGGAAACTGAGTACCTGAACCTGAAGATGGTAGGGTCGGAGATTGAAGCTTATACTGCTAGGTCACATGAGTTGGCAACTATGTGCCCTAACTACTCTACACCGCTCTACAAGCGGATTGAACTGTACATCAAGGGTTTGGTGCCGCAAATCAAGGGTATGGTCACTGCTGCAAACTTCAACAACCTTCACCAGGTTATTCGTATGGCACACCAGCTGACTGATCAGAAGGTGGAAGAGAGACTGTTACCCTCTCGAGGTGCTTCATCCTCTGGTACTACTGACAACAAACGGAAATGGGAAGATGGCCCGGGCAAGGCCTCAAGTGTTGGCGGCGGTCAGCAGCAGCGAAAGAGGTCAGGTGCAAACGACAACAACGACCAGACCCCTTCTGACAATAACCAGGGCATTTACAAAGGGAGGCACCCAAAGTGTGAACTGTGCAACTATCATCATTCTGGTCCATGTGAGGACGGAAAGTGTGAACGATGCGAAAAAGCTGGTCATGCAGCTAAGGACTGTCGTGCTCAATTCCCAAAGAGTTTGCAGCAACAGCAGAGGCAGCAGAGTCGTCGAAATACTACAAAAGGGTGTTTCCAGTGTGGGAGTGAAACCCATTTCAAAAGGGACTGACCCCAGCTCAACAGTAACAACAACAATGGGAACAATGATGACAACAACGCATGACGGGTACGTAACTTACTAATGTTCTACTTGATTCTGATGCTGATTGAGCATGCGCCTTTGGACATTAGTGCAACTTTAGGGTTAGACCCAACTCTCTTTTAATTCAAACACTCTAGCTGATGGTAAGCTTATCAAAGTTACCTAGCTCTATTACAAGTAGAAACCCGTACGGTTTAGCTAACCATCAGGTATTAATCTCATCATCCCAACTATCCCTCGTAGCTCTGACATCGTCATGGGTGTGGACGGGTTGTCCAACCATGAACTTAAACCCTTGGCACGAGATAGTGATTGGAGTCCCTCGTTCTGTGGGGGAAATCTTATCTGGCCAGCGACATCAGAACAACGCCAGCATTGGCACTTCTCTTTTAGGAGAACTCAGAGCACGTAATCGAAAATTCGAACTGAATTTCGGGACGAAATTCTTTTCAACTTGGGGATGATGTGACACCCAGAAAATTTTTCAGAATTTTCTCTCACTTGACACTCACTTAACGCCAACTTTATTGTTTACTTGCTGAATTTCGGGACGAAATTCTTTTCAACTTGGGGATGATGCGATACCCCGCAATTTCAGGTTCTCACTTTAACTAAACTCTGGTTACATTCTATGCATTCTAGTTAACTAGGGTTAGCTACATAAGTTACACATTGCACGGTTATAGGTTAATAACTGCATGAGGTGGTAATTCGAGGAATTACCAAACTATTTACATGAGTAGTGAACCCCGGACGTTGGTGAATTGTTAAACAAAATGATTATGAAGTAATTGTTTGAGATTGATTGCAATTACGTGCTTCTATGATACTCTGTAAAACTATGTGAAAACTGTGTGTGATTACGTGAACTTAAACCGAATACGTTAATAAAAACCATAATGGATGGACCATTAGGATGGTTGGGGTCTTAACACATGGGGTTACACTTGTTACGGTCCAAAATAGCGAAAACATCGAAGGAAAACATGCCGTACAACGAAGCAGGCCACCCGGAGCGGGCCGGGAGCTGTGAGCGGGCGCTCACAGGCTCCGAGCGGGCCGCTCACGGAGACCTGACGAACCTAAACCGCCTTAAACATGTATTTAAGAAACCATAAGCCTCTTGTATCCCCAAAACTCAAACCCTAATCGCCCCTACTGCCTCCTTACGAATTATTAACCCCTTAACACCTGCTAAAGCTTAAGAACATCGATCGGGAAGCTTGGAGAGCATTCGGTTGATTGTTTTGAAGTGCTTGTGGTATAATCTTCATTTTCTTGTGTTTTAATCTTCTTTAAATTGTTTTAAAGCATCAAAACCTTGTTTGTCCAGGTCTGAAAGTATTTTATAAAAATTAAAACATGATGATTATGAAGATTAAAAGGCTCAAGCATATTGTTATGTAATGAATATTATGTGTTTTGCATGATCATGTGTGTTCTTGATGTTTTAGATAACTAGGGTTTGGGAATGATAATATATGCATGAGTTTTGCTAGGTTATGATCAGATAATGTCCTATAGATGTTGTAGAATGTTTATTTGGCGTTGTTGATCGATAATATGCAACTAGGGTTCAAGATAATTGATGATTATTGCATGATGAAACTTGGACAGAATCTGAAAGTTAACTTGTAGGGTCTGACACGTGGGTTAAAAGTTATTGTTTTGATGTGTTCTTGGCGTAGTTGTAATGGACATGGTCTTAGCTTTTCGTAATGGGCAAAATCGTCCGATTTGGACTTCGTTTGAGTAGTTTTTGGAATTTTATTGGTTAAGAGGTCATATCAGAATTTCGGATTAACAAACTGAGTCAAATTTAAACAATCATAACTCGGGTTTTTTAAAGAATTAAGTTATGAAATTTTTACAGTAAGTCAAAATTAGAAAAACTCGGCTTTTCCAAGTGGATTCATCCCGTTTGGATGAATACACAATTTTTAGGAATTTTTCTACTAAACTAACCTGTTATGGAAATTTTCTGGACATAGCTGTGTTGTACGAATTTTCATAATTTTTGTGTTTGGTTTTAAGACAAAACAAAAATATGGGTTATGGAATGAGTCCCAATGAATACTCAGTAAAAATTTGGGACTTTAATTCATTCGTTAAGTATTTTAAATAATTCGCTTTTCACAGCGCACAATCTGTCCTAAAAACGCAGATTGTGTACGGAGTCTTTATGTGACTATTTGGAGTCTTATATGGTATGTAATTGACGGGAACTTGTATGGACACTTGTATGGGATGTATATGAAGTGTATGACTGATGTTAATCATAACGTTCACCAACGGGTTCGTAGGGTCTACTTGTGCATATAGAAACACTAGGTGTCACTAACACGATTTTGAACATTGAAACGTCTTGGACAAACGGGTTCTATGGTGTATTGGTTATGCACATATACTCACTTAGTGACACATGTATTAGGGAGTCGGTAGCACACCCTACTTTGGAGTTTGGATTTATTTGCTTGCAACCTAAGGTGAGTTTCACTACTCTTTTCTCGAAAGCATGCGTCTCGGGTTTGAGACAACTTACTTAACTTTTATGGTCCGGTTTGGGACTACATTTACAAGTTACAACTCAGGGTTTGACTCCTTGTGAGGGTCGCGTTTTCGATTCCTTGTGTGGATCGCGTTTTGCTAGTTTCACACTCTGTGTCCTTGATGAACTAAACTACATACTATCACGGAAGTCCTTCACTATTTACCGAATGAGTTGCCGGGTTATGGCAAGCGGGTTACTAGTTTATAGCGCTATTAGGTTTGATAAACCTCACACCGTGCTGGGAGCCGAGCGTGAACTACGACCTTAGACTGTATCATTGTTGATAGGCAATGATGGAAGGCAAAAATCAACTTGCGGGGCGAGTGCATCGTTTGAATAGTAATTCGGTATAACATGGTTTAGTTATCATGAATGGGTTAGCTACCCTTGGCATACGCTGAACTAGTGGTTTCTTGTTTTGTTATTACTACTTACGGGTTTGGGAAACCTAACTGTTAATTTTGGTTTGGGAAACCTACACTTTTACTACTCGCCTACTTACTTTGTGAACTCACCAACTTTATGTTGACACACGATAGCATGCTTTTGCAGGTCTTTAGGTTTGGAGCACGATAGGACATGCATCATTGTGTCATGGGTTATGAACATTATTTAACTTATACTTTGCTTTACATTCAATGGTTTTATTTTGGGCGCGTTGTTTTGCGCATGAACTTAAACCGTTATGTTTGATTTACGCTTCCGCAACTTATCTAAACTTTTTGGTTAAACGTTAAAACTATATTTTTTGGGAAAACCAACTAAATGGTTTGGGCATTTAGAGTTCGTTCATATGACTTATGGCTATGGGATCCTGGTATGTCATGCGCCTCGCGGTAAAAATCCGCAGTGGAAAATTGAGGGTGTGACAGATAAGGCCTTAATCGTGTTAGTTACAAGTTTTTTTTATGTGGTCACTATACCAGGAACAAGACAGTTTTATGGGAAGAAAATAGGTTATAAGACTACTTTGTGAACCCTAAGAAGGTATGAATTTTCATTATTTTTTGCTCATATGTGATTTCGAAAACCTTATGAATCAAGCCAAATGAAAATTTCTGTTGTTTTTACTTATTACACTTCAGTTGTAATACTCTTTGCCCCGGGCTTTTCTAAATACCCCAAATTGGAATGAATATTTAAACTAAGAAAAAAATATTGTTTTTTTAACCATATACATTTGAGTAAGTTGATTTAAGTTATGGTTTATCCTTAAATGGTTACTAGGTGCATACAGAAATATTTACCTAAAAATGTTAAATGGGTTAGTCTGAAGTGTATATCTAATACCTATAGCCTCTTAGTTAAAAAAAAAGATTATTGTTGTAACAAATACCTTTTGTAATCATATTTCATGCACTACATATTTATAAAAAAGGACACGAATGTGTGACCCGACCCATTTTCAAATCATTCTACAAACAACCCATTTCAAGTGGTAATGTTGTTTACATTGATGTAGCCTAAGGAAAGCGAATCACAAAGGTTGTGGTGCAAGTCAATGGAGACCATTTGATAATGGTTGCACCAAATGGTTTGAAACGAAGTATTCAAACTCAGTTATTTACGTATCTTTTGGATGCATGGGGTTTCTAACCCAGCTAGAGATGGTGAAAATTACATGGAGTTTACAGAAAGCGGGTTTTACTTTGTTTAGGAAGTTAAAGATTCATAGACACAAAATTTGCCAAAAGGGTTTCTTCATTTAACCACATAAAAAAAACATATTATTGTGAGTTGGTGCAACTAGCTTAAAATGTTGTTAATGATTTAGTGGATTGGGTTCTCTTTGTTGTTTTGGATGGATTGGTTTCGTGTAGAACCACTCAAAGGAAAAAGTTTAGTTTCATATATATACTGTTTCGTGTAAATGGGTTTGATAACCGGTTTGTCAGTATCAAAGTATATTCTTAATGTACACACCTCTTAATTTAGATTACCAACATAAATACAATACAATATACATGAGAGGGCTATAAACTAGCACAAAACGAGTATCGGATACTACATTATCGTCACTGTTGCATCGCGTAAGTTTCCGACATTATGTGCTCAAATATATGTCACCCCGCCGCAACGCGCGAGCACTCTACTAGTTATATTATAATGCATTTGGAAAGAATATTTTAAGGTATCCAAAAACTAAATTTATTTTAATTTAACGCTTAAGATACAATTCTAAAATGAGGTAAATTAGTCTATCAAACACTTAATTGCACTTTCTCTTAACTTTACTTAACTTTTTCTTTATTCAAGTAATAATTACACTTTTTTCTTCTTATTTTAAGCCAATCTCTCACGATTTTTAAATGGCATAATTTTTTTATAGGTTAATATTTAAAAAAATTACATTAAAAAACAAACATTTTATTGTCATTAATTTGAGTATAGTATCATTACTATTTTTTTTGTTAGATAAATTGATGTGCTACGTGACTAACAATAACTAGAGGTGAGCAATAACTGAATCACTTTCGAACAAAAAAATAGACCAAACCAGTCCAAAATCAAATGAAATCTGAATTAACCAAAAACCGAATCAACTTAAAATAGGTTATGGTCCTTCATGGGTAGCTCAGTTGGTGGATGGACCGGGGATCCCTCTTGGAGTTCCCGGGTTCGATTCCCACGAGGGACATAATGAGAAATGATGGATGACTCCTAGCCTATGGTCACGAGTTCCAGTCCTGGTCTCGTCCGGGTTTTACTAATCCTTCACCGTCGTGCCTACGGGCGGGTGAGGGGTTGGGTTTTCACCGGTTTTGGGAACTGTATGGGCAGGCCTTACTACGCCAGCCGTCCGAGGAACGTATGGGCCCCACTAAGACTCGTAGACCCCTATACGAGTCGTACAAGTACGAGAAGTACAAGGTACAGACTGAATACCCTACATTTGCAGGGTGTTCAGTCTGAAAACTAACTCTTCTACGAGTCATAGAGGACAACAATACGAATCATAGACAAGTCTTGTAGATGAAGAATTAAAACCTATACGACTCGTATAGGTCTATACGAGTCATATAGGTCTATTATTTTTTAGATAACGGGCACCATTTAACAGAACACAGTTCTTACAATTCGAACACAATCACAATTTCTCTACTCCAAACCCTATCACGATGTTGTTTTCGTATAACTATTCCCTCAGTGATGTGTTTGGCGAATTTCCGAATGCATCTTATGTCTCCGGAAGCATCTTCGGACTCCAAGTTAAATCCGTGATTCGTTGTAATGATGGGAAGTTGTTGCCCGATTTGAACCAGGACCACGTAGATGAAGCGAAATCATTTTACATGCCACCAAGCTATACGCAGTACAGATAAGGGACTTACCACTCGTAGAAGGAAGGTTCTTAGGACTTCCGGGAAGGTAACAACGGCTTTGAGGAAGCTGCTCACGACGAGGATAGTGTTGGCGACGAGAAATGTGTTGGCGAAGATGAAGGTGCTGAAATCAAAGCAGAACCTAGCCCGGATGTTTCGTTTGAAACCAATCAGTTGTGTTTATTTATTTACACTTTTTTATAATTTAGACCCGCGTATATTTAATCTCATACATATTCAGACTCGTATATATTTAGCCTCGTTCATAATTTAGGTTAAATTGGTTTTAGGGTTTCTGGGATTTAGACTAGAATATAGTTTCGACTCATATATATTTTGCCCCGTACATACTAGAATATATTTTAGACTCATATTAGGGGATAAATTTTGACTAGTCTCATATATAAATTTTCAGGTATTCGGGTCTCTTGATGAGTTGAAGCAATTGGCTTACAACAGATCCCTTGAGAGTGGTTACGTCATTGTGACCGGACGTACAATTTCAAAAGGAGAGGGGTCGGATGCATGGGAAAGTGAAGATACGGCCACAATGCGACCGTGGTGGCGTACAACCAAATTTTGGGTTTCAGGTAGCAAAATGGTTGGAAGTTGAAGGTGAAGGAGTCGAATAATAACCACGAACCTTATCAACATCTTGAGGGTCACGCGTTTGCTAGGAGGCTGACACCGAGCGAAGAAAGTTTGGTGGGGATACTTTATTTCAAAACGTGGAGCCAACAAACATACATTTGGTCAAAAGAAAACAACACCCAAAGAGTGTTTGCATTCTACAAACCATACACAATACAATAAACAAGATTAAACACACAATGTACGGTGACCGAACTCCAATGCATGACATTGAGGCAGTGGGCCATGCGCCTAGGGTGGTACCGGGAGGTGGACACGGTTCAGGACGTTTTCATAACCGTTGTTCACGTTTGCCTGAAGACCAACTTTTTGCGTGGTGGCCCACCATCAGTACTAAAGAGTTCGGCAGCCTTAAGTCCCGACAGGTTAGGGCCGCAGAGATTCGTGAACCACTCATTCGTTACTTGCACCGTTGCATTACGTACTCCATCTCCTCACGCGGTTCCAGAAATGAGTGGGTCACGAAGACTGAATTGTTTTTTTTTCTGTACTATTGATCACGCGCACGTCGTCTACCCTTCATTTGTCCATTGCTGATTATTTTACCACCGCATTCCATCGGCAGGTCATGACCCGTTTATTGAACGGGGCGATCATCTCTTCCATCACTATGCAATGTGGCTAGTATTTTGAGTTTGTTGACCACCTTCCATGGCCTAAGCGTTTCAAGTATTAATATTATTGTTTTTGTTAATTTGTTTATTATTGTTAGTTATTATTATGATTATTCTGCGTTTCAGGTATTTAGATATCAGGATCATGACGGGATTGAACGTAGCGAGAAAATTTAAAGAGCTTGGAGGTTATAGAATGGTCGGGCTTGATAAATAGCGCTACGTACCCCGTGGTACATGAGCATCTCGGCAATGCGGAGCATGAGGTTGCGATTCTTCATGTTATCGAGCCCCAAGGTGACGAGCTCACATGTTAAGGTTAAGATGCCTCAGCAAGAGCCTGATGCTGCTCAGCATCCTCCCCGGGTTTTATCGTGCAGTCAGGTTACATGCTTCCACTAACCGCCTACTCAAGTAGACTCTCACGATGGTAACAGAGTAGGGTCAGCGGTCGAGGCTGGTGTACAGTGGGTGATTGGGAGCGAGGTTAAGAAGCGAGCAGCGGCAGGTTTGCCTCCGCGTGTCCCACCGCCTCTCGGACGGGATGCGCCGTCCAGCAGTCAGCCCGGTTCGTCTGAGACGCAATTCGGGCAATCGCATAGTGATATTGAGCATGAGATGGAGGTGGATGAGGATTCGTGTTTTTATTGTTTGTATGTTTTGGTTATTATTGTGGTACGGACATCTTAATTATATCAACATTTGTATGTTTTGATTTTATTATTGTTTGTATCTTGTGGTTATTATCTTTATTGGTTTTATTGCTTGTATCTTTTGTTTTGTTTGGTTTGATTATATAAATGTTTATGCGTACACGTTGATCGCGCTGGAAGCGATAACCAAAAAATAAATTCTAAAAAAATCAAGAGTTTATATAAACAACATTTTATAATAAATAACAAAAACAACATTTTACATAAATAACAAAAAAAACAACATTTTATATAATAATATTTAGTAGCAAACAACATTTTATAATTATAGTTGTTTTTAAAACAACATTTTATACAACTCATCCCACACGCCCATCCAACCTATCTCATTCCAGCCAAATTGAAGCTGAAATTAATCTGAGGGTCTCTACAAGTCGTAGAGTCGTCTAAGCTCGTATATACCCACCCAATCATTAGCATTCACTGCCAATGATTGAGAGGGCTTCTATACGTCTCGTACCTCTATATGACCATAGAGTGCTATACGACCAGTATAGGGTTGTGCAAATAAAAGAAGGGGATGTCCAAATAACCGAAGCCAAAAAAAATAACACTAGACAATATTTAAGTAAAGGCTACAATTTGTAGAAATATAAAAATGAGATGCTAAATTATACTCATAACAATAATTGTTACAATCATTTCACACAATGTTGTTGGGTATTTATCAATGAGAAGTGAGGTTGCATTTTCATCTGTTCTCTCCTTCAGGGTCAGCTTAATCGTTTAGGAGGCTAAAGTGAAATATATATAGAGGGCCTATTTTCCAAATGCCATGTTACAAGCTCTTCTCGTTCACCCGAGTTTCGACTGAAATCTTTTATAGATTAGCAAAAGATTGAAAAATTTATATTTGACAATAATTATTAATGCAGCCTAACGTTATATTTTTTTCTTCCACAACTTCACTACTCTACAAATACTAAAATAAAGAAAGAAAAAAAGATTTTAGGCCCTATTTAAGTTGAGCCCAAAGCTTGAGCTTCACAATAATCATGCTTTAGCCGGCCTTGATCTCATTAGATAAAGATTTATCAATAGGTGGGCCACGCATGTTGGTTTAAGGTTCTCCTGCTTCATCATTCATCACATCATTTTAAAGCTTATTCTTCGTCCCCGTCATTTTATGTTTCTGCCATCCAAATGCACGTTTTCGCTTTTGTTATATCTCAAGCGGTTCTGAATAAGCCAAAATCTTATTGAGCTCATGTCACAAACAAGATCTCGCTAATGTTAGTCCAATTTTCATCTTCAAATAATATTTTACAACAAATACTAATATTAACACAAGCACCAGGATTGATTAGACGGTTTGATTAACATAACACACAACTAAGAGGATATTAAATCACTATTAGAGATTTTAAATTTTGACCAACATACGTAATGTAATGTTTTGTAGGTTTTAGAATTTTGTAGACTTGGCAAATGCAACACAAATAGTTAATAGACAGAATTACAGAAAACGTCCTTTATGTTTACCCAAAATTGCAGGTTTAGACCTTTAACTTAAAAAGTTGCAGGATACCTCCTTTATCCAACTTTTGGTTGCAGGATACCTCCTTTAATGAACTTTTGGTTACATAAAACATCCTTTACCACTAACGCCGTTCAAATCTGTTGTTAAGTTACCCTCACGTGCCAAGCATGTGAGGGTATTTTCGTCAATCATCATCTTAAAGGACCTTTTCTGTAATATTAACAACATCAAAAATTTAACAATTAAAAACATTCCCGCCCCCCAATTCCCCAATTCGTTTCATCAAAAAAACCCTAATTATATTCATCGATCAAAGATGGCTTCACAGACATCATCAAACACATCAAACCCTAATTCGTCGGTCTACTGTGTTTGTGGTAGGGCTGCGGTAATCAGGACCTCTGGAACATCAAAAAACCCTGGTCGAAGGTTCTACTCATGTCCTGTTAACGTAAGTTTTCCCTAAATCTGATATGTATTATGCACAAGGTAGTTAACTTGTTTTAATTTAATGTTCATAGGCATCTGAATGTGGTAAAGGTTTCATTGGATGGGCTGAAGCTAAGGTTTTTCATCAATCAAACAGCTACGATCTGCAAACTGAGTTAATAGCTTCAAACAATGAACTAAGATCTTCAAACACTGAGTTAATAGCTTCAAACAATGACCTACGATCTGCAAACAAGAACCTTCAGGATTCGAACAAGAAGCTTGAAACTGAAGTTGCAAAGTTGAAGAAATACTTGTTTTTTTCTTGGATGATTGTTATGGTTTTTGTTTGTAAGTTATTATTGTAATGAAAATTAGGAAATTAGGTATGGAAGTTGTTAATGTAATGACTGTTTTGGGCTGAGATCAATGCAATATGGAAGTTGTTAATGTAATGACTGTTTTGGTTATTGTAATGCAATATGGAAGTTGTTAATGTAATGACTGTTTTGGTTATTGTAATGCAATCTGGAAGTTGTTAATGTAATGACTGTTTTGGTTATTGTAATGCAATATGGAAGTTGTTAATGTAATGACTGTTACAAACCAGTTACAAAAGGCTGCATTTTGACCCATTTTGTATACTAACTATAACCACAAACCTGTTACATAAACAAACCCTCATGACCCATTTTGACCCATATAGATTGCATTGAATAACCTTTTGACCCATAACAAACATGTTAAAACAACATCACCCATGTTGACCCATTAACAACATTAACAAAGCTGCTAACATAACCTGCTACCATAACAAACCTGTTAAAACAACCTTACCCATTTTGACCCATTGACAAACACTAACAAACCATGATCATACACCATACTAACACAAAGTTTACAATAATCATAACAACCATTACATTAATCATAACAACCATTACATTAATCATAAAACAAAGTTTACATAAAACAAACCATTACATTAATTCACCTAAACCCTAAACCCTAAACCCTAAACCCTACTAAGACCATCCAGGTTCATCTGTAGTGCTTGATGAACCTGATCTTCAAACACATATTTGCAAAATTTGAACCTGATCCGGAGTTCTTGTTAGTATTGGTTTAACTAACAAGAGCACCCCATCCAGGTTCATCTCCAACAGACAAGGGATCCCCGGCCTGCACCCCGACGACCGTCATCATCTGCAACAGTGTTGATTCATCGGCAACAGTGTTGATGACGTCCATCTGCTGGTACAGCCCAACGGACAAAGGATCCCCTACCTGCACTCCGTTTTCCGCTAAAAATAGAAAGTCAAGTATTCGGTTGCTGGATCCGGTGGATCATCATCATCTTCAACTTCAATCGCCATTCCTAACAACAATAACAATAAATTATTATTATTCGGATAATAATAATAACAACAATAATCAACAACAACAACAATTTATCCCACTGAAAACCCTAAATCGTTCACAATCCAACAATTTATCCTACTGATCAAAACCCTAAATCGTTCACAATTTATCCTACTGAAAACCCTAAATCGTTCACAATCCAACAATTTATCCTACTGAAAACCCTAAATCGTTCAAATCAACTGAAAAACCCTCCATGATGCATATTAATACTGAATATTTCTACATTCAAAAATTTTAGAAAAAATTAGGGTTTTAACATTCAAAAATTTTAGAAAAAATTAGGGTTATAACTTACCATATACAGTGCGACGAAGAAGAAGACGGTTGGGAAGACGGTTGGGTTTCATATACTCCCTGATTTCATCTGCCTTCATCGTGTTTGTTCACTGAGTGTGTGTGTGTACAGGGGATGAGTGTGTGTAGGGATGAGAGAAGGAAGAAGACGGTTGGGTATTTATTACCATTTATTTTTAAAATTTATTTAGCATCTGAAATGACAAAAATACCCTCACATGCATTGCATGTGAGGGGCATCTAACGACACAGACAAACGGCGTTAGCCTAAAGGATGTATCCTGCAACCAAAAGTTGGATAAAGGAGGTATCCTGCAACTTTTAAAGTTAAAGGTCTAAACCTGCAATTTTGGGTAAACATAAAGGACGTTTTCTGCAATTTTGTCTAGTTAATAATACAGGTAATTTTTAGAAGGCTTTGGGTTACTATGGGATAGAACAAAAGTAGAAGTGGGTTTAAATGGGTTAAACGGGAGCAGTGGGGGAAAATTCATGGGTCAGGATGGGTCAAACAAGATAAAAAGGCGGGTCAGGAATGGTGGTGAATGATTAAAATAGATTAGTCTTAGTAGAGAGCTTTGATTCTGTTAATTTTTTTTTGTCGTGGGCACCATTTTTGTTTAAGATAGATAAAACATTTCTTCTAAGTTTTTTGAGAGAGAGAAACAGACAAACTAATACTGGGTATTTGAAGCATATCTTGTCTTCTTCCAATTTATTCATATTTTAATATTTTATAGATTTTTAAGCGTATCTTGAAAATTAAAATAAGCAGTTTTTCTCGGTTGGACCGGGCTACACACAGCCCACATACTTTTGTTTAAATAACCTTTATTTGGATTGATCCATTCTAACCCAAATCCATCTGGACCTAAACCTATTTTGACCCAACCCATCTTGACTTTTTTTTTTCTAACTTACCTATTCTGGCCCAAATTCATCCTAACCCATCAACCAACCCAACCCACCTATTTTGCCATCTCTAGAATTTTGCATATACTCTCGTGCATGTCATGTACTCAGGTATGTAACTAAGTAGGTAACCGTCCGAGACATTTTCCAGGCCAAATTTGGACGAAAATATTCTAAATAGGTCTAAAATAATTATACCAACACTAAACAAATTTGGAATCAACTAAAAACAATGAAAACTAGTTCTAAAGAAGTTTATAAAACATGTATAAATTAACCCCTAAAAGTTATGGGAAGAGATAATGTACAAAGAACCTTAAGGTGAGAAGCGTAAGAAGCAACCTCAGCCATTAGGTTAACAAGATGGCTGGATGCTGATTAAAAACCCTAATCATACTTAGGCCAAACTAACCAAGGGTAAATTAGGAAAAAACGTCTAATTTTTTTTCAAATCGTAACAACAGAATCAATCGAAACAAAATTTTTCAACGATTGAAATCGATTAACCAATCTGAATGATTACACAATCAAAATAACAAAAAACATTCGATTACAATGAACGAAAACGAAAAAATTAGAAAAACAGAGATTTACACTGGAACGATTAATCATACGAAAAACATAAAATTATGAATAAACGCTCGTAATAGTTGTCAAATACTTTCGATATTGTTTCAATAAGTATGATTAAACATAAAAATTAGGTTAAAAATAAGTTGCAGACGAAGAAGACGAAGTTGGTGAAAACATGGGCTTTTAAACGCATTTACAAAAAATTAAACGCGCTTACAAAAATTTTAAACGCACGTTCATATTTTGTTTGAAAATTTTAAATGCATGTTTTCAAAATAGTCATGTTCAATAGAGATTACTCACCATAGGCATAAACACATTCCAAAAGTAGCATTTAACAGAGGGCAATTAAGCAAAGACATATATAAATAAGCAACTGGTAGATCGTAAGTTTAAACAATTTAGACAAGAAACAACAGAAAATATAGTTTAAAAGCCTGCAATATCAAACATTCTGAATTGGAATAACAGTCTCTGGCATTAAACTCACGATCGTCAAACTGGACGGTTGAAAACAAAATTGAAACAACACTAAAATAAATCAAAATCTTAAACAACACTAATTGAAACAAAATTGAAAACAATTGAAAACAGAAATGAAATTGAAAGGGACAAGCTTACTGTGAGTGAATGTTACATGGACACACTAATTAAAAAGAAACATATTGTACGCACTTAGTTACTCCCTCCGTCCCATTAGAAGTGTCCATATCCCCTTTTTTGTTTGTCCCATTTCATGTGTCCACTTTAAAAAATTGATAGCCAATTTCCAAATTTACTCTTAAAAACATAACTAAAATAAACAAATAATATGATGGACCCACCTATGATAAGGGTATTATTGTCATATGGCAAACAAAAAAGACAATCATTTAATATTCCTAAAACTTTGTGTTTTTCAAACCAAGACACTTTTAATGGGACGGAGGGAGTATTTTTTTTTTCTCCCATAAAACGCACTTATTGGTTGGTGGCGTTTAACTTTAAATGTTCTCCATTAAACGCACTTATTGGTTGGTGGGGTTAAGTTTAAATGCACCTTTTTGATTGGAAAGATAGAAAATTAGGACGCACCATTTATCATTTGGATACAAATAATTTGGACGCACCATTATATTTAGATACAAATTTGGACGCACTATTTATCATTTGGATGCAAAATTTGGACGCACCATTTATCATTTGGATACAAAATTTGGACGCACTAATTACATTTAGTCTTTTACTTGGACGCACTCTCTCACTTTCTCTTCAGTACCATGCTATGTTTTTTATAAAAAAAAAAAAACAGAGCATGTTTCAAGTGGTGGGTTTTCAAAAATCAGAGCATTCATTTACGTTTATACATTCCATCTTCTTCATTTATATTCTGTAACCATGCTCTGTTTTTTTATTTTTGGAATTATTCTCTATAATCGTTTTTTTTGCACTGTTCTACATTTACACGTTTAGTTTTTTATTTGTTGTACTTGATTTGTTTGTTCTTCGAAAAATGTGTTTGATCGACTGATGTTGTATAATAGGAATTCGAATTTGAAATCGTTCACGTATGTTATGAAATCGTTTACAAAAATATAGAACGTGATTGCATTAATTAGTTACAGAGAAAAAAAGTCTGATTTGCCCTTGGGTTTAATTGCAATTGAAGTTAATTAGGGTTTAATTAGGTTAATGGGGGTTTGGTTAAGTGGACAGATCGCATAATATAGTGGCTTCTTTTATTTTGTACTAGATTATACCCCGGGAACGTCCCGGGGTTGAAAAATCTAATATGACATATTAATTTTACATATGGAATAGAATGGTGCGCTTTACAGTTACATGCATGAAAGCTTCGGGTAACAACTAACCTAAAACAATTAAAAATATATATCCAATGTTAACGCCTAACCTTAAACAATGTATGACTCTAATATTAATACCTAACCTAAAACAATTTATAACTCCAATGCTAACGCATGTTGAAAATAGGATTCATATTTACTGATTTGAACATAATTAGTGACTTGCCTATACATAATTAATGATTTACCTGAACACTTTGTGTTTTTTTTCCTGTTTTAACAAAACCCAACAAAAAATAGTCGTTTTTTTCTCCGTTTTTTATATAACACTATGGTACTCGTTGGAAAGATAATAAAACGCTCGTTAATTTGGTGTAATTTTTTTCTTTAAAAAATCTCGTATATAAAAGATATTAACGTTTAAAAATTATGGGAGGAAACATAAGAGAGAAAAATCTAATTTTGTTTTTAAATTATTTTTTTCCTAAAATATCTCAATGCCACATGGGATGACACATAGCATACTCAATGAGGAGAATGCCTCTTTGAGTGCCATGTCATTAAAATGGCTTTCGTTTATTATATGTATAGATGTTAAGGAGCTTCGTATCGTATACTTTCTAAAAAAAGTTATTTTATACTACACGTCTCTCCTAAGCCTTACACCAAAGACACGAGGCTTACCCTTTACACCATGCGGGTTGAACAATCACGTCTTAGCAGGGTCCCATTTATATTGTGAATACCCAGCTTCCCCGCCAATAATAAACATAAACTTACAAGTTACAACAACACAACGATAATTCTACGCACACAAGCCGTTTTCCTATTTCCTCACCAGAAGCCTTGCTTTGAACGATTCCCTTCAAGTCAAACTCTGTGGCTTTTAAATACTATAATAATATTTTCAATTCCTCTAATTCGTTATTATAGACGCCATGCTTTGAAGAATTCCCTTCAAGTCAAACCCTATCGCTTTCAAAGACAATAATAATATTTCTAGTTCCCCTAAGTTCGTTGTTTATAGAGTATGAACTCTTGATAGGCCATCCAAATCTACTTCTCTAGATAATGGGATTGATTCTTCGACTCAGAAAAGCAGTTTTTTCTTTTTTCAATTTCGGACTGTAGATTGAAAACATTATCAATGATGTTGAATGGATTTTCTCAACGGTTTCACTTTCCAAATTATTAATGATAATGATGTCTTAATAGGATATTAAACGTAACCATAGTGGTCAGATCAAAGATCTTGCTGTCGTCATAGGTGTAAATGGATTTAATAGAAGTCAAGATGTGGATTAACATTCAAATTGTAATTTGCTTTTGAATCAACTTTTTTTAGAACTTTATTTTTTTTTTGAACGGCCAACAAATTGGAATCACTCACGGAACACTGGAGTATCATCGTGCCATCAGTGTTGCCACGCGATCATATTCAACCACCAAATCACCAATTCAGAAGGAAACTCATAATTATGAGAAAACCCCCTTTGTGAGATTCGAACCCAGGACCTTATGGCCCCTAAGATTCGAACCCAGGACCTTTTTTTAGAACTTTATTACTAGTTTTTTATCACTTTCATGATAAAAAGATTTAGATGGTGTTTGGGAATACAAATCGTACTGGACAATGGGAATACAAATCGTGTGGGTCACACTCCATGCCATGTGCAATGTGTGGTTGGGCAAAATTCAAGCAATGTGCAAGGTGTGGGAGTTCCTACATCGAGCCCTGTGCAACGGTTGAATCATGGCTTTAATGTTTCAAAATCTGAACCTCATTTTGAAAATTCAAAATATGGAGACATTAGTAGTGGAGCCATGATGAATAATAATAATAACTCAAGTTATCCTTGTCAAGGTAGCCAATCGGATGACCAATTGGTTTCTACTCCGGCCGGTTCTCCACTTCCGTTTAGCTTGTCCTTTGCGCCTAAGTCTCGGAAGAAGGTTCGACCTAAAATTGATCCTTTGGATTTGTCACTTGGCTTGGCCAGTGAAATTTATAACATGTCCAACTCTGGTGTCCCTTGGGATGAGACAATTGATGTGGCTGAAAAAAAAAGAATGCCAAGATCCAAGGGAGAAGCCGTCGGGTGAGAAAAGGTGTTAAAGTGTCAAGGTTTAAGGTGATGCTTCCGGTCGAGATAATTGATCGGTTAGCATAGTTTTGGGGGTCTATGGCATTTTGCTTAGGTGTTTAGGATTTGGTAATGTTTGTTTCGTGATTTTCATTTATTTTGGTGTACTTCTAGCTTCTTGCTAGTTTGTTGTGGAATATAAGTTTTCTTCTCCGTTTAAAAAAAAAAAGATGGTGTTTGGGGTTGAGTTTTGAAATAGATTTTTAGATTATTGCGTTTTGAAAACGTAAATAATTAGTGTTTGGGGTTTATAAAATAGATTATTTGCGTTTAATAGGTTACCAAAACGTAATAATCTAAAAGCAGCTCCATTTCTACTGTAATAAAATGCATAATATGTTTTCAAAAAGCAATTTCAAACACCCTCTTAGTGTGTATGTAGACCAACAATAAAGCAAAATGAAAACAATGTTTGTATATATAGGGTAGGGATCCTAAGAGAACCAACAACCCTATTTTAGAACTGAGAGAACCATTCTATACAACACATTTCTTATAAAGACAATTTTTTTTTGCTTTAATTGCACGTTTTTATGCAAGAAAAAAATTTATTTTTTTTTAATTTTTTTTCATTTATACATATGTCTATATTACATTTTCAGTTATACATATGTGTATATTTTAGTTATACATATGTGTATATTGCAATTATACACATTTGTATATTGAATAAAAATAAAAATAAAAGTTTTTCCTGCATAAAAAGCAGCGATTAAATCAAAAACAAAAAACAAAAATTTTTTGCCTTAGATAAATGTGTGGTCAAGAATTGTTCTCTCAGTTCTTAATTTGTCCAAAGGTTCTCATTTGAACCAAATCCTATATATATATAGGGGAGGGTTCTTGTACAAAGGGTGTTTTTTGTGAGAAGAGTAAGAAGTGTTTTGGACCATTAGATCTTTAAATGGAGGGTTGAGATTAAGTAATGGCAAAATTGTAATAAGTGTTATAAACTTAATTAAAAGATTTAACTTGATAGGGGTATATTAGTCTTTTTTATATAGAGACAATCTATTATTCCCTTAAATCTCGCCATCTACTCTATTTTTATAGGGGTGTTCCATAAGAAATTAAAAAACATATCTGTCTCTCTCTTCCAAAGATGAAGATCCATGATATTTATTCCTCAGAATATCATTTTCCTCCTATTCTAAATCATAGATATATCCCTCATACCCCTTCATCGAACAATTTCCTCCTATTCTAAATCATAGATATTTATCCCTCAAGCCCCTTCATCGAAGTTGCAATAATACGACAACATTTTTTAATTCCAAAGTTCTGAGATTTAATAGTAGAAAACCTTTTCATGATAATTGTTCCAGGGAACAAATCTATGTGAAAGTAACACTCTTTGGCTTTGAATATTATGATTTATTTTCTATCGTTCCAAATACGAGGGTTTTAATAAATACACAATGAGTTTTAAAACACAATAATATGATTATGGGTTTTGCATACAGAGTGGTGTTTTATATTCATATTCATGTGTTTTATCTTCATATGGTCATATAAATTGGTTTTATATGTGTACACGTTTAAAAGTTGTTATTGGTAAAACACCACGTAAGAATAACACCCTTTATAAGAAATATAATAAAACACAAAATGTTGTATAAAGAATAACTAAAAATCTACCTTAAACATAAAACACTACACGTTGATTGTTAAAACACTATGACGTTAGTAATGACGATGATGACCAGAGCCATCATCTCTCTCTTTCTCCTGTCTCTCTCTCTCTCTTTACCTATTTTTATGCTCTCTCTCACCTCTCTTACCAAAATTTTAATTTTAATCATTATTTAATAGTATGTAAAAATTACTAAAATGCCCAAACACCTTGTGCCACGTGTCACAACTAGAAGCCTTCTCACCCTTCTCACACATTTTGGCCTTTGTACAGGATCCTACACACACACACACACACACACACACATATATATATATATAGGGTTAGGTTAAAATAAAAACCCTCTTGAGTTGTGAAAACCCATGAAAACCCTATGTAAAAACTTTTTTTTTTCCTGATTTTTTCATAATAGCTTTTATATTCAATTTTATTAGTTTTGGCTAAAAAAAAATCAAAAAAGCGCCGAGTAGATTATTTTGTTACACATGTGTTACACAAACTGGGTTTTATCATACGTCAGCATTGTTACATATGTAACATTTGTGTTACGTAATTTTAAAAAAAAAAAATCTATTCGGCGCTTTTTTAATTTTTTTGGGTCGAAACTCATAAAATTAAGTATACAAGTTATCCTAAAAAAATTAGAAACAAACAATGTTGTTACATAATGTTTTCACGGGTTTTCACAACTCAAAAGGGTTTTCACAGGATACTTAGACTATATATATATATATATATATATATATATATATATATATATATATATATATATATATATATATATATAGGGGAAGGTTTAAATAAAAACCTACTCAAAACGAAGAAACCCGGTAAACTTAATCTAGACCATTGATCTAAAGTGATCAATGGCCTAGATTGATTCTATATTATTTTATTACAATTAATAGAGTAGATGACAAAAAAAGGGCAAAAGGGTCAAATGACATTTTCTGAAAAAGCATCTATGACAAGTTGACCTGACACATGTCACATCATCTCTCTCATACTTTTGTGATCATAATCCTAAATCTGCCAGATGACCCGTGTTACATATGTAACATGTGTTGTGTTACGTAGGTTAAAACTGAGTTGCCAGTTTATATTATTTAAAAAATGCTGATTTTTTTTTTTTTTTATTAGACCATATTTTTTTTCGTTTTATTGTACCAGCACCAGAATTGTTGCATACGTAACGAGAATTGATATGGTTATAGGCATTTTGTTACTTACAAAAGTGCTAAAAACAAACAAAACGGTCATTACAAAAGTGCTAAAAAATTTATAGATCAAAAAACATTCAAATCTAGACAAGAATTGTTTCTTACAAAATGCTAAAAACAAACAAAACGGTCATTACAAATCAACAAATGCTAAAAACGTATCATAAATAAAAAAAATTGTCTACACTTCATTCTTGATAATCATCTTCATCTTTAATGCAAAAAATATGCTCACCTGCAAAAATAAAACAAAAATCATCAATTTACATGTAAAAGCACACCCCCCCCCCCGCTTAACGTATGTTAACCAATTGGTTATCATGATCAATGACATTCCATTCAAGAGTTTTTTTACCAATTCTTCCTCTATAATATGCAAAAAATCAAACCTTTGTATCTGGTAAAAAAATCGGTAACTAATTTATACCAACTTAGTTTTGTTGTTACATACGAAACAGGCGTAGTATAGGAAACAGATGCAAACATACATTCCACACATTATAATACTCATACAAACATGCACATACTAGTAAAAAATTAGACAGACATGGTACAAAAACACACGAGTGTTACATGTGTAACAGGAAAACACAGACCAAACTTTGTAGTCTGCTGTAAACATAGAGCATAATTTGATATGCTAGAAAACATAGAACAGAATTTGACTGCAAAAAAACAGATATGCTACACATGTAAACAGCCTAACTCAACACAAAGATTATACGAAAATATAGACGATA
Source organism: Ambrosia artemisiifolia (assembly GCA_032199755.1). Taxonomy (NCBI): domain Eukaryota; kingdom Viridiplantae; phylum Streptophyta; class Magnoliopsida; order Asterales; family Asteraceae; genus Ambrosia; species Ambrosia artemisiifolia. The sequence continues at coordinate 32,919,672 of CM063514.1, read as the reverse complement.
AAAACACCATAACTAAACACCAAGCTACTGATACTACGAACATAAACACACAAAACGAAAAATCATTTTCGATGTTTAACATAATATTAAAAAAAAAAAGGGACAGACATGGTGCAAAAACACACGAGTGTTACATATGTAACAGGAAAACACAGACCAAACTTTGTAGTCTGTTGTAAACATAGAGCAGAATTTGATATGCTAGAAAACATAGAACAGAATTTGACTGCAAAAAAAACGTTTCAACCCGCTTCGGCTTCCTCAAACAATCTAACCAAGCAGTAGACATCCAAAAAAGATTACAACTAAGTAATTAACTTCCTTGTAAAAAAACTTCAAAAAAAGAACAATAAACTAAAGTCTTTCAAAAAAAAAAAAAAACCCCAGCTCAAAACAAAGTTACCAACTTCATTTTAGCAATTTCCAACAACACACGCCCAAATAATATAACAAAAAGGGGGAATCTTTCATTGAGGCATTAAAACAAACACTTGGTGTGCATGTAAACTCAACAGCTAAAATCCTTTCCAAAACAAGAAAAAAAATACCAACAAACACACAACACTGCAACGTAAATCCTCAATTAACATCTACACAACAAAACCACACACACAAAAAAAAAAGACTTTAATTCACAAATCAACCTCAAAAACAACAAGAAAAAGAAAACCTACTTCACACACAACACCGCCGCCGCCTTGTTCTCCGGCGCCACCGTCCTCCTTCTCTAGTGAATCCCTTTTCTCCGGTAAGTTACGCCATCATCCCCTTTCCTGACCCGATAACCTTCCTCTTCTTTCTAATCGGGTGGAGGAACCACCGATTGTTTATAACCATTGGGTGTGGGTTATTTATATAGGGTGGGTGGAGGTCGGTGGTCGGTGGTGGAGGTGGTGCTGGTGGTTGGTGGTGGAGGTGGTGCTGGTGGTTGGTGGTGGATGGTGGGTTGAGGTCAGTCTAAGAGGAATACAGGGGATGAAATTATGAAAAATAAAGAGAGAGAGAGAAAGGGGAAGACATATATATATACACTAGGAGAGAGAGAGAGAGAGGTGACAATGAAATTGTCTATAATACCCTTTCCCTCCCATTTGTTATAATTTGAAAGTTGATGATGTGGAACAATGAGGGCCACAAGATAGGTTTGTGGGAGTTTCTTCAATTTAGAAGGTTTCTTGTGTATACTTAGCCTATATATATATATATATATATATATATATATATAAGGAATTTATCATATATTTTTAATGCTAAATAGTTTCGTAATCAACATCTCGTTGTAATGCGTGGGCAACACTAAGTCGTATATATAAAAAAACCAATTTGGGGTGTGAAAGGATAAATAGATTTGCGATTATGACCCTTCAAACCAACAACCCTGTTAATTTGCAACCATTTCTAAAAATTATATTTTTAACCGAGATGTCTACTCGGCCCTCATTTAATTGAAGCATCCCATATATTTAAGCCAATCATAACGTTGGTTCGAAGGGATGTGTGTATCACCTATAAATACAATCTTCGAACTTGTGCAATGTTAATTGATTACCATTTGTTAAAATTATGTTCCCCTAACTTTTCCCACCATTTCCCATCAATGTCACCTTTTCATCGATTAATATTAGGCCATGGAGTATACTCTAACATATGTGGTCTTAAAGGTGACATGGCATGTTTACTTGCATTGTACATCACTCCCTCCTTATGTTAAAGAGTGTTAAAGAGGTTATGTGTTAACATGTTAACATGATGTTAAAAGTCTACATTATTTTTTTTCCTTTTATAAACAAAAAACCACTAAAATTATATATATATATATATATATATATATATATATATATATTTTGGAAATTAAACTTCATTAGAAACAGCGGCCACTCCAAGCCGGAGCGCAACCGCAAAAACTACATCACATCAATGTTAAATTTACACCATGATTTCCAATCTACGCTACCTTCCTTAGACCTACTTTTGAACCAAAGAAAACCAAGACTCTTGATGTCCGCCACCACTTGAGTAACCTTCACTTCAACATTGCGAAATATATGATCATTACGAGCCTTCCATAACCTCCAGCAAGCCATCACAAAAATCCCGTACACAATAAGCTTTTTCTTCTTGGCCATAGTGTCTTGATTCAGCCATTGTTGAATATCCGCAATCGAAAACCAAAAAACCGGGGGAACCTTGCACCAAGCCGTAATGCCACTCCACACTCCTGACGTAAAACTACACCCGGTAAAAACATGATCGGTAGACTCTTCCACATCTTTGCAAAAGACGCATAACCCATCACCAATAGTCATATTTCGTCGTCTAAGAGCCAGCATGGTAGGAATTCGATCCATATTAGCACGCCACATAAACAAGTTCACCTTAGACGGAAGCCATTTGCACCACTTAAACCTGTTAACCACATTTGAATTCGGCGAACCCTTTAACCATTCACGAGCCTCCTTAACTGAATACTCCCGCGAAGCACCTTCAATCCAGCACCACTCGTCCCTGTTGTCTAGGAACTGAACCGCCGAAATAAGCCTATAACACTCCACCAGCTCGATCATAGCCAATTCCGAATCAGGATATGCACTCCAATTCCACGTAACATTCCTGTTACCCTCCACGAACCTGATACGATCTGCCACATGACACCATTTCTGCCTTTCTAGCCGAAACAAGTTAGGGAATCTAACTTTTAGCGGCTCTGGACTAATCCAAGGATCCACCCAAAACCGGATGCTTCTACCATCCCCAAGAACACCACGAATCAAATTAGCGAAACACACATCTTGCACTTTAGTTTTCATACCTGCACGCACCATCTTTGACCACGTGCTATGAAGCTGACCATTAGCCGGGTATACTTCCCAACGCCTATTAGACCCGTGAATAGCAACAATCACTCTTCGCCACAAAGCTTCCCCCTCCACCCGGAAACGCCATAAACATTTAAGAAGAATAGCAACATTACTTTGTTCAAGAGAATTAATACCCAACCCACCTTCATTTATCGGCTTTGTCACTAATTCCCACGCCACCCAATGAACTTTATGCACCTCGTCACTACCTCCCCACAGAAAACGCTTCATTTTAGCTTCTAAAACTTTGATCACCCCCACTGGAGCTTTATACAGAGAGAAGTAATACATAGGGAGGCTTTGGAGCACGGATTTAATTAAGACAACCCAACCACCCATCGACAGAATATTAGCCTTCCATTTAGACAGACGAGAATCAAAAATCTTCACAATCGGCTCCCAATTCCCTATCCGATTCATATTCGCCCCCACTAAGATCCCCAAATAAGAAAACGGCATCTCACCAGACTTGCAACCCATGGAATTAGCCTCTGCCATCACCTCCTCACTTCGCAAACCTACTCCAAAAATCGTAGACTTATTAATATTGAATCTAAGCCCCGAGCACATATGAAAAATCCTTAGAAGCCTTCGCAGACTTCTAAAATTGAACCGCGACCACTCTCCCATCACCATAGCATCATCCGCGTACAATAAATGTGTCACCTCTGGCCCGTTATTAGGAAGACGAACCCCGTTAAAAGCTCCAAGCCGAGTCGCTCTTCTCAGTAAACTAGAGAAAGCTTCCATAACTATAACAAATAAAAACGGCGAAATCGGATCTCCTTATCTAAGCCCCTTCTCACAATTGAACTCAAACGTTGGAGAACCATTAACCAGGACCGCTGACCGGGCAGACATGAGGACCCCTTTAATCCAATTACACCATATTTCTGGAAAATTAAGCTGACGCATAATCGAAATCAAAAACTCCCAGTTCACGTTATCATACGCCTTCTCAAAATCAATCTTGAAGAAAAATAACTTTTTCTCAACCTTCTTAGCCCAAGCCAGAATCTCATTAAGAATTAGAGGACCATCCAGAATATATCTACCCGAAAGAAACGCCGATTGGGTCTCATTTGTAATCTCACCCATGACCAGTCTAAGCCGATTGGCCAAGACTTTAGAAATCACTTTGCTCACCACCCCAATAAGATTAATCGGACGGTATTCACTAAGATCAACAGGATCGCTAACCTTAGGAATCAAAGTGATGAACGAAGAGCCAACACCTTTATTAATTCTCCCCGAGTGAAAAAACTCATCAAAAATCTTAACGAAATCACCTGAGAAAGTAGACCAATACTTTTTAATAAAGCGAAATGTAAACCCATCCGGTCCCGGACTTTTGTCACCCCCAAATCGAATACAGCCACCTTAATCTCTTCTACCGTGAAGTTACTAACCAAACCCGCTGCCATTGAATCATTGAGCTTCTTCAGATCATAACAGTTTAGATGCGGCCGAACCTGCTCCTCCTCCTTAAACTTCCTTTTGTAAAAACCAAGCACCTCTTTTTTAATCAACGAAGATTTAGATTCCCAAGACCCGTTGATCATCAATCCCGGAGTATTGTTTGCCACCCGACGCTTATTGACCATCCCATGAAAAAAAACTAGAATTCTCGTCACCGTCTTTGGCCCAACGCACTTTAGCCTTTTGACAAACGTCTTTCAACTTGAGATCTTTTAATTCACGAATCCTAGCTTTAGCTTCCTCGTACACCCAACCCTCCGCCTCCGTTAAGTCCCTTTCCTCGACGGCACAATCAAGATCAAATAACTCCTTGAGCAAGTTTTCCTCCTCTTCTACTTCTTTAACATCAACTTCTTTCTTCCAATCAATGATCGCTTTCTTCACTGCTCGAAGTTTATTCATCATATTAACATCCGCATGGACACAATCCAAGAACTCCTCCAAAGCTTTATTTACGGCTACGTCAAAACCTTCCCTGGACATATAAGAATTAAAAAGCTTAAAAGGTTTAGAACCGAAATTTTTGTATGTCACCTTCAAGATCAACGGGCTATGATCCGAACCATCCCTCCCAAGAGCCCGATATTCCGCATTCGGCCATTCATTGAGAAAACTCCATGACACAAAAATCCGATCAATCCTACTACACTTATTCCCTGTGACAAATGTGAATTTACGACCGCACAACCCATACTCCTGAAGCATACACCTATCGATAAAATCATTAAAATCATTTGCCATAGCCACATTAAAATACGAATTCCTCCGTTCAGCTCTCTCCCTAACACAATTAAAATCACCCCCTACAATCCACAACCCATCTTCTCTTCGGATAACCTGTTCCAGCTCATTCCACAAGTCTCTTTTTTCAGTCGCTTTTTGAGGAGCATATACGTTCAACACGTTCAACACTTTATCACTCCCTTTTACCACCCCCCGCAGTAACAAGAATCTCCTATGTTTCACCACCTAAGACAAACCAAAAAGCTTCGAATCCCACATCGTAACAAGACCACCCGACCTCCCAACAGCATCCACATGTTCACTCGCAAAAACCCCACCACCCCAAAACCAACCAAGATCAATACCTTCTAAAGATGCAAATTGAGACTCTTGCATCATTACCATCCCCACCTCATTGTTTATACGTAACCTTCTCACCCAATCACTTTTTTTTTATCACAACCCAACCCTCTAATATTGATGGAGAGCACATTCATTGGTCCACCACTTGAAAACCTTCTTCGCTAACCTTCTTTATAAGAGTATCCCTAAAGTCTGCCAAATTGTCCGCTCCCAACACCTTAGCGAACTCAATAGTTTCCCCCACTTCTGCTTCCACTCCCGAGTTAACATTCAAATCCAAACACGACCTGTTATCATTACGAATAGTCACATTATCCAAACCATTAAAACCACCTTCCTGTTGACGAACCAAGTCCACCTCCTCATGAACCAAGAACGGCGCATTAACCACATCACTGAACCTGTTCAAATCAATCGTTTCTTCCCCTTCACGACTTCTCTTCCTAGGACGTTCTTGCCCAGATGGTGAACCATTCCTACTACCACTTGAATTTCGTCTTCTAGAAAACTTCCTACCTTTCTTTTTACCCCTCACTCCCTCATTCACAATCCCATCACTCCCTTCATTCACCTCATTCACAATCGCACAACTAACCTCCTGATCCCCACTTCCTACATCCGCCTCGGTTTGCATACTCTCCCTAGTCGCCTCCACTTGTTCCTCCTCTTCTGTGTCAAGTACATGTGCTTCTGTCCTACTATCATCCTTCGAGGAAGGACTCTCATCCTCTTCCAATTCATATAAGCATTCAGGACTCCACTCCCCCACATCCTCCTCTACCACCACCTCAAAATTCATATCTCTCCACCTAATGTTCACTTTTTTATTAATCCTATCAACCGAGTTGACCAACACCCCAACACACCCATACGATAAATCCCTACCACCTTCAAGAAATTCAGTAGTTTGTATAACCGTACCAAGTTTTTCCGCAACACTATCAAAAACGACTGTATGTGCTAGATGTAAAGGCAAACCATAAATCTTCAACCAAGCGATCCGTTCGAAGTCTATAATCTGCCCATTCTATGCTTCAACACAATCGAAATACTCCGTCCAATCCTCCTTCCCTGTTAGGAACAATGACCTTTCTATCCCACCCCGAAACACTAGCATCACATGGAATCCGCCAATATAACTGATCTCAATATTCAAATCGGAGATTTCTTTTAGAATCTTCTTCAATTCAGTCAACACATTAAACTTCTTGACTCTAACCACTACCCCTTTATCAAATAAATCACTGAATGCAACGACACTATCCTCCACCACCACTTCAGGCACTTCGTTGTTCCTTTCCTTGTTCAGAAGGGTATCCACAAACGACCTATTCCCAACCTTGGGGTTCACAGTCACCTTCTCCTTCGCCGGCCCACCCCCATCCCTATCTGGAAACGTGTTATTGTCATTCTCTTCTTGACTATCTTGGGCCACCGGTTTCCACTGTTTTTCATCACTCCTCACCACCCTTTCACCATCAACAAACCTTGCCAATACGATGAACAACTTATAGCTTCCTATCCACACATCTTTCAATCGCCTTTCCAACTCTAGAGGATCCTTGACATTACGAAACGCAACAAACCCAAACCTCTTACCCAACCTATCCAGTTTACGAGCAATATACGTACCGATAATATCTCCATAACCTTTGAGCACGCCAATGAGATCAGCAGACGAGCACCCATTAGGCAGATTAGAGACGAAGTATTTCGTTCCTAACGTCGGAGACGGATGAGACTGCTTGTTTTCTTGTCTTCTACCCTTCCTAGTCGGAGCATCATACCAGTGATTGACCTTGTAACGATCCCGTGCCGCCATGCAGAAGAGAAATCCAGTTCGCCGCCTTTTTTCGCCTTCCTGGTTTTTCGGAGCTGCTAGGGTTTTTATAATGGATATTTCCACTAAAATTATATGATTAGGTGAAGTTAATGAGGTTAAGTCATTTTCTTAGGGTGAAGTGGAGTCAAATGAGACAAAATGAATGATGTGGCACCTAGGTAAAGTTAAGAAGGGTTAAAGTATACCCTAAGGCCTTATTATCATATATAAAAGCCAACAAAACCAACATTGTAATGTATATATATATATATTTTTCATTTTGTACCGACGTATGCGTCATGTGATGGTTCAATATTAATAGAAAACATGAATCGACTATCCATTCCTTTCTTTCTTTAAATGGCATTTCATATTTGTGTTGATACCAAGTACACATGCAACGATTTCTGGACAATTTACCTGATTGAGAAAATCTCATATCTTTAATCCAACCGACATGCTTCTTCATTCCTTCCTTCATTTAACTGAAACGTCCCATACATTTAAGTCATCGTTGTAATGGTTTGAAGGGGTATGTGTGTCACCTATAAATTCAATCTCTCCTTTGGTTTGATATATACATATAAACACACATACATACAAACATACACAAAGTAGCAAATTAGACGACCACTTGAGAAGGTGTTTTTATAATATTCTTAACTATTGTTTTATTTTTATTTTTTGTATAGTAACTAGCAAGATACTCGCGTTATGCGGTGGGCTATCAATCAGAAGTGGCTTGGTAGGAAATCAGCACTCCTTTTAGCAACATCAAAATTTTTGCCCAAGAGGACATGTACAGGTGATTTTACCTCGATCAAACCATAAAATTCAATTACACCGGATGGTATTGCTGTGACGCAATAAACCGCGAAAAATATTAACGATAGCAAAACCAATAAATGTCTTAGAGGGTGTTTGAGATTGTGTTTTGAATCTGATTTTTAGATTATTGTGTTTTGAAAACGCAGATAATCAGTTTTTAGTGTTTGGATTGCGTTTTGAAAACGCAGATAATCAGTTTTTTAGGCTACCAAAACGCAATAATCTATAAGCAGCTCCACCCCTACTTTTCCAAAACGCATAATCTGTTTTGAATAATCAATCCCAAACACCCCCTTAGTACAATGATAATATAGTTATTATGTTAGAATTGTTTTAATTTATGTGTTCATCAAGAAATGTTCTAATAAAGTTATATAATGAAAAGTGCGACACCTCGCATTTTGAGGTTCCTACTTTAACTGAACTTTAGTTAACTTGCATGTGCATACGTGACTAAACACTTGACTAGGGTTAGTTAGGAAGGTCGTCCTATATGTTATAGGGTAATAACATATGTTATGTGATAATAACATACGTTACATTATAATTAGAAAAGTTATCATCACAATGCACACACGAGTCCTTTATCCCAAGCGTTGGTGATTTGTCAAGCATACGTGATAGTATGTGCAATTGAAATATGATGTACGTGAATTAACATGTTTATGCGAATTACATGTTTATGCGAATTATTGCTTAATTGATAGTCAGTACGTGAACCCTGCGAATTACGTGCACACTATGATTAATATGTTATGAGATAATAAAATCAATAGTTTTTATGTGAATTAGTGTGGTTAATATTATCGGGACTAGTATCGGGATTAAAACCTTATTAAGGGGTCGGTTATCAAGTAAAAACCCATAATACTCAGTTCCTTGGCCCACAAGCAAACTCCTATTATATTATTGATAAAAAAACACAAAGAACCCTAATCCCTTCCCCTTGCGCCGTGAACCCCACCCCCGCTCCTTCTCTCAAGTTTCAATAAAACACCAATCTCTTTCACTAATTCAAGTTGATTTGGGTGCAATCTATAGGCTTTGAGGAGTTTAGCATTGCAAGGTATACGTTTTACATGTTTCTTAATGATTTACAATGCTTGAAAAGTTTTAAAAACCCTAGAAACTATATACATGAAATCGCAAATTAGGGTTTGTATGAGTTCTTTGATGTTTATTGTAAACGATGATGGGAATTGTTGTTAGTATTCATAATTAGGGTTTTTGTATGTGAATACATGGGTTTGATTTTGATAATATGGATTATGTATATGTTGTAGACTATTATGCAAGATTAGGGTTCATGAATAACTTGATACGCAAGTTTCAGTTTTCTGACAGATTCGTTAGGGTGTTTTGTATGGTATGTATCGTAATGTTAAAGTGACTGTTTTGATGATTTCTTTATATGGTTGTATTGTACATGGTCTTAGCTTTTCATAATGGGCAAAATCATCTGATTTGGACGTCGTTTGAGTAGTTTTTGGAATTTTATTTGCTTTTTTTTTTTTGAACGGCCAACAAATTGGAATCACTCACGGAACACTGGAGTATCATCGTGCCACCAGTGTTGCCACGCGATCATATTCCACCACCAAGTCACCAATTCAGGAGGAAACTCATAATTATGAGAAAACCCCCTTTGTGAGATTCAAACCTAGGACCTTATGGCCCCTAAGTCTTATCTCACCACCAAGATACCACTAGGCTATAATGCCTTGGGTAATTTTATTTGATTAAAGGTCAAATTAGATTTTCGGATTAGTAAATTGGGTCAAATTTAAACGATAACTTGAGTTCTATAAAGAGTTAGGTTATGAAATTTGGACAGTAGGTCAAAATTGGAATTACTTGGCTTTACCAAGTGGATTCACCCCGTTTGGGTGAATACACAGTTTTTGGGAATTTTTCTACTAAACTGACCTGTTGTGGAAACTTTCTAGACATAGCTTTGTGGATTTTTTCATAATTTTTGTGCTTAGTTTTGAGACAAATAAAAAATATGGGTCATCAAGTGAACCCCAAAAAATATTCAGTAAAATTTTGGGAGTTTGATTCGTTTGATAAGTATTTTAAATAAATTGTTTTTCACATCACACAATCTGTCCTAAAAACGCAGATTGTGTAGAGTATGTTTATGTGACTATTTGGAGTCTTTTGTGGTATGTATTGGACATGAACTTGTATGGACACTTATATTAGATGTACATGAAGTATAAAACTGATGATAATCAATATGTTCACCAACGGGTCCGTAGGGCTTACTGTGCATGTAGAATCGTTAGGTGTCCCATACACGGTTTTGAACTTTTAAATGTCTTGGACAAACGGGTCATACGGTGTAATGATAGTACACATATACTCACTTAGTGACATTTGTAATAGGGGGGGCGGTAGCATATTACTATTTGTAGAATTTGGATTATTTGCTTGCAACCTAAAGTGATTTTCACTACTTTTTCTCAAAAGCATGCGTCTCGGTTTGAGACAACTTACTTAAACTTTTCTAGTTCGGTTTGGGACTACTATTTTATAGTCCGGTTGGGACTACTTTTACATCCCGGGTTTTGGTGTGCTAGGTTCACAAGGTGAATCTACTTTTACTAATTCATGCTATATGTCCTTAATGAACTAAACCAACCCTATCGTTGAAGTCCTTCAAGATACCGAATGAATTGTCGGGTGGGCAAGCGGGGTATTAGTTGATAGCGCTATTAGGTCTCACAAACCTTACATCGTGCTGGGAGCATGGGTGTGAACTATAACTTAACATTTTATTGTCATTGTTGATGGGCAATGACGCAAGAGACTTTGCTCACTATTGTGGGATCTCATTGTTTAGCAGTTCGGTATCACTGGTTTTAGTTATCATGAGTGGGTTAGCTACCCCTGGCATATGAATTAGCTGTTACTTGTTGTTACGTGGTCTGGGAGGCCGATGCATTTACTTGTTGTTATGTGGTTTTGGGAAAACCTACGCGTTTACTTACTCACTTACTTTACTTTGTGAACTCACCAACATTGTTTGTTGACCCACTATGTACATGCTTTTGCAGGTAGTTAGCTTCCGGTGTCACGATTAGGAAGCACTGCATGTTTCACTGCATTTGGGGTCTTGGGCATACACTTAAATTACATATCATGCTTTTACGTTTTCTTTCGTATGGTTTTAATTTGGGCGCGTTGTTTTGCGCATGGTTTTAAAAGGTTTAAAGTTGGTTTACGCTTCCGAAGCTTAACTAAACTTGATTTCTGAAAACGAACTAAATGGTTTGGGCATTTAGAGTTCGTTCATATGACTTATGGCTATGGGATCCTGGTATGTCATGCGCCTCGCGGTGTAAACCCCGTAGTGGAAATTTGAGGGTGTGACAAAAAGTAACAGGTTGGAAGTCTTAAAGTAAAATTTACCTAAGTTCACTTTGGTGGAGTGGTTATGGGAGTGAAGGTGAGAACGGAGGGGCCCTTTGGTCATGAGTCTGATCCCGAGCCGAACCTCGATTTTAATCAAACTGTTACGTCAGAGAGCTTGCTCTTGTGGTGTCGGCAAGGTTTCCCTTGGGAACGCTCAAGCCAAACTCTGAATCCAATGTGGGCCCAGTTAAGACAACATAGCCTAGCCAAAGAGTGGGGCACGAGGCACCATAATAATGGGGGTGCGGTGGCCATGCACATAGTATCGTCGTTGCCAAAAAAAGGAAAAAAAGGACCTAAGTTCAATGGTTATATAAAGAGATTTTAGAAGTTAATCAAAGTTGGCTGAGTTAATTACCAAAACCGTCCCTGTGGTTTGGGTTAATATGCTACTCCAGTATAAACTTTTAAAAATTGCTTGAACAGTCCCTAACTTTTAAAGAAATATGCCAAAACAGTCCAAAGACTTAACCCAGTTAAATCATTGTCATTAACTCAATGATAAAATAGTCAAGTCAGTGACAATGATTCAAAGATTTGGATTGTTTAATTGTTAATGAATAATGACTTGTATTAATAATTGTTAATAAGTAATGGCTTATTGATTTTGAATTAGAATTTTGATTTGATTTGTATCGTTAATTATTAATGAGTAAATGATTTTGATTTTTGAATTTAGATTTGATTTAGCTATTAGTACATTATGCCTCATAAACAAGCATTAGGTGTTTAAAAAAAGATACGGAGTTGAAAAAATTTGAAACATAAAAAAAATTAGCAACTCTATAGATGTTTTTAAGCATTTGAAAGACCTCAGTTTTTACCTAAATGCAAAGGTTGCATATAAAATATTGGTTACTATTCCAGTCATTATGACATCCGCAGAAAAGATTTAGTGGATTGGCGATGATCGCTATCAAAAGCGAAATCTTAGAGTATAAAGTAAGAAGAGGTGACCAAACAATTTGCTACAAAAAATACTATGAGAGCCTTAGGTACGTAACTCTTATACTATATTTTTTTGTTAAGCTATAACTTTAATCGTTGTTAAAAAATGTTACTTTACATATTTTTTTAAGAACTACAAGGCTTTTTTTCAGAGACATTTAAATTTTCATGGCCGGCTATATATGTATTTATATATTATATACACTTACTAGCTAATACCCCGGGAGCGAGCGTTCTGGGGCTGAAAAATCTAATATGTTGTAATAAAATTTTTAATAAATATTAGGATTTAAGATGTCTAATGTATGCATTTTTATTTCCGTCTCAATTAATCTACCAAAAACTCTAAAATTCATAATCTTCTATAACCGTCAATACTTTTCTACACCTACTGTCAACTCTCAACAACCAACAAACTATAAAAACTTCTAATTCAAACCATTATGATCATACGTATTGACTTAAACCTTCGACCGAAACCTTCTTTAGACGGACACGGATGAAACTAAAACAATTAATCATATGTATAAAGCAGAGCAAACAGATTATGAGATATATATAGTCGACCATGATCATACTCTCAAATAGAAAAGAAAATTTTGATAACCATTGCATCTCAATTCAATTTCAGTCGCCCCACTTAAATATTTTTAAATCCCTCTTCATGTAGTTTAAGTGATGGTTTGACCTACCTATTGTAGTAAAAAGCAAATACAAATAAATATTTTTTATGTTTATGGAGTCAAGAATCCTACTTATTTCATAACAAATCTACGATCCTTTGTGTTTATTTGGAGTTTCTAACATACAACAACCTCTATGACCCATTACACTATTCTGTTTTTAACATAAAGCAACCTCTTTGACCCATTACACTCAACCTAGCCATTAAAAATCAGATATGTATAGTTTAATAAAAAAATAGATTCTAACCAAAATCAAGCTATGAATTAAAACTAAAAGCACTTACAGGTGTATCTTCCTCCATTGGCCGACTACAAAAACAAACACAAAGTAAATCAAACACTATTAGTACCATTACTAAATTAACAAATGAAATGAAGGAAATTGGGGACATAAATTACTAGACCTGAAGTAAAGAAGCGATTTTGAAGGCAATATCAGTGGGAACCGAGTTTTATATGGATCGATTGTTCGGCATCCTTAACTCAAAAATACAAATATCACAAATAAATAAGATTATCATACACAATAATATATCACATATAAACCTCAATCAGACTTTTGAATGCTTTCATGTTATTGAAAACCGTATCTTGTATACCTGATTAAGAACAGAAGTTGAACTTCAAGATGAACATTGTTTTACATGTAGTTCCATGTTTTTAACTTCAAGTCACAGATTATAATAATGAACTTTTTCATAATTATTAGTAAATTCTTACTAATATAAAAGCTTAAAAGGAAATCAATTCTAAATTGCAATGCCAAATTACATTTTTAACAACTTAAAATATTAGTTGAACATTATATGCATCGAGACAAAATATGTTTTTCTCTAACTTATGAGACTTGCATGCCTCAAGAGCCAAGATTGCTTTCCTCAAATTCTGCTTGGATTTATTAGCAATCTTTGCAGCAAACTTCATTGGTAAATCAAAATTCTCTTTTCCGTGATATTTGAATTAGCACCTCCATGACCCGAGATTTAAGATAATACAGATTAAAGTTCGAACAAATAGTCACTGAATATTTAGGCAAATAATAGATGGCGCAAAATGGGTCGTGTCTGGGGTAGCTGACCCACAACACATTTTATCTATTTTTTTGTTTATCTATACAATAAAATTGTTAAATACTTAAATATGATCCCAAAAACTATATTATTACATTGATAATTTACCTTTCTCTAAAAATGATTTTGGACGCTTTATAAATTTGAATACGCTTCAGATGACTTTCAACTCATTTAAACTCTATTTCTTAAAGTTAATCATTTAGCTTAACCTGATTGATATTTTAGATGTCAAATATCCAAGTGAATATGCAACCCATAGGTAAAATATATAGCACATACTTCAGGAGTGCAACGAGCATCAAGCTTAATAATATGACACCGAGATTTCACCGGCTCCAAAATCTTTACATCATCTTCAGAACAGAGGACGAGATTACAAACATCTGAATAACAATCCATAATCTACTTTATCAAGTGCTGAATGATCTCATCAGCCTTGTCAACATCATAAAGGACCATTACTGTAGACAAGATAACAGGAACTCTTAAGTTTAAATTTAAACTTAAGACCTTTCAGGAAAAATAAATAAGTTAAAATGAATGGACCTGTATAATCGGGCTTTAAATTAATTGTGTTGATCTCAGGAGTAACTGCATGGTCACTACTTATTTGTTTCATTAATGCCATTAGAGCATATTTAGCATTAGCTTCCAAGTGCACATTAAGCTCTACATGGTGAGGACTTGAGGTTACAGGAGCGGCTACTTGAGCCGACCTTGTTTCCTAAAAAGAAAACTAATCGTCTGAGTTTTTATGCACAAGATTAATCGTCTGTACGGTGTCATTTTCGAGGTTTTCTTCTTTGCCTTCCATTTTCTTTTCTTCTAGGGTTTATGCAAACAGGGTTTCGTTTTGTTTTGTTGTAATGAAATCGGCATCTGGTTGGTTGAGGAGATTTGTAAAGTTGAGGAAAACAGATTGAGGGGTAGAGGAGGTGAAAAGTGGAGGAGATGGGATATATATTAGGGTTTTAGAGGAGGTGAAAAGAGAATACGGGGTTATAGTGATTTATTAATTTTATTAAAAAACAAAATAAAATTTTTTTAAAAAGAATGCACCCTATGATGTCACATGGCACATTCAAAGGGTGAAGGGTTACCCAATTAAATGTCATGTCATTATAGTGCTATTCTTTTATATATATAGTGATATTCTTTTATATATAGTTTTCCGCATAAAAATTTACTAACTTTTTTTTTGAACGGCCAACAAATTGGAATCACTCACGGAACACTAGAGTATTATCGTGCCACCAGTGTTGCCACGCGATCATATTCCACCACCAAGTCACCAATTCAGGAGGAAACTCATAATTATGAGAAAACCCCCTTTATGAGATTCGAACCCAGGACCTTATGGCCCAAATCTTATCTCACCACCAAGATACCACTAGGCTATATTGCCTTGGGTAAAATTTTTTTTACTAACTATATATAACATTATTATATCCGAAACATTTATCATAAACAAGTTTTATTTATTATTTGACATACTATACATAAAATTATATATTATTTCACTCTATCTCGGGATCTAGATTATTCGAATTACTTTTTCATAATAAAATAACTATACAAAATATTACTTGACTACATATCTCTTTTTGAACATCATTAAAATGGTAATCGAACACGTAACTGATAATAACATTGTTTATCGTATCATCCTCTAGATTCACGTGAGATTAGCATTGACGTTGTCATATGTTAATGCTTTAGGATATAAGTCTAACAATATTTTTATTATAACTCATTTAAGAAATGTTATATTTGTTTTCAACTTTGAAATAGTTTCCAAGAAACATATTGATATCTATATATTTATGCACTAATGGTACTTTTTTCAATATTGGCCATTAATACAAGTATATATATAGCATAACATTTATGAAACAACACACAACATTAATTCCACTTCAATGGGCATTTTGGTTTATGTTGTTATTGTATCGTTTACATACGCACTTATCCGAACAACTTTGTCAATTTTAGGTTTTGGCAAACCAAGGAACCTACCACCAGGTCCAACATCATGGCCGATCATAGGAAACCTTCACTTGCTCGGCAGCCAACCACACCAGTCCCTAGCCAAATTAGCTCGGATTCATGGCCCGGTAATGTGGTTAAAACTTGGTCAGAAAAAAACTCTAGTCATTACCTCCGCGGCTGCTGCCAAAGAAATACTCCAAAAGCAAGACCTTTCTTTCTCAACCAGCCGTAATATTCCCAACGCGCTAGAAGCCCACAACTTCAACGAGTATGCCCTCAGCCTCCTCCCAATTGGCACCCATTGGCGGCTCCTACGTAGGATGACCGTCACCAACATCTTCTCCGACAAATCCCTTGAGGCTAGCCAAAACATGTGGGACCAAAAAGTTAAAGAACTCATAGCATTTTGCCAAAAAGCTTGTATATCCAATGACTATGTGGACATTGGAGGTGTTACTTTCAAAACATTGCAAAATCTCATATCAAACACTCTTTTCTCCAAGGATTTAATAGACTTGTATGAAAATTCAAGTAATGAATTTAGAGAGGTAGTTGGAAATATTATGGTAGATGCTGTGAAGCCAAACCTTGTGGACTATTTTCCAGTGTTGAAAAAGATCGACCCACAAGGCATCAAGAGGAGAATGACTCGTCATTTTAAGAAGATTTTATCAATACTTGATGAGTTGATTGAAGAGAGGTTGGCAATGGGAACTTCAGTACATAATGATGTGTTGGAAGTGTGTTTAAAGATCAACCAAGAAAATCCAGAGGAATTCAGCCGATCACGCATCAAGTTCTTTATTTTAGTAAGTAAACAATTTTCTCTTTTTTTTTTATATTAAACTAGGTTAGAGATATGTGTATTACACATGTTAAATAATGTTTTTTAAATATTTATTTTAGATAACACGTCATATATTTCTTAAAATTTATAGCTCATCAGAATTTGACATATGACACCAAATATTTAATACGGCATAAAAGCGGGGAAATAAGTTTTAGGTTGCTTACAAGCTTACATGTGTCTTCCATTATTTTAATTTATTAGACTTATTAGGAAATAGAAGATAGATATTCTTATATGCTTATATATAACAAAATTCATAATTTTAAATATAAAAAGTTAAAACCTTCAAATATTCATTCTATTTTAAAGCAATTTAAATTCTTGCAATTAAAAAAAATTATTGCTCAGACGAAATTAAAGCTATATTTAATATTTAAAACTTAAAACAATAAAAATATGGAAATAATTAAATTTTATTTGAACACTTTTACGCCGAAAAAAAGAGAATCAATGTGGTTGGTCCAAATGCAGGCTATAGTCAAAACACGTGTTTCCTAATGTTTAGGTAGGGATGAGCATATAGCGCTGAATACCGATTCCGTCCCGTCTCTATTTCGATCTTGTACCGAACCGAGGGTGTTCGGTATCGGTACTCACATTTAGAGGTTTTCAGTTTCGGTATTATCGGTATCGGTATTTTAAGGTAAAATACCGATACCATACCGGTACCGTACCAATAATGAACCGATACCGTACCGTATGTTTTCGATATCGGTATTGAGTTTTGAAAGTTTTTAGGATTGGTATTTTCGGGATCGGTATCGGTTGGTACCGATACCGTCCCGAGCTCATCCCTAGATTTAGGTGTTCCATGCATTTGTATTTTTCTATGAAATTATTTCGAATTTTCAAGGTTAGATACTTTTATCTCTTAAATTTATGCTTATTCAATTTTATTGTCACAATATATTCAGAATTTAAGTTGTTTGTTAGCATTATTTTTAAATTCAATCATTCTTTTTTCCGAGTTTTACTTGTATTACATTTCTCAAATAATTCTTTGTCACTCACCACCATCTACCATCTCCGAAAACCCAATTGCTCTATGAAAATTAAAATCCGGGTTGGGTGGAGTTAGTTTGTTGACCGGTTTTTACCAGGTTTGGTTTGGGTTGAAACCGGTTTCAAAGTAGTTTGATTGATATTTACTGATCTTGATTGGTTTTTATCAATTAAGTTTTGGTTCAAACGGATTTCAAAAATGTACAAGACTACAATCTGGACCCTAACCTACAGGTTCGATCGGGTGGACCAATATTTTAGCGCGACTAGATTAAACGAATAGCGGCTACATTGACACAGAACAACAAAACTGAATCTAGAAAACATAAATTACATTGTAGATTAAATGAATTTGGAATATATCTACTGGTCGGATTGTTGGAATAGTGAGATTTGAATGAGATTCATAAACCAATTAACAGAGTAGATTAAATGAATTTGGAATATATTTAATTTAGACACTAGTAGGATGGGAAAAATCTCTTTAAGACCGAACGTAATGGACAGCCAAATGGGCATTTGGCGCCCCTTTCACCCGGGAACACCACCCCCCTCCAAGTTAAAGGGGCATTAAACGGGCTCTCGCGAAATATTTAGCGTACATGAAATTTTCTTGTGGCCAATCAAGGGCTGCCATGTGTATGAATGTATTTTTTTTTTTTAAAATAGCCAATCAGAAAAATACCCCTTTCACCCATCAAATTTCACTCACCATTAACACACCATTACACCCCTTACCCATTTCAAGCCCCTTTCACCCACCAAGTGTCCCCACATTGCCACGTGTTGAAAAACGCCCCTTTCACCCACCAAATTTAACCCACCATTACACATGATCTAATATATGTAAGAAGTTATGAGTTCAAATCTTAATAGTTACATAAATGAATTTTTTAAAAAAAATGCAATTAGAGGGAGAAAGGTTGATGGTTGCGATGCTTGATAACACAATTTATTAAGGAATCATTGAGATTTTTCAAATACACATATTTTGAATATATCATTACTTTTTTGTGTTTAAATATTATATTAGACGAATATATTTGAATATTAACATTACATTTGTATCATGATACAGGATATGTTCATTGCTGGCACAGATACGACAGCACTCACGGTAGAATGGGCAATGTCAGAACTACTACGCAACCCATACGTTATGGCGAAATCTAAAGAGGAGCTTGAACAAGTTATTGGTACAGGAAAAAACATAAAAGATCATGATCTCATTAAGTTACCCTACTTATCTTGCATTGTGAAAGAAACATTACGACTACACCCACCAGCCCCCTTATTGATTCCTCGCAATGTTGAAAACCAAGTCAACCTATTTGGATACATCATCCCAAAGGACACACAGGTACTTGTGAATGCATGGGCCATAGGGAAAGATCCATCCATCTGGGAAGACTCAAAAGAGTTTAAGCCAGAAAGATTTTTGACGTCTCCAATTGATGTTAGAGGTCATCATTTTGAGCTAATCCCGTTTGGTGCTGGACGAAGGACCTGCCCCGGTTGGCCTCTTGCGCTCCGTACCATCCCTATCATCTTGGGTTCACTGCTCAATAATTTTGATTGGAACTTTGATGTTAATGTTCAACCGAAAGACCTAGATATGACTGAAAGGTTTGGGATTAACTTACGCAAAGCCAACCCTCTTTGTGTTGTACCAATACCATTGAATTAGGATATTCACATTGCTTAAGGGAATGGTTGACCAAAAGTATAATCTTGTATGAAGTGCATAATGAGAGTACTAAGACTATAAATCAACACTGATCATAGTGATTAACTATGGTTGTTGTGTAACTCCTTACAAGTTTAGTGCATGAATAATTATTAAATAAACTATTCCATCCGTCTCATTTTAAATATCCATTTTTGCATTTTTTTTGTTGACCCAAATTAAATGTACATTTGTAAGCAATTTCTAGTTTTGCCTATAAAAGACAAAAAACAATCAAAGATTTGAAATAATAACTTAAGGATATTACTGTCATTTTATAACATACAAACAAAGATTTCTTAATATGTGTGTTTTGTGGGCCCATGACATATAAAATGGGACGTAGGGAGTAGTTTTTGTTTTGTGCTACATGGCAGGACTTTGGTCGTTTTACATACGTGCTACCCATAGTGACTTTGTTGTTATCGGCTCAACTCATCAAAAAAACATAAAAGATACTATCGAGCAGTCTAAATAATACCAATACTCTAAATCCCAACTATAAAAGCAAAAAATAAAAAATCGATATAATAACAATACCATAAACCTATTTAACTTTTTTTTGTAGAAATAGATAAAAGTCAGTGTTTTGTTACAAATATAAAATAATCAAAAAGTTTCGCATGCCTTAACAGAACCCTCTAACCATAAAAGTACAAAATGGATACCATTCCTAATTGGCTCTTATGAAATTAACCTAACAATATATATGTCAAATATATAATTAACCTAACAATATATATGTCAAATATGTACTAGCAGAGTGTCTACACGATGTAGCAGGAACACATACACTTCTAAGGTGTGCATGGTGTAGTTCAATTCGGTTATTAACCTCAACCGAAACCAAACTCATTGGTAATGTGATCTTATTAACCAGTTGGTTCATTAGTTCAGTTTCTTCGATTAAATTGTTTATCTTTAATCAATTTTGATGAATAGCCAAAACCAAAACTTCGGCTAAATTTTTTTCTTAAAAGTACATGAAATGATGGTATAAATACATGAAATCTAAAAATATATAAATCTATGAATTATTCCTTTCGGTTAACTGAGGATACAAAAATCCGATAATTGATTTTAAATTAATTCAGTTTTTTATTCATCTTGGTTCGATTTCATATGTTTTATCTTTGGTTTGATTATCTGTTTAGTTATTGCTCACCCTAGATATTGTTAATCACGTAACACATTATTTTTTAAAAATTAAAAAATATATATATATATATATATATATATATATATAGTAATAATACTATACTGATATGAAAAGAATAAATTGCTTGTTTTTATGATGTTTTTTTTTATGAAAAATATTAACGTTTAAACAAATATACAAAAAGGACAAACTAACGTATTTTTATGATGTAGTTTTTTTTTACAACTCTAATTGTTGGAAGGGAAAGTGAATATGTGGCTGTTTCACATCTAAGCTTAAGTGTGAAACCATCAAAACTACGTAGTTTTGGTGGAAATTAATTAAATCCCTAAACTATTTTACCTAAAAATTATCTATATCTTTTTACTGTGCAAAACAATTATCATCTCCAAAACATACATACCTCCAAAGCTTTTCAGTCATCATTGAAGAAATACATCCAAAATAGTTCGCGATCACCGTCTTCAACAAATTGAAACCCTTTAATTTGAATTCTAATTGCTCGATCATGGAGGTGAATTATTATGTAAAGCAATTGTTATTATTTGAAGTTTCTACATTCGATTATTTTCCAACTATTTCACAGTTTGATTAATTTAAACGTTGAAGTTTTGACTTTTGATCATGGAGATGAATTATTATGTAAAGCAATTGTTATTATTTGAAGTTTCTACAAACAATTATTTTCCAACTATTTCATAGTTTGATTTATTTAAAATATTAAGTTTTGACTTGTGTTCATATAGGAAACGCATAACACAACGGATTTTGAATCACATCTAATTGAAGATATTGATGAGAAAGGGTATTTGGCTATCAAAAATGGTCCAGACAGAGAAAATAAATGATGTAGATATAGATTGTGGGTTAGAGAAAGCAAGTTCACGTTACACTAGAAAGCTATTTGATGTATTCAAAAAAGAATGGACTGAAGCTACCCTGAACTTAACTCATGAGAAAATAAGCAAGAATTCAGAAGAAATCAAATATAAGGTTGGACAATCAGATGTTGATAAAATATATTGGAGAAATGTTAACTTTCGTCTATCGGATAAGATAGATGTCAAATGTTCATGTGCAAAGTTTGAAACATACGGTATGTTATGCAAACATATCTTAGATATCTTGAAGAAGAGGCATGTTGAAACCCTTCCTGATCATTATATTTTACCTCGGTGGACACTAGATGCTAGGTATAAGTCAGATAACTACGCTATTGGGCTCGAAGACATAAATAGCGAAAATGAAGTCAGTGCATTAACTTTATGGTGTGTTCAGTCGAATTTTAGAAAAGTGGTTGAACAAGCAAGAGAGTCCCCGTCTGAGATAAAGAAACTAAATACAGTCTTGTTGAAGTTTTTAGAAGAGCAAAGTACTCGAACAAAGCCAAAACAGTTTGAGACTAATCCACAAGATTCTAACGTGGGAAGTTTACAAGTAAACATGATGCCTCAGATTTCTATTCGGGATCCGGTAGTTAATACTAATACTAAAGGTCGTCCTAAAAGTGCAAGTAGAATCAAGTCTTCCCTAGAAGCGCCAAAAAAGAGAAGTTGTTCTTACTGCCATGGAGTGGGTCATTACATTACTGGATGTCAGAAAAAGAAGGTTAGATTTATATTTATTAAGAATTAATAGATGTTAGTATAATACATTTTTAACGGCTGGAAATTGTTAGTATAATACTAATACTTCGTTTTTAGGCAGATGAGGCATCACAAGAAAGAGAAGGATGATATGTGAATCGACTTGAAGAACTGGCAGTTTTGTAGAGTTGTTACGGTTTCACTTGTTTGAGTAGTGTAGGTCTTAGTTAAAGGTTAGTTGGTAATAATATTGTGGAATTTCTCCAATGTATCCAACAGTAGAGCTCTTCTTGTTCAGTGTTTTGAATTTGAAAGTCTATTGGTTTAGATGCAATAATGAAAATGAAACTTGCTGCTGTCTTTAAACAATTTTGGGTTATTATATCCTATGGAATGCTGGTGTAACTACCAATGAGTAGAGATTTTGATAAATTTTAATGTGCTACTGTTGAAATACTTCGTGAGATGCAATATGCTCGTGAAACGGGTCAACAAAGCGAATATAATTGAAACGGTGTACCAACAAGGGAAAAGCGAGTATACCAACATGAGTCACTAATAACAATTACGAAGAGTACACATACACGAATTACTAATGACAATTACATGCAAATAAGCCAAGCGAACCATACAAAACAACATTATGAAAAATCAGCAGCCCTGCAATTGTTTGTCTTCAGGTCTACCGTCCAACGATGGACAGATCCTGTTCGGGGTGCGATCCCATACTTGCAACAGTTTGTCTTCGCTTGGGTCCATAGCGTCTTCTTTATCGACTTGTTGAAGCGTATCAGACTTCACCAATGGTTTCACGTCATCTCTAGACAGCTCTAAGTTTTCTTCTTGATCATTATGTACAACTTTGGTTTCTTGCAACTGCATAAAAATTCATTACGTTAGTTACCTTTTTAATGCTGCATATTAATAGCATGTGGATAAAAAAAAGTTGTTTAAGATTATCAGTTCTTACACATAATTCATGACAATAAAATAAATGATTTGGAATATCATTTATGGTTTCACAAGCATACGAATATCATTTATGTCATTTATGGTTTCACAAAAATATCATTTCTAACATCATGATAATAAAATAAATGATTTAGAATATCATTTAGAATAAATGATTCTGCAGTAATTCAGACAGAAGTCTGGTGCAGACCTGTGGCTTTCGGACGACGACCCGGGTGGTTCGTTTTCTGTTGCTGCAGTCCGGAAATGGCTCGCTGCTGCGCGTCCAGGTGAAAGTATTCCTAGATTTGATTGGTGTAATTGGGTACCCATTAAATGTAGTATATTTATGTGGCGACTTATGTTGAGGAGGATTCCCACCAAAGTGGCGTTACTAAAAAGGAACATTAGCGGATAATACTTCATGTGTGTTATGTGATGATGGCGAGGATGAGATAGACCACATCTTTACAGGTTGTTCCTTCGTTATGAGGGTGTGGTAATGAAATTTAACTTTCAAAAAAAAAAAACTAATTGCTTTAAAGATAATGCTGCACTATGATCTCCATTTGCACTGATAATAATAACAATGACTTCTACAATACATAAACAGTCTATGGAAAATTTATAGAAACAAATATTAATCAAGCTACAGAAACATCCAAGAGAGCTGTTATCGCCATTTGTCCTTAGAAATAAGAAACCAAAAGAAAAAAATGAATCAAACTCCATAAATCAGCTTAAAACCAGATAAAAATCTTACAAAAAATATGAAATTTAATCAATGCATCAACCACGAAAATTGGTAGATGTAAGTCCCGAAATAACACGATATCAAGTAACACAACGGATTGGCGGAATCAAAACGTTGTGTGATTCAAGAAACAAGATGAAACAAAGATTAAGCTTTCTCTATTGCATACGGTTTCAATGGAACCGTCTGATACAAAGAGAATTCTTTGAGAAAACTAAACCGCTAGTTACAAATGAACCAATAAAACACATTTTATACGTAGGACTTGGGCTCACATAGCCTTAACAGTCCCACAGCCCAACCCACAAGAATAAAGCCCAACATACTAACTGAGAACTAACTAGTTCTCGGCCTAAGCATCTTAAATAACCGAGAACCCAAGTGTTCTCAGTCCTAAATAGTAAAACACTAATATTGATCATCAATATTTATTTGATAGCGTCAGTCTCAATATTCTAGACCCAACAATCTCCCCCTAGACTGATGCTATCAAATGGTCTTCATAATTTGAATGTGGCATTGTGATCTCCCCCTAGATTGTTGCTGGGGTGTTGGTGTTGTTTTTGTTGAAAGTCTTCTTTTCCGCACTCTCAAACTCGGGCCACTTCTTCATTCTGTGAGTAAGATCCACACTTGGATCATCATCAGCATTTGCTTGAACTCTTGCTAAAAGAGGATGTGAGAGGATGATTCTCATAACTCTTTTCTTTTTCAGTCTTTTTCTTTCAAGCAACTTCACAGGTACTTCTTCATGTGTACTTTCATTATCAGAACACACCATCACATCAAGTTCTTTTGACTCAGGTACATCTTTTCATCACAATGTTTCATGCTTGTCAGCAACTGGAAATCATTCTTCATCAACCCCTGTTTTCTTTTTCAAATCAAATTCTGCACATTCTCAGAACTTGGTAAGCAAACATTTAAATATAACAGAGGATCCAGTATCATGAACACCAAGTAAATCCAAGAACTTCCAATTAAAATTTTCAAAAGAAACTTGAATTTCTTCAAATCTTTTGAATGATCGGTCAAAACTTCAAGAATGGTTAATTTTACAAAAATTAAAACTAAAAAGAAAAAAAAAACAAAAGCAAAACAATAAGAATCAAAATAGATGAAAAATAAATTGAAATAAAAATAACTAAACTTTGTTATTCTTAGGGGAAAATATCACTGTGATTTAGACTCATGCACACTTATCAACACGGATTTACTCCAGTCGGTCCAGGCAATTGCCAGTATATTTGTCCACTTAAACTTATTGCCTTAGACCTTCTTATTTGACTGTCCGTGACTAATTTATCATGTTTTGGTGTATTAATTATGGACACTCAAGCAAGTCACAATCAATTCCTGGAATTATTTGTGGTACACTCTATCATGCAAGGAGTTTCCCTACCACATATTTTCACAGTGTCTGTTCTAGAATTCTAAAACCTTGACTGGGACTTGGTTGAGAAGAGAAAAGAATAGATCATATAGAGATAGAATGGTATAATATACAAATCAATTTGATTTCTCAAATGATATAGGTTTTGGTGTTTTGGGCTCTAGAGGGCCTCTTTTGATGTGCTCATTGGCATCGTTTTGGACTCATTGGCCTCTTTTGGTGTTTTTGATCTATAGGCGACAATGTACAGCTAGGTCAGCATATATCTAGATGCAGCAAAAGCTGACATTGCCTAGCATCCCCAGGTCTTTGCTTACACAAAACAAAGGAGATACACGAAATTTTTAGAAAAAGATTTCAGACCTAGAACGCAGTGTGTATCGGGACGTCACGCAAGCATTCAAATAAAAAATGTACCAAATCCAAGTGACGTTTCCTACTGAGGCCATACGTTCTCTTTAAGTGTGTCACTAGATCAGCCAATTTTCTAGTCGTCAGGACCAAGCCTACCAACATAACACTCTCGAGCCTAACCGTTTCAATACTGGTCTTACGTGTGTCAGTCTTTATCACAAGTGATACAACAAAATCTCTTTTTGTAGTTTTCCTTTTCACATGTTTTTGTATTTTTCTTATTTTTCCTCCTATCTCCCCCTAAATTTTGTACATAAATAAAATAAAACACTATTTTTGTTTCTTTTCTTAATTCTCCCTTCTCCCCCTAAATTTTGTACATAAATAAAGAGAAAAGAAGAATTTATGTATAAAATTTACCTAAAAATAAGAAAATCTTTTTGTTCTTTTCTATAACCATTCTCAAATAACGACCAATCAATCTTTTTCAAAGTTTGTGCATCAAATTTAAATGTACCTGCCATGCTGACCTTACCTCCCTAATCTCCTTCAAAGGAAACATACCATGTGTTAAAAGATTTAACATAATGTAACATAGCTATGTCACCGATCAACTGCTCGGAACAACCACTATCAACACACCAGTTGTTGTCGATATTCCTCCTCGGTTGTCCCTGCATGAATAAGGAGATTAATTAGACATCGGTACCCAGGCCATAGCCGTCCTGGGCAGTCCAGAAGCATCAATGTAAGATACTTCCCTCAAACACATGTCCTTTAAATTTGGAATTGCTGCTGCTTTTGGTTTCCAAAGTTGTTTAGGCTTAACAAACGATTTAGCTACTTTTGGAGTAGACACTTTTGGTTTTTCAGGTTGTTTAGATTTGAAAATCTGTGTTTGTTCTTCAACAACCTTTCGTTTGTTCTTAGCAGCATTCCAGTCACCATCAGATGGTTTAACCTTGGATTCACATTCTTCCTTGTCTTAGGTTGAGGAACCTTCATTGACTGGGAATAGTTGTTATATCCGGGTATAACCCTCTGATTCTGTTTATAATATGGCACATAAGGACGATGTGTGCAATTTCGAGCAATGTGACCAGGAATTCCACATTTGTAACACGTCTGCTTCTTCACGTAAGGAGCATATCCTGGTTCATTCGATCCAACAGAAGATGATATATGCGATTTGTTGGATGATTTTCTCCAACTGTCCTCAAACTTTCTGCTTTGTTTAACATATGCAGCACTC
This sequence comes from Ambrosia artemisiifolia, assembly GCA_032199755.1. Lineage (NCBI taxonomy): Eukaryota > Viridiplantae > Streptophyta > Magnoliopsida > Asterales > Asteraceae > Ambrosia > Ambrosia artemisiifolia. The sequence goes on along the minus strand of CM063514.1, from coordinate 32,892,459 downwards.
TTTGATCTGTGAGCACTTGCAGATTCTGATGATTTATGAGGACAAGTTCTTCCTTGTGCAGCTGATTGTTTATGTGCTCTTCTTTGTGTGACCTGGACCTGTTTATGACAGCTAGAACAAGTATGTTTTCTAATTTTCTGAAAACACTTTTCATTTTGTAAAACAGGTTTTGGTGGCACATATTTCTCAGTCGTGCCATTTACTACTGGTTTCAAGAAAAACTTTGGCACATAAGGACATGCATTACTTGACAACTTTGAAGTTTTCAAACAACCATTATCAGTTTTAGCAAAAGCAGTTGAGGTAGATTCATTGCTCTTAAGAACGGAGCCTACTCTAGCATCACTTTTAATAGAAGAATCAGAGATTGTTTTTTGTTTAGAGTCATTAGAATTAAAATATTCTTCATCTCCTTCAGTCCATTCTTCAACTAAAACTGTTTCTGCACATGAAGTAGAAGCATCAGAATTATTCACACATTTAAATTCAGTAGTTACTTCTTTTACTGTTCCTGTCCCGACAGTTTTTGAATCAAACAAATTTTCTGAGTCAGATTCATCTGATGTTTCTGACTCAGTTGACGAACTTGAAGAGCTTTCAGAGTTGATAGATTTTGCAATGCTTTTAAACAACATAGATTCAATTGATCCTAACGAAGAATTCAATTTTGTTGAAGCTTTGTCAGCATCGACAATTTCAGAGTTGTTATTTTCAGATTTAACATGGTTGCTCATTTCATCACTTTCAGATTGAACGAAATTAGTAATAGGAACATCACTAAGTGGAGCAACATACTTAGATTGTTTCCTGTGCCCTTCTGGTTCAGCAATCTTAATTGGCACAAACTTAACCGGCTCTACCACTAACCCCTTTGGTTCTATTATCTTTATTGGAACACTCTTTACGGGTTCAACCAGCAACCCCTTCCCATATTCCATATTTCCCTCATTTTCTATTTCCTCGTCTGTGAGAGGCAATCCGGTGTAGTTGTGATTGTAGGGAGGTGCAATTTCTACAAAACCTATACCTGCTCCTTTGTTTTCCCTAAACTTGAGTTTAGAACTTATCATTTTCTCAACACGCTCACTAGAACAATCAAATTTTCTAAAATGAAAATTGGCATTTTCAAATTTTGATTTTAAAGAATCTAGCTCAGCACTAAGTTCATCAATAACTTTCTTCTGATGCATGACAAGACAATTTTTATTGCTTAAATCATTATTGTATTGAACGACATCCTTTTCTAAGGCTTCTACTCTAAGTTTGTAAGCAGAGGTTCGGCTATTAAGGCAAGAAATCTTTCCTTTAAGCTCATCGTTCTCTCTTACTAATTCAGAGTTATAACCTTTGTAATATTTAGCTTTTTCAACACAAGAATTAGAGCATAGATCAGAAAATACCTCATGTGAAGCATGTTTGATATATCGTACCAGCACAGGAACCTGATACTCAACAGGTACTGGAACAACAGGAGCGGATGTCGAAACAGTAGCAGGTGTGCAACGTGGCTGAGCAGCAACATTAAGATTTTGCACCTTTTGCTTGTCTTCTGAATCACAAGCTTTGATGATGGAGATGAGTCCTGACAGAGACAGATGTTGAAGATCCTCCGTCTTCTTGATCATGGCAACATTCGTATCCCAACTCTTTGGAAGAGCATTTAACAGCTTCTTATTTATCTCAGAATTGTTCAAATTTATGTTTGCAGTCTTCATTTCAGTTACTAGATATACGAATCTCGCAACTTGATTTTCAAGGGTTTCACCAAGAATGCAACTGAACTGATTAAACTTATGCCGCAAGATGTCCCTTTGACTCTGCTTCATGTCATCATTGCCTTCATAAAATTCAATTAGAGAATCCCACAATGCTTTGGCAGATTTAGTCTCTCCATATTTTGAGACGATCTCTGGTGCTAAACCCATAGTCAGTGTGTTAAGAGCCTTTTCATCAAGCTTGACTTGGTCCCAATCTTCATCTGTATATTCAGATTCAGGTTTAGGTAGCGTAGTACCCTTCTCTTCGTAAGTAATTGGGGTAGGACCTCTACAAATAGCTCTCCAAACTTTGGCATCATTTTCTTTAACATGTTGAATGAACCTAAATTTCCATTCAGCAAAAGACTCTCCCAACATCAACATGGGAACCCGTGTACTTGTTGCATGCATGACTGTAGTCTTGGAATCCATTTGCACTTTAAATCCAGAACATGAACCGAGAGCTAGAGAAACCAAGAGCTTTTGAATTTTTTTTTATCTCCCAAAAATCTGGACGTTCACAAAAATTTTAAAACGAGCACCGGACGTCCAACCATAGTCAACAAGTCAAATCGTACTTAATAAGGTTAATCCCCAAAGTTGAGCTTGTGCACACACAATAATACTACTACTACTATTATTATTAAAATAATAGTATTACTCAAGATGTGAATTTAAATCACACTTGAAGCTTCACGTGGCTTTGTCCACAAAGGACAACACTCTTTAAAACCTCTCTCTTTTTATCATTTTTTCACTTTTTCTTTCTTTTGTTCTGATCTCAAGAACTGAACAAAGCAATCAAACATACATGCCTTCTTCACTCTCTCTCTCTCTTGAATTCTCTTTACCAACACAAACAAAAACAATAATAATCTTTCCAATCTCCCTCTCTTCTAACACAGCTCCTTTTCACTATATCCTTTTCCTTTCAATTCAACAATAACAACCTTCAACTTTCTGATTCTCACTTATCTTCACATACACACAGAACCTTCAACAAGTAGACTCTGAAGACAAATCTGACATGCACCCGATTTGATGAGTGGTCGGGTCAGTGTTTCCGAGTGAGTGTGGTTTCCGGATGAAGATCAAGTGACCGATTAATGTGAAGTTTCCGAGTGGAGGTGGGTGTGGATGGTCGGGTGGGTGTTTCGAGGTGAAGCTTGTGTCCGACGGGTTTCAGGTTTGAGTGTCCGTGGTGGTTGGGTCTCGGTATTTTCGGATGTGGGTTTGTTTCCGGATAGATGGGTTTCCGAGAGGTGAGGTTTTCGAATGGTTGGTGATGGAGACGGGTTGGGTTTGTTACGGTTAAGACGGCGGTGACGAACACAGGAGTAGATGATGGTGGTTGTAGGTGGTTTCCGGATGTAGAGGTTCGAATGGAGGTTCTAGAGTTATGAAGTTGTTCTCGATTGTAGGTGTTCTCGAATGGTGAGTTTTCGGTTTTCGGATGATGACTGTGTTCCCGAGTGACTGTTGTGTTCTTGAGTGACGAAAGGTTCTCGAGTCAGTGGTGAGATCTCGAGTGCTCGATGTGTTCTCGAGTCAGGTGCGTTCCCGGATGTGAAACTGTTCTGGATGACGAAGAGTTCTCGTACATTCCCGAGTGACTGCTGTTGGGAAAAATGGGGATCACCAATTTGAATGAATTTTCCTTTTGTTAAGTTGACCACCGAATTAAATGCAGCTACTAAAATGTTGGAAACATCAAATTTGAATAAAATCTCCCAAAAATATTTTTGCGATAATTTCCAATAACAAATCACCCCTAAAGTGTTGGAAACACTTTGAAATCACCAGTGGAACAGATCAAACACCCTCTTTTGAACCTTTTTCTTTGTGTTCTTCATGTTCATCAAAACTTTGACTAACAATAAATCTGCCAGAAATTCTAAAACACCACAAATGATTATAAATAAAATTAAAAAGAGATGCGAATTAAACCTGTCCGAACCGACAAAACGCAGCAGCAAAAACTTGAATCCCTTGATATCAAACCGAGCCACAAATGACTACAATGGCTCTGATACCAATTGTAAGTCCCGAAATAACACGATATCAAGTAACACAACGGATTGGCGGAATCAAAACGTTGTGTGATTCAAGAAACAAGATGAAACAAAGATTAAGCTTTCTCTATTGCATACGGTTTCAATGGAACCGTCTGATACAAAGAGAATTCTTTGAGAAAACTAAACCGCTAGTTACAAATGAACCAATAAAATACATTTTATACGTAGGACTTGGGCTCACATAGCCTTAACAGTCCCACAGCCCAACCCACAAGAATAAAGCCCAACATACTAACTGAGAACTAACTAGTTCTCGGCCTAAGCACCTTAAATAACCGAGAAACCAAGTGTTCTCGGTCCTAAATAGTAAAACACTAATATTGATCACCAATATTTATTTGATAGCGTCAGTCTCAATATTCTAGACCCAACAGTAGATACATTTATACAAACACGTAATGTGCATAATAATAAGAACATACGAATAAGCATTAAAAGGATAGAAGTCGCAAAATCCAATTGAATCAAGAGGAGAAAATGAACAATATTGTAATAAATGACACTTTTAGGGCATTTCAATCAAAATGAACAGATAGAAGAACAAGTGACTAACCAGTGGAGAACTAATGTAGAAGAAATATAACCTGTTTGTAGATGGAATTAGAAGAAGAAGAAGAATTATTATGATGGAGTTCGATTGGGCAGAGCATGAAGAAGGACGTGCTCCATAACCAGGAGAGTGGGAACTACTTTTGATGGTTTAGGGATTTAATTAATTTCCATCAAAACTACGTAGTTTTGATGGTTTTACACCTAAGCTTAGATGTGAGAGAGCCACATATTCACTTTTCCCTTGTTGGAAAATAACCAAAGAACTCATACTCATTATGCGAGCATTTTAGTTTTATAAGATGAAAACTGCCAATTTTAATAATTGAATCCATTTCTTGGATCCATTTTTGTGTCTAAGATTATCCAATGAAGATTTTGGCTAAATGATTACTTATACTCATTAGAGGGAAAACGATCATGTTACGTTGAATATCAATATATCTATTGATTTTGTTGAAAAAACGAAATGATTTTGTCATAAGTATCTTTCACAATTACACCATGATAAACCGGCATGAGCATATTCTTTGATATATTGCATACTAAGCTTCCCTTCATCATACAACTTGAGATCATCGACCAAATTCGCGACATTTTTAGGGTCTGAAAGCGCGTCTTGGCCTTCATAGCTGAGGAACAAAAGGAAGTCTTTTCGGATATTTGAAAGGTTATAAATTGGATGTATTGCCATGCCATAGTGTTCTATACTGAAGGCAGGATTTCCATAGTCATACTTTGCCAAAACACCATCTCTAACGGTTGTAAATATTGGTTTTATTGATCCATTTCAGCCAATTTTTTTCATTGACGTATACACGAACAGTATAAAACTAAACCAACTTACTTTGAGCTAAATGAACCAAGTTTTTCTTTCCATAATCGAGGCCTTGAGGCAGCGGTTTTTTACCTTTGAAACAACCAAGTTATATATCAAACAAAATACAATCTTTAACTAGATTAATTGATAATTATACTGTGTAAACACCATTTACCTATAAGGGCGGACTTTAAGTCGTGACAATCAACCTTTGGATCAGTTCTTGGAATCATTTAATCAAGAAATTAATAATCAAAATTATGTTATTAAAGGTCAAACTAGAAAGTCAAAGGACAGGAAAATGCGCAAAATTAGAAGAGGTGTCTATAGTTATGTCGGTTATTAGGAAGGGTCGTGTCGGTTAGAAAGTTAGTTAAATAACCGTCCATTATGTATGTATAAATAGCCCTCATGTATTGTAATTTGTTTGTGGGGAATAATATTGTTGTGTATTATCATATTTTCCTCCACTCTTTGTTCCAAGAGTCAATGCACAATATGTGCATACTCAAACAATCGTAATATGTTCATCACAAATCCAAATCGTATGTAGGCAAAACAAGGAAATCAACATCAGTACATAGACCTTAAAGGAACCGGCTCACATCATCCCTACACGTTTTATTGAAAAATCGAAACCATATATTCACTAACGTGTTATGTGTCTGTTTTGGAAAACCAAACAAAAGGTACTATTTTCAAATCACTTATGGGCTCACCTGTGAGATGTGTTGAGTTTTTTCAAGTCGTGCTCGAGCTCACAATTTCAGCTCGTTTAGATTTTTGAGCCGAGCCGACCTACTTTATTTGATATCAAGATCAAGCAATCGAGCCCACCATGGCTCGGCTTGGCTCGTTTACACCCCTAGTATCTGGCACAGGTATATCTTTCTAGAGTGCCTCACAGTTAAGTAAAGCTGGGTGCAAACGTGCTTACATTTCTTAGCACCTTATTGGTGAAGTACAAGTCTGGGATTCAAGGTCACTCCTCTAGGTCTAAGGCGTGACGAAACCAGTGACCCATGGATATGAACTCGACAAAATGGTTACATGCAGTTGCGAAAGATGAAACTTTTGGAGATGTCTAGGATTGTTTATTAAATTTCTTTTTTCTGCTATTGCTTTTCGGTGTAAGCATTTAGGAATAAACTTAAAACTTTTTATTTAAAAAAACTTATTGCATCAACAAATAATCCGACACGCACTTTGGATAACAATTCCAAACAGACTCAAAACAACTTATTGATGCATCAAAACACAACACGCATATAAGCAATTTTAATAAGCAATCCCTAACACCCATAAATTATGGTCTAAATCACAATTTCAAAGCATAAAGCTGATAGAAGTCAAAAGAGCAGTATAAGTATAAACTTCTCATTTGGGAAATTTTGTTTCCATGTATGATTGAAAGATAACAAATTTTCATGTAAAAGCATGCGTGTAAAAATATCACTATTTTATCCTCCGGGAGCGTCTCAGATATATAAGTCTAACTAGTAGGAAACCCGCGCGATGCGGCGGCGGCGACAATTTACAACACGAAACTCGTTTTCAGTTAGGTTATCAATTCTCTCATGATATATTGTATAGTTCGTCTGGTTCTCTTATTCGTAGCATCGCGTAGCTATCTATGACATGAGTCTTACAAAAACCTTTGTTGTTTCAATATCTTGTCGTTTCCATCCGACTCGTTAACTCCATCCATTTTTTCGGTTAACTTTTGGTTAAAAGACCAAAATACCCTTGTTGTTTATAATAAAATTATTGTTTTAAAAGACCAAAATAACTCCATCCATCCATCTCTCCCCCCCCCCCTCTCTCCCCGTCTATCTCTCCCGCCACACCATCACTCCCAACCCACCACCACCACCATCACCTGCAACCACCTTACGTCCACCTGCTACCACCATCTCCAACCACCTATTTCCCCCTTTCGTTACCCAGCTTCACCATGGTTAGATCTACACTATTGCCAACCCCCACCACCACTGTCGGTCGTCCTGTTCCCTCACAAACCGGTATCACTATTATCCACCAGGACCTAATTAGAACCATCACTGTCACTTAGTAGTACCGAACCCACCATTGGCTTCCGTACCTCTCGATCTTGAAGACGAGTTGTTACACGCGTCGTAGTACACGACGTCACCGGTCACCGTCTGTGGAGGAGCTCCGTCGTGACTCCTCGGTCGTCTCTCTCTCTCTCTCTCTCTCTCTTTCTGATTTTCTTTATTCGGCTATATCTTTCTATCTCTCGACTCCCTATCCTTCCCTCTCTCTCTCTCTCTCTCTCTCTCTTACAGTATGATGTGTGTGTGTGTGTAGAATTAAGGGCAAGGATAGATGTGTTGGGTTTTTATAAAGGGGGGCTTTTAATGGTTTCTATAAACCCATCCATCATTTTGAGTGGTAGATCTAACCGCTCACAACACCACTACAAACCCTTATCCTCCTTATACACCAATGCTTGTTCAGATATGGTTTTAGGGAAATTGATGGCTGGGTATTGATGGTTAATGGTGTGTTGGTGTCTGTTGGTAGAGAGGGTTGGGTTATTTATTGGTGGTGATGGCGGCGCTGGCGGGGTACGACGGCGCTGGTGGCTGAGTTATTTAATGGTGGTGATGGTCGTCTTTGATGGTAGCAGGAGAATATGGTAGCCATGGTGTTGGTTATGCAAAGATCAGAGAGTGAAGAGTTATTTTTATTTTGTATTTGTAAGTAGTATCTTGTAGGTTATATAAAGGTTTTATTTTTTAAAACAATAATTTTATTATAAACAAGGGTATTTTGGTCTTTTAATTAAAAGTTAACAGAAAAAATGGATGGAATTAATGAGTCGGAGGGAAACGAAAAGATATTGAAACCTTGGGAGGACCAAGATGAGAAAAAAAAAACTCTTGGATTAAACTCGCAAAATTGACCGAACCACGGTGACAAAAATGGCATTGAACTCGCACATCAATAAACTAACATGCAAATAGGAAAAATCGGTTATAATTTAACATAGAAATTTCAATGCCAACCGATTATCAGCCTTTTTTCTTCATGTATCATACTAAAAAACGTCAAGATAACCCATCAATTAAAACAATATTCAAACATTTTTTTTATTTACCTATTTTCATTTTGAATCGTATTTGAAAATCTAACTACAATTCACATAATTGAATCACTTTTCTATAATGGCAATAATCTTTTGTAATTGAAAAAACGTAAAAAGGAAGAGTATTATGTGGCTCCAGGAACCAACGAGGCACTAAAACCATTAAAATTTACAGCATCGGTTTTATAATTTGAATAAACTGTGACCCAGGTACACTAATTGCAGTAGGCCTCCAACCTGGCTCGTTCCTGGCGCAACCCCTTCCTTTGATGCTACTGTGATACTTGCTGACTGAGTATATGTGGTTTAAATTCCATGTGCTCCTAAAACTGAGTCGTTAAAGATGAACCTATAACGTATAAACAAAGGTAAAAATGTGATGGCGGCAACAATTACTATACGGTACTCTTCTTGTGGCATGTTGTTTGGTATGTCTATCAATTTTCTAATTTTGTACCATCAGGGTCGAGATCGCCAACCAGCTCACAAGTTCCGCCATTACATCTGTCTTTCCATTTAGAGTCGGTACATGCATCAACCTTAAACCAATCAACGCCTTTCAAATTTGTAAATTCTATTACAATATTAAACTAAACTACAATACAAACCTCTTAAGCAAGCAAGCAAGGTTAAATTCAAAATATTGGTGTGATAAATAATAGGAACAGGCAATTCTCACTTGAGTTAAGCCAACATTTGAATCTACATATATAACCACACCATCTCTTTGGACTACCGCGTCTTCAGCAACCTTAAATGAGAGAACAAAACAAGGAAAGATCAACACTGCAGACACACTACACTGAATAAATAAAAAAAAAATATTATATAGCTATCGTAAATCTAATATTCACCTTTAGTTTGGCAACTTCGCCAGCTCATGGAACAGAAATTATGTCATCAAAGTTCACGCCTATATCATGAAAGATTAAAGTTAAATATAAATTATCAACGTTCAGACTAAACTAATAAGTTAATTTCATTACTAATATATATGTACGTACTTGATACCTAGCACAATATACTCAAAAAACCATTTAGTGAAAGTTATTCTATCCTTTTAGTTTCCATAAAATCTGCCACCTTTAGTTGAACCATAAAGTATGGCTCATATTCGGGTCATAAGACAAAAGAACACCAGCATCCTTTGCAGCTCCAAATCTACATCAGGTGACAAATCCTCTTTGCTGGAATCACCATTTAAATCATTGCTATATTGGAGCATCTGATAATTCACCAGCAATCTTCAAAATAACAAACATAAAAATACTTATTAGCATACATATGGGTCAAACTTGTAAAATCAACAAAAAGTTAGCTAAACATAAAACGGTTCAACCGGATAAAAGTCCTTCAATGTGTATTATCAAATAGACAATTCACCTCCTAAACTACTTTACTGGATTAGTAATGAAATATTATAATTTTCTTAATCATATTAGACACTTAGTTTCGTATAGAAAAACTAAACAAAAAAAGTGTTTTGGGCTTTTGGATTGTTAGCACGCATTTTTTTTTATCAAAAATCCTTTTTAAAATAATAATAATAAACAACTTTCATTGATTTTTAGGTAACAAGTTACAAGAGATCAGTTGCAAATTCAATCAATTAAAGTCTTGTTCAATATTTCTTGCAATCGTTGTCAGCCACTAAACTATAATTTTAAACGTACTGAAAAAGATTTTTATTTTTTAAAAAGGATCAGTGGGTCAAACGTACCAAAAATGAAATGTTATGACTTGAACTTGTTTTGACCCATTAACAAACCCACCTATATTGCCACCTCTAAAGTGACCCAATATACACAATGAAAGTGATATTACACACAACTTACATATAAATGATGCAAACAATTGCAAAAGAAATTCTTTAGCAGTCAAAAAATCGGTTTTTATTATGATTCAAAACAGTATAGTAGGCCTAAACATGTAATAGATTTGATGAGAAGATTATACCTTTGTTGAATTAATACCCTCAATCGAGACAACCGTTTCAAGTTCGTTTCCACAAAACTTAGCACGCTTTGCTATCGCACTTGAATTTGTTCCAACGACCCAAAAGATGGTCAAATCATCGTCATAGTATCTCAGCTGCAACCACTGAACAGATTAACTTCTATAAGCAGTGCACTATAAGTTAAAAACCCACCTGAATACTGTATATGAAAGTTGACATGCCTCCTCTAAACTTAAACGCAAAACTATAACAATTATAATGAATCTTCGTAGCCACAATTCATCCCCAGAATATGTTGATGCAAATATATAGATGTGGCTAAATGGGTGTGTTAGGTAATGTGTCAAGACTGGTTCCAAGTTTAATAACAAACTATACTTGTTCATTGTGTAAGGAACAGTAGTTGTTCACCACCTGTTGTGGTCAAGCGTAGTAACTTCACTCACTCATATTATAAATTATAACTATAATGGACAAATCTGATCAACTAAAGATAAACACCTACCCCGTTGACGATTCCATCACCTCCAAGCACGGCCAACAGATTAATACACGAATAAAAATATTTGTGCAGACATGTGTTGAGTAGGTCAAATCGAAATATATGATACATTGCTCGAGTAACGTTCTACAGAAATGTGTTCTGCAAATTTGCTGGCTTCAGATTTGATCGTGTCTCTTGCTAGTTTATATGAAAATTTGATTTGTTGGTTGCCATTTGCCAATTAGCTGCATTGACAAAGATCGCATCAGATTAATGGCAATAGCATGCACGCTTACAAGCTAATCAAACAGCCAATCAAATAGCGCCATCTAGGCCTGCGTTTACAAGTTATTCCAACACCTTCTTTCTTAGTGTTCTAACAGTTTATTAAATTTCTTCTGATCCTGCACTCACAGTTTTAAAAATAATTTACAGTTATTTTTAATTGGCTGAAATACTGAAACTAAGCATTATCCTTCTTTTTCTTCGTCTTTCAAGCCTCAACGCTGAATATTTGTCCAACATGGTGAGCAGCGGAACACCATCATAAGCAAAAGTCATTCAACGTACCTTTTTTCATGTTTGGGTTTTGGCAATCAATGTGGCAACAAGACCTGATTATACACATTTGACCATTAATAGGACAAACTGAGCCAAATGGGTAAAATGAATATTAGCTATAAGAGATGCGGGTCATACAGCCACCTAGAAGGTATTTATAATGCATAATATCACCTTTTCGTTAGCATAGTTTATTATATATGTAGTCTTTAGAAAATGGTGTAGATATAACTCGTGCAAAATAGCGATTAATATGATTAGAACATAACAAAGCAGGAAAGATAATGACTGAAGATGAAGATAGCTAACTATAGGACTTGTACTAATGTCGCTGTTGGAGTGGCTGTGCCGACGTAGATTGGCCATCGCAACCACCTACGGGCTCCCTCATCTTCTCTCTTTCTCTAATCGGGTTAGCTGGAACTAATCAAACAGCAACATATGCACAACGAAAAAAAATCGATAAACAAGGTCTTTGATTCTAACAACAGGTGATTCACATGATTATCAAACAACACATTCTCATGATTATAACATCCATTCGTTTTCCTGGTCTAAGAACACAAACATTCAAAAGAAATTAGACTTTTTGAACTTAAAAGTGCGTAACAGCGCTTAGATCAAGTCCAACTAACTTCATTTCATTTGAAAAAAAAATATTTGGTTTTAGTATTATAGCACACCAAACTTTTAGTTAAAAAAATTACAAGTGGGTCATAAATCAGTAAAGTTAGCTCAGTGTAATAAAAAAATCAATAATTATATCAACACACTAATTAATTATTGAAAAAACACATATTTTTTAGCAAAAGATTTTTGGAGAACTCAGCACTGTCAGATTTTGACATTAAATCATAAGGTGGTAACTAATAAAACAGCAAGTAAACACATGTTTAGCATTATTTTCATGATGAAATCTTGCATAGACTTTACTATGAAGTGATCTAGAAACATGAATTATGAAGTAATATGAGTATGAACTGCAACAGCTTACACAGATAAAAGAAACTAAAGCTAATCAATCTTTACTTATGCTACGAATATGTATAATATAAGAGCAATACAAAGTATAAAATAAGAGAGATACCCACAATAATGAACAATGTTGGGAAAGAACAAACAAAGTAGCATGATTCTTTTGTGTTCTAAATCCTTTCAAGGGTCCTGAAAATTTATAAGACTCAGCACTGTAAGTCAGATAATCAAAGCAATATTCAAAAACCATACAACTGAATGAAAGTCAAACGATGGAAAAGTTACCAGGAGACTTAATACTGAACAACTAAGTATCCACAAAATCATCACCATGAAATGAGAACATAATCATACCACAACCTTTATTGTTTCAACACGAACCAGCAAATCGATTTCCCAAAACATAATCAAAACAGACAAGCAAAGTCGATTGGTGAAGAGGTGGAAAAAACAATAAAACAACGATTAAAGCCAGAAATCAGACGATTAAACCAGAAATAAAGGATCCAGACCTGAAAATAAATGATTTGGTAGACTGAGAAGCGTGAGGGAAGATGGTATGCCACATCCGGTTGTTTCTCCATAGACCTCATGAAACCCTAGATCAAAAGGTCACTTGAGAGAAGAAGGATGGGTTGATTCCCTGGATTTGAAACACTCTATCTGCTTAGCTTGAGCCCGCCCATTTGAAACCCTATATTGAAGACCTGACAACTTTAATTCAAATTTTGAACTGGTATTAGGTTTGAGCGGGATATGGTTTTTGGCAGGTTGTGATCTTCAAGAGAATATGCAATAAATACTTGTACAATATGCTTATTAATATAGTATAGATATTAAGTGACAAAATGTGAAACACTCTATCTGCTTAGCTTGAGCGGGATATGGTTTTTGGCAGGTTGGTACCTTTAAAAGTGTAAAAAGACCTAAGATGCCCCTCATATATGCTTATTAATATAGTATAGATATTAAGTGACAAAATGTGTGTACCATAAAAAGGGATATGCCATTTTTTCATAATTTTTTTTATAAAGGATCAACACCCGATAACTTATAAAACCTACTTCTAATTCTAAGTGTGCACCCCTTGCACGAGTGAAGTCTCCATACAACTTTGTCACTTTCTCAAGACACTTTAAAGCTGCGATGTGAACTTGAAAAAACCACAACCAAATTGGTATAAAATGAAATGTCATGATGATGATGATGATTATAGACGATTCTGATGTGTAAAGTGAGCATATGTGAAAGAATGACATACCTGTTCAATCTTTATTATAGATATACAATCGATCACCTTAGGTGACACCGAATAAAACAATCAATAGTTCAGCAGTTAAGATCCATTCTGATGTGTAAAGTGAGCATATGTGAAAGAATGGCATACCTGTTAATGTTTATTATAGATATACAATCGATCACTTTGGGTGACAACGAATAAAACAATTAATAGTTCAGCAGTTAAGATCCATTTTGAAGATAAATAAAAATGAACTAACTTCTCTCGACTGAAAAGATTGTATGATGGTAACTTTGCATGTCTCCCGACTATTTTCTATACTCATACATAATTTAAGTATCAATTTCAATAATCACCACATGTGAGTCAATTTCAAAGTACATACATTAAAAACGATCTAAGAGGCGTGCATGGTGAGTGATTGAGCTACAGATTTACCTGGTGTCTAGGAATCATAAGCTACATCTAACCGGCTTAGCATACTTTGTAATCAATGTTTCTAGCAACACCAATCAAAATACAAAAAAAAGTAGATTCTTACCAAACTGACTACATCTGTGAATCTATATGTAATTAGCGGATTTTTAGATATAATAGTAGGTTCAAAAACATATATACTATCTTAAAATGATTAGTAATTTTCCTAGATATGATTAATGAATTACCTGAACACATTGTGTTTTTATTTCTGCATGAACAAAAACCCACTAAAAAAATCATTTTTTTTTCATTTTTTGTATAATACTATGGAACTTATTGGAAAGATAATAAAATGCTCGTTAATTTGGTGTATTTTTTATAAAAGATGTCATATATAAAAGTTATTATCGTTTAAAAATCGTGAGTGAAAATGCACGTGCCATGCACATGAGAGATAGGGGTGTTCTTTTTAACCGATAACCAATAACCGAACCGAATCCGAAGTGACCCAACCCGAGAAAGTACCCTACCCGATTAACCCGAACCCGATTAAGTACATACCCGAATCCGGCTAGAGTTTTTAGGGTCGGTCTTCGGATTAGTTTTTTATATTTCGGGTTGACCCGAATAACCCGAACAATTCAAAAACAAATAAATGATCCAATTTCCATATTTTTGTGTATATCGGAGTAGTGATTGTGTAGCCAAATTTGCAACTAAATATTGTAACCAATATTGTGGTTTTATTTTACCAATATTGTAGCCCAAATGGATAGAAATATGCAACCCAAATGGTTGGAAATACGTAACTCAAACACTCGAACCATTTAACCGATTACCATTTAACCCGACCTGAAAAACCCAAACCCGATTAACTGCATAACCGATAACCATTTAACTAGATTGGGTCGGTTATCGGGTAATATTTTCACCATTGAAAACCCGAATAACCCGACCTGAATAACCCGATAACCGAAAAACAAACCCGATGAACACCCCTAATGAGAGAGAAATAATAGTTTTTGAGAGAAATCAAGGGGGATGGCCTCACCAAATGTCATGTGCCCCACCCCTATTCTTTTATATATATATATATAGGGGAAAGATCAACGCAGAACATTATTTATTGCGAGAACACGCTGAACAAAATGAATAACTCGTTTTTTTCAATCATATACAACTAAAAAGTAAAAATGAATATTACAAATGTAATCTTATTGATTCTTACATCGGAATTCAAAAAATAATATGAATAAAATTCAATTTTTATGTAACCTACATATATGCAAGTTAAATAATCTACATGTATGTAGGATTGTAAAAGACATACAAAAACATTAGTTTGACAGTTTTTTTATGTATATAATGTTTCACATATGATTGTAAGAGATACAAAAATCAAAAAATATAACGTGAAAATTAGGAAATTAAATGATTTGGAGTTGTTCTTTTTATTCTTGCAATAATTTAGTGTTCTGAAATGATCCTTATATATATGGATTGTTTAAAATGAGAACTAGGTTGAGTTATGAGAACCATAGTAACTCACTTATTAGCTACACATTTAGTTAATTATGTAATGGATTTGTGGCTGTAATTAAACCTTAATAAAATATTAAATAAAATTTTAATTGTGTTATCATTTTGTTACACCGGTGTAAGGACGACATAAATTTTTATTTTCATTTTTTGTATATTTCTTTGTTAGCCATTTTTGTATATATCCTTGGGTAAAAAAATGAATTCGCAATTTACGTCAGAGTTCTCACGGTTCTCACAACTGAAGTGACTCCTCAACTGAACCAAATGCTATATATATATATATATATATATATAGGGAATGTTATCTTGAGAACGCTAAATATCGTGAGAACAAGTTTAAAAATCAATCAAAATCTAATTTTTTTTAATACAAACCTCATTCTAATCAAAATACAACATTAATAAATGAATTTTCTTTCCAAATTATTCATCTTTTCTTGCAAAAACACTTTCAAATTAACTTTTAACACATGTGTAAATGAAACAGTTTACACATGTACAAACAGTAAATTTACACATGTGTAAAAACAGTTTATTTCCGTATACGTTTAAATTTTTACGCATAAATTGTGTTTTTGGGATTGTATTTTAGTAATAAAGACAAGTGTAAAAGGAAATTTTTGATTTGAATGGTTTTAGATAGCGTTCTAGCGGTTCGCACCAAATATATGTGTTCTCAAATTAACTTTCCCCTATATAAATATATATATATATATATATACATCTATACTATATTAATAAGCATATTAGAGGGGCAATTGAGGTCATTTTGCACTTCTTAAAAAATACAACTTAAGCTTGTTGTACAACAATCCAATGCACTCTAAAAAATGTACTACCTTGAAAACTTGTTGTACAACAAGTCAGTGCACACAAGAAAAAACCTCACGGTTAATGTAGGAATTAGGGTTTCATTTCATACATCTTATCCGCCCCCATCCCTCCCCCCCTTTCTCTCTCACTCGATCTCGATTCTAGAACACCAGCAATCTTTTGATCTAGGGTTTCAACTTTCAAGATCTACATCATCATCATCATTGGTATGTTATATTATTCCTTCTGATATGAACTTTCCGATTTCATGGCTCATAGTCATTTACTGATTTCAACTTTCTGGATCTAGGGTTTCAACTTGATCACCAAATATGATTTCATTGTTTGATCTACACCCCTATCAAGTATGGTTGCTCTTGACATAGACCTGAGTGATTCATGGTTTGCTCTATTCTTCATTATTGACATAAACCTGAGCGATTATTTGTTACAGGTGATTGTTATTCAATACCCATATCAGGTATAGCTGGTCTTGTTTTATTTTGTTTGTTTGGTTGTTTATTGTTCATGCTTCAACATATTATTAGTCATACTTTATTGTTGTCATTGCAGATTTTTGAGGTTTGTGATTTTTTCCTCTTTCTTTCTCGGTACTGGTTAACGTTTTATGGTTTCAAAAACTCATATTTTTAATTTAATTTCTTGTTTTTTCGGGTTTAAATCCAATTTTGTCTTTGTTTCTTATTCGTTTTTATTTTTGTTTTTTGGGGGACTGTGAAAGTTACCAATGGGAGTGTGTAATGGTGGTTGATTAATTACCATCCATTCATGCTTTTCAATGGTCTCTTTTAAAGATCCCGTGATTTCATTTTCCTACTTGGCCAATTTTTTAAATCCGGACCTGTTGGCACTGTGTATGTTGAATTTGTATACACAACTTTCTTGTTCTTTGTTCTTTTTATTTGTTCCAGCATGTTCAATTTGTGCGGATGGTTATAATCTATCCAGACTTTGGTTTGACATAACAATACCTACGATCATTTTACAGGTTACCGATATGGTGTTGGTTTTGGTTTAGGAAACTATTCAAATGGGCATGGGATCAGAGTGGGTACTAGATTGTATCATGCAAGGTTGAGTGAAGTTGGCAGCATCTATCATAAACCTGGTCTTCCCTGTGAGTTAGGAAGGTTGAGTAAAGGTTTGTTTGTTTTAACAATTTAGAATGAGGAATCGGGTGTTTATCCTGTTAATGTTAGCTTTTATAGCAAATAATCATGAATTTTTGAATCTTGTACAGCAGCAACTCTTTAACAAATCAGAGAGCTTATTCAAGTTGAAGGTCTTAGCAATGATAAACAGAACAGTTGTCTGCAAGTGAGTTTTAGTGTTTGATTCACATAAAGCTTTCAATTTTTTAAACATAATAAAGCTATTTTCTTCAACATTAATGGTTATTTATTTACTTTTGCCTGTACATTGTAGCAAAACAAACTTCATTCACGAAGACTTCCATCTTCTAACACGTCATCTGCAAATCCGTTTGTTGAACACTCAAGGGAAGATTTCTCAGTTAAGTTCTCTCAGTTGCACGGTACCATAGCAATGGCCAGGCCTTTTACGGTGGGTGACACATAATTTACAACTCATACATCAGACCGTCTCTATACTAGGTGAGTTTTTAGAAGTTTTAAGAGTATGTAATTGTAAGCATCTCAATGATTTTTCTCATATTTGGGGGTATAAAGCTGCAAAACCCAGGTTAACCGGCCAGGTTGGGTAGGTCGGCTGGTTTTGACGGTCCAAAAAAGTTTTTTGTTTTATTATTTTAAAAAACCATTAGTTTGTTAAAAATTTAAAACTATCTATACTATATATAATATGCATATTAGAGGGACAATTTTGGTCATTTGCCACTTTTTAAAAAAGTACAAGCTTTAAAGCATCTTGTACAAGTTTGTATTGCATAAACTCTTAAATATCACAATCCCAAAACCTTATCCCGCCCAAACCCCTCTACTGGTTCAAATTTTGAATTAAAGGGTGTCAGGTCTTTGATATAGGGTTTCAAATTGGCCAGACTTCGAGGTAATGTAGACAAAGGGTTTCAATTCCTGAGAATACAACCCATCATTCTCCTCCCAAGAAAACTTTTGATCTAGGGTTTCATCTATGGCAAGGAAGGACAGTGTGTGACATAGCTTATTCCCTGGCAATTCTCGGTCTCCCGTATAGCTTGTTTTCAGGTATGGATCGTTTATTTATGGTTTAATAGTCTGATTTCTTGGTTTAATTGTTGATTTTTTTAGTTCATTCGCATCTTCAAAACTCGAATTTACAGATCTCTGTTGTTGAACATTGTTAACTAAAGTTTGATGATTAGGGTTTTGTGTTTCCTTTGTTGTGTTTGTCATTTCAGACTTTGTATGTGTTCGTTGTCAAATTGTTTTTTGTTTGCTATAAATGTTCCTCAAATTTCAAACCCAGGATAATTATCGATATCAACATCGGCGCAAGGTGAAGAAAACGTAAGTATCCTGTTGTTTTTTACTATAATGTATATCATATTCCCCCCTTTATTTGTACATTTTGTTCATAACTTTCAAGTTGGTGAAATTTTTTGAGATGTAGAATGGGCCGGCTGAAGATGTGATGAAGTGAAGAAGGAGAAGAAGAAAAATAGTGTAGAAAAAGAAAAGCTAGATCAAAGTACAATCATTCGGTAAGCATTTGGTAGTAGTTTTATTCGATTTCTATATGAAATTTAATCTATGTTTATATTAGTCATGCCTGTTTAATTCGAATTGTTTCTATTTGCACGATTTGTGTCAATTACAGGCAATTCTTACACTATTTTTATTTCAATTCAATTAAAAAAATAGGAAGCAATATATGTGGTGATTTAAATCTGACGTTTCTGTTGGTAATTTTGTCAGATTCTGTGTTTTTTTACTTGTTGATAGTGTTTCATTAAGGGTTCCTTCAACTTAGGCTCGTGAAATTCTACTTTAAGAATCTTGGTTTTTATATTTAATTCATGTAGTGCTTGGGGTTATGCATAAATTTCAATAAAAAAAACTTTATTGTGATTTTGCAGCTACATATTTGCATTGTGAGGGGCAAATGATGGTGATAAGGTATCGTAACGACAAGCGAGTGGGCGATGAGGTGGTGTGGTAACAGCTAGATTGCAGAGCTAGGCCGGTTTCTGCCCGTTTGGTGCATGTGTGTTGGCTGTCACTGACTTGCCAGTAGAGACTTCTGGTGCTCTCAGTTTTACTGCTCCAGCGAGGAACAGGTATAACACAATAAACATGTCATTGTGATAACTTTTTGTTTTCGTGGTTGAATAATCGTGGACAGTATTTAATCAAAATATATGTATTCGATTTTAAACTATTATTTTATTTTGGAACATTTTTCTGGTAATGCTATTTTGGCGTTGCATCTCTCTTGGCTTGATGAACAATAGAATTATAGCCATCCGAGGAATCTGGGTTTAGTAGGGATATGGATGGTGGGAAGTCTGTTAAATTTGTAAGAGATTTGGTCAAACTTCAAGTTTTATGCAAGGGGCTTAGTGGCGTACAACCATGATCTGCATGTTTCTATAGTTGAGTGTTGTGGCTAATTGCTAATTTATGCAGTGTAAATGACTACAACATTAGTGTATTCCATTGAGTTTGAGACCATCCTTAATATTTTTATTCTATACGTGAAATATACATGATACCGTTTCGAGTATCACATTAGTTTAAGTGACTATTTATGGAAAAAATGTTGGACATGTGAGTACAAATAGATGCTTGACTCTTAACTACATATCTCTTGATTAGATTATATTGGTGATTTGTTTTTGAAATTACTCTACAAGATCCAAAAATATGGTTATCTGGGTCACCTTCTTTGCAACAGATGGTATAGCTAATTTGTGTATGTTCTTAGGAGTTTTGCCATATGTCATTATATTATGCTTGAATAGACCATATGCTATGATAATGTATATTGGAGGTTTAGAAGGCATTAATGAAGCAAATATTAAACCTATTTTTATAGTCTCAATTTAGCGTCCATGTATTATTTAAAGTTGTATAGCATTGTTACTGATTTATATATATGGCTTCATATTAAAAAAAATTGTTTTCTACCACAGATGTGCTAGGTAGCTCAAAACAAACTCAATTGTTTATAGGTGAAGACATGTCAGCTCTCATGGCAGAATTTTACAAGTTAATGCTTATTTGAACCTAATTATCTTATAGAAGTTGATTTCTTTGGGCAAAAAGTTTGTTGGGTCAACCCACCCAGACCTACAAGAAGTAATTTCAGTAACCTATGAATGTCTTTTATAATAGGACAAAGCAAACACAGTGTCCTTTTCACTTAAGGAAGGTCAATTGCTTGGTGAGGAGCTCGATCTTTTTGGTGAAACACTTCTTATTATGACATCTGCATCTGCGTAAAATATTTACTTTCATACTTTTTGGTTTACATGCTTGATAGTGAGATCATACTTAGGGTAGTCAAATCTCATACATGCTAAAGCTGTTTCGGAATAATAACTGTTTTTGTGAAACGATAACCACCTACTTCCTTCCTCTGCTGGCCACTGGCCTACTTTCTTTCTCTGCTGGACAATTGATTTTTACATTACGATTGAGTAAGTTGTTCAGTGTTCTTTTGTATGTTCGTTTTAGTTAGGTTGTATATTTATTGGAGGTATTTGCAATTGCAAATGACTTGGTTGTTCTACCTTTTGGTTGTAGTTCAAAAAAACCTTTCTAAATAAATTCAAGCATGGTCTCCTAATGATTGTACTAAAAAAAAGTAGGGAAAATCACTAACATGGCCATTGACCGAGAAAAATTACCAAAATAGCCACCTCAACTGTCTTGGGAGAGTCGGCTCACGGATCCCGAGACATCACCATGAGACTGTAGTGACAGACCAATAGCCGATTGTCACATGTCAATAATATAATAAAAAAATCTTTACACTTTCCCAAGTCTCTCTTTTTCTCCTCACTTTCTATCTCCTTTCTCTCTCCTCTAATAAAAAATCTTCAAGCGACTCTGTGACGTCTCCACTGTGTCGGAAGCGTCTCTGTGACATCTTCCAAATGCCTAAAACATCTTTGCATCCATGCCGGAAGCATCTATGTGACGTCTCCCAACGCCTAAAGGCTCATGGAGACGTCTCGGGACCTGTGAAGATTTTTTATTATATTATTGATATGTGGCAATCGGCTATTGGTTCACCACTAAAGTCTCATGGAGACGTCTCGGGATACGTGAGCCGACTCTCCCAGGACGGTTGGGGTGATTATTTTAGTAATTTTTCACGGTCAATGGTCATTTCAATGATTTTCCCAAAAAAGTATTTGATGTTTCCAGGTTATTCAAGCTTCTCTTTATGCAGTTAATAAATAAATTGCTTGTGGAACTCATTTTCTTTTCATGTACGTGAGAATCACCTATATCTTGAACTTGACCAATGACAAAATAGAGAAAGGCTTGACTTTGTACCGTACAAATATACAAGTTTCTTTAAAAAAAATATACGTCTTCATAAGATGAAAAACATATTTTTGTATTAGAAAACAAATTAATCATAAATAGGTAATGTTAATTTAGTCACCTAATAGCAATAGGATCAATATTATTAACTGGGTCAAACTTGTTTTCACGCATTATTTTTAACCCTCAATCTTTTGGTGTAAGACGGTAACCTAAAACACGCCTTTTATCGTGGTTGCAAACGATGCCCTAAATATAGCTATTAAGGTTAAGACCAAAATTGTATTGTTGGTCTTTTTTTTTATAAAAAAACGTTGCTCTTAAACCACTCTATTATACTAACTTATAATACTAACTTATAAGATATTAATTCATTTCAAATATTGTTTTTTCTATTTTCTTAACATTATATGGAACAAATAATGGATGACCGTGACATTGTTGAAGATTGTTTAGTGTCACACAACAAGTGTTTGGTATAATGCACAAATTTGTTTGGGGTATTTAATATGGTCGTTTGCAGTTGAAAGGAGACTATTCCTTATATTGTTTGATAAAAAAAACATGTCTATTTATATTTGCATGGGTGGCACCGTAGAAAACCTCACGACTTTTTCTTTGATATGCCTGGTTAGTAATTTCCCTGTTTACTTTTTTATTTTAAATTTGACAAGCAACGCTTCAGTTTAACACAATCTGTTTTATTAAGATGCAAGAACCTAAACTCAGTACCTAATAAGGTACCATCACGAAAAATATAGAAAAATGTGTAACGTTAGATTTTCGACTATCGACTATTGAACCTTTTGTTATTATTATTATTTTTTTAGATCGTATAAATTAAGCTCTTGTAAATTGCGATCTTTTAGCAACAAATAACATCTTCCTATGTGATCTTCGTCAATTTAGCTTTAGGATTAGGATATAGAGACGGTGCGTTGTACTAGATGATAGATTGACTTCATGTTTCTTCGAACGTTTATACCTGTATTTTTGCACTTCATTTTTTTTTTGCTCTTTATATTTGTTATGCTTTCATTTTATGAAACCGATAATAGGAGACCGTGACATTGTTATAGATTTATTATGTCTTATACTTTATGGAACCCATAATAGAAGACCTTTTATTTGTTGCATCTTATGTTTTTTCACTTGTGAAATGAGACTATTCCTTATATTGTTTGATAAAAATGTACGTCTATGTATTGGTTTATTTTGGATTTACATAAGAATAAATACGCATGTCGGCAGAAGTAGCACGTGACAATTGATATGTTAACTTAATTTAGTTGTAGCATATTAACTGAATGAGTAAACAAACATATGTTCTATACAATATATCACGAGACGCGACGATTGATAAATTATTATAAAATGAGTACCGCGTTGTCAATTGTTGCCGCCGCCGCATTGCACGGGTTTCCTACTAGTATATATATATATATATATATATATATATATATATATATATATATATAGAGGGTAGGGTTCCTGTAGGAAAATTGGTTTGTGTGAGAAGTGTAGGAAGGATTAAAAATTGATATGTATGCATCATTTTTTTGGATGTATTCATGATGTTTTGGATTGTTTTGCTTAGAAAAACAACAAACATAACAATTAATAACCGAAAAACAATGTATTTTAGGCTTAAAACTTAAAACACTATGTCAAGAACATTTAAGAAGAGTGTTTTAAGTAATTATTAGGGTGTTTTATCTGTAATTTAAATTTAATGACTATAATACATTGGATTGTGTTTTAAATTATTGTATATTGTTGTGTTAAGTGTTTTTCAAGCCAAAACAACCCAAAACATTATTCCACAATAAAAAACATGATGGCTACATGTCAATTCTTAATCCTTCTCACACTTCTCACACAAACCAATTTTCCTACAGGATCCTCTACCTATATATATATATATATATATATATATATATATTGTAGATGCACGTTTTGCGACTAATGATTTGGATTGTGTCATTAACATATGTTAGTTTGATATAGAAGGGGCGAAGGTGCCTTTCTGATGGGCGAAGGTGTTTAGTAAAGGGCGAAGGAAGAATGCAAGTGGGCGAATGTAGGAAGCTTCAATGTATTATACACGTTCGTACTTGAGAAGTGGG
Organism: Ambrosia artemisiifolia; assembly: GCA_032199755.1. NCBI lineage: Eukaryota > Viridiplantae > Streptophyta > Magnoliopsida > Asterales > Asteraceae > Ambrosia > Ambrosia artemisiifolia. The sequence continues at coordinate 32,868,554 of CM063514.1, read as the reverse complement.
CGAATGTGGACAAAGTCCACATTCGCACCTTGGAAATGGGCGAACGTGCAAACACTATATATAGTTTTGGCTCATTTTGTAAGTTAGAATAGTTGTTGATAGTGTGTGTGTTGAGGTCAGGTTTCTCTCTAGATTAAAGTCGTGTGAAAGTGTTTTAGATTAACTTGTAAGGTCTTTATATGAACATTTTGAAACAAGTAATCTATGAAATGTTGATTGAGAAGGTACTTTACGTGTTGTGATTTGCGTATTATCATTTTGTTCAGTTCTAGGGTTTCCGCACCTGGAATTGTGACTTGTATGATCATATAATCATGTTTTAGCTAAATTTCTTCGTCTACAAAGTGGTATCAGAGCCATAGAGATCATACAACAACAAAATTGATAATATCAGAGCTGATTTGGACCTAATTTTGATCAAATTTTCTCTGTTTTTCAATGAAAAAGATTTTTGATACAATTTGAAGGTTTTTGATTTGAATTCGTGGTTAAAATCAAGTTTTCCAAGAATTAAAGTTGTTCCAAATCAATTCCGAATCATAACCTGATAAAGATCATCAAAATCCATAAACTTTTGAAAATCTCAGATCAAAATAACCGTTTTTCAAAGTGTAACCGTTTTTCAATCATGAATGGGTCGAATCTAGAGAGATGTGGGCGAACCTGGACCTTTTAGGACGAACCTGAGCTTTTTCTGGGCAAAAGTAGCTTATTTCAGGTCGAACTTAGGTGTGTTGTGTTGTTATTTCCACATTCGGGTATAAAGTTCCATTTCCGGTTGATCGGGGGTGCGAAAGTGGGAAAATTCAGGATGAAAGTGGACTGTTTTGGACGAACGTGGAAATTGTGTGCTGATTTTCTACATTCTGGTCAAAATTTTACATTCGGGTGACTAATTGTGGACGAAAGTAGAATTTGTAAGGGTGAAAGTAGAAGTGTTTTTGGGAAATTTTCTAAGTGTGATAAATTTCTAAGTTTGTGAACATCATGTGGGGTTTTCCAACTACACCGAGACCGGGAACGACACAACAACAGCAGCAAGTGACTATGGACCCATGGACAGTGGCAACTCAGAAATCGAGCACTCAGTCTTCGCAACCGATTAACTACTTAGCGATGACTAGTTCGATGCCTCAGAGTGTTGCATCTTCGTCACAACAACCTGCAGCAGATTATTAGGGAGTAGTAGCCGCGGTGGTAAATACTCAAACTACCAATGCTATTTCAACACTAATAAATGACTTATCTTCAGGTAGCGGGAATCGGCCACCCAAGCTAATGGAGATGCAGGAGTATAACCAGTGGCAGAAGAAATTCAAGATTCATCTTGAAGGCATGGGGTTGGAAGGTACAGAGGCGTGGCAGATGATAGCTAAAGGATATGTTGCACTAGTCTTGGAGAACACTGGTGAACAAGTTCCTTTGGAGAGTTTGACGGATGATGAAAGCATATTCTCAGTTAACTCAGGCGATCACAAACGATTTACTACATCAGTTTGGATCGTGCACTACCTCTAAGCAGTTATGGGATGTGCTAAAGAATCGTCATGATGGTAACGAGAAGACGAGAAGGTTGAGGATGGAGGAGTTGAGAAAAGAATTTGAGAACTTTAGTTATGTAGGGAACGAGACATTAAAAGAGTTGACTCCTAGATATTGTCATTTACTAACTGAATTGTCTAGTTATGAAATACAGATTCCTATGATAGATCTGGTGGACAAGTTTGCCGATGCATTACCACCGTACTGGGATCAACTTGTCAAGGTACTCAAAGAAAAGGATGCTTACAAGTATTGGACAATCAACGAGTTTATTCAGAAGCTGGAGAATAAAGAACTCGAGGAGAAGAGGAAAGCTAAAAGATCTCAGATTCCTCAGAACCCAGAGTTGTATCATGGTGGTACCTCAGCAACTGTGGGAAACTCTAATGTTGGTGGAACAGTGGCACCTCACATAGCTTGTATTTCAAGTGTTATGGAACCACCGAAACAACCAATCAATTATCTAGCACAAACCTCATCTTATTCCCAACCATCATATATACCACCACCACAACAACACACAAATTCTTTCATTTCACCATTTTCTCCAATGCAGCAAGCTGCATTCTATTCTGCTAATCAACCACAACAACAACCTCAACAACAACCTTACATGACTCAAATGAATCAAGTGAATCAAACCAATCAGCAACCGGTGGTATTGGAGACATCCAATATGAGTAATGTGACTGTGGAGGTTGCTCAGCAACATATTGCGTTAGTCTCAACAATGGTTGCTTCGTATAACGTTTAGTTGCAAGTCAAATTGGGAATAACAACTTGACCAATGAAGACTATGCACAAATCGACAAAGAGGAGATGGAGCTGATAGACATTCAGTGGGCTTTCGCAAGCATTATGAGAAGGGCAACCGAGTTTATAGAAAAGACCAGAGGACTGATTTGGGAACTTCTCCGAACACAACTTATGGTTTTAACAAGGAGAAAGTTACATGCTTTAACTGTGGAGGTAAAGGACACTTCAAAAGAGAATGCACTCAGCCTCCTAAACAAGGTAACAAAAACCCATTTAACTCAAACTACCAAAACCGTCAACAACAGAACCAAAACCAAGTTTCTTTTCAAAACAACAACAACTATCAAAATCAAAACAATTACCAAAACCGACAGAACACCTCTAACAACAACCAAAACAGACAACCAAACACAACCAACCAGAACCAAACACAACCACCAAATAACACAAACAGAACAGTTATACCGATCACTACACCAAATGAGCAGCCACAGAATACAAATCAGAATCAAGCTTTGGTGATCCAGAATGATGAAAGGTTTGACTGGACTGGGATGCAAATTGGTGTTGAGGAGATAACTACTGGTGGGAATGTTGCATGTGTTGCCCGTCAGGTTGATATCGAGGAGTCGGTGATAGTTGATCAAAATGAAGAAACTGAGAGTGAGGTTGAGGAATCTGTTGATGAGATGAATGTGGAGACTGAGACTGTTGAAATTCAGGCTGAGGAGGCAAGTTCAGGAGTGGTGATTGACTCATTTACTGATGTTCCTGAGGAGTGTGAGTCGGTTTATTCAGATTCAGAAAGCGAACCAGACTCAGAAGCCAGTGTTACATCTTTGGATGATGATATTGATCAGTTGCTGGCAGAAGCTGATTTTCTAAAGACGAGGAAGTCGTGCATAGTGGATGACGCTTTCACCAGAATCGATTATTCTAAGTTCTTCGCTGGGAAGGAAGCTCATTTCGCACTAATGGCCATGACAGATTCTCCAAAGCAGGTAAGTTCTGAATCTAGCACTGATGTTACAAGTGATAAGTACTGTGGAACTTGTGACAGATTGACAGATGAAAACAAAGAACTTCGCATTCAACGCGATAGTGCTATAATTAACTGTCAATCTGCTCGCAAAGAAGTGATTGCTTTTAACAAAGTACTTGATGGGTACAAAAAGGACATTTCTGACCTAAAGAAAACTCTTTCATTAAAACAGTTAGCAATTAACAACTACATTAATGAACTTGAGAACACTAAGTTGGAAATGGCCACCATCAAGTGTTTTGCTGAAAAAGTCAACAAGAAATTAGAAAGTTATAAGCATATTGCTTATGTTGTTGACCACATCATTGATGATCAAACCACAAGTTATAAGTCTGTGCCATCTCCGGTGCTTTTTGAAAATCACAATTGTCATCAAGTGACATCGGAGAGCTCAGTAAAATCAGACTCGGCATCGGAAAATGAATCCAATACTTCTAGTGTTGGTGATCCTCATTCCGATGTGAGCCCGATTTAGGTTTGAATGATGAGGGAGTAACAGTTGAAAATGATGATTCAGACTCTGAGAGTGACAAGAGTGATAATGTGTGTGATATTCCAAAAGAAAATCACATCATTACAAATGAACCAGTGTCACCGTCTCAGCATGCTCATCCGATGGCTAACGCACATCGTGATAAGAAGTCTGAAAAGAAAGAGGATAAAAAGGAAATGAGTGACAAACCAGTCAAGGTATTTTATCGGATGGAAGGATCTGATAAGATCATCTCTGACGAGGAATATCCAATTAAGTTTGCTAACTATTCCAAAATTGATAAAATTTGGCAAGAAAGCACAATATGGTTTCCAAAACATGAGAGAACAAATGAAATTCCACCGGAAATTCTAAAGAAACTATATTTGGATGTTCCAAAAGAACCAAAGGTTCATGTCACCCAATTTGTTAAACCGCAAAACAAAGCAAACGGTTTTCATGAGCCAGCCTACTCGAAGGGTCCACTTCCTGAGAGTTTAAGGCGTAGACAGTATGATGATCAATATCCTGTCAGATCATATGCTCAGCCGAATGCTCCAAATGTTTTTGAAGAATACCGTGCATGCTTTAACTGCGGGGAGAGAGGGAATTTACTTGTTCACTGCCCGTACGTGAGGCACAAAAGGCACGAAGTTGAAGTTAGGCAATCCATGAGGAAACCGGTTGATAATCATTACTATCCACAACAACGATTTGTTCCTCAACCACAACAATTTTATAACCAAAATAACTTTTATCAAAAGAGGAATGATCGTCCATTTCAGTATGATCGTCGTAACCGGATAGCCATGGAGAAACCGTGGAGAAAACCAATGGTGAACACAACAAATGATAGACAAAGGGTTCCACAAAAACCTGCTGTCAAGTCAAATGTTGGACCTAAATCTGTTAAATCAGAGAAGGTACCCAAGAAGGTTTCATTTGTGAACGATGTTAAGAAAACGACCGAGACTCAAAAATCTCAGATTCGTATTTTGAAACATTCAGAACAATCTTGGACACCAAATGGTACTCCGGGAGCCTCAACTTCAAAATCTCATGAAAAGATTGAAAAAGTTTTGAATGATCCTAAAAAGATCGATCCAAAACAAAATGTGAAGTAAATGATTCTTTGAAAAGTGATATTCAAAGACCCAAGACCAATCAGGCTTGGGTAGGGGTGCTCATCGAATCGAATATCGAATTTTCGAATTATTCGAATCGAATTTTTCGAATAATTTTTTTTTTTACTAAATTCGAATTCGATTAAATGTTGTTCTATTCGATTCGAATTCGTATTCGAATAAAAATCACAATTCGAATTCGATTCGAATTCGTTTTAGATACTCGAATACGAAGCGAATTCGAATTTATTCGAATAAATTTGTTCTAGTTTAAATCCTTTAAGTAACCATAAATCACACTACCATAATGATAAGAAGTTCAAAACAAAGTGGCAAAGAGTCGGGAATATCAAATCCACATTACAATTTACAAGTTAAAATAGAAACATTCAAATTGCACAATGCAGGAACATCAACTTCAATCCGAACAAGTTTGCAACAGCAACAACCAAAAAGCATGAACCTGCAAAAGAAAATGAAATACATTACATATTGTGGTAACTAACTAACTGTTTAGTACAAAAGCAAAAAAAAACTGCCAAAGTATATAATATTGTGGTAATCAAAGATGCAAACAAGTTTCCTACTATTTTAACTCCTATTACCCTATATCTAAATATATGATCAATATGCAACATGACTCATTCAAGGTTGTTCAACAATAAACAGATAAACTTACCTCTCGCCTCTAAACATCCACGACAGTTGTTGCGCCCATTGATTGTCTTGTATCTGCAAAAAAAAAAAGAAAGAAATAAAATTGTTCATAATATCATAAACTAGGATTTGAAGAAGAATTTTCCATTTCAACAAGTGAGAGTACCTGGGCTGGTGGGTTAGTGCTGGTCAAGGTAGACGGGGTAGGGTGGCTGATGCAGAGCTCGTCTGGGCTGGTGGGTTGGTGCTGGTCAAGGTAGACGGGGACGGCGGCTGGTGGTCGGGGTTTGTGGGATGGGAGAGCAGCGGCGGGAGAAAAAAAATAGGGTAAAATGTGATGGTGGCTGTAAACTTAAGTCATAACCCTCTTTATATATGTGTTGAATATGTAGGGTATTGGATGGGTTAGGTTTGGGCTTGTGGGCTTTAATTGGGTTGGGGCTTTGGTTATATGTGTATATAAATATAATATAATATATAAAAATAATAAATAAATATGTTATTCTTATTCGAATTTCGAATCGAATCGAATTTAAAATCATAAATTCGTATTCGATTCGTATTCGATTAACTTAACTCGAATTGAATCGAATTCGAATTCGAATTTTTGATAATCGAATCGAATTTTTGATAATCGAATCGAATTGAGTCGAATTTCGAATTTTTCGAATTCGAATCGAATTCTGAACACCCCTAGGCTTGGGTCCCCCGAAAGAACTAACTGGTTTACTTGATGTGTGCAGGGAGCTTCAGCTGGCCCTATTAGCAGTCTCTGGATTGTTGATAGTGGAGCTTCAGGCCACATGACAGGAGATTTAGCTTTGTTGTTTGATGTGAAGAATATAAACGGAGGGTATGTTGCATTTGCCGGGAACAAAGGACGATATATCACGATGGAAGGAAGCGTGAGTAATGGTATTGTGAGTTTCGAGAGGATATCGTATGTGAAGCAGATCGATTATAATCTGTTGAGTGTCAGTCAAATCTGTGACAAACAATTTACTGTATATTTTGATGACAAATCTTGCTATATTCTCAAACCGGGCTTCGAAATTCCAAAAGAGTGGCTTATGTTGAAGGCACCTCGTGTCAACAATCTCTATATTCTTGATATGTCCAAGGCAATGACATCCCAGGGGCAAGTGACATGTTTCTTATCGAAAGCGACCGAGAAGGAATCGATAATGTGGCACAGAAGGATGGGGCATATTCATTTGAGGAAAATGAATCATTTAGTGAAAAATGGACTTGTCGATGGAGTGAATGTTAAACACTTCCATTTGAATGACAAGTGCGTGAGCTGTAAGAAAGGAAAGCAACACAGACAGTCCCACAAAGTGAAGAAAGTTAACTCTGTTGAGATGCCGCTTGAGCGATTGCACATGGACCTATTCGGACCGGTCAAACGCAAAAGTCATCTTGGGGAGCTTTATTGTTTGGTTGTCACTGACGACTATTCAAGATTTTCATGGGTGATGTGTTTGCAGCATAAAAGTGACACCTTTAATAATCTGAAAGTTCTGTTCACTCGATTGGAAAATATATATAGTCTCAAAATAAAGAGAATTCGGATTGATAATGGGACGGAGTTCAAAAATGCAAAGATGGTTGAACTTTGTGAAAGCAAAGGAATTCATCATGAATACTCGGCTCCGTATACCCCTCAACAGAACGGTGTTGCTGAACGTAAAAACAGGACTCTAATAGAGGCGGCGAGAACAATGCTAGCAGACTCGAATCTTCCAGTAATGTTCTGGAATGAGGCGATTTATGCGGCAAATTATACACTTAATCGGGTTTTAACGGTGAAGAAGTTTGGTAAAACTTCTTATGAGCTGTTACACCGAAGAAAGCAGAATTTGGAGTATCTAGAACCTTTTGGGGCTCCGTGCACGATGTTGAATCCAAGCGAGAAGTTTAGTCCGAAAGCTGAAGAGGGATACTTTGTTGGATATGCAACCCCGCTCAAACGGGTATACAACAAAAGAACTCGTCAGGTGGAGGATTGGTCTAACGTAGAAGTTCAACGGTATACTCAGAATGTGCAAGGGATTGGTCCTGATTGGATGTTTGATTACAAAGATTTCTTTGAATCATTCAATCTAGATAACTTGGTTGAAGAGGCTGTTATCCGATTACTTTACGAGTGTGAAAACGCAGCGACTTCACCGTTGGTGCGTCCGATCACCGTAACTCCTCCAACAGCTTCTAATGATACCAATGTTCCTGTACCGGAGGAAGAAGTGTTTCAAGAGGCTTCCACAACTTTAGATACTTCAGAATCAGAAGATGATGGAGAATTTGAAGAAGTTATTCTTGAAAATTGTAGATGCACGTTTTGCGACTAGTGATTGGATTAGGCTTTTAACGTATGTTAGTTGTTGATTAGAAGTGGGCGAAGGTAGTTCTGGATGGGCGAAGGTGTTTGAGATTGGGCGAAGGAAGAAACATACAAGTCGAAGGTGGAATGCTGAAGATCAGAAGTTACATTCGTACTGTTGATATGGGCGAATGTGGACTTTGTCCACATTCGCACCATGAAACTGGGCGAATGTGCAGCATGTATATATATGTTTTGATCATTTTGAAGGTTAGAATAGTTTTGGAGAGTGTGTGTTTTGTGGCCAGGTTTCTCTCTAGAGTAAAAGTGTTTTATGTTGAACTAGATTAACTTGTAGATTGATTGTAAACATATTTTGATCAAGTTATCTATAAAAACGGTGATTGAAAAGGTGTCTTACGTGTTGTGATTTGCGTATTATCGTTTTGTTCAATTCTAGGGTTTCCGCACCTGGAATTGTGACTTGTATGATCATAATATCCTGTTTTAGCTATAATTTCATCATTTACAAAGTGGTATCAGAGCCATACGGATCATACAACAACAAAATTGATAATATCAGAGCTGATTTGGACTTAATTTTGATCAATATTCATCTGTTTTTGAATGAAAATGGTTTTTGATTGATTTTGAAGGTTTTTGATTTGAATTCGTGGTTAAAATCATGTTTTCCAAGAATTAAAGTTGTTCCAAATCAATTCCGAATCATAACCTGATTAAGAACATCAAAATCCACAAACTTTTGAAAATCTCAGATCAAAATAACCGTTTTTCAAAGTGTAACCGTTTTTCAAAGATGTTTTGGGCGAACCTAGAGAGAAGTGGGCGAACCTGGACCAGTTAGGACGAACCTGAGTGATTTTTGGACGAAGGTATCATTATTCAGGTCGAACCTAGGTTGTTGTGTTAGAATTTTCCACATTCGGGTGACAGATTCCACATTCGGTTCATCGAGCGGGCGAACGTGGAATTATAGTGGACGAAGGTGAAAGTTTTCGGACGAAAGTGGAAAAGGTTTGGGGTGTTTCTACATTCTGGTTACTGTTCTACCTTCGGGTCAACCAAAGTGGGCGAAAGTAGACATTTTGGACGAACGTAGAAGGATTAAGGGCGAAAGTGGAAAAATTATTGGAAAATTTTCTAAGTTTGGTGAATTTCGAAGTTCGTGAACATCATGTGGAATTTTCCAACTACACCAAGACCAGCAACGACACAACAACAACAACAAGTGACGATGGATCCATGGACAGTGGCAGCCCAGAAATCGAGCACTCAGTCTTCGCAACCGATCAATTACATAGCGATGACTAGCTCGATGCCTCAGAGTGTTGCACCCTCACCACCACAACCTGTGACAGACTATTGGGGAGTAGCAGCCGCGGTGGTAAATACTCAAACTACCAATGCTATTTCTACACTAATAAATGATTTATCTTCAGGTAGCGGGAATCGTCCACCCAAGCTAATGGAGATGCAGGAGTATAACCAGTGGCAGAAGAAATTCAAGATCCATCTGGAAGGCATGGGGTTGGAAGGTACAGAGGCATGGCAGATGATAGCTAAAGGTTATGTTGCACCAATTCTGGATAACACCGGTGAACCTGTTCCTTTAGAGAGTTTGTCAGATGAGGAGAAGAAGAAATTTGCTGTGGAAAAGAAAGCATACTCTTAGTTGACTCAGGCGATCACAAACGATTTGCTACATCAGTTTGGATCGTGCACTACGTCGAAGCAGTTATGGGATGTGCTAAAGAATCGTCATGATGGTAATGAAAAGACGAGAAGGTTGAGGATGGAGGAGTTGAGAAAAGAATTTGAGAACTTTACTTATGTCGGGAATGAGACATTAAAAGAGTTGACTCCTAGATATTGTCATTTACTAACTGAATTGTCTAGTTATGATATACAGATTCCTATGACAGATCTGGTGGACAAGTTTGCAGATGCATTACCACCATACTGGGATCAACATGTTGAAGTACTCAAAGAGAAGGATGCTTACAAGTATTGGACTATCAACGAGTTCGTTCAGAAGCTGAAGAAAAAAGAACTCGAGGAGAAGAGGAAAGCCAAAAGATCTCAGATTCCTCAGAACCCAGAGTTATATTATGGTGGTACTTCAACAACCGTTGGAAACTCGAGTGTTGGTGGAACAGTGGCACCTCACATAGCCTGTATTTCAAGTGTCATGGAACCACCGAAACAACCCATCAACTACCTAGCACAAACCTCATCCTATTCACAACCATCATACACACCACCACCACAACAATACACTAATTCTTACATTTCACCATTTTCTCTGATGCAGCAAGCAGCATTCTATACTACTAGCCAATCACAACAACCACCTCAACAACCACAATACATGAATCAAGTGAACCCAACTAATCAGCAACCGGTGGTATTGGAGACATCCAATTTGGGTAATGTGGCTGTGGAGGTTGCTCAGCAACATATAGCCTTAGTCTCTGCAATGGTTTCATCATATAACGGTTTAGTTGCAAGTCAAATTGGGAATAACAACTTGACCAATGAAGACTATGCACAAATCAACAAAGAGGAGATGGAGCTTATTGACATCCAGTGGGCTTTTGCTAGCATTATGAGAAGGGCAACTGAGTTTATTGAAAAGACCGGGAGGACTGATTTGGGAACTTCTCCGAACACGACCTATGGTTTCAACAAGGAGAAAGTTACATGCTTTAACTGTGGAGGAAAAGGTCACTTCAAAAGAGAATGCACTCAGCCACCTAAGCAAGGTAACAGAAACCCTTTCAACTCAAACTACCAGAACCGTCAACAACAAAACCAAGTTTCTTTCCAAAGTAACAACAACTATCAAAATCGACAAAACACCTCTAACTACAACCAAAACAGACAACCAAACACAACCAACCAGAATCAAACCCAACCACCAAATAACACAAACAAAACAGTTATACCGATCACTACACCAAATGAGCAGCCACAGAATACGAATCAGAATCAAGCTTTGGTGATCCAACAGGATGAACGGTTTGACTGGTCTGGGATGCAAATTGGTGTTGAGGAAATTACTACTGGTGCGAATGTGGCTTGTGTTGCCCGACAGGTTGATATCGAGGAGTCGGTGATAGTTGATAAAACTGAAGAAACTGAGAGTGAGGTTGATGAATCTGTTGATGAGATGAATGTGGAGACTGAGACTGTTGAAGTTCAGGCTGAGGAAGCAAGTTCAGGAGTGATGATTGACACAGTTTCTGATGTTCCTGAGGAGTGTGAGTCAGTTTATTCAGATTCAGACAGTGAATCAGACGCAGAGGCGAGTGTTACATCTTTGGATGACGAGATTGATCAGTTGCTGGCAGAAGCAGATTTTCTGAAGACGAGGAAGTCGTGCATAGTAGATGATGCTTTCACCATAATCGATTATTCAAAGTTTTTCGCTGGGAAGGAAGCTCATTTTGCTTTGATGGCCATGACAGATCCTCCTAAACAGGTAAGTTCTGAATCTAGCACTGATGTTACTAGTGACAAGTACTGTGGAACTTGTGACAGATTGACAGATTAAAACAAAGAACTTCGCGTTCAACGTGATAGTGCTATAATCAACTGTCAATCGGCTCTCAAAGAAGTGATTGCTTTTAACAAAGTACTTGATGGATATAAAAAGGACATTTCCGACCTTAAGAAAACTCTTTCATTAAAACAATTAGCAATTAACAACTATATAAATGAAATTGAGAACACTAAGTTGGAAATGGCCACCATTAAGTGTTTTGCTGAAAAGGTCAATAAGAAATTGGAAAGTTATAAGCATATCGCTTATGTTGTTGATCACATCATTGATGATCAAACCACAAATTATACGTCTGTGCCATCTCCGGTGCTCTTTGAAAATCACAATTGTCATCAAGTGACACCGGAGAGCTCAGTAAAATCAGACTCATCATCGGAAAATGAATCCAATACCTCAAGTGTTGGTGATCCTCATTCCGATGTGAGGCCGATTTTAGGTTTGAATGATGAAGGGGTAAAAGTTGAAAATGCTGATTCAGACTCTGAGAGTGACACTGAGAGTGACAAAAGTGCTAATGCGTGTGATATTCCAAAAGAAAATCACATCATTACTACTGAACTAGTGTCATCGTCTCAGCATGTGCATCCGATGGCTAACGCACATCGTGAGAAAAAGTCTGAAAAGAAAGAAGTTAGGAAAGAAATGAGTGACAAACTAGTCAAGGTGTTTTATCGAATGGAAGGATCCGATAAGATCATCTCTGACGAGGAATATCCAATTAAGTTTGTTAACTATTCCAAAATTGATAAAATTTGGCAAGAAAGCACTATTTGGTTTCCAAAACATGAAAGAACAAATGAGATTCCACCGGAAATTCTAAAGAAATTGTATTTGGATGTTCCGAAAGAACCAAAGGTTCATGTCACAGAGTTTATTAAACCCAAAAACAAAGCAAACGGTTTTCATGAGCCAGCCTACTCAAAGGGTCCACTCCCTGAGAGTTTGAGGAATAGACAGTATAATGATCAATATCCTGTCAGAACATTTGCTCAATCGAATGCTCCAAATGTTTTTGAGGAATACCGTGCATGCTTTAAATGCGGGGAGAGAGGGCATTTACTTGCTCACTGCCCGTATGTAAGGCACAAGAGGCATGAAGTTGAAGTTAGGAAATCCATGAGGAAACTGGTTGATAATCATTACTATCCACAACAAAGACGTTTTGTTCCTCCACAACAACAATTTTATAATCAAAACAATTTTTATCAAAGGAGGAATGATCGTCCATTTTAGTATGATCGTCGTAACCGGATTGCTATGGAGAAACCGTGGAGAAAACCAGTGGTGAACACAACAAATGATAGGCAAAGGGTTCCACAAAAACCTATTGTCAAGTCAAATGTTGGACCTAAATCTGTTAAATCAGAGAAGGTACCCAAGAAGGTTTCTTTTGCAAACAATGTTCAGAAAACGACTGAGACCCCAAAATCTCAGATTCGTATCTTGAAACGTTCTGAACAATCTTGGACACCTAATGGTACTCCGGGAGCCTCAACTTCAAAGTCAAGTGAAAAAGTTGAAAATGCTTTGAATGATCCTAAAAAGATTGATCCAAAACAAAATGTTGAAGTGAATGATTCTTTGAACAATGATATTCAAAGACCCAAGACCACTCAGGCTTGGGTCCCCCGAAAGAACTAACTGTTTTACTTGATGTGTGCAGGGAGCTTCAGCTGGCCCTATTAGCAGTCTCTGGATTGTTGATAGTGGAGCTTCAGGCCACATGACCGGGGATTTAGCTTTATTGTTTGATGTGAAGAACATTAATGGAGTGTACGTTGCATTTGCCGGAAACAAGGGTGGATATATCACGATGGAAGGAAGTGTGAGTAATGGGATTGTGAGCTTTGAGAGGATATCATATGTGAAGCAGATAGACTATAATCTGTTGAGTGTCAGTCAAATCTGTGACAAACAATTCTCTGTTTATTTTGATGACAAATCTTGTTACATTCTCAAACCGGGCTTCAAAATTCCAAAAGAGTGGGTAATGTTGAAGGCACCTCGCGTCAACAATCTTTATATTCTTGATATGTCCAAGGCAATGACAACCCAGGGGCAAGTAACATGTTTTCTATCAAAGGCGACCGAGAAGGAATCGATAATGTGGCACCGAAGAATGGGGCACATTCATTTGAGGAAAATGAATCATCTAGTGAAGAATGGACTTGTCGATGGCGTGAATGTTAAACATTTCCATTTGAATGACAAGTGCGTGAGCTGTAAGAAGGGAAAGCAGCACAGACAGTCCCACAAAGTGAAGAAAGTTAACTTTGTTGAGATGCCGCTTGAGCGATTGCACATGGACCTATTCGGACCTGTCAAACGCAAAAGTCATCTTGGGGAGCTTTATTGTTTAGTTGTCACTGATGACTACTCAAGATTATCATGGGTGATGTGTTTGCAGCATAAAAGTGACACCTTTAATAACGTGAAAGTTCTGTTCACTCGATTGGAAAACATTTATAATCTCAAGATGAAGAGAATTCGGAGTGATAATGGGACGGAGTTCAAAAATGCCAAAATGGATGAACTTTGTGAAAACAAAGGAATTCATCATGAATACTCGGCTCCGTATACCCCACAACAGAACGGTGTTGCTGAACGTAAAAACAGGACTCTAATAGAAGCGGCTAGAACAATGCTCGTAGACTCGAATCTTCCAGTAATGTTCTGGAATGAGGCGATTTATGCAGCAAATTATACACTTAATCGGGTTTTAACGGTGAAGAAGTTTGGCAAAACGTCTTATGAACTGTTACACCGAAGAAAGCCGAACTTGGGGTATCTAGAACCTTTTGGGGCTCCATGCACGATGTTGAATCCAAGCGAGAAGTTTAGTCCGAAAGCTAAAGAGGGATACTTCGTTGGATATGCAACCCCGCTCAAACGGGTATACAACAAGAGAACTCGTCAGGTGGAGGATTGGGCTAACGTAGAAGTTCAACGATATACTCAGAACGTGCAAGGGATTGGTCCTGATTGGATGTTTGATTACAAAGATTTCTTTGAATCATTCAATCTAGATAACTTGGTTGAAGAGGCTGTTATTAGATTACTTTACGAGTGTGAAAACGCGGTGACTTCACCGTTGGTGCGTCCGATCACTGTAACGCCTCCAACAGCTTCTAATGATACCAATGTTCTTGTACCGGAGGAAGAAGTTTTTCAAGAGGCTTCCACAACTTTAGATACTTCAGAATCGGAAGATGATGGAGAATTTGAAGAAGTTATTCTTGAAAATGCAACAGAACCAGAGGCACCGCCAGTGAACCTGTTGGGACAAAGAGGATTGAAGAAACCACCTTTTGATAACCTTAGTCCAAATCATATTCTGCTTAAGTATAGGAAGAACTGCTGAAGAAGAATGAAGAAGTACTGAAGAACAAATATGCAAAGTACTGAAGAGTAACTCATCAGAAGTTCTGAAGTCTAACCAGACATTTCACTGAAGAACTACTGAAGACAAACTACTCATCAGTAGTTTGTCACTCATTAGCACTTTGTGTTCAGAAGTTCCTAACCGACTGAAGAACAGCAGTTTTATTATTATATTGTTTTGTTAAAGTCTTGATTACAAGTTTCGATGTAAAGACTTTAGTAACCTTATCTTTAGCCGAAATATCTTAGGTTACTTCAGACAATGGTTTAGTACATTGGTCTATAAATAGATGAGTTTGTTCATCTATTTTTATATGTGATTTTGTGTAATTTCTTTGATCTAAATTGAAATCCTTCGAGTTTTAAACTTATATCCATTTCACACCTGAGAAACATAAACTGCTCTTACTGCTTTATACTTAACTGTATTTATTGTTTCTCATTTATTATTCAGTCAAGGGGGAGTAATAACTCCTCTTAAAAGTGATCTTTTAAACCTTTGAACACTTGTTATTCCGCTGCTTATTAACTCATACATAAATCTGATACACATAAGTGTTCATAACATAGGCCACTGATCCAACATTTGGTATCAGAGCTTCTGGTTAATCTGATCAAAATCAATCTAACAAATTGAAGATTCAGACACAGGCTCTTATTGATATTCAATAAAGGATTAAAAGGCTCACTTTTTCTTCCATCACTTTAAAGAAGCATTGATAAATTCAAACTTCTTAAAAATGGACCCCTACAATACTGGATCTGCCAACAAACCTCCTATGTTAGTCAGAAATGAATATAACATATGGTCTAAAAGGTTGGCACACACTATTTCTCAAACAAACACTGGTTGTTGGAGGTCTGTAGTTTTTGGACCTCACAAACCAATGATAACTGATCCAGAGGGAAAGACTGAAAGACCAAAAGATCCAAAAGACTACACGGAGGAAGATTTCAAAAAATTTGAGCTTGATGCAAAAGCTTTCTCCATGTTGGCTATGGCTCTCCCAAACGAAATATATGCTGGCCTTTTACATTGTGAAAGTGCCAAAGAGCTGTGGGATTGCCTAAAAGAGCAGTTTGCAGGAACTGCTGAGGTGATAGCCAACATTAGAGAAATATTGGCTCAACAATATGAAACTTTTACTTACATAGAGGGTGAAACTTTAACTCAACAGTTTGAAAGATTTTCTTCACTCATCTTTGAGTTAAAAATTAATAATCAGATCTATTCAAATGAATCTATGTTACATAGATTTTTAAGATCTCTACCTTCAAAATGGGAAACTTACTCTATAGTCCTCAGAACAAGTTCAGATTTTAACACCTTGAACCTAACTAGGTTACATGGTACATTACTAACTTTTGAAAGAGAAATTAATCAAAAGAAAAAGTTACAAGAATCTGGTAAAACTGCTGATGACTATACTCCAGGTAGCACAGCCTTATTAGGACAAGACTCACCATCCTGTTCTAATAATTTTGGTTCTTTTGACCACATTGACATAACAGCTGGGATCTCATCAGATGGATCCTTCCCAGCTTATGACAATGAAGAACTAAGTCAAACTGCTGACAACATGTGTTTCATCATGGATGATTTAAAATATTTTAGCAGTGATGACTTAGAAGAAATGGAAATATTGCACCAACTGGCCTTGTTATGCTTAAAAACTAACAAATTCTATAAAAGGTCAGGAAGGAAATTTCCAGGACTAAACAACTCAACAAAAGTTGGTTTTGACAAATCTAAACTTAGATGTCACAAGTGTCAAAAGTTGGGACACTTTGCTAGAGAGTGTAGAAGCTCTAGCTATAACCAACCCATGTCTGGAAATCAATTTAACCCCTCATATAATAGGAATAATGGAACTCAAGGAAGTGCTCATTTTGTACAGGCACAAGCTCCACAAGTTCAATATGTGCCACAAGTACAATATGTTCAGATGCCTGCTCAGCAACAACAGCAACTGACGCCTCCTTTTCCAACTGCTCAACAACCTGCACAAACTCAACAACCCCCTCAGCAACAAAGCTTATTTACATCAGGGTATGTTGACTGGAGCAGTCTTCCTTATGACACATCAGAATGCAGTCAGGATGCAGACAATAAGGTCTATGATGTCAACTGGGGAGAACCTGATAATGGCAGAAAGAACTTTGCCTTAATGGCTTTTGAAGGATACTCTTCAAATTCTGCTCTCACACAGGTATCACAACAATCTCTGTTAAAGCTTTGCACTAAATCTTGCAAAGAATCTTTTGCTTTAATTAGAGAAACAAATGTGCATTTACAAGGCAAATCCAATGATATGGAGAGAAAATACACACAAATGAAGTGTGATTTAGAAAGAAAAATTGTTTTGAAAAACAAAGAAATTTCTAAACTGAATGATAAATCCATTGAAACCCAAGCACAGATTAAAACAATGATAGACAACCTAGGAAAAGTCAGACAAGAGCTTGCTGACACCAAGGTTGATTGTGAAAAATGGGTTGAGTCTTGTAAAGGGTACCAAATGCTGCTTAACAAACAAACTGCAGCAAATGTTAAGTTTGGCATTGGGTATACCCACACTGAATCACCAACAGATTTCACCCACAAAACTGATAATGATGGGAGGAAATTGATTCAAACTTCTGATATGGAGGAATGCACATCCTACCATCAGAACTTTCTCAAAAAGGAAAGTACTGCAGAAGAGAAAACTACTGACAATAAGCCATCAGCAGTTTCAACTACATCAGGAGTTGAGACCCTGAAAACTGCTGATGACCTATTTCAAAATTCAGATTTTGTCAGAAAATTGCCTTCCAGCTCTCTTGATTTATCTAAAAAGAAAGAGAAGGCAAAAGCATGTGAAATATGTGGTCTGTTTAACCACATAACTGAACTTTGCAGATATAGAAAGGTAAATCAGTTAAACAATCAAAGACAAAAACTGATTGTGGGAAAACAGATAAAACAAAACTTTGAAAATACTTTCTTTCCCAACAAACAACAATCAAACAAAACCCTTTCTAAGAAGAGGCTTTTATCTCAACAAAAGTCTTCTTCTCAAAGTTCATCTTCAGAAGTTTCACCTAACTCATCAGCAGTTTCACAAACTGCTGAAGTTAAAGATTTGATAAATATGGTTAAACTTCTGATGACCAAAGTTGATGGTGGAAACCAAAAAGAACCCACCATTGTTCTTAATGACAAATCCATTGCCAAAAAGACATGGATTTCTAAAATTGGTCCACAACAAGCTGCACCTGTTCTCAAGAGCAAACCCAAAGCCAAACTGGCTTGGGTTGCCAAAACTAACTATTTTGCTATCTTGTGCAGAGGGTCTCCAGAGGTTTGAACAGCATATGGTATGTGGATAGTGGAGGCTCAATGCACATGACTGGATGCAGATACCTGATAAACAATTTTATCAGTCAAAGAGAAGGATCTGTGTCCTTTGGGAACAATGCCAAGGGATATGTGCTAGGATATGGCAATGTATCCTCAGGCAGAATGCAGTTTGACAAGGTCAATCTGATTGAAAACCTTGAGTACAACTTGCTGAGTGTCTCACAAATGTGTGACAAAGGATATTCTTCCTTTTTCACCAAAACAGCATGCAAGATCATATCACCAGAAGGCCAGAAGTTGATAGAGAAGATTATTGAAGATCATACTTTGCTGATTGCCAAAAGGTGTGGCAATGTCTATGCAGTGGACATTGAAAAAGACAAAGTATTGAACAAGACTGCATGTTTCTTCTCAAAGGCATCAACTTCAGAAAATGATCTCTGGCACAGGAGACTTGGCCATGTGAACTTTAAAACCATCAATAAAGTCACAAAAATGGGCTTGGTCAGGGGTCTACCTTTGAAGGAATATCAGTGCAAAGAACACTGTGTTTACTGTCTTAAAGGTAAACAGCATAAGTCCTCCTATAAGTCTATTGAAGAATCTAAAACAACTGCATGTCTTCAACTACTCCATATGGACTTATTTGGACCAGTCAAGATAATGAGCCTTGGTAAGAAGAAGTACTGCTTGGTCATCATTGATGACTACTCAAGATTCACATGGGTCTTCTTCTTATATTCCAAGGATGAGGCAGCTGAAATCATCAAGTTCTTCATTCTACAAGTTGAGAAGAAATATTCTCTATCTGTCAAAGTCATCAGGAGTGACAATGGGACAGAGTTCAGGAACAAAACTCTGGATGAATTCTGTCTGTCTAAGGGGATTGTTAGACAGTTCAGCATTCCCAGAACTCCTGAACAAAATGGTGTGGTAGAAAGGAAGAACAAAACCTTAATAGAAGCAGCCAGAACAATGTTAGCTGATTCAGGCCTACCTTTGTATTTTTGGGCTGAAGCAGTCAACACTGCATGTTATGTTCAGAATAGAGTTCTTATCAACAAGAGACATAACAAGACTGCCTATGAAATTCTCCATGGCATAAAGCCCCTTATCTCCTTCTTCAGGGCTTTTGGGTGTCAATGTTTTATCCTCAACATCAAAGACTTTATCTCTAAGTTTGCTACAAAAGTTGATACAGGTTATTTTCTTGGTTATTCTCCTTTGAGAAAAGCTTACAAAGTTTTCAATTCAAGAACCAAGATAGTAGAAGAAACACTGAATGTCAAGTTCAATGAATCAAAACACACTCTTATTCCAGCAAATCCTGCTGAATTATTTGATCTTGACAACTTTCATTTCGGACCTGAAAAGACTGTTGAATCATCCAAACCTCCTCAAAATGGTTTTCAAGGATTTGAAGATGATAGTCCTGCACCATGGACTCCAAACACAGTCAGAAGATCAACTGTTAAACCTTCAGAAGTTTCAATAGCTTCAACTTCAGGAACTACTGATGAACATTTTGAAACTACTGATTCAGCTGAACCTAAAACTCCTGAAGTTCAAATAACAGCTGAACCAGATATTATCAATCTCAGTGGTTTATTTGAAGAACCCGTAGAGCCATCTTCCAGTACAGGTTTACAACAACTGATTGAACACAAAGATCATCCATTGGATCAAATCATGGGTGATATTGCATCAGGGGTACTTACAAGAAACCAGCTTTCCAACTTTTGCTTCTTTTCAGCATTCATTTCTCAGATTGAACCAAAGAAGTATCAAGAAGCCCTCAAAGACAATAATTGGGTGCAAGCAATGCAAGAAGAGTTGCTTCAATTCAAGAAACAACAGGTTTGGGAAATCTGTCCCTTACCTCAAGACAAGCAACCAATTGGAACAAGATGGGTCTTCAGAAACAAATCAGATGAGGCTGGTATGATCATCAAGAACAAAGCAAGATTGGTGGTACAAGGTTATTCCCAAGAGGAAGGAATTGATTATGATGAAACCTTTGCACCAGTTGCAAGACTTGAAGCTATTAGCTTATTTTTAGCTTATGCAATTTCCAACAACATTAAAGTTTATCAAATGGATGTCAAGAGTGCATTTTTGTATGGAAAAATAAAAGAGGAAGTGTATGTCTGTCAACCTCCAGGGTTTGAGGATCCTTCTCATCCTGATTGGGTTTACAGACTTGACAAAGCTCTTTATGGGCTAAAACAGGCTCCAAGAGCCTGGTATGAAACACTTTCAAACTTTTTACTTAAGAATCATTTCTCAAGGGGATCCATTGATAAAACTCTTTTCATAAAACATGTTGGAAATCATGTCTTACTTGTTCAAATTTATGTTGATGATATCATCTTTGGTTCAATAAACTCAAAACTGTGTGAAGATTTTAAGAAACTCATGCAATCAAAATTTGAAATGAGTACAATGGGAGAATTGCAGTACTTTTTGGGACTGCAAATCAAGCAACAATCAAATGGAACATTTATACATCAATCAAAATATGTTAAAGAACTATTGAACAAATTTTCTTTACAAGACTGTAAAACATGTTCCACTCCCATGACACCAATCACACAAGTTGAACCAGATGATCAAGGGAAACATATTGATCAAACCATGTATAGATGTATGATATGTTCTCTTTTGTACTTAACTGCTTCTAGACCAGATATCATGTTTTCAACTTGTGTCTGTGCTAGATACCAATCTGCACCAAGAGAATCACACCTAATTGCAGTCAAAAGAATCTTCAGATATCTGAAAGGAACTCCTACTTTAGGAATTTGGTATCCTGCTTCAAGCAATACCAAGTTAACTGCTTTTTCAGATAGTGACTATGCAGGGTGCAAGATGTCAAGAAAATCAACATCTGGTGGTTGTCAATTTTTAGGAAACTGTCTGGTGTCCTGGCAATCAAAGAAACAAACATCTGTGGCAACTTCAACAGCTGAAGCTGAATACATTGCTGCTGCAAGCTGTACTTCACAGATACAATGGCTCCAATATCAACTGCTTGATTATGGAATCAAAGAGACCAAGACTCCACTTTTAGTAGACAGCAAATCTGCCATTAGCATCATTCAAAATCCTGTTCAGTTTTCAAAAACTAAACACATTGAAATCAGGTATCATTTCATAAGAGATTGCTATGAAAAAGGCAAGATTGAGGTGAAGCTTGTCACAACAGCTAATCAAATAGCTGACATTTTCACCAAACCCCTTGATTCTACAACTTTTCAGAGGTTAGTATCCATGCTTGGGATGTTAAACTTAGAAGAAAGTCTGTAAGTGTTTCACTTTTTAGTTCTGCACATATTTTATTTTTCACTTACATACTTATCTGTCACAAACCTTTGAAGACCAAAATTTGAGAAAGAGAAAGTACTGATGAACAATTTTTGAAAACTACTGATGGGATATTTTCAAAATGGATATAACTACTGATAAGAATCAGAAGTTATTTAAGTGTTTTAAAAGTCATTTGCATCAGCAGTTGAAACTGCTGAAGAGATGACTAAAACCACTGATGAAGAAACCTTCTTCATCAGCAGTTTGATCAAAAAGGGTAAAACAGACTTTTCACTCATCAGAAGTTTGACCTAGTCGGTTAAAAACTTCTGATAAATACCTTTTTCAAACACTTATCCATTCAAAAAGCAAAATTCCCTTTCTCTCTCTCTCAAATTAAAAGCAAAACCCCTTCTCTAACCTAAAAATACTGTTCGATCAAACAAGCAATGGCTCTCGTGTTAAAACAGGGACATAATCAGCGAGGCTACTTTGTGAAAGATGAAGCCTGGTTCCAATATGATGAAATCATTGATCTCATCATGAAATCCCAATATTATGAAGCTTTCACCATCGATCCACCCATTCATGAAGAAACTCTCAATGAGTTCTGGGCTAACACAGAGACGGTGACGGTTAATAATGAAGTGATCTCCCTCAAATCTTCTATAAAAGGGAAACTGATGGCCATATCACCGGAAACACTAAGCATCAGGCTTGGTTTGAAGGATTCAAATGCCCTGAGCATATTCCAAACTCAGATATCCATCTAACCATGACAGAATGTGGTTATCAAGGTACTTTGGCACAAGCAACAGTTTATAAGAAATATTTTGACCCACAATATAAACTGTTATTTCATTATATTATAATGTGTCTAAGTCCAAAAACAGGGTCTATTGATCAGATGCCTTCTACCTTTCAACCAATTTTTCATTCAATCATAAATAAAACACCTTTTAAGGCATCAAAACTATTTTTCAATGAATTGGTTTTACACCATGAAAATGATAAAAAGAAGTTTTTGCTGTACCCAAGATTTGTTATGCAATGCATAATAAAAGAACTTGGAGAGGGAGTACTTGTGGGTAAAACAACAACTTTAAACCCATTAACCTCACAAGTATTCTCTAGGCACAACAAACCAGCACTTGTGCTAGAAGATGACCAAGGGGAAGAACAACCCATCCCCAAGGAACCCACATCTTCCAAACCCAAAAAGAAAACCAAAAAGCCAAAACAACAAAAACAAAACAAACCAAACCTTTGAAAAAGACAGTTCAGGAAGTGGAGAAACCTGAAACTGCTGATGTGCAATCTGCACTTGATAAGGATGTGGCTGAAACATCCTCTCAGCACACTCCTTCTCCACCTCCTAAAAGAAAACCAGTTACAGTTATTTTTCAAAGAAAAAGAATTAAGGAACCTGTAACTACTGACCCATCCTTTCAAACTACTGAACCAGAACCAGAACCCATCCAAACTACTGAACACCTACCCCTCACAACAACTGAACCTGAACCTTCCCACACAAACTTTGAAATTGCCCAACTTCTCTCAGGACTAAAAGGATCCCATCCAACACATGTCACTCCCCCAGCAACACATCAAATTGGGGAGATGCCTTCTCCACTTGACATGGATGTGGACCTTATTAGCCCAAACCAGGGAGATGAGGATGGACCAGAGTTTATAAGCCCAATCTTAGAAACTCTTGGTACTTTTGAGGCTGCTACTACTCACTTATCACCCAGTGGTGAACTTGAGGACAGTAGTAACATTGCTAAGACCTCAAATTTGGCAACTACTGATGAAGGCCTAGTGCCTGAAGTAGGAAAACCTCAGTTCCAAGACAAAGAGGTTCATGAGACTACTAGTTTGGGACTAGCTCATGATTTAACTGATCCTGCCCTCTCTGAGGACATTATCAGGGATTCAGATGATTCCATTAATTTGGATGATGATTCAAACATTCCACAAACTGAATTGACGGTTGAAATTGAAGGTCCTGCATCTAAAGTATCCAAGCTCAAGAAGCTGGTCACCAAAGATCAGGTTAAAGACCACTTAGCCCAAAAATCCCCACAAGTGGCATCTTCAGAGAAATCTGAGGATCACCCAAAAAGCCCCCCTTCACAAAAACAACCTACCCAATTCTCTGGGCTCACTGGCATAGACCTGAACCAACTATGCAGCCCAGATGGTCCCCTGTTCTAGGCAATGAAACAAATTATCATTGATCAACTCAAACCATTCACAACTGCTTGGGAGTTAAAGGCTAACAATCAGTTTAGGTTGATAAATTCAAGACTTGCTGAGTTGAACAAGAAGATGGATCAAACTCAAGATCAACTAGCAAGGTTGTCTGCTGCAACTTCTCACTCATTAAGGCTTCCAGAAGTGGATGAAGCCAAAAACGGGGAGAAGACTAAGGAACCTGAAACTGAAGTTGCTACAACATCTCCAAATCCTGATCCTGAAGCTGAAATGCCAAAACAAAGACCAGGAAAAGAAGTAGCAAACGAGTTCACATTATCTAAGGCACAAGAGAAAACTGCTGAAGAGACTTATCAAACTACTGAAGACAATCCTTCAGAAGTTGTGAAGACAGACAAACCATCAGCAGTTTCATCTCCAAAACCAACATCAGAAGTTTCCAAGGCACCTGATAGAGAACCTACTTCCATTCCTTTGTCTATAACAACTTCCACAACTGTTTTAAACCCTGCTCCCATTGCCATGTCTAAAGAACTATTGGAGAAGAGTTTAAAAGAGGCTGCAAAGAAGGCAAACGAAGACAAAGTATGGAACAGCCTAGAGATTAGAGATGATTTGAACTTCCAAGAAAAATTAATCAAGTATCAAGAAAAGCTTGATGAGCTTGAGGCTGAAGAGAGAGCACTTGAAGCTGCTGCAGAAGAAGACAAAAGGGCACAGCTTATAACATTCATAACCAAGAACTCCAAATCCAAACAAGTTGCTCTCAAGAGACTCTCAACACAAGAACTGACAAGAAGAGCTCAGATGCTGTCTGATAGACTAGCAACAGAGAATGAGAGGAAAGCCAAAAGAGCTGAGATCATAGAAGAGTTAGTGGCAAATGGCTATGGTTCAAAGGCCTCAGTCTCCAAATGGAAAGAACAAACAATTTATGAGACTTACAAGAAATACAAGGCCAAGAAAGCTGCAGAGCCAGAGAGATTTGAAACTCCAGCAGTCCAACCAACTTCTATCATAAGGAGATCTTCTGGTGCACTAAGGAAGCCTGCCACAAAAAGAAAAGCAGAGGGTGAACCCATTGTGAAGACTGATTTCAAGATGATACTTTTGGAAGGAGATCAGTTAGTGCATGGTGATTTTGATGTAGAAGAGAAACCCCTCTTAACACAATTCAGAGACAAGGCTACTTATGCTTATCAGTTACAACAATCTATTCAAGAGAAGACACACACAAGAGTTGTTACAGAGCATCACTTGCCCAATATGCCTATTCAAAGTGGTGCTGAACTTCAAGGTAGTCAAGAATCTCACCTGAGAGTCACTGAAATTGAAGACATCCCTCAATCATCCTAAGGACAACCTAAGGAAACAGGCTTGGTTTCCTATGCCTCTGACTTTGACAGGTCAAAGGTAAACATTATTAAGTGGTCCTTTACTGATTCCAACTCAGTACTTGTGACCAGGAGAGATCGTTCAAGTAAGGTCTACAGAAACTCAAAGGAGTTGAGTGTTTTATCTTCCAAAGACCTTCTTACAATTCAACATCTTACACCTGAACTTGGACCTCTCACTGAGCAACAAAGATGTACCCTTACTACCAAGATGACAGCAGAAATCTGGAGGATATTAGAAGGGAGAAAAGATGAACAATATAGATTGGATAAGGTTTTGGCTTCATCAATCCAGGGGGAGATTGTTTGGACAAAGAGGATTGAAGAAACCACCTTTTGATAACCTTAGTCCAAATCATATTCTGCTTAAGTATAGGAAGAACTGCTGAAGAAGAATGAAGAAGTACTGAAGAACAAATATGCAAAGTACTGAAGAGTAACTCATCAGAAGTTCTGAAGTCTAACCAGACATTTCACTGAAGAACTACTGAAGACAAACTACTCATCAGTAGTTTGTCACTCATCAGCACTTTGTGTTCAGAAGTTCCTAACCGACTGAAGAACAACAGTTTTATTATTATATTGTTTTGTTAAAGTCTTGATTACAAGTTTCGATGTAAAGACTTTAGTAACCTTATCTTTAGCCGAAATATCTTAGGTTACTTCAGACAATGGTTTAGTACATTGGTCTATAAATAGATGAGTTTGTTCATCTATTTTTATATGTGATTTTGTGTAATTTCTTTGATCTAAATTGAAATCCTTCGAGTTTTAAACTTATATCCATTTCACATCTGAGAAACATAAACTGCTCTTACTGCTTTATACTT
Organism: Ambrosia artemisiifolia; assembly: GCA_032199755.1. Lineage (NCBI taxonomy): Eukaryota > Viridiplantae > Streptophyta > Magnoliopsida > Asterales > Asteraceae > Ambrosia > Ambrosia artemisiifolia. The sequence continues at coordinate 32,842,587 of CM063514.1, read as the reverse complement.
AACTGTATTTATTGTTTCTCATTTATTATTCAGTCAAGGGGGAGTAATAACTCCTCTTAAAAGTGATCTTTTAAACCTTTGAACACTTGTTATTCCGCTGCTTATTAACTCATACATAAATCTGATACACATAAGTGTTCATAACATAGGCCACTGATCCAACAGAACCCAAATCCAGATGTATCTTCATCGTCTAACATGGGTCATGATCTGGATGTAGTTGAGAACTTGACTATTCAGACGGGAGTTACTGTACCTGAACATCCGGAATCTCGGATTCATCGTATTCACCCGCTGGAGTAAGTCATTGGTGACCATGGAAGCAGTGTGATGACGAGAGGACAGCTGAGAAGTGTTAATACACCAGAGAGTTTTGGTGCTTTAGCTTTATATGCGAAAATACAAAAATCTGGTAGTCAAAATGATTGGTCGTTTGCATGTTATGTTTCGCAGGTCGAGCCAAGGACATATAAAGAAGCTCTTTTGGATGATGCCTGGGTTGAAGCGAAGCAAGAGGAGTTGTTACAATTTCAGAAGTTGGGAGTCTGGACGCTCACTGATTTACCTCCAGATCAAAAGAAGATAGGAACCAAGTGGGTGTTTAAGTGTAAGAAAGATGATCGAGGAGTGATTGTACGGAATAAAGCTAGATTGGTCGTACAAGGTTTTCATCAGATCGAGGGGATTGATTATAACGAAATCTATGCACCTGTGGCACGCATAGAGGCAATTCGAATGTTTCTAGCGTTTGCCTCCTACAAGAAATTTAAGGTGTATCAGATGGACGTCAAGAGTGCATTTCTGTACGGGAAAGTCAAAGAGGAGGTTTACGTCGGGCAACCACCGGGCTTTGAAGACCCTATCCACCGGGATAAGGTGTATATATTAAACAAAGCACTGTATGGTTTGCACCAGGCTCCACGCCAGTGGTACGAGGAGCTGAGCACGTACCTCATGTCAAAGGGATTCAAGCGTGGCCTCGTCGACTGCACCCTGTTCACGAAGAAAACAGGAGATGATTTGCTTCTAGTTCAGATATATGTTGACGATATAATATTTGGCTTAACTAACGAAATCTTGTGCAGGGAATCGATGACTAGCTCGATGCCTCAAAGTGTTGCACCTCCAGCACCACAACCTGACTATTGGGGTGTAGTAGCAGCGGTGGTAAATACTCAAACTACCAATGCTATTTCCACACTAATAAATGACTTATCTTCAGATAGTGGAAATCGGCCACCTAAGCTCATGGACATGCAAGAATATAATCAGTGGCAGAAAAAGTTTAAGATCCATCTGGAAGGCATGGGAGTGGAGGGTGCAGAGGCATGGAGAATGATTGCTAGAGGGTACACTGCACCGATTTTGGAGAACACCGGTGAACCAGTTCCATTGGAGAGCATGTCAGAGGAGGAGAAAAAGAAGTTTGCTGTGGAGAAGAAAGCCTATTCCCAGTTGACTCAGGCGATCACCAACGACTTACTGCATCAGTTTGGGACATGCACTACATCTAAGCAACTGTGGGATGTACTCAAGAATAGGCATGATGGGAATGAGAAGACGAGAAGGTTGAGGATGGAGGAGTTGCGAAAGGAGTTTGAGAATTTTACTTATGTTGGAAATGAAACTCTAAAAGAATTAACTCCTAGATATTGTCATTTACTAACTGAGTTGTCTAGCTATGGTATACAGATTCCTATGACAGATTTGGTGGACAAGTTTGCAGATGCTCTACCACCTTACTGGGATCAGCATGTGGAAGTTCTCAAAGAGAAGGATGCTTACAAATTCTGGACTATTAACGAGTTTGTGCAGAAGCTGGAGAACAAAGAGCTTGAGGAAAAGAGGAAAGCTAAAAGATCACAGATTCCTCAAAATCCGAGTTTATATTTTGGAGGAACTTCAGCACCAGTTGGAAACTCCAGTTCAGGAGGCATAGTGGCACCGCATGTTGCTTGTATATCCAATGTTATGGAACCACCAAAACCAACCATCAACTACATCGCACAAACCTCATCCTACTCACAACCATCATACACACAACCATCACCACAACAACAATACACTAATTCATACATTTCACCGTTCTCTCCAATGCAACAAGCAGCATTCTATACTGCAAGCCAGTCACAACAACCACCTCAACAAACACAATTCATGAACCCTATGACTCAACCCAGTCAACAACCGGTGGTTTTGGAGACTTCTAACTTGGGCAATGTAACTGTTGAAGTTGCTCAGCAACATATTGCATTAGTCTCTGCAATGGTTTTATCTTACAATGGGTTGGTTGCAAGTCAAATTGGGAACAATAACTTGACCAATGAGGACTATGCACAGATTGATAAGGAAGAGATGGAATTGATTGATATTCAGTGGGCTTTTGCGAGTATTATGAGAAGGGCAACGGAGTTTATTGAGAAGACGGGTAGGACTGATTTGGGAACCTCTCCAAATACAACCTACAGGTTCAACAAGGAGAAGGTGACTTGTTTTAACTGTGGAGGGAAAGGTCACTTTAAACGGGAATGCACTCAGCCACCGAAACAAGGTAATAGAAACCCTTTCAATGCTAGCTACCAAAACCGTCAACAACAAAACCAAAACCAAGTTTCTTACCAAAGTAACAACAACTATCAAAACCAAAACAATTACCAAAACCGACAAAACACCTCTAACAACAACCAGAACAGACAACCAAACACAACAAACCAGACTCAAAACCAATCACCAACCAACACCAACAGAACCGTCATACCAATTACTACACCAAATGAGACACAACAGAATACAAATCAGAATCAAGCATTGGTGATCCAACAGGATGAACGGTTTGACTGGTCTGGGATGCAAATAGGTGTTGAGGAGATCACAACTGGTGGTAATGTGGCTTGTGTTGCCCGTCAGGTTGATATTGAGGAGTCGGTGATAGTTGATAAGAAAGAAGAAACTGAGGTTGCTGTTGATGAATCTGAAGCAGAAGTGGAAGTGGAGACTGAGCCTGTTGAGGTTAAAGCTGAGGAAGCAAATCCTGGAGTGGTGATAGACACAGTTTCTGATGTTCCTGAGGAGTGTGAATCGGTTTATTCAGATTCAGACAGTGAATCAGATGCAGAAGCGAGTGTTACCTCTTTGGATGATGATATTGACCAGTTGCTAGCAGAAGCGGATTTTCTGAAGACGAGGAAGTCGTGCATTGCTGATGATGCTTTCACCAGAATTGATTATTCCAAGTTTTTCACTGGAAAGGAAGCTCATTTTGCTTTGATGGCCATGACAGATCCTCCTAAACCTGTAAGTTCTGAATCTAGCACTGATGTTACTAGTGATAAATATTGTGGAACATGTGATAGATTGACAGATGAAAACAAAGAACTTCGCGTTCAACGTGATAGTGCTATCATCAACTGTCAATCTACTCGCAAAGAGTTGAATGCTTTCAACAAAGTACTTGATGGATATAAAAAGGACATTTCCGACTTGAAAAATACTCTTTCATTAAAACAACTTGCAATTAATAACTATATTAATGAAATTGAGAACACTAAATTGGAAATGGCCGCCATTAAGTGCTTTGCAGAAAAAGTCAATAAGAAGTTGGAAAGCTATAAGCACATTGCTTATGTTGTAGACCACATCATTGATGACCAAACCACTAATTACAAGTCTGTGCCATCTCCGGTGCTTTTTGAAAACCATAATTGTCATCAAGTGACACCGGAGAGTTCGGTTAAATCAGACTCATCATCGGAAAATGAATCTAATACCTCGAGTATTGGTGATCCACATTCCGATGTGAGGCCGATTTTAGGTTTGAATGATGAGGGTGTTACAGCTGAGAGTGTGGATTCAGACTCTGAGAGTGATGACTCTGGTAATTTCCAAAGAGCTAATGCATGTGAAATTCCAAAAGAAAATCACATCATTACCAATGAACCAGTGTCATCATCTCAGCATGTGCATCCGATGGCAAACTCACATCGTGAGCAAAAGTCTGAAAAGAATGTGATTAAGAAAGAAATTGAGAAAAATGTTAAGAATGAACCTTGTGACAAACCGGTCAAGGTGTTTTATCGGATGGAAGGATCCGATAAGATCATCTCTGACGAGGAATTTCCAATTAAAAATGCCAATTATGCTAAAAATGATAAAATTTGGCAAGAAAGCACCATTTGGTTTCCAAAACATGAGAGAACAAATGAAATTCCACTTGGCCATTTTAAAGAAATTGTTTTTGGATGTTCCACAAGAACCAAAGGTTCATGTCACAGAGTTCATTAAACCCAAAAACAAAGCAAACGGTTTTCATGAGCCTACTTACTCAAAAGGGCCACTCCCTGAGAGTTTGAGGAACAAACAGTATAATGATCAGTATCCTGTTCGATCATTTACTCAACCAAATGCTCCTAATGTTTTTGAAGAATACCGTGCATGCTTTAAATGCGGGGAGAGAGGGCATTTACTTGCTCACTGCCCGTATGTTAGGCATAAGAGGCACGAAGTTGAAGTTAGGAATTCCATGAGGAAGCCGATTGATCATTACATTCCACCACATAGACGAGTTGTTCCTCAACAACAACAGTTTTCTAATCAAAACAATTTTTATCAAACGAGGAACAATCGTCCATTTCAGTATGATCGCAGAAATCGGATTGCTATGGAACAATCATGGAGAAAACCAGTGGTGAACACAACAAATGATAGGCAAAGGGTTCCACCAAAACCTATTGTCAAGTCAAATGTTGGACCTAAGTCTGTTAAGTCAGATAAGATAACCAAGAAAGTTTCCTTTGCAAACAATGTTCAGAAATCAACTGAGAACCCAAAATCTCAGATTTGTATCTTGAAAAGATCTGAACAACCTTGGACACCAAATGGTTCTCCAGGTGCCTCTACTTCAAAATCCAATGAGAAAAAGGAAACTGTTTTGAATAATCCTAAAAAGATTGATCCAAAACAAAATGTTGTTGAGAATGTTTCTGAAAATGTTTCTTTGAAAAATGATATTCCAAGACCCAAGACTCGGGCTTGGGTCCCCCGAAAGAACTAACTGTTTTACTTGATGTGTGCAGGGAGCTTCAGCTGGCCCTATTAGCAGTCTTTGGATTGTTGATAGTGGAGCTTCAGGCCACATGACCGGGGATCTTGCGTTATTGTTCGATGTGAAGAATATTAATGGTGGATATGTTGCATTCGCTGGGAATAAAGGCGGATATATCACTATGGAACGGAGCGTGAGTAATGGGATTGTGAGTTTTGAAAGGATATCATATGTGAAGCAGATCGATTATAATCTGTTGAGCGTCAGTCAAATCTGTGATAAACAATTCACTGTTCATTTTGATGACAAGTCCTGCTATATTCTCAAACCGGGCTTCAAAATTCCAAAGGAGTGGGTAATGTTGAAGGCACCTCACGTCAACAACCTCTACATTCTTGATATGTCCAAGGCGATGACATCACAGGGGCAAATAACATGTTTTCTATCCAAGGCGACCGAGAAGGAATCGATAATGTGGCACCGTAGAATGGGGCACATTCATCTGAGAAAAATGAATCATCTTGTGAAGAATGGACTTGTCGATGGAGTAAACGTGAAACATTTCCATCTGAATGACAAGTGTGTAAGTTGTAAGAAGGGGAAGCAACACAGACAGTCCCACAAAGTGAAGAAAGTTAACTCTGTTGAGATGCCACTTGAGCGATTACACATGGATCTATTCCGACCTGTCAAGCGCAAAAGTCATCTTGGGGAGCTTTGCTGTTTAGTTGTCACTGACGACTATTCAAGATTTTCATGGGTGATGTGTTTGCAGAATAAAAGTGACACCTTTAACAACTTGAAAGTTCTGTTCACTCGATTGGAGAATGTCTACAACTTGAAGATAAAAAGAATTCGGAGTGATAATGGGACGGAGTTCAAAAACGCCAAGATGGATGAACTTTGTGAAAGCAAAGGAATTCATCATGAATATTCGGCTCCGTAAACCCCACAATAGAACGATGTTGCTGAACGCAAAAACAGGACTCTAATTGAAGCGGCTAGAACAATGCTCGCAGACTCAAATCTTCCGGTAATGTTCTGGAATGAGGCGATTTATGCAGCAAATTATACACTCAATTGGGTGTTAACGGTGAAGAAGTTTGGTAAAACATCTTATGAATTGTTACACCGACGAAAGCCGAACTTAGAGTATCTAGAACCTTTTGGGGCACCATGCACTATGTTGAATCCTAGCGAGAAGTTTAGTCCTAAAGCTGAAGAGGGATACTTTGTTGGATATGCAACCCCGCTCAAACGGGTATACAACAAGCGAACTCGTCGGGTGGAGGATTGGGCTAACGTGGAAGTTCAACGATATACTCAGAATGTGCAAGGGATGGGTCCTGATTGGATGTTTGATTACAAAGATTTCTTTGAATCATTCAATCTAGATAGCTTGGTTGAAGAAGCTGTTATCAGATTACTTTACGAGTGTGAAAACGCGGCGACTTCACCGTTGGTGCGTCCGATCACCGTGAACCCCCACCAGCCTCTAATGATACCAATGCTCCTGTACCAGAGGAAGAAGTGTTTCAAGAGGCTTCTACTTCATTAGACTCTTCAGAATCTGAAGAAGAACAATTTGAGGAAGTTATTCTTGAGCATGCAGAAGAACCAGAGACACCGACAGTGAACCCAACTCCAACTCCAGATGTTGCTTCATCGTCTAACACGGGTCATGATCTGGATGCTGTAGAGAACTTGACTATTCAGACGGGAGTCACTGTACCTGAACATCCGGAATCTCGGATTCATCGTATTCACCCGCTGGAGCAAGTTATCGGTGATCCTGGTAGTAGTGTGATGACAAGAGGGCAGCTGTGAAGTGTTAATTCGCCAGAGAGTTTTGGTGCTTTAGCTTTATATTCCAAAATACAAAAATCTAGTAGTCAAAATGATTGGTCGTTTGCGTGTTATGTGTCGCAGGTAGAGCCAAGGACATACAAGGACGCTTTGCTGGAGGACGCCTGGGTTGAAGCAATGCAGGAGGAGTTATTACAATTTCAGAAATTGGGGGTTTGGACGCTCACTGATTTACCGCATGGGAGAAAGAAGATTGGCACTAAATGGGTGTTTAAGTGCAAGAAGGATGATCGTGGGGTTATAGTTCGTAACAAAGCCAGATTGGTCGTGCAAGGATTCCATCAAATCGAAGGGATTGATTATAACGAAATCTATGCTCCTGTAGCACGCATTGAAGCTATTCGGATGTTTCTTGCGTTTGCTTCCTATAAGAAGTTCAAAGTTTATTAAATGGACGTCAAGAGCGCATTTCTGTACGGGAAAGTCAAAGAAGAGGTTTATGTCGGGCAGCCACCAGGTTTTGAGGACCCAATCCACCGGGATAAGGTCTATGTGCTGAACAAAGCCTTATATGGCCTGCACCAGGCTCCGAGACAGTGGTACGAGGAGCTAAGTACATACCTCATGGCAAAGGGATTTAAGCGCGGACTCGTCGACTGCACCCTATTCACGAAGAAATCAGGGGATGATTTGCTTCTGGTGCAGATTTACGTTGATGATATAATATTTGGTTCAACTAACGAGCTTTTATGCAGGGAGTTCGAAACTGCCATGCAGGAAAAGTTTGAGATGAGCGCAATGGGGGAGATGCAGTTTTTCCTAGGCTTGCAGGTGGACCAAAGACCCACGGGGATCTTCATTCACCAGACGAAATACGTATCCGAAGTCTTGAGCCGGTTCCAGATGGAGGATTCCAAGCCGATGGATACCCCGATTCAACCCAATCACGGGATTGGAGTGGACGCTAAGGGGGAGCTGACGGACCCATTTACATACAGAGCAATCATCGGATCTCTGATGTATTTGACAGCATCTCGACCAGATATTATGTTTGCAACGTGTCTCTGTGCCCGCTATCAATCGAAGCCGAAACCAAGTCATCTGACGGCGGTCAAGCGTATCCTGAGATATCTGAAGGGTTGTCCCTCCAGAGGACTTTGGTATCCTAATGATGATGATTTTGATTTCATTGCTTTTAGTGATGCAGATTGGGGCGGCTGTGACAAGGATAGCAAATCTACTACAGCTGGTTGCCAGTTTTTAGGGAGACTTCCGTGGCGCTGTCTACCTGTGAAGCCGGGTACATTGCAGCCTCGAGTTGCTGTTCGCAAGTGCTCTGGATCCAACAGCAGATGGTGGATTACGGTTTGCAGTTTCTTAAAACCCCTATACACTGTGACAATGAAGCCGCTATCGCATTAACTAAAGATACCGGTAATCATTCTAAGGCGAAACATATCCGGATCAAATACCATTTTATCCGTGATTGTTACGCTAAAGAATTGATAGATATGGTCAAAATCCATACCGACTATCAACGTGCAGATTTGTTTACCAAAGCTTTTGACAGATCCCGCTTTGAATATCTTTTAAAAGTTAACAACATAAAGGAAAAACAAGACTAATCAGCACCTCCGTTTATCGCTTTTTAGTTTAAAATTTTCTTTAAAATTTTTATTGTTTTCAGAAAAATTAAAAACCCAAAAATATGTTCTTTATTTTAGGGGGAGTCATTTTATCAGAAAAACCAAAAACATTGAAAAATTCAAAAAGACCTAAAAATTAGAAAAACCAAAAATGATTTCCAGGATAAAAAGAGGAAATGATAGTACATCAGTGGGGATCTGACACAGGCTAAAGATTTGTATAGTATAATGAAGCGTGTGTTGACTACGTGTGATGTGCTGATAGGCTTCGTAGACTAAAAATTGCGTGCATTAGTGATACAAACATAACGAACTACGCGTTCGTGGCTGAACACCTCATGGGCATATGGTCTTAGTACCGTAATTTCGTTTGATAGGATTGCCAAAATCTGAGGTTTCAGGTCGTTATGTTTTAGTTATCCCGGATATTCTGATTAAACTTTTGTCGTATTGATTTACGGACCTAGTTTCATCAGAATATTTGCTAAAAGAGCTTAAATGCCAAAACCAAAAGTTACCGAATTGAGGAACTTCATGTTTTATTGATCAAAGATCATTATTACATCTTATTGACTTACTGATGCAAATCAGTAGTTGATATCAGCCTCAACCTAGTATATATGCACATGTTACTCTGCTGCATTCGTTTGCTGACCTGTACACCTCTGTGCTATATGCTTTGTAACTTTAACGGATAACTCTAGCATAATCACGCGTTACGACGAAGCTTTGTGAAATTACTTGATACGGGAGTATGTCGTGTGTGTGGGAACCACAATGTGTTAGTCTAATACACCTAACTCGTATCATTTTAAAGCATTGCGTAATAGTCTGCATGTGAGCTTACGTGGACCACAATATCAGCAATTGCCGTGTCACATACTGTTTCTAATGATAATATTAAACAACAAGATCAACGTTGTGATCAGATTTCTCAGAAAACTGATATGATCCTCTTACCGGATTTCACAAAATGTTTACTGCTTTCATTTACTTTGATGCATTTTACTTCTATTGTCAAAAAGATACAAAATCCAAAAAGATTTTAGGTGTGTTTTGATAAAATTTCAGAAAAACCAAAACTTTTTGCATTTCTGCTTTATTTTAGATAACCGAGGGTGTTTGATGGTCAATTTCTGAGATTTGATGAAACCATCTAGGCTTTGTATCATTCAAAAGGTGAAAATATGAGTTTTTGAGACTTAACGGATTGAAAAATGTTGAACGGGAATCGAATTCGTGATTTGGCAAAATTTTCAGATTTTTTCATTTCACATTCGCCCCTTAATTGGGTCGAATGTGGAAAAATCTTCACATTCGGGTGTTTAAGGTTGGGCGAATGTGGGCTTTATAAACCAAATCCACTTTCGGGTGAACTGTATCCACATTCGTGCCATTCATTTGGGGCGAATGTGGACATCATTCACATTCGACCACCATAAACGGTCGAAGGTGGCCTTCTATATATAAGCCTTTTCAAGTTCGACCCCTCATTCAGATTTTTTCAAAATTTTTCTAAGATACCTAGACTTGTTGCTGAGATTTCCTTTGATTGTGTTTATTGTTCCTAGTCAATTCCTGATCATTTTAAACCTTATTACACAGGTAATGGAGCTGCAAACAGATCAGAATCGTTGGTTTTAGTTTTTCGACTTAGGGTTTATAATCTGGATTGTTTGGATGGATTTTAATGTTTGATTTTGATATACATTCAATCCACATCAGTTTTAGGGGGAGATAGTATCACGAATTAGGTTAACAACATCAATAGATGAATGATTGATCGATTGAAACAATAAAAACCTAATTCTTCTTTAAAACTGATGTAAATTGAAAAATAAGAACAATTGGTTGTATACGAATGATAATCGGCCATATTAGAATATGTTTGAATCAAAATCAGTGTCTAAAAACAACTTTGACAAAATTTTAAATTTTGGGGAAGAACACTTTTCACATTCGGCCATTCAAACGGGCGAATGTGGAAACAAACGGACGAAAGTGTTAAATAATGGGCGAATGTAATTTTTAGTGAAAACATTTTCACATTCGTACCAAGTATTTCACATACGTACCTTAAATGTTCACTTTCGACCTGATAAAAAGGGGCGAATAAGGAATCTAAAAACCTTAAAATTTTCAATTTTTGTCGTTTTCATATTTTGACGTATTTTTCTGATTTTGATATGCAGATGGCTGAGCAACCTGAAAACGTTGTAGCACCAGTGGAAAATATTATACCAGATCCTATTCAGGAAGCTGAAGCAGCTGTTCCACGTGGTTGGCCATTCGAACCGTCACACAATTGCTGTGCGTTTCTTGGTGATGTCGAGAAGAATATAGAATTTGCTGGGATTGTTGAGTTTCTGAGACGAAGCAGAGTTGTTCATGCTTTAGCTACACCAACAATCATCTACAGAGATATAGTTGAAGATTTCTACAAGAATGCTAAGTATGATTTTTGGGAGAATCAAACTATCATCAAGAGCAAAATTCAGGGGATGGAGATGTTCTTGACAGAATCAGATATCAGAGAAGCATTACAGATTAAGTTTGAAGTTAGTGATGATCCCAGAGAGTTATCTTGGACTGAACAGAAAGCTTGCTTTTTGAGAATGAAGTACAAGGGTCCGATTACTGATGGATCTATGCATAAAGGGAAGTTGAGTGTGCAGTTCAAGTACCTTGCACATGTCATTATTCATGTATTCGGATGTGTAAGCGGTGGATATGACGTGATGAGAAGAAGTTTGAGTTCATTGATGGTTGCGTTAACTCTTAACAAACCATTCAATGTATCCAGTATGATCTTAGATCACATGCTTGAGATGTTGAAGGGTCTGAAGAAGAAACAGTTTATGCTATATCCAAGATTTCTCATGATGATCTTTGACCATAAGTATCCTGAATTGAAGAAGGATCCAACTATGATCCTAGGTCAAGATCACATGAACATTCGTACTTTGATGAGGATGAAAGGATACAAAGGTGTGCCGGATGATGAAAAGCCACCTCACAGGAGACTTTTTGGAGCTTTGGCTAGTCAGGATTACACTGATCCTGGCAAGAACAAAGCAAGACATGACAATAGTGATTCTGATAATGACGATCCATTAGTGTACGCTGACGCAAGCACTAAAAGGAAGAGGCAGGTAGTCAATGCTGTAACATCCGGCCTCCTTCACCACCAATATTGTCCGCTTTGCCCATCCAGAGCTCACGGATTTGTTTTTGGTTGCCCCGGTGGAGACTTCCCAGGAGGTCACCCATCCTGGAATTTCTCCCACCTGAGCACGCTTAACTGTGGAGTTCTCCTCTCATCCACTAACATTAAGCCCCAAAACGCGTTGGTGATTTAAGACGCAAGACATTACTTATGTACCAAGGATCTCTCCTGGCCACGGCCGATGTGGGAATTTCATGGAGTGTCACATTCACCCCCCGTTAGAGTCTCATCGTCCCTGATGAGGTATGCACCCTGTTGGGCCATATAATTAAAGGTTTGCGTTTGGTTTGGGTTTACATGTATTAGTAATGGGTTCGGCCTGCTAAAGGTCTTTTGTATGGCAAACCGCCCTATGTAACTATAAATAGGGGTTTGTTTGATCAGTTTGGGTTGGCTAGTCATTTTGTTATTTTGTTCTTGTTATTCTCGGCTAGTAGGTGTACCAGACGAGTCATAGAACTCGTGTGCACTTTGATCAATAAAATCATTCGATTCAAAGTTCTTCTTTGTTCTTTACATATAATCATTGTTTCCGCCTTTGATTGTGTGTGTTTGATACCTGCAAGCGAAGATCTTGGACTTACAATTGGTATCAGAGCCTAAGAAGTCTTTCGAAGGCTCGGTTTTGGTATCATTCGAAGAATCAAAGAAGTCATCAGTGGAAGAATCGAAGAATCAGGTTGTTTGTTGATTAGTTTGTATCGATTTCTTGATTATATCTTATGTTACTAATCATGTTCTCTCTTGTGGAAGGTTTCAACCGTATGTTATCTTGTTTTAATTGGTTTGTTCTTTAAATTTTTTTTTTGAAACAAGGAGTTTGATTTGTTTTCCTGAAAAATCTAAAGTGTTTGCTAAGATTTAGGAAGGTTTTGAAACGTTTTTTTAGGAGATCTGTTTCCAAAAATTTCAATATTTTGATCTCCAAAATTGTAGGAAAGGTTGTTACACTTTGGCAGGTTACCAAATAAGGGAGTTCGACCTCAAAGCTGAGTTCTACCTCAACGCTGAGTTCTACCTCAAAGCTGAGTTCTACCTCAACGCTGAGTTCTACCTCAAAGCTGAGTTCTACCTCAAAGCTGAGTTCGACCTCAAAGCTGAGTTCTACCTCAACGCTGAGTTCTACCTCAAAGCTGAGTTCTACCTCAAAGCTGAGTTCAACCTCAAGGCTGAGTTCTACCTCGAACCTGAGTTCTACCTTGAACCTGAGTTCTACCTTAAACCTGAGTTCAACCTACAAACCTGAGTTCTACCTTAAACCTGAGTTCAACCTACGAACCTGAGTTCTACCTCAAACCTGAGTTCAACATTGAACTAATTGGACAATCCTCTGACTAAAATCAATATTGTTCCTTTAAAATCAAACTATTCTAATAATTTTAAGTTTTGTTTTCAGAAATGGACAACTTGATTAATCAGGCTAATCTGAATGGACTTGATGCTAATCAGCTCTTAGTAGCTGCAACTGTTGATAAAGCTATGGAATCTGTGATTGGAACTCACCAGAAAATACCCGTGCTGCAACTTGGAATGTCTTATTCTGAATGGAAGTTCAGGTTCATCCAAGTTATGAAGATCAAGGATGCTAAGGCTCTGAGATCTATTCTGAATGGTCCCTGCGTGATTACATATGTTGTGAATGAGGTGACTGGAGCCACAGCTATAAAACCAGCAGAGCATTATACTGATGAAGATCAGGAGAAAGTTGACATTGACAACAGAGCAGCTGCATACCTTAATCAGGCACTCTCTCCCGAAGTGTCAATTGGGGTTCGTGATTGTGTTACTGCCAAAGAACTCTGGGAAGCTCTTGAAAATCTGTATGAAGGAAATGAAGAGATGAAAGAAAGCAGAAGAGAAATGCTGAGTCAAAAGTTTAACACCTTTAATCACATTCCTGGTGAAACTCTAGAAAGCCAAATTCAGAGATTTGTGGCATTGGTTAGTGAAATGAAAGCAAATGACATGGTGGTGGATAACTCTGTGATGAACAAGAAGCTGCTTAACACCTTACCTAGAAGTTGGGATTCTAACGTCACTCTGATCAAGAGAACCAAAGATTTGGCAAGACTCACCTTATCAGAAACAATCTCTCTGATCAAGTCTTATGATCTTGATGACAAACAACGATATATGACTCAGACTGCAAGTTATAACAATGCTATCATTGCCTCTCCCAGCAATGCTCTTATCTCACAACAAGAACCTCCACGACACTCGTTGTACTCTTATCCCTCCAGTGGATCATCATACCCTCCAATCTTTGCACCTAAGAATTCTGTAAACCAAAGCTCTTCATCAGTCACCCCAGCACAATCCTCATCTACATCATCACTTACATCTCCAGCTACACCTCAGTCAACCGTGAAAATTCCAAAAGAGCTTGAAAATAACTTGAGTCTATTTGCAGGGTTCATGAACTGCTACAACGCTTTTCTTGCAGGGCAGCTTACTACAAAAGATATTGGAGCCCGTGATCTTGATGATGTTAATCAAGATGATGTGGAAGAAATGGACTTGACTTGGCAGATTGCTATGGTGGTACATAGAGCTAACAAATTTGTGAAGAAGACAGGGAGAAATGTGTGGGAGAATCCAGCCAAGAAATTGGGTTGGGACAAGATGAAGATAAGGTGTTACAACTGCGATGAACCAGGTCATTTTGCTCGAGAATGCACCAAGCCCAAGAAGGAGACTGATCCTCTTACTCCTGTGATTACTGCTACTGCATCAACTCCTGGTACTCATGCTTCTGTCACTCGGTCTGAACCGGCATCAGCAGCATCAAACTCAAACAAAGCTATGGTTGCACAATCGGGAAGTGGATGGAACTGGTCATCTCAGGTTGAAGAATTGCAGATTGTTGAAGACTCTGTGTATAAAGCTCTTATGGCACAGATGGATGACGATTATGTTCCGTCTGCAGCTGAGGTACATTCTGAAATTTTAGCTGAATCTTGTTGCACTGATAGATGTAGATTAAAAATTAAAGGTTTTAGAGAAGAAACTCTCTCCGCATTCAAGCAGCTTGAATACGAGAAAATGGCCACCTGGGACATGAAAAAGAAATTTAATTCTTATAAAGAAATGGTCGAAAAACAAAAACTCGATATCAAGCGCTTGCATCAGGAGGTGAGTGATCACAAATGCAGATATCTGCATTTCAAAAGACTATCTGATACCTTAAGTGCGGAGTTGATCAGTTTGAAATCTCAATTTGAAAATGCTGATTTTCATTTTAAAAAATTCGACTGCTCAAGTGAAAAGGTTGAGAAAATTATTCACTCCCAGTTAAGGTTCAGAGAAAAGGAAGTGAAGAACAAGGGATTGGGATTTGCAGAAATCCCACCACCATTCAATGAAAATTACTCCTCAATTCCTATGACTGATGCAGAATTATTGGCTTTACCTCTTAAAGGTTATGGTCCTCAAATAGAAGAGCCAATAAATAGAACAGAATCTGCTCCCATAACAATCTCTAAGCCTAAATCTGTCAAAATCAAAATTTCAGAACCAAAAACCCAGAAACAGCAAGCTAAAAGGTCTTTAAACAAAGTTTTTGTTAAATCTTTGGATGTTGAAAAACAGACTGAGATTTTGGACTTTGATAAAAACAAGGAAATCGACAGAGTTTTTGAAGTTCAAAAGGATGAGGTTAAAATGTCTTCTGAGGCAAATGACTCAGTACCGGTTTCTAAAGAACCAGAACTTGAACCAAACTCAAATACATCATCTGGGTTTGACTTCTTGAAACAGCTTAGAGAACTTAGTTTAAAACAAATGTTCAAAAATGAAGAAAATGAATCTGTTTCACATGATCACTCAAGTCATTCAGAGATGAATGAGTTGGAATCTATTTCCGTAACAGATTCAGTGGACACCCTTGAGTCAAACTATCAGTCATGTGAGACAGATTCATCTTCTGACAAAGAATTTGAACTGAATGAGTCAGTATCTGAGTCTGTGACAGATTCATCTCTATATGATTCAAAGGAAAAGGGTTCTGATTTCTCTGTTTCTTCTGCAAGTGAAACTGTATCTGTTACAGACAATTCGAATGTGTTAAATGATTTGAATGCTACTAACCTGATTGACTCTTGTGCAGACGGTGTAATTGTTGAGGATTGGGTAGATGATGGGGATGAAGTCGACGATTCTGATTTACTTGCTTTTAATAACTCTCTTCAGAAAAACAATTTTTCAATTTCTGCTAAAGACAATAGTGTTTGTGTGGGCTCGTTTGTTTTGAGCATAAAACCTTGTGATGTGTCGTCTAACGCTTTGATTGATTGTTCTGTTTCTGTTATTTTGACAAATGTTGGTGATTCAACGAAAAATCTTTTGGTTAAGAAAAACGGTAAAGGAGGAGTTGGAAAGTATGTTCCACCAAAACATGTTTTACCAAAATACGCGAAACAGAATTCTTCAAGTCAGGGAAAAGGGCATTCTAAAACAACACCACAAGGTGGTCAGACTTTATCCAGAACACCTGGATCTGATAAGCCTGCAACCTTTCAGGGGGATTTACATGTCAAACGTCAAATTTGTTATGAATGTGGAATCCCCGGACACATAGCCAGAAATTGTAAAACTCAAGCAAGTTGGAAGCATCAGAAGGCTCCAAACGGGAAACTCAATCACTCCAAGCCTATGAAGGTTGAAACAACTAAGGCAATGAAGAGTGATAAATCCAAGGTGAAGCCTTCTGATGGAAATTGGAATAGAAATAAAAAGTTCAATCGATCTGGTAAGATGACTAAAATTCAAGAAGAAGCCTCTCATGGTTTCTTAAATTCAATGAAGAAAATGGTTTCAAAATGCAAATCATACTGGAAACCAAGGACATCTATTCCAAGTTCTTCCCCGTCTGTAGGATCATCGTGTTCTGTTAAAAAATTATCTGATCTAAATGAATTTATCTCTTCTACTGACATGTGTTGGATGAAAGTTCAATACATGGATAAAAATGGATTGCCCAAATCTACTATGGCTTGGGTTCCTGTAACTAATTAATCCCGCATCATGTGCAGGAACGGCTGTGGAGGACTATCATTCGTCTTTGGTACATTGATAGCGGCTGTTCAAGGCACATGACCGGAGACTTATCCCAGCTGACTGACTTGGAATTTTTCAATGGTGGATTTGTCTCCTTTGCGGGAGGTGAAAAGGGTCAAATTACTCAACGCGGAACGGTAACAAATGGTGCTCTTAGATTTAATAATGTGAATTATGTCCCAGAGTTGAAACACAGCCTACTGAGTGTATCACAAATCTGTGACAATGGCTATTCAACTCACTTCACTGATAAAGGGTGCTTGATTTTAAAACCTGGAGTTGTTATTCCAGAGGAATGGGTTTTACTAAAGTCTGAACGTCGAGGAAATGCCTATGTTATAGACATGAATCGACCTCCATCTGAAAAAGTAACTTGTCTGTTTTCCAAAGTCTCTCAACACAATGCCATTCTGTGGCATCGTCGTCTTGGACATGCAAATGCTAAAAACTTAAATCGTCTTGCTAAATTGGAATTGGTTAGGGATCTCCCAGTAAAAGATTTCTTAACAATCGAAAAGTGTGTGGCATGTGCTCAGGGAAAACATCATCGAAAACCTCATCACCCAAAATTGGTGAATACCATTGACTCTTTACTGCAGTTACTTCACATGGATCTTTTTGGTCCAGTGAATGTACTTAGCATTTCTCGTAAAGCCTTTTGTTTAGTAATTACAGATGACTACTCACGTTTTACTTGGGTTTTCTTTTTGGCTAACAAAAGTGAGACTGCAGAAATCATTAAACAATTTATTGTGTTAATGGAGAATCAGACCAATATGAAGGTGAAGGGAATCCGTTGCGACAACGGAACTGAATTCAAGAATGCAGAACTGAATCATTACTGTGCTCAGAAGGGGATCGCTAGACAATTCAGTTCAGCAAGGACACCACAACAAAATGGAGTGGCAGAACGACGAAATCGCACTCTGATTGAGGCAGCCCGTACTATGCTGTGTGATTCAAAACTGCCAACCTTTTTCTGGGCAGAGGCTGTAAACACGGCCTGTTATGTGCAAAACCGTGTTCTAGTTAACAAAGCACGAATGAAAACACCCTATGAAGTTCTTTTTGGTGCTAAACCTTCTGTCAAGCACTTTCGTGCTTTTGGCTGTCCATGCACTCTACTGCATCTGGAGGCTACACCAAAATTTGATGCAAAAGCTGACGATTGCTATTTTGTTGGTTATGCCGGCAAGACTGCATATCGTGTTTATAATAAGAAAACTAAACAAATCGTAGAGTCGTTCGACGTGCGTTGGCTAGAAGAAAATGAAACTGATGCTAGAGTGGGACCTGACTGGTTATTCGATTATGAAAGTCTCTTTCGATCTTTCAAGCTTTTTGATGAATTGTTTGTTGATAATGACACAGGTTCTGCAGGTCCATCATCTACACTCACCTCATCTCCTTTGAATGATACTGCAGCAGATGAGGGGGATGTTGCTCCTACATCCTCTCCCACATTATCTAGTGTTCCGTTGGTACAGCACATTCCTCATGTTTCAAATGTTTCACCTGAAGAAACCCCATCTCTGATTCCTTCAGTTTCTGTTCCTGATGCAAATCAGACTGATCCTATGTTGGAATTAGATGACGAAGATCTTTCTTCCGCTAATCTATCTCATGCATTCCATGATCCCATACCTCCTGAGTGTACGGCAGAACCACATGATTCTGATGATGCTGAGGAACTTGTCACCAACAATGATTCTTCTGTTCCTGATGTGGCGATTCCTACAATAATTCAGAGGGATCACCCTTTGGAGAATGTCATTGGTCCAGTAGATGCAGGTGTCCTGACAAGAAGTCAAACTGGGAACATCAATAAATGTCTGTACTCATGTTTCATTTCGCAGATCGAACCAAAAACTATTACAATGGCCTTGCAGGAGCCGAGCTGGGTTGATGCGATGCAAGATGAACTTAATCAATTTGAGAAGCTTCAGGTGTGGAAATTGGTAAAACTGCCTCCGGGTAAACGCCCTCTTGGTACAAGATGGGTCTATCGAAATAAACGGGACGACAGCGGGGTGATTGTTCGCAACAAAGCAAGACTGGTCGTACAAGGATTCAGACAGATTGAAGGATTGGATTATGATGAAGTGTATGCTCCCGTGGCTAGGCTAGAGGCAATTCGAATATTTCTTGCCTATGCCTCCTTTATGGGATTCACAGTCTATCAGATGGATGTTAAGACCGCTTTCCTTTATGGAGCTGTGAAAGAAGAGATATATGTTGGTCAACCACCGGGTTTCACAAACCCACTATACCCTGAGCATGTGTACAAATTGGACAAAGCACTATATGGGTTGCATCAGGCACCACGTGCTTGGTATGCTACCCTGACTGAACACTTGCTTGCAAATGGGTACACTCGTGGTGTAATTGATCAAACCTTGTTCATCAAGAGAGTTGATGATGATCAGATTCTGGTGCAGATTTATGTGGATGACATCATTTTTGGTTCTACTAGTACAGCCCTGTGCACAGAATTTGAAGACGTAATGAAAAAGCAGTTTGAGATGAGTGCTCTTGGGGAAATGACTTTCTTCTTGGGTCTGCAAGTTCGTCAAAATGAAGAAGGGATCCTCATTCATCAAGGCAAATATGTGGATGATATTCTTGCCAAGTTCAACTTTAAGGATGTCAAGCCGGCACAGACCCCTATGTCAGAGAGACCAGGTCTAACTCAAGACTTGGAAGGCGAAAATGTGGGAGAAACACTGTATCGTTCCATGATTGGCTCCCTAATGTACCTAACCGCCAGCAGACCTGACATCATGTTCGCTGTGTGTCAATGCGCCCGATATCAGGCTAATCCTAAACTCTCTCATCTAAATGCTGTTAAGAGAATCTTTAGATACCTTAAGGGGAAACCCAGATTCGGTCTGTGGTATCCTAGAGATTCTCCATTTGATTTATTTGCTTTTTCTGACAGCGATTTTGGAGGCTGTGATATTGACAGGAAATCCACCTCTGCTGGATGTCAATTTCTGGGGGACCGGCTTATTGCCTGGCAATGTAAGAAGCAGCAAACAGTTTCTGTCTCCACAGCAGAAGCGGAGTATGTTGCCGCGTCAGCTTGTTGCTCTCAAGTGATCTGGATGCAACACCAATTGGTGGATTACGGTTTGGATTTCACTCTAACTCCCATTTATTGTGATAATGATGCAGCTATCCAAATTGTGAAAAATCCAGTTCAATTTTCTAAAACCAAGCACATTGCCATCAAAGAGCATTTTATCCGCGACTCTTTCAACCAGGGTTTAATTGTTCCCGAACAAATTCATACTGACGACAATGTCGCAGATCTTTTTACAAAACCGGTTGATCGAGCTCGTTTTGAAACACTTTTGGAACTGCTCAGGATGGTCCATTTCGAGGACTGAGTTGGTCAATAACAAAATATTTTTCGTTTAAGTTGTAAATTTGTTCTTTACATTTTTCTCAAATTTCAAGCACAAATTTAGGGGGATGTATATCCTCAGAAAAATACAAAAATATTCAAAAAAAAAAAAAAAAAAAAAAAAAAATTGCCGTCATGCGAGAAATGAAATGAGTTTTCACAAATGGATAAAGGCTGCTGTCTCATGTAAGACGAGTATTGAAAAAGTTTTGGCTCTATTGTGATATGCTGGTAGGCTTAGTCCTGACGGCCGAAAAGTAAATGATCTAGTGAAGCACTGAAATTAAATAGACGACCTCAGTTAGGAACATCACTTGGAATCCGGTACAATTTCTATTTGAATGCTTGTGTGATGTCCCAAAGCATAACACTGTGGTCTAGGTCTGAAACCTTTTCTGTTTAACTCATGTGTCTCCTCTGTTTTGTGTCAACAAAGACCTGGAGATGCTAGGCAACAAGGACTTCTGCTGCATCCAGATATATGCTGACCTAGTTCCTTGTTGTCGTGCTGTAGATCATTCTCACCAAAAAGAGACCTTGTGTCCAAAGATATCCTGATTGTCCCTCTGCTGCATCCAGATATATGCTGACCTGGACACAGTCAGGACGTCAAAAAAGAGACCCTCTAGAGTCCAAAACCCAAAGCCTTCGTTAGTTGAGAAATCATCTGACTTGTGCATTATACCAAATCTCTTGTTGATCTATTCTATTCTTTTCTCAATCCAGTCCCAGTCAAGGTTTCAGAATTCTAGAACAGATACTGTGAAAATATGTGGTAGGGAAACTACTTGCATGATAGAATGTACCATTCGTGGTTCTAGGATTTGATGGTGACTTGATTGAGTATTTTTAATAAAAATGGAAAAACATAATAAAGAGACATCACTGATCGTCACACAAGAAGGCCTAAGGAATAAGTTTAAGCGGACAACAATACTGGCAATTGCTTAGATCAGCTTGAGTAGATCAGTGTTGATGAGTGCAGCTTGGCCTAAGTCTTGGTGATTTGATCTCGTAGGCAAAAATTTTACACTAGTTTGGTATTTATCATTAATTTTATTTTATTCTTTATTTTTTTATTTTTGTTTTCTTAAAAATTTTTGACCAATTCACAATCGGATTTGGACCCGTGTTTTTAAAATTCATTTTAAAATTGGAAAGAACATTTATGGGGATGGGTATTAGAACCGGGCCCACCACATGTATGGTGGGCCACACAAAATCTCGAAGGTTAAAAGGGGGCAAAGTCAGCCATCTTTTTGTTTCCTTACCTCTCCTCGAAAAAATTACAAAGTTTTTCAAAAACATATCATTTCTCTTTCTCTCTCTATTCACACATCCACACACACACATAGTCTCAATCGGTTTTATCAGTATTTGATCATCATGTCTGGATCGAAGTCAAGGAAGAAATCAGGTGTGTTTTCTTTTCTATTTTGTTTGATCATCGTTGAAATCTGGTAAGAAAAGGGGTGGTTTCAGGCTTGTTTGGGCGGTTAAACGACGGCGCGTGTCATTCAAGCGCCGGTCAGGTCGAACTCAGGGGGATCTTTGTGTGAAAATTACATTTATGTCCTTGTACTCAATGGAAAAGGACATTTTTACCCCTGAACTCGACCTCTGATGTCGAACTCAGATGCAAAAGGACTCTATTGTCCCTGAACTTGAGTGTTAAAAGACAGAGTTGCCCTTGAACTCAACCATCAGGTTGAACTCAAGCAAAAGGACAACTTTGCCCTTGAATTAGATTGTAAATGGACGATTTTGTCCTCGAACTCAGATGGTTTAGTCGAACTCAATTGTTTCTGGACTTATTTGTCCCTGAGTTCTGAGGAAAAAGACTTAATTGCCCTTGAACTCATCTGTCAACCTCGAATTCACATGGTAAATTACCAAAATACCCTCGAACTCTCATGTTGAACTTGAACTCGCCTGGTAAATTACCAAACTGCCCTCGAACTCTCATGTTCAAACTCGAACTCACCTGGTAAATTACCAAAGTACCCTCGAACTTAACCCATGACCTCGAATTCACCTGCAAAATGACCAAACTACCCTCGAACACACCCAAGATCCTCGAACTCAGTTGGCAAATGACCAGAATGCCTTTGAACATCATTTGTAAATTATTTTCTATAATTATTAGGTTGATAAAGACTAATTTAATATGTTTTGATGCAGATGCTCCTCATGTTCCAAAATTTGAAAACAGCCACAATGTGGTTTGTTATCTCTCCGATCCTCCAGAGGAGCACAAACAAGAATTCGGATCACTGATTGTTGGGCTCAATACGTGTAGAACTGCACACGCTATGAGGGAAAATCCAGTAGTTTGCTCTGATTGGATAACTGAGTTCTGGGACAATTCTGATGCAAAGAAAAGGGACACGATGATTCGTTCCAAGGTCAGAGGAACTGAAGTAACGATATCTGAGCAAGATATTCGAGACGTGCTACTTTTTGGGGATTCTCCATCTGATCCTGTGAGTTTTCCAAAAGAAAAGATTGTTCCGGTGTTGAAGAAAATGGGATATGAGGGTGAGCTGACAACACCTCCTTATTGGAAGAAGTTGTTTCCTAGCTACTGGAGGTTGTTGGTACATATGTATTTGGCAAGTCTGGGAGGAAACAAGAGCGGATTGGACCAAATGGGTTTGAAATATGCATCAGGGTTGATTGCGTTGATAGAGGGTTGGGAATACAATTACTCAAGGTCTATTTTTGAAGACATGATTGTGAATGTGAAGACTTTAAACAAGTACTACTTCTACAAATTTCCTAGATTTGTTCAAATGATTCTAGAGTCTAAATACCCAAAGCTTGAAAGAACTGTTTCAACTTATGATAAGAAGTGTATGGCTCCTCAAATCTTTGGTCTGATCAGGCAAGTTCGAAAAGATTCAATGCAAATATTTGAGGGAAAGTATCCACTGGTGAAGTTTGGAAAATTCAGTGAGATAGTTGAGGAAGTTCCAGCTCCTCCATCAGCGATAATTGCCGAAGACCATGATGTTCAGATCATTGAACCTGCTCCTGCTGAGAATCAAACAATACCTGAGAACATAGATTTATCAGACATTGAGAGCGAGGAAGAAAACGTGGTTGATGAAAATGTTGAGACTGAAGAGGAAGAGGATGTGGAACCAGGTGAGGAAATGGAGTTTGATGATTTGCTTGATGAAGACGATGTAGTGGAAAAGAGTGCTAATACAGCTGATGTCACAGTACAGCCGGAAGTTGGAATTCATTCTGTAGAACAGCTTGTTGAAATACTCAAAGCTGTTCGTGATACTGAGCAAAGTAATCCTGTGTTTGTGTCATCATCTGGAGCGACTGAAGAAACTGAAGATCCAAGTGCTGATCTGCCACCTCGAAAAAGGAGCAAACGGGATCCCAGATTAATCGCGAATGTTGAAAACATACCTGGTGCTGAAACTGCTAATCCCTCCTCCACGTCAGACACTCCCCTTGTTACACCTGTTCCAACTACTGAGGCGTTCTCTCAATATGTAAGTAAAGCACCAGTTACAGAGAGGATAGCCGAAGATGTTGGATCGTCTAGGGACTCTGATACTGGAAAAATTTTGTTTGATGAAGAAGCCTTTAAAAGGGCTCAGGATGCTTATCTGGCAGCTAAAGCTAAAGGAAAAAGTGTTGATGTTGAATTTCAAACGACTGAAGAAAGAGAGGCTGGTTCGGGTGGAAATAACAGTGATGAGGATTTGTTTGCTGAGGTGGACGTTCATGGATTGCAGACAAGAATTCTGAAGCTTGAAACTGATAACATTTGGCTTACTGCTCAAGTTGAAAGTCTGATGGATACAGTTACTGAGAAGAATCAGAAAATTAGTGAACTGGAGTCAAGTTTGGGTGATGTCTCTGCCAGGTTGATGAATTTAACTCAGAAACTGGAAAATAAGTTTGGGAAGGAGTTTTCAGAGACTACTTCGTTTGTAGAAAAGGTTATGACACCGGAAGAGCGAGAGCAGGCTTTGAAGGAACACAATGAGCAGATGACGAAGTACTATAATGATCAGATCCCTCGTGTTCGAGACCGTCGTCCTGGAAGTTCTTATGTGCTCAAGAACGTTGCTGAACCGTCTATAGATCCTATGGAGGAACACCCTGAGCGATATGTCACCATCACTAGTGATCGATATGATACTTATGGCAATCGAACTGGGATAGAGTGCTGGCGATACAATGATGATAAAGGTGTGTTTGTGGTGCATAGGAAGAATGGAGCAGTTGAGTATTACGCTTCTACATCTGCTTTCAACTCTTGGACCAAGATTGACTTAACAGAACTTGCAAGAGCTCCGTTTATTAATCAGACTAGAAATCCAAGAAACAAGATTGGGGTCACGTTCCACAAAAGGATTCAGGAGCAAGCTAAGGTGAATTTCAAGGATATGAAAACCGCTAGCTCAATGTTGGTTAAGTACAAAGGTTTGTTGGATGCTGAGGGTAAACCATTCAAGACGGTTCAATGGCCACCTACGGATAAGCTGAAGACTATCCCATTGAGCAGACCTATGGATAAAGGGTGTCTGAAAGATATGAACTTCTGGGTATATGATCCAACTTCGGCTTCAGCAGTCATAGTGTGTGATACTGACGAGTTTAGAATTTATGATGCCAAGGATTTGATGTCGCTGCATTCTGATGATATTGAGGTGTTGGCAAGACATCAAATTCAATGTGATCCTAAATATGAAGTATGTGCAAAATCTTTCACTAGTGCAGTTGCTCAAATTAACAACTTTGGGTTGGCGTCTGACAAGAGAGGAAGAGTTGAGACTGCTTTGTTTGGTCAGCATGTTGGAAAGTCACCTGAAGAGTGGAAGCGGATTCTGAAGAACACTAAGAAGAGTTTGAAGAAACGCAGGAAAAGATCGCAGTAACTACTAGTTGCAAACACAAACCTAGGGGGATATTGTTGGGCCATATAATTAAAGGTTTGCGTTTGGTTTGGGTTTACATGTATTAGTAATGGGTTCGGCCTGCTAAAGGTCTTTTGTATGGCAAACCGCCCTATGTAACTATAAATAGGGGTTTGTTTGATCAGTTTGGGTTGGCTAGTCATTTTGTTATTTTGTTCTTGTTATTCTCGGCTAGTAGGTGTACCAGACGAGTCATAGAACTCGTGTGCACTTTGATCAATAAAATCATTCGATTCAAAGTTCTTCTTTGTTCTTTACATATAATCATTGTTTCCGCCTTTGATTGTGTGTGTTTGATACCTGCAAGCGAAGATCTTGGACTTACACACCCACCATCCCGAACGGCACAGGAGTGGCTCTGATACCATCTGTAACACCCCGCCCCTCTCACCACCAATATTGTCCGCTTTGCCCATCCAGAGCTCACGGATTTGTTTTTGGTTGCCCCGGTGGAGACTTCCCAGGAGGTCACCCATCCTGGAATTTCTCCCACCTGAGCACGCTTAACTGTGGAGTTCTCCTCTCATCCACTAACATTAAGCCCCAAAACGCGTTGGTGATTTAAGAGGCAAGACATTACTTATGATGGAGGTTAATAGGATGATCATAAGATCATCCTATTACTGTGGAGTTCTCCTATTGCTCGGGCCCCCTACCGTCTTGCACCTCCTGAGATGCAGGAATTGTCTAGTCAGTTGCAGGAACTCTTGGACAAGGGTTTCATCAGACCAAGTTCTTCCCCTTGGGGAGCCCCGATTCTGTTCGTCAAGAAGAAGGATGGAAGTTTTCGATTGTGTGTGGATTACAGAGAGTTGAACAAGGTAACCATCAAGAACCGTTATCCTCTTCCCCGTATTGATGATCTATTCGACCAACTCCAGGGTTCTAGCTACTACTCTAAGATTGATTTAAGGTCCGGTTATCACCAGTTACGCGTAAGGGAAGCTGACGTTGCAAAGACTGCCTTTCGGACACGTTATGGCCATTTTGAGTTCTTGGTCATGCCTTTCGGTCTCACTAACGCACCGGCGGTTTTCATGGATTTGATGAACCGCGTTTGCAAACTGTATCTTGACAAGTTCGTCATCGTGTTTATTGATGACATCCTGATTTATTCCAAGAACAAGGCCGAACACGAGGAACACCTACGTTTGGTTTTGGAACTTTTGCGACGGGAACAACTTTACGCTAAGTTCTCAAAGTGTGACTTTTGGTTACGCGAAGTTCAATTCCTAGGACATGTGGTTAATGAACTAGGAATTCATGTCGATCCAGCTAAGATCAAAGCGATCAAGGACTGGGAAACACCAAAGACGCCAACTGAGGTGCGGCAATTCCTAGGCCTTACGGGCTATTATCGTCATTTCATTAAGGGGTTTTCGGAGATCGCTCAACCCCTCACCACTCTTACTCAGAAGGATAGAAAATTCGACTGGGGTGAACCACAAGAGTCAGCATTCCAAGAACTGAAGTCTAAACTTTGTTCTGCTCCTATTCTGTCCTTGCCTGAAAGCACTGACGATTTCGTTGTTTATTGTGATGCTTCTATTCGTGGTCTCGGTTGCGTGTTGATGCAACGCGAGAAAGTTATTGCATATGCTTCTCGTCAACTCAAGGTGCACGAGAGGAACTACACCACCCATGACTTGGAGTTGGGTACAGTGGTATTCGCGTTGAAAATTTGGAGACATTACTTGTACGGTACCAAATGCACCATCTACACCGATCACAAGAGTCTCCAGCATATTTTCGACCAACAACACCTGAACATACGACAGCGTCGCTGGGTTGAACTCCTGAATGACTATGATTGCGCCATTAAGTACCATCCTGGCAAGGCGAATGTGGTGGCAGACGCCTTGAGCAGGAAGGAATCAACAAACCCTCGTCGTGTTCGGGCGTTGCAGCTCACCATTCATTCCTCTCTACCTGACCAACTCCGTTCTGCCCAGTTAGAAGCTTTGAAGGAGGAAAACCTTAAAGCTGAGACTATGCATGGTGCCGACAAGCACCCCGAGCGAAGGCCTGATGGCCTGCACTACTTCGCAGAACGCATATGGGTTCCTTTATTCGGGGGACTTCGGGAGCTTGTCTTAGATGAGGCTCACAAGTCCCGGTATTCTATTCATCCTGGTTCGGATAAGATGTACCAAGATCTAAAGGTGTTTTACTGGTGGCCAAACATGAGGTCGGATATAGCCTCATACGTGAGCAAATGCTTGACCTGTGCTAAGGTCAAGGTGGAATACCAGAAACCGTCGGGTCTCTTGCAACAACCTGAAATTCCAGAGTGGAAATGGGAACGGATTACGATGGATTTTGTCACGCAACTACCTAAGTCACCGAGCGGGTGTGATAAGATATGGGTGATTGTTGATCGGTTGACGAAATCAGCCCATTTTCTAGCCATTAAGGAGACCAACACCATGGATCGTTTGGCTCGTCTTTATCTGAAAGAAGTGGTTTCTAAGCACGGGGTGTCGGTTTCTGTTATTTCGGATCGTGACTCCCACTTTACTTCTCACTTCTGGAAGTCTTTGCACAAGACTTTGGGTACCCAGCTAGACATGAGTACAGCTTATCACCCACAGACTGACGGTCAGAGTGAACGCACGATTCAAACCTTAGAAGACATGGTTCGGGCATGTGTGATCGATTTTGGCAAAAGTTGGGAAGCTCACCTAACGTTAGTAGAATTCTCTTACAACTACAGTTACCACACGAGCATCAAGGCAGCTCCGTTCGAAGCACTGTACGGGCGGAAATGCCGGTCCCCTCCTTGTTGGGCTGAGGTGGGTGAGAGTCAACTCACTGGGCCTGAGCTAGTGTACGGAACTTCGGAAAAGATCGTACAGATTCGTAACCGGTTGGCAGCGGCACGGGATCGGCAAAAGAGTTATGCCGATCAGCGTCGCAAGCCATTAGAATTCCAAGTTTATGACAAAGTACTTCTGAAAGTTTCACTGTGGAAGGGCGTCATACGCTTTGGGAAGCGTGGCAAACTTAACCCTCGGTATGTCGGATCATTTACGATCCTGGAACGGATTGGACCGGTGGCATATCGACTTGATTTACCGACGGAGCTCGGCAACGTACATAACGTCTTCCATGTGTCTAACTTAAAGAAGTGTCTTGCTGACGAGTCTCTTATTGTTCCACTGGAATTCGAATCGAGATATGTTACCACTGCAGCTGAATGAATCTCGGGGCGAGATTCCTTTTTAACGTGGGGATGATGTGACAACTCGGGTAAATCTCTCTCTTGGTTTCTATCTTTGGTTTGTTTCTTTTGTTACTCCTTTTGGTACTTGTGCAATTTTCGGGACGAAAATTCTTTTAACGTGGGGATGATGTGACACCCGGCAATTTCCGATCTACACTGACGTGACTTTATGATTTAAAACAAATAAATAAATAAATATTTATTTCAAATATGGCTAATTATTAAATTTCGGAAGTTTACGGATCGTTTTAACAACGGGAACTGCGACCGATTTAATTAACGCGATTTAAGCGCGTGTTCTGAAAACACGCGTCGAACGTCGAAAATAATTATAGTTATGCTCGGTTTTGTATTTCGAACAAAACCGACTACTTTTTATAATTAATTATGGAGCCTAATTAGAAACCGAGACGTTTTCGTTTAAAACGGGTTTGATACGCGGTTCTAGTCACCTACCAACAACCCTAGGTATAAATTATCCTATTCTTCTTCTTCCCCTCATTCCCACTCAACACAAACCCTAATCTCTCTCTCTCTAAAACTCCAAATCCGCCACTCTCTCTCTCTAGAACTCCCTCTCTCTCTCGGGTTCTCTCTCTACTCCCTCTCTACCCCTCACCCTCGTTCCTCTCCACTCCTCCTCCTTGTAACAGAGCCGGCCGACCACCATGGAGATGGTGGCGGCGGCGTGGTGGTTCAGGCAGCCCCGAAAGGGGCAGAAGCAGCAACGAAAGGGGGCAGGGTCTGGTTTATGGTTGTTCAGGGTCGGGGGTTCGGTTTTGGGTCAGGTCGTTTGGGCTCGTTTGGGTTGTTACAGATCTGGTTTGGGTTCTCAGTGGTGCTCGGCTCTGTGTTCTGGTTCTGGTTCGAGTACAAATCAGGTGAGTGGACGCGCTTGGTGGTCCGGGTCTCGTTTCAGATCTGGTTCGATTATGGTGGTGGCTCGGTATGGGTTCGTGGTGGTTTTGGTTTTGTGTTTGAATTCGGTTCTGGGTTCGAGCCGCGTCTGACCAGTTCGTGTTCGGGTTCAGTTCGGGACAGATCTGGGTAGTCAAGGCTGGTCAACTGTGGGCCAATGGGTTAGCGTCCCGGTCTGCACGTGGTTCGAGGTGGCTTCGGGTTACGCGCGTACGATTCGGTATAACTTGTATTCGAGTTTCCTATTTATTTATTTGTAGATATTATGTATTTATAAATATTATATATTTGTAAATATTATGTATTTATGAATATTACATATTTATAAATATATTGATTCGAACGAAATAGTTTGGACTCGCGAACGGACCGAATAATAATAAGCGGTAACTATATAAAATAACGAACGATTTGGTAAACGATTAACTTGACGTGACTTATGGTTTTGAACTCGGACTAAATATAATTGGACTATATTGTCGGACTATATTATATATATATTTTTTGGTATATATATATTTATAGGATCAAGTATAGATAGATGTCGGAACGTATAGTCTCGTGAATCGGAAATGTGGATTAAAGGATTTGATAACTTGTGTTTGTAAGTTGATTTTGGGGAAAATTGTAGACAACGGGTGTTGTCTGGTTGGTACAAAAACAGAGGAAACTCTGCCCGAATTTTTATAAACTCAAAGCGTAACGAACTGCTATTATTTCTATAAGTAAATTCTCCTAAGTGTTTTGGACAAGTGTATTATATACAAAATCAAAATGTTTTCAAAGACTAACTATTTGTGACAATAAAGATGGTTTTCAAACAATATTTGAGATAAAGTAACAATTGTTATTAATCGGTTTTAATAACTAAACATGTATTTCTTAAAGAGCATTTTTCCTAAAAGTAAGTATACTGGACACACATTTATACGGATTACGAGACGAGCTAGGATTCAGGATAATCATACGTTTCGGGGTGTTAGTCCAACTTGGTTACATACGGATAGCGACAAGTGTGCAACTTGGGTGCTATGTAATATGTGATTTAAGATAAGTCATGATCGGTTCGTCGAGTTGAAACGTTTTGAGACTCGTGTTGGTTAATAAGCTAGGCTTATGTGTGATAGACTGTTAAGGTGTCCTTTATTGGTAATTAGGGCACGAGGAAGTCGGTCGAGGTTTCAGGCTTTGTTTGCTAGCTTAACATGGACATTAAGGTGAGTTCATACCCCACTCTTTAATGTTTTTGTAAATGTTTTCGGGGGGAAGACATGCTTCTGTTATGAAAAACTGAGGAACTTAAAACGAAACAAAGTTTTGGAAAATGGAACGGGTTGTGTGAGTTTACGGCCCCACTTTACTTGGTTTTCACTTTTGGGGGAGGTTGGTAACAACTGTCATACTATGGGTTTTCAAACGGTTTACTATACGATCTTTGGAAGTCCCGGGGGGAACCATGAATGTGCGGGTTGCACAACGGGGAAATGTGAATAGCGCTAATGGGAGTGACCAACCCCACCCGTCGGCATGGAGCGCCGGGCGGGTGCATATTGTCTCAAACAGGAACAGGTTTACTATTCGGGCACAACATCTGGTTTGCGAGTTAGTAATGGTTTTCCAATCGTAGTAGTAATAAAACATACGCCTAGCTAGCGTACTTTGGTTTACATTTAACATAGTATGGACACGTTGAACTTGGTATCTCTCGGTAACATTCTTGGAACATTTGGTAACATTTTGCAAAACTTATGAACTCACCAACTTTATGTTGACTTTTTAAGTATGTCTTTCAGGTTTAAACTTTGGTAACGGCACGGTTGGAGTAGGTGGCAGTTGGGACCGGGGATCCTAGAGGGTTAGAATTGGCGTTCAGGGAACCAGAGTCTTAGATGCATCTTTCCGCTGCGTTGGCAAAGGCACCAAACGTCACAACCGACTAGGGGAAAAGTCGGGGTGTGACAAATGCTGGAGCCAAAGGGAAGGGCAAAGCAAAGACTGATCAGGGGAGCTCTAAGCAACAGGTTGTTAGGAAGAAAACTACAGCGAAGAAGGGAACTAGTCTAGTTGATGAAGACTCAGTTGATTCAGAGGAGACAAAGATAGATGAGCAGTGGGATTCTGATGAAGAAAGAGTTAAGACCACCAAACGTAAGGCCACTATGGTTGGTGAGTCTGAATCTCTTAACAAGACGATTGAAGAAGTGTCTCAGAAGAAGATTGTAGATGTGGATACAGGTTTGGGTATTAATCTGGATGAGTTGGAAACACGTGAAACTGTTGTAGTGAATTTGCCTAAACCAAAGCACAAGACTATGGCAAAGAAATCAAGCACTAAACAGTTGAGAGAAAAGGAAATAGCTCAGTTGCTAAAAGGAAAAAGGATACCTGATGCTGGTACATCATCAAAGCTATCTTCACCGGTTACTAAGAAACAAAAGAAGAGTAAAGAAGCTGAATCATTACCAGTTGATGACTTCAATGTTGCACTGGATAATGTGTTAGATATGTTTAAGAATCCTCAGAAGCAGAAAGCAAAAGAAGCTGAGCCATCCAAATCGAAGAAAGTAACTGTTTCTGATGATGTGATGAAGCAGGTGAACAAAAGGATGGATGATATGATGAAAATGATAGTAGCTCAGCAAGCAGAGATTGCTAAGTTTAAGCAGAATGAAGAAAAGATGCTGCAGATTGTGGTTGCTTCTAAGACTAACCAAGATGAGATCGAGCAGAAAGTAAAGAAACTTGAAGCTGATAATAAGGATCTTGAGGTTAAGTGTTCCAGAAATAGAAGTATGATTAGAGTCATCAAAGCTGACAACAAAGAACTTAAGGCTGAAAACAAACGCCTTAGTGATTTGTTTGACAGTTTATACAATGAAGCACCAAAGTTGAAAGAAGGTGAGGAAGACAAAGAAAAAGAGGAGGAACAAGTCGATTTTGAGCCTTCTGATGATGAAGAAGAAAAGGATGATGAGGAGGATGATGATTCTGAGAAGAGTGATGATGAGGAAAGTAAGAAAAGTGATAAAGATGATGATGATGATGCTGAAGGATCAGACAGTGATGATGATGGTAGTGATGGAAGTGATGATGATGATGGGGGAGATGACACGAGTAAGTTCACATTTGATAAGAGAACACCTCAGAAGGATGCTGGAGAATCTAGTTCAAAGAAGAAGAAAGGTGGGAACGTAGATTCGGATGAAAGCATATTCTGGAATGAAAAGGTGAGATCTCTGAATGATGATGCTAAAAAGGTGTATAGAGATATGTTAGAGAAGAGAGAATGGACTATAGAGTTCACAGGCAGATTTGCTGAGATCTTCCAGACTGATGATATGAGATATGAGCTGGAGTATAATGATCTTGATTTAGAGGAAGGTGAAGTACCTGCTGCTGTTGCTAAAGAAATTCTGGATGGTCTTGCACAACGAGTAGGGAAATCAATTGAGGAGATTATGATGGATGAGTCGATTCCAGATATTCCTGAAAAGGATATTGGAAATCACTCTGATGACAAGAATACTCCAGAGATGGATGAAGTGGAGATTGAGGATATTACTCATGAGGAATATCCACAATACTTTAGACAGAATGATGAAGAAGTGGTTTTCCCAGACTTCACAGAGATACCAAACACTTCAGCTAAAAAGAAAGCTAAGAAAAGAAGTGAGGAGTTTGTTGAAACGGTGTTTGGTGCTGATAAGCAACAATCTTCAAGTCAGACTGATGAATTGAAGATATATTTAAAGAAGTTGAAGGAAATGGATGAAAACTGACCAAAGCCTGAAGCTCAAGGTAGTTTTTATAGATTTCACAACGAGAAGTTCAAAGGCAGAGCTCTCGGATGGACATATTTGGGAAGATTGAAGTGCTTAGCTGTTAAATGGGAATCAGGAATTCTGTACTTTTACAGATTCATTGATTTGCTAACTCTACCGTACTGGGCGGTCAGAGACATTTGCAGATTCCCTATGTCTGGAGCTTCAGTAAACAGTACGGCTGTTGGTTGGTTTGCTGACAAGTTGGTTTGGGAGAGCAGAACGAAATGGAATAGGTTCAAGCCTCAATATCCGAGAAGAAAAGTTCATAGAGATATTGATCCTAAGACTGGAAAAAAGAGAGTGACTTTGATATATAAGGCACCTGAAGTGATGAAAAAGATACCTTTGATGCCTTTGCCACAACACTTCAGTGCTGATTTTATTTTCTGGTATTATGATTGGAGGAAGGCAGAAGCGGTGATAGTGTTGAGAGATGGAAAGGACAAGTACAAGCATGTTCATGTATTTGATCCTATGTGGTTGATAAACTGTACGTTTGAAGACATCATCATGCTTTTCTACAATCCGATTCATCATGATCCTAATGATGCAGAACAGGCTAAAAAGTATACTTAAGTTGTCGGAGTTTGCTTTGCTTATGATATAAACTCCGGTAGCAACTTGGATGCTAAACTTGGTAAGAAGGTGAAGATGGCCGATGTGCCTAAACCGGTTAAGCGTAAGTTGGAGCCTGAAATGACGAAAGAGCAAAAGAAGCAGCTGAGAATTTATCTGATGAACAAGGCGATGGACGAAGATCGAAAACAATCCAATCAATAGTCGAGGGGGAGTTTCTAGATGCACGAAGTGCGACTAGTGATTGGATTAGCTAATTAACATGTGTTAGAATGTTTTGCTGATGAACCGAATGTGATAAAAAGGGGCGAAGGAAGAGACAAAGTGGGCGAAGGTGGAAGACTGACCAAGAAGAAACACATTCGTACTGTTGATGTGGGCGAATGTGGAAAAGTTCCACATTCGCACCATACAACTGGGCGAATGTGCAGTTAGTATATATAGTTTTTGTGTGTTTTCAAGTTATAGAGAGTTTTAGTTTGTGTGAGTATTGAGGTCAGGTTCTAGGTTAATTTGTGATAGTGTGTGAGTTCATTAGATTGACTAGGTGATTGATTGTAACACGTTTTTATCAAAGTTAATCTATGAAAAAGCCTTTGAAATGATGTTTTCTGTGTTTTGATCCGAGTATTATCATTTTGTTCATAACTAGGGTTTCCGCACCTGGTTTTGTGACTTGTATGATCATATCTTCCTGTGTTAGCTAAAATTCTTTCAATTACAAAAGCGAAGATTGATCAGGGTGAATCTAAGAAACAAGGTGCACGTAAGAAAACAACTGCAAAGAAAGGTACAGGTTTGGTAGACGAAGATTCGATTGATTCAGAAGAGACTGAGGAGGAAGAGCAGTGGGATTCTGAATAAGAATTAGTAAAGACTACCAAACGCAAGGCCACTGCGGTTGGGGAGTCTGAATTACTTAATAAGACTGTTGAAGAAGTATTGCAGAAAGAGTCGATTGATGTTGAAGGTGACTTGGGGCTAGATGTTGGAGATTTTGAAGGATCGACAGTGGTTGTAAACTTGAAGAAGCCCAAGCACAAATCGATGGCGAAGAAAGTAAGTACGAAGAAGCTTAGAGAGAAAGAGATTGAATTGTTACTGAAGGGTAAGAAAGTACCTGAAGCTGGTACATCATCAAAGGTATCTTCACCTGTTGCTAAGAAGCAGAAAAAGTCAAAAGAACCTGAAGTAGTACCTAATTTTGAAGCTACTTTAGAAAATGTTCTCAATATGTTTAAGAATCCTGAGAAAGAGAAGGCTAAAGAGGTTGAATCTTCCAAAGCATCTAAAGTTACTGTTTCTGATGTTGTGATGAAGCAAGTTAACAAAAAGATGGAAGATATGATGAAGATGATTGTTGCTCAACAAGCTGAGATAAATAAGTTCAAGAAGAATGAAGAAAAGATGCTTCAGATTGTGGTTGCATCAAAGACAAATCAAGATGAGATTGAGAAGAAGGTAAAACAGCTTGAAGAAGAGAAGAAAGATCTTGAAGTAAAATGTAACAGAAACAGAAGGATGATAAAGCTCGTGAAAGTTGATAATAAAGAGCTAAAGAAAGAGAACAAAAGAATGAGTGATTTACTTGATAAACTCTATGGTGAAGCTCCAAAGTTAAAAGATGGAGAAGAGGATAAAGAGAAAGAGGAGGAGCAAGTAGATTTTGAGCCCTCAGATGAAGAGAAAGAAGATGATGAAGAGGATGAATCAGAGGAAGGTTCTGATGATGAATCTGATAAAGATGATAAGGATGACGATGCTGAGGGATCGGGTAAAAATGATGATGATGAGAGTGATGGTAGTGATGATGATGGTGGAGATGACTCAAGCAAGTTTACTTTTGAGAAAAGAAAGACAAAGAAAGGTGATGCAGGAGAGTCGAGCTCTAAGAAGAAAGCTGGTGAAAATGTAGATTCAGATGAAAGTATATTCTGGAATGAGAAAGTGAGATCTCTATCTGATGATGCGAAGAATGTTTATTGTGAGATGCTCGAGAAGAGAGAGTGGACGATTGAGTTTACAGGAATGTTTGGTGAAATCTTTCAAACTGAGGATATGAGGTTTGAACTTGAATACAATGATCCTGATTTAGAAGAGGGAGAAGTGTCTGCTGCTGTAGCTAAGGAGATTTTGGAAGGTATAGCACAGCGAGTGGGGAAGACACTAGAGGAAATCATGATGGATCAGATGATTCCAGATATTCCTGAAAAGGATATTGGAAGTCATTCTGATGATAAACATACACCGGAGATGGAAGAGATTAAAATTGAGGATATTACTCATGAAGAGTACCCTCAATACTTTAGAGAGAATAATGAAAATGAAGTATTCCCAAACTTCACGGAACTACGACAGAGAGAAGCTAGAAAGAAAGCTGAGAAGCGTAGTGAAGAGTTTGTAGAGAAAGTATGTGGTGGAGATCAGCAGAAACCGTCTGAACAGAATGATGATCTGAAGACGTTGTTAAGGAAGTTGAAAGAAACTGACGATAAAAGACCTAAGCCGGAAGCTCAAGGTGGATTCTATAGGTATCACAACCAGAAGTTCAAAGGCAGAGCTCTTGGTTGGAAGTATCTTGGAAGACTGAAGTGTATTGCAGTTAAGTGGGAATCAGAAATTCTGTACTTCTACAGATTTCATGATTTACTTACTCTACCGTACTGGGCGGTTAGAGACATTTGTAGATTCCATATGACTAGTGCTTCTGTGAATAACACGGCTGTAGGTTGGTTTGCTGATAGGTTGGTCTGGGAGAGTAGAACTAAGTGGAATATGTTTAAGCCACAATACCCGAGGAGAAAAGTTCATAGGAATGTAGATCCTAGAACGGGTAAGAAGCGGGTTACTTTGATTTACAAATCTCCTGAAGTGATGAGGAAGATTCCTTTGATGCCATTACAACAACACTTCAGTGAAGACCTTATCTTCTGGTATTACGATTGGAGGAATGCAGAGGCTGTGATTGTGTTAAGAGATAGGAGGGATAAGTATAAGAAGATACATGTTTTTGACCCGATGTGGCTCATTAACTGTACATTTGAGGACATCATAATGCTTTATTATAACCCAATATTCAGTGATCCCAATGATGCATCGCAAGCGAAGAAGTATCAGCAAGTTGTCGGAGTGTGCTTTGCATATGATATCAACTCTGGTAGCAACTTGGATACGAAGTTGGGCAAGAAGGTAAAGATAGCTGATGAGCCAAAGCGTTCAACGAAACGAAAACTTGAGCCTGAGATGACGAAAGATCAAAAGAAGCAGCTTAGACTCAAGTTGATGAACAAGGAGATGGATGAAGCTAGAAGGTAATCCAATCAATAGTCGAGGGGGAGTTTGTAGATGCACGTTTTGCGACTAATGATTTGGATTGTGTCATTAACATATGTTAGTTTGATATAGAAGGGGCGAAGGTGACTTTCTGATGGGCGAAGGTGTTTAGTAAAGGGCGAAGGAAGAATGCAAGTGGGCGAATGTAGGAAGCTTCAATGTATTATACACGTTCGTACTTGAGAAGTGGGCGAATGTGGACAAAGTCCACATTCGCACCTTGGAAATGGGCGAACGTGCAGACACTATATATAGTTTTGGCTCATTTTGTAAGTTAGAATAGTTGTTGATAGTGTGTGTGTTGAGGTCAGGTTTCTCTCTAGATTAAAATCGTGTGAAAGTGTTTTAGATTAACTTGTAAGGTCTTTATATGAACATTTTGAAACAAGTAATCTATGAAATGTTGATTGAAAAGGTATTTTACGTGTTGTGATTTGCGTATTATCATTTTGTTCAGTTCTAGGGTTTCCGCACCTGGAATTGTGACTTGTATGATCATATAATCCTGTTTTAGCTAAATTTCTTCATCTACATATATATATATATATATATATATATATATATATATATTATATATATATATATATATATATATATATATATATATATATATATATATATATAGGGGAAGGCTAATTTGAGAACACATATATTTCGTGCGAACCGCGAGAACGCTATATAAAACCATTCAAATCAAAAATTCTTTTTACACTTGTCTTTATGTAACATCCGGCAAAAATCGATGTGTTTCCGTACGTAATTAGTATATGTAATTAACGGTTTAAGTGCATATTTAAATTAATTGGATTAATTTAGTCTTAGAGAATAGCAAATTCCCCATAAGATGCATAGGAATGCACATGTTTAATGTTGAAGCATGGCGAAATCGCGTGCGAATAAACTTGTCCGGAACGGATGTTGGTGATTACCCGGTAAAAAATAAATAAACGAAAAGGATCCCAGACACCCAGGATATAAAATAAAGGGTATTTTCACAAAATATAATGTGTTTTGGAACTCCAAAACCATAAGTGAAAACTTTACATACAAATCTCCCGGTAACGAATAAAGTGCGCGTATCGCACCCGATACGCGTATAACTTATAATTTCACCCAACGAAAGCCTAACTAACCAACTAACAATTAAACTAGGCTATTTTAAGGGTTATTAGAGGCTATTATAATGTCCAAATAACGTACAATTAAAATCCGATTAAAACCCGAGCGAAACCCGAACTTCATGTTTAAATATTAACACACTAGTTAGTAGATATTTTTGGTGAATGGACCCCAAAAAAATCCCAACCCAACCGTCCCCAATCCCTTTAACAATGTCCAAAATCTTACAATATAATCCATGGAAATATATGAGAAGATCATGGGAGATATGGAGAAGATTTGTACAAGATTTTAAGTACTTGCAAGATTAAACATATCTTCCAATTCCTTGATAAAGTTTCGGCCAAACACCCATTTCAAAATCCATCCAAGATCCTTGTAGTAATAAATATCCATGTTTTAAGGATTTAGAATCCAAATTAGATCATGTGTGATCTTGGAAGATCATGTGTGGATTTATAAGAACATAAACACCACATTTGATCACCACACCAAAGAAAATCACTTCTTCTTCCTCTCCTTGTTGCTGTGAACTTGCTCCCCCACACACACACTCATTTTCAAGTTTTAACACTCCTAAATCATCCATAAGCTTCCATTTTCCAAACCCCAATTGTGTGTTTCAAGCTTGGAGCTTAACCATTTAGGAAGAACACACTAAACTCCATCAAAATCAAGTATTTTTAGCTTCCCTAGCCTTGTGCTAGTTGTAAGTATTCTTGATCTTGTTCTTGTCTTTAAAATTTTATGTTTATTATCTAGAAGCAAGTTGTATAATGGGTTAACTTGATGGAATTTTTCATGATAATACACATACTTTTTAAGACTAAAATGGTGTTATAATGGGGTATATGGGCCGAAAATGGTGATGGATATATGTAGTATTCTTGTAGTTCCATAAAGTTCACCAAAAACATAAATAAGATGATGATCTAAACAAGTTTGTTAATGGAAATTGAATAAACTTAAATGTGGTTTTAATCACCATAACATAATCATCTAAGACTTGGTATGGTGTTGATTTTGTTAGAAAACAAGTTACATAAAGTTTACATAATTAAAGTTTACATAAGATGATGATCTAAACAAGTTTGTTAATGGAACTTGAATAAACTGAAATGTGGTTTTAGTCACCATAACATAATCATCTAAGACTTGGTATGGTGTTGATTTTGTTAGAAAACAAGTTACATAAAGTTTACATAATTAAAGTTACACACTTGAAAGATGTAATCTTGGACATATCGGACTTGTACACTAGAAACACCTAATATTATCCTTAAAAAGATGATTATGGACTATAAATAATGTTGGAACATAAAAATAATCTATCATGGCAAAAGTAACAAAATAAAGTTCACTAGTTTAGTAGAAAGTTGTCATGTTTGAAAGATTGGATGGAAAAATGTAACTTTTATAAGTTAAAGGACTATTTTAGTAACTTTAAAAGTTGAGGGACTTTAAATGATATTTTTAGAAACTTGTATCTAAAAATATAACTATGAAAAGTTTAGTGTCAAAAGTGTAAAATGGTAACCTTCCAAGGTGGATTTGGTAAATACTAGCAAATATACATATGTATGTTGTATAAAAATGTATTTTATAAAATGGAGTTTTATAAAAATATAGATTTTCTAACATGTGGAAATATATAAAAACAAAGGTTTTTATAAAAATGTTAGATAAAATAAAAGCTTGGTGGAAACTTATATAAAAATGAACACTTTTATATAAATGGGAATATAAAAGTGTTGGAGCATTTTGTATATATGAGTAACCAAGTCTTGGAAATAAAAATACAAATATGTTTATAAACTTCCAAGTAATATATGTGGAAATTAAAAGGTGATTAATTTCAAGAATACATATATTGTTGAAACTTGGAAAAATTAACAAGATATACATACAAGATTAGTTGAATCGGACATGGACGAGTTACAACGTGTTAACGGACTAAGACGTAAAAACGGACAAATAAGCATTTGTATTATTACGACTAAATGAGGACATGAAAACATATATTTTAAGGACTTAAAATATATAATTCGGGTGAAAATATATAACACTTTCCTAAGTGTTGGAAACTTATTCGTGGGAGAGAAATAACGTAAATAATCTAACGATTAAACGTTTAAAACAAGTATATGAACTTGACAATAGAATATATATTATCGAATCGACGAGATCCTAGTATATTTATTTAATGGGAAAGTAAATATACGGTAAAGTGAGTCGAGTCGGGTGAAGAATATATATATATATATATATATATATATATATATATATCGAATCGACGAGATCCTGGTATATTTATTTAATGGGAAAGTAAATATACGGTAAGGTGAGTCGAGTCAAGTGTGGAAAACGTTATGACGAGTCAACAAAATTCTAGTATATTTATTTAATGGGAAAATAAATATACGGTAAAGTGAGTCGAGTCGGGAGTATTAAAATATTATATCGATCGACAAGATCTTAGTATAATTATTTAATGGGAAAATAATTATACGTCAAGTGAGTCGAGTCGAGAATAATATTATGTTAATTAATATTCATGAAAGTATAAATGTAACTTGTAACGAGGGTAAATCCATCACCAACGGACCTAGGATATATGTTTAAGTTAAAAGGGGAATTATATGTAAATGGTGGTGTTGGGAGTTGGGTGTACAACTTGCCGGAAAAACACACACTATAGACTTAGTGACTTACACGCACTAGGACGTTCGTAGGTGCTTGACCACAGACTTGCTATTCTCTGCTATTTGATTGTACGTTGTGCTTCAGGTGAGTTTTACGGCCTCTCTTTACTGTTTTACTTGGGGGAAAGATATGTTTGTGTCACATATTGAAATGTTTTCAAAGGTTAAAATGTGATGAGTGGCATGATGAGTACTTGAGTTTTGTTGTGTGTTCGCCACTCGGGGTTGAGTCCTCGCTACTGTAACCATTAATTTAGGGAAATGAAACCGAAGGAATATTTGGATAGTACTATTGGTGCCTGACAAGGCCCACCCCTAATCAATAGCGTCGATTATGCATCGGCGTATGCCTGGGGTGCACGTATTCTGAACTAAGTTGTTATTTGCCGAGAAACAACTGGTGATCGCGGGGCATATTTATTAGTCTTGGTTTGGTTATGGGACTCAAGGGATTGCTCATCATCGTAGTTTGTAGGAGCTAGCTACTCCTTACAAAGGCCACAAATTGTGCTGGATCTGCACAGGGTGTAAAAATGTTGTTATTACGAAACTAAAACCTGTGAACTCACCAATATTTTATATATTTACGTCTTTTTAAACATATCTTTCAGGTAACTAAGTGCTGAATAGATATGGGGCTAGTGCGGTGGAATTCAGGATGTCGGATACTTGTCGGGGTTTCATCTATTGTTACCATCGGGTTGGAACCTAAACGGAAAAACCCCATTTATGAACTTCTTGTTTGTTGTTTGTGAAATATTGTAACAAGATACTTATTTTCGACATCTTAATAAAATGATATTTTCTAATTAAATATAGTTTGTGTTAATCTTGACTTTGATATGTTTTCGAGTGTTGCGCCACGTGTTTCCGCCATTGGCGTGGTGTGACACTTTATTATTAAAATACAGTCTCAACAACACAATTTATGCGTAAAAATTTAAACGTATACGAAAATAAATTGTTTTTACACATGTGTAAATTTACTGTTTGTAGATGTGTAACCTGTTTCATTTATAAATGTGTAAAGGGTTAATTTTAGAGTGTTTTTGCATCCAAGTTGCTAAAAACATAGGTAAATAGCTGAAAAACATATGTTTTTTAGCAACTTTGTTTATTTTTTTTTTTTAAAATCCAATCAGCGCTTTTGTTATTTTTTTTTTTTGCCCAAAATGCTTAAAAACATGTATTTTACATTGGTTATTTTTTTCAAAAAAAAATAATAGTTTTTTACATGGGTTTTCAAAGGATTTCTCAACTCAAGTGGGTTTCCAAAATATCCTTTCCCTATATATATATATATATATATATATATATGTTTAGGTTCTTGTACAAATCCATTTTTTTGTGAGAAGTGTGAGAACCAATATGGGAGTGACATGTGGCACAAGGTGTTTGGGCATTTTAGTAATTTTTATATACTATTAAATAATGATTAAAATTATAATTTTGGTAAGAAAGGTGAGAGAGAGCATAAAAATAGGTAAAGAGAGAGAGAGAGAGACATGAGAAAGATAATGGTTCTGGTCTCCATCATCATCGTCATTTACTAACGTCATAGTGTTTTAACAATGAACGTGTGGTGTTTTATGTTTAAGGTAGATTTTTAGGTATTTCTTTATACAAGGTATGGTGTTTTATTATAGTCTTGTAAGTTGCTTCATCCAGAATGTGCTTTTAAGTTCATACCCGTGTGTTTTATCATCATATTCTCAACTTTGTGTTTTAAACAGTCCCGTGTGTTTTATCATCATCTTCTCCATAATCCAGTGTGTTTTATCTTCATCATACACAATTAATATGTAACACCCCAAAACTCAGTTTCGCTTAATTACGCCATTAGGTGTGATTAAGAAAAATAATGAAACTGGGCTTAGACGATAAGAATACGGGTTATGTTCTATTATGGAAATAACCTAGTTGGTGTTATTGTT
The DNA here is from genome assembly GCA_032199755.1 of Ambrosia artemisiifolia. Classification (NCBI taxonomy): domain Eukaryota; kingdom Viridiplantae; phylum Streptophyta; class Magnoliopsida; order Asterales; family Asteraceae; genus Ambrosia; species Ambrosia artemisiifolia. Next base: position 32,799,835 of record CM063514.1, on the reverse strand, counting down.
TATATAAATGAGCAAATTATGTTAGAAACTAGCTTGATTAGTTAGTTTTTATAAAAATATAACATTGGGGTAAAGTAGAAAGACTAAAAGAATAAGTTTGGGCCAAGATTAATATGAACAAAACACCCATTTGGGTACAAAAACGTGAGCAGCCCCAAAAAGGGATTTTAGAGCCAAAATCAAGCCCTAATCCTACCAAAAAGGGAGAATTGATGCTTGAGGTTGAAGTATTAGATGAAGGGTGTGATCTAGAGGGCTAATCTTCAAGGATTAAGCTTTGGTAAAAACCCTAACCCCCAAATTCGTGTAGGATTAGAACCCCACATGTGGGTTTTGAGCAAAACATGTTAAATTCATATTATTGCTTGAATTTATGTGATATGGATCATCTCTAATAGTTTAGAGAGGAGCTATTCACTATAGGTTGCTTGTTTGCAAAGGATGATGATATTGGGTTTTCATTAGTAGCCTTGATGTTGCTAAATTAGTTGTAAATCCATGTAATGGTAGAAATAATGTGTAGTTTATGATATTCATATGGAAATTGGTCATGATTGAAGGTGATTATGTGTTTTGGTGGAATGTGTGTAGTAGTAGCTTGTACAATGTGCTCAAAATATGCTACGCACACCAAGTGTTTAATGAAATGCCTAGATGAGTATGATATGTGAATTTGTATGCAAGACTTGACAACTATGAAAGTAATATGATAAAAGATATAATTGATAGTAGGTTAACATGAGGATTGTGTTTTAGATAGTATTCATGTGAGAATTTACTTGATTGTATGATATGATAAGTATGCATTAGTAGCATGTACACTATGCTTAAGTGATATGATGCACACCATGTGTTGGATTAACTGGTAAGATGAATGATCTTGTATGTTAATGAGATATGAATATGATGTTTGTGGTGAAATTTGGTAGTGTTAGTTGATTTGGTACAAAATAGTGTGAAATTCGTCACTTTTGACAACCCTAGAAAGTCATCTTGTAAAGGGCATATCTCATTCGTTATTAGGAGTTAGAAGACGAGCCTTATATCGTTGAAAAGCTTGTTGCACATATTACATTTCATATTTAGTCATAAAAAGCTGATTCTAAGTTGTAGTGGGTCAAAACAGCATCTAAAGTTAGCATTTCAGTTTTGACAGCAAAGCTGTTTGGTCAAAATTATGTTTCTGACCTGATTTTAAAATATTCATATAAAGTCATAGAAAAATCGTTAGGTGGTGTTCTTTATATGCTTGGAAAGGTCTTTGAATGAGGCACATTTTGTATTTGATAGTCAAGATCTGATTCCGAGGTTTAGAAGGGGAAAAACGGCCTTGAACAGCAGCTGCGCAGAAAATCGCTGCACAATTATAATGTGATCTTTAATAAGAAAAGGTGTAAGTATGTACACGCTTGTAGTTGTCTTGGAGTACGGATTGTAGGGAAAGAATAGCGAATTATGTGGCATTCAAAAATTGTCTAAAAACACTTACCAACTAGTTCATGCAAGTATTTTCACTAACGGGTCAAACGGGTAGCATATGGAAAGACTTATTGAATAGAACTAGTTGTTGAATGTATTGATGTCATGTTTGAATGATGTAGAATGAATACTAATGTTTGAATAGGTAAGTTCCAAATTAGTATTCTAACACGGATATGATCTCGAGCTAGGTGAAAAGCTTGGGACTATAAGTCAAACGCGTATAAGGCGACAATACTCCTACGGGCAAAGGTAAGTGACTTATGATGCGAACTCTTGGTTTAGTAATTGTATGTTTGTGTATAAATGGGAACAAGTATGAAATGGTAATTTATAACAAGGTAAGCAAATTGATGTTGTTGGTCAATGGGTATAGTTCACCATACAACATTGAAAGTAGTTGGGGTAAATGGGCAGCAAAAATAAATGAACTGAGGGTAATTAAGCATGAAATAAGTTCAAGATTAACAAATATGACATAAAAATGAATGGTAAAATGTATGTATTGATAGGTGTGTATACATATATATATAGATGAATACATTTAATCATTGGTGTAACTATTTAGATTGAATTGTATAGTTATCCAAGGTCACACAAATGGTAAACCATTTGGTAAGTGGAATTATCACGTGTTGGATGCTAATGTAATAGAATGTGTGCATATTTGCTTATGCTCGGAAATGTGTTAAAGTGTTTTGTATGTAAAGGTTGGTCGTTATGTGTAGTTTGAGTATAGGTTCGGAAACGTCATGTTTGTCCTTGAGAATACATGAAGGAAAAATAGTATGACGGGTCAAGATAACTTGTACAAGGAATTTGTACGTGCGTGTATATTGTAGTGTTATTAATCTTTTTGTTATGACGATGGTAATAAAGATGCAGGTATGTAAGCATGAATGCATGGAAATTGGAGGATAGGATCCGGAGACCGGATCCGAACTTATATAAGGCATTTGGATATGACCATTGAGTATTGTTGATGTTATTTTCATATTGTGAATATTTGCATGAAGTCACTTAATGAACTAACGAAATGGTTATGTGGTAGTTGCACGTTGTCTAATCAAGCTCACAAAGCAAGAAATGGTTGGAGGTCGAGTGAGGACACGAATTGTACGGGGTCGCGGTAACGGTCACGTAAACTAATAAAGATGAGTTGTTTTGATGTAATAAGAAACAATAAAAGATGAAAGTATGAAACACCTATAATATTTAGTAGATATGGGTTCAAAACATACAAGAATGTTTTATCAAGCAAGAAATTTTCTAGTTCGTATTTCCGCTGCGTATTTTCGGTTAACAGGGTTTAGGGTGTTTCATAATAACACATTAAAAAAACACACCAGATCCAGTGTTTTATCTTCATCATACATAATCCAGTGAGTTTTATCAATATTACCACAATATCCCCGTGAACATAAAACACATTAGCATAAGTACATTGTTGCGCACATATAGATAAAGCTCAACAGTCAAAATCCAGAAGGTGACCCAATAAAGAGTAAGGCAATTTATATAAAAAGGAATAAACGGATTAAATTAAGGTGCAAATAATTAAAATTGTTGTGTGAATCACGAAATATAGAAATTAGAAATGAAATCAACAAAACTTGAATTAATTAGTAATTAACAAAGAAAAAAAAGAGACGGACCATGAGCAGGAGTTTGCGATGAGAAAAAGAGAGAGAAAGAAATAAATGAGAGTGAATGGTTGTTTTCTATTTTTTAAGAGCTATCAATTAAATGTGGGTGCCTAATTTACTTTAATACCCTCAGCCATGTAATTTATTGTTAATATTATAACACTAATTACCAAAATGCCACTCACTTAATCTACACCATAGATTAAAATGATCCAATAGCCGAAACACCTTCTCACACTTCTCACAAAAAAACACTTTGTACAGGATCATGACCCTATATATATATATATATATATATATATATATATATATATAGGGGAAGGTTAGAATAAAAACCCACTCAAAATGAAGAAACCTTGTAAACTTCATCTCCACCATCCATTGTAGTTGATCAATGGTTATGATTAAAAGTGAGTATTATATTGATAGAAGATGACAAAAAAGGTTAAAAGGGTTTGCACCTTCTTCTCTCTCCATCAAATCAATCATCCCTCTCTCTCTTTCTCTCACTAATCTTCTCTCTCCAACATTCTCTCACACACTTTTTTGTTTACAAAATCAGATTTTTAGTGATTAAAAAAAACTATTTTATTTATTAATAAAGCATAATCAGATTCATATTATTTGCCAGCACCAGTGCTGTTACGTACGTAATTTTTAAGGATAATTTATCTCACTAATCTTTTCTCTCCAACAATCTCTCACACATTTTTTTCTATACAAAATCAGATTTTTAGTGATTATAAAAAACTATTTTATTTATTAATAAAGCATAATCAGATTCATATTATTTGCCAGCAACAGTGCTGTTACGTACGTAACTTTTACAACATGTTTGTTTTAGTTTTATTGTACCAGCACCAGATTCATATTTTTTGCCAGCACCAGTGCTGACTTGTTAATTTTTTATTACAACATGTTTGTTTTAGTTTTATTGTACCAGTACCAAAGTTATTGCATACGTAACGAAAAGTCCATATTGTTTTCTTTTTAATATTCACTACCTTTAAAATTCATATAAAATTAAGATTCAGCTGACAACATGAAAAATGTATTACAGTGAAACTATTCTAGGTTTGTAACATATGTTAATATTCATCAGCCGACATCGTTTTTGTTAAGTAGTGCTGCATTGCATGACAATACAAAAAACTTGCAATAAACATACAAAAAGTTATACATCATATTGTTCATCTTGTATCAACCACAAAACATAGAATTAAAGATTCATACCCCCGCCCTTTGGCATCCAATAACCATTCTTTTCATAAAAAGCCAATTCTTCATATGTAATATGTAAATCCCGATGTCCCGCATTGCAACCAACAGTAGCAGACGGCATCCGATAACCATACTTGGCATAAAAAGCCCACTGTTCCTCGGTATAACCTATACCCTGCCATTCTGCCCAAATACGCCCACCTTCCTGAGACGTAACCAGCAGCACAGGTTTGTTAAGTTTAGGTTCATATGGTTCTTCATATTCAGCCCCTGGGTCCGATTCGTAACCAACAGCCCATTCAGGTGTGTGAATTACATCATGCACATCATCCTCCGGTGTCATATAGTCTTCTGGTGGCGGATATTCTTCGGGGGGAAAACGTAATCAAAGGCCGCATTCCAATCGAAATCTTCGTCGCTTACAAACCCATTGTCCGCCTGCACTACGGGTATAACCGGTTCTAATGGCGGGATGTCTGGGCCAACGGGGGGGGGGGGGGGGGGGGGGGCGGTCATGTTCGGCTGCAACAGGAGGGATATCCATTTCAACCGGTGGGGTGGTTCAGGTGCAAATGCAATGTCCGGTCCATTTTGAGGTGGCTCGTGTACAATTGGGATCAGATGGTGACGGGCCTCAAAACCTCCCAAAGCGGAGTGCTGGGGTTGGAATCCATGCTTTGACTAACAATAGGACATGTAACGTATGTTATAGCAGAGTAAATGTTGACATTTAAAATATGAAACAGGAAAGAAAAACTATTCTCTGTTAAAAATATATAGGTAACAGAAAGAAACTCATATATGAAAAAAAAATCTATAACTAAAGGTGTAAAAAACACGAGTGTTACATGTGTAACAGGGTTTTTTTTCTGGAAACATAGACAAACTTCTGTAGTCTGCACCCATTATACATTTTTTGCTGAATTAGAAGCAAACTTTGACTGCAAAACAGATACGCTACACACGTAACACCCGACCTTAACACAGAAAAAACACCCTAAAAGGTAAATTCACAGAGATGATACGGACATATAAAAGAGAAAAACACCCTAACTAAACACAGAGAAAACACAAATTACAACGTTCTGAAAACTCATTCTGAAAACAAATAACAACACATTTTCTGTCTTTAGTTATAGATAAGCCTATATCAGAAAACACACAAACACAAAGATTTATGTAGTTTGGAGTGAACAGAGAACAGAGTTTGATATGCTAGAAAACAGAAAACATAATTTGACTGCAAAAAACAGATATGCTACACACGTAACAGTCTAACTAAACACAAAGATTATACAAAAATATAGACGATAAAAACACCATAACTAAACACAAAGATACTACGAACATAAAAAACAAAAAGAAAAATCATTTTCAATGTTAAACCACCTAACCCCCCAACCCCATAATCCTCTGATTCGTAAGCCTATATGAGAAAACACAAAAACAGACATTTTCTGTAAAAAAGACATAGGTAACATATCAAAAACTCATACATGAGAAAAAAAATAGACAGACATGGTGCAAGAACACACGAGTATTACATGTGTAACAGGAAAAACACAGACAACAGTTATGTAGTCTGCAGTAAACATATAACAGAATTTGATATGCTAGAAAACATAAATCATAATTTGACTGCAAAAAACAGATATGCTACACATGTAACAGCCTAACTAAACACAACGATTATACGAAAATAAAGACGAAAAATCATTTTCGGCGAATAATATTTTGGTTGCGGCAAGAATTCTCCGGATTTTTCACCTTTGCTCCGGTCTCAAATTTAACATTAATAAGTCTTTTTTATACGGTTCGGGAGTTGAGAAAGAGGAGGTCGAACACTTGGCAACGGTAGTGGGTTGTCGGTTAGGATCCTTTCCTTTTGACTATCTGGGGGTGTCGGTCGGGGCTAATATGAATAGGATTAATGGATGGCGGAAAATTGTTGAAGTATTTGAGGCTAGGCTTGCTTCTTGGAAGGCGAATCTTCTTTCTTTTGGTGGAAGATTAACCTTACTGAAATCGGTTCTACAAATCTTGCCTATTTATTATTTTTCCTTGTACAAGGCTCCGGTAGGGGTGACCGATAAGTTAGAGATCCTTATGAAAAGATTCCTGTGGTCGGATTCTAGCGATAAAAATAAGATTCACTGGGTTGCGTGGGATAGGGTGACTCGGGATAAAAACAATGGGGGTTTGGGGATTAATCGTCTTAAAGATGTCAATGATGCTCTTATAGCGAAGTGGGCTTGGCGGTTCCGTACGGAGGAAGGGTCTTTATGGAAATCGATCATTTTGGCATGTCATAATGGTAGGAGTAGGTGGTCCGGGCTTCCTCGTATCGCAGGTAAAGGGGGAGTGTGGTCTACTATTGTCTTGAACTGTGAAAGATTTAAATGTGGGGATAAGTTTTTTCTAGAGCTCTTGAAAGGTAAAATCGGAGACGGTAGTCGTATTCGTTTCTGGGAAGACATTTGGTTATTGGATGTGCCTTTGATGCAAAAATTCCCTCGTCTTTATCTGTCCTCGCCTACCAAAAAAAAGCTAGTCAAGGATTGCATTTGTAATCTTACGTGGAGTCCAATGGACTTCTCTAAGTGTATGATTCTGGAAGAAGTTCAAGAGTGGGCCGAATTATCGGACCTACTAGGCCAGGCCCAATTGTTCGATAACAAAGATTCTTGGGAATGGGCTGGTATGACTAGTTTTTCGGTTGCGGATGTAAAGGCGTATGTCAAGAAGTTTAGGGAGCCCGGGAATTTTTTCAAGCTGAAGTGGGTTAGTTGGGTCCCTTTGAAGTGTTAGGTTTTTGCGTGGCGGGCTGAGATGGACAGGATCCCCACCGTCGAAGGCCTAAGCAAAAGAAACATCTTCATCCCCAATGATCGTTGTAAGTTGTGTGACGTTGCTTTTGAAACATTAGAACACCTATTCTCGGGGTGTAGGTTTTCATATGGTGTTTGGGTTAACATTTGGAAGTGGTGCGGCTTAAACACTAGTTTTGTTTCTAACACACAAGAGCTCCTCTCCTTATACAAGTCAGCGCAAGGGGGTAAGTGGGGCAAGAGGATCGTTCACGGGATAATTTTGGTGACTTTTTGGTTGCTTTGGAGAGCCAGAAATGAAAAAACTTTTAGGGGTATAGAGCCTAAAGTCCCGTTTGTCGTTGGGAGTGTTAAACCTTTGTCGTTTTTATGGTTTAAATATAGGTCTAAATACATCGACCTCCTTTGGGAGGATTGGTGTATTAGCCCTTTGTATATATTGTAGTTTTTGGGGTGTTGTCCTTGGTTTGAGGTCGCCCCCGTGTGTTTAATGAAAGTTATCGTTCAAAAAAAAAACATAATAAATCACCAAAAAAAAAACAAAAGAGATGCTACTAACACAAAAAAAAAAACAACAATTTTTTTTAACAGCTAAAACCACCATACACCTTATGTCTATTTATCATTAAAATAAACAGCATCATTATGTCAATTTTTTTTAACACTAGGTGTTATCATCACCTTCTCAACACTAGACTGATTGTTCTGACTAGCAAACTGACCCGTTACGTTGTTGGCTCACTACAATAAGCTGAAGCGGTTTTTTAATATGTATTTCGCAATAATTATAACACAAATAAAACCATATTATAAACCATATAATAAACAGTTGAAGCTGAAATGGTTTTTTAACAGCTAAAACCATATTATAAACAGTCATATTTATCATTAAAATAAAGTGCATTCTTAATCATTCAGAACCTGGTCGTCTTCTCCGGTAGTCTTCCCCGGTCGTCTTCTCCGGTGGGCTTCTCCGGCGGTCTTGTCCAGTCACTACCGATCGTGGTGTTGGTTGTACAATGATACTGATGAGGTGACGATGATAGTGTTGGAGGTTGGAGATGACGAGGATGGTGTTGGTGGTTCGATGTTAAGGGTGCTTTGGGTTACAAAAAAAAATCAGAGAGAGAGGATGAGGGGAGAGGGTAAGGTGGAGGGAATATGAAAATTTGAAATGGGAGAGAGAAAGAAAGGGTTATATATGTGGTGGGGTGTGGTAAATTACTATATTAACCTTTTCTTAATTAAAAAAATAATAAAGTTTATGGACTATGTGGAGCAATGTGGTCCACTCATTGGGTTTGTGGGAGTTTCTTCATTTTGGAGGGTTTCTAGTATCCCCTTAGCCTATATATATATATATATATATATATATATATATATATATATATATATATATAGGGTTGGGTTATTTTGAGAACTCACTTGAGTTGCGAGAACCATAGGAACTAATTTAAGCCATTGATCTTCTCAATCCAATGGTTGAGTTTTGTCTTCACATGTTAAGAGTTTTGTCTTCACATGTTAATATAATATAATTAAGTACAATTAAGGGTGTTTATGTAAAAACACCCTTGAGAGAGAAAGTAATATTATAATACTATATTAATTTCTTATTCAATTATTAAAATATAATATTTTTTTACTAAATTTAATTTTTAAATTCCTTTACTTTTTAAAAAAAATAATCATAACATAAATCTGATGGGGATAATTTACACTGGTGTAATTATTTACACCAGTGTAATTCTACAAATGCACACATACTACATAAAAACACTAGTGTAAATCTACCATGATTTACGCCGGTGTAACTATTTACACCAGTATAATTCTACCATTCATACCTACTACATAAAAACACTAGTGTAAAAAAACCCAAAACAACATCTATACATATACATTCATATTGCGCCACTCTAAAATGCCTCAAAAACATCAACAAAAAATGTGTATTACATCAATGTAAAACAAACATACATTTATAAAAAATCATACTACACACACATTAGTACACATTATTGTTAAAAAAAAAACTGTTGCATCTGCAAAAGAAAGATCATCATCAACCATCAAACTTCATCTTCTTCAAAAAAAAAACTAAAATAATAATAATAATAATAATAATAATAATAATAATAATAATAATAGTAATAATAATAATAATAATAATAATAATAATAACAACAATAAATAACAAAATAACAAAATAATCATAATAAAAAATAACAACAAACCTGTTACTGAAAAAAACCACCGTCAAACTTCTTCTTTCTTCAAAAACAAAACTAAATAATTATAATAATAATAATAATAATAATAATAATAACAATAATCATAATAAATAATAATAACAAACCTGTTATTGAAAGAACCATCGTCCTCCGCCGCCCCTCCGCCATCTCCACCACCCCCTCCGCCCACCACGAATCACCCCCCTACACCTCCAGATATGTGTTCAGAGGACCGAAACCAACATCCTCATCACCTCCAAACCCACCGCCGACCACCCCCTACCCCCACCACGAACCACCACCATTCAATACCCCCCTGAAAAAGATCCCTGAAAACCCGTCTTCATCTTCCCGTCTTCGAACCCCACCACCACCAAGGTTCAGATCCCCCACCCAAAAAAAAACATTGAAAAAAACCCATATTGTTCTCTGTTTTCAGATAGAGAGAGAGAGAGAGACAATAATAATAATAACAATAATAATAAAAAAAAGACTTGCCGCCGCCGAGCTCCGCCGTCCTCCGCTACCATCATCGTGTCCTCCACCCCCTTCTGCCTCCCAGATCTTTTCAGGGCCAAAAAAATCCACCACCGTCGAAAGCTCTTCATCGTCCCCTGGTCTCATGTTTGTCTGGTAAAGAGGGAGAGAGGTGTATGTGTGTGTGAGAGAGAGGTATATGTGTGTGACAGAGAGAGAGAGTGATGGATATTATGATTTTGAAAAATAATCAGTAACTTAAAAAGGGGGTGGGGGAGGGGTGGGTGTGGGATGGGTGTGTGGTGGGGTAGGGAGTGTGATAAAAGACTTTGTTGCCCTTTATTAATAAAATGATAATATGCATATGTGTCATTTTGTTATTGGTCCATATGAGTTCTCGAGTTCTCGCAACTCAAGTAGGTTCTCAAATGAACCAGATCCTATATATATATATATATATATATATATATATATATATATAGGGGAAGGTTCAATTGAGAACTCATAGATAGGAAGAGAACTCGAGAACTCCTTAAATATAGGGGTATTATTGTCAACTATTTCAAAAAACCTCCTAACTGATGTATACCCTCAAAAATATATAGAACTTCTGTACAATTTGTAATTTGCATATCAATTAACCACCTAATAACTATTGTATGATCATATAGCTCAACTCATATATTCAGCTCTTCTGTATTGGAATCAACATTCATCTGTTACCAATGACGATCGAAGGTTCTTTCTTTCTTTTTTTTAATTAATTTCACGTATTTGATATGTGAAGATTAACTGTATGATTTTTGTTGTTGTTGTCGTTAATTAGGTCAAACTTCTTCTTCTAATTCAAACAAATCTATAATAAACGCGGATTCTTCGTCACGTATTGAAGATAACTGAGGAAAACAACCTATAGATGATATTGCAGAATCTACATCAAACCTTGCTTCTTCTTCGTGTATCAAATCTTCTTCAGGTTATACAAATCTGTCTGGCATTGAACATAGAGGTACCTGATTCATTTTTTTCGTACTACACATGTGCACTACATTTGCTATGTGTTTACTGGCTGTTCAATACAACACTTTGTGTGTTTGTGTTTTTTTTATTATTATTACGCACTTCACATGTGCAATACATACGGAAGTTACTATACTCTTTCAAACATATATATATAAATATTGTTAAAAAAATACGTATTACACATGTGCACTACATTCGTTTTTTTATCGTTCTTCGTATTTTCATACACTGCATGTTTTTTTTATTTTTATATTTTGTTGCACATATTCACTCTTTACGATGATGATGATGATAATAATAATAATAACGATACACACACTGTTTTTAAATGCAGGCCGTGTATCCAGTCATGTTTATTTAACTCCTGGTGGAACCGCCTGTTGGATACCTGACGTACCGGATGATATTAAACCTGTTCTTAAAACGGATTACGATTCTTGGGATGATGTTGTCAAGATGTACAATACTTATGCAGAAGCGTCTGGGTTTTCTACTCGATTGGGCAGTGTAAAAAGGATTCAAGGCGTTATCACCCATAGGTACTTGTTGTGCAATAAAGCAAGTAAGCCAAAATTCCAGGATTTCGATTCAACAAATGCTATTGATGTTGCAAAACATCGTCGTAGTAGGTTTAACGTTACCAATTGCCAAGCATGTATCACTTTAAGCGCTATTGCTGGTACTTCTAAATTCCACTTGTATGGGTTTATTGAGGCTCATAACCATGTTTTAGTTGACTCGCACAACATGGAATTCACAAAAAAAAACCGAAGGAAGCTTGGGTATTCGGACCATCAATTCATACATAAACTCAGTATGAACAAAATTGGTGCAACGGTTGCACACAGGCTGCAATGTTCTTTGAAAGGCGGTCATCAAAATGTACGTGGTACAAAAAATGATTATAAAAATGCCGCTAGAGACATTCAACTTTTCGTTGGTGATCGGGATGCTCAAATGATCATTGATACGCTGAATTCCCGAACATTGAACTTACACAACTTCTTCTTTGAGTACGTAGTTGTCGTTAATGAGTTGAGATCGTTGTTTTGGGCTGATGATGTCTCATCATGCAACTATGAAGCATTTGGGGATGTTATGGGATTTGATGCAACGTATCATACCAACATGTAAGTTCACTTTTAACTCGCAAATTTGATTCATACACATGTGCAACTGATACGATTACATATTAATCATATCATGTATACTTGCTGTTACAGGTATAATATGATTTTCAGTCCTTTTACTGGTGTGGACCACCATTCCTAAAAACTCATAAGAAGCAGCCTCTTTTGACCTTAACTAACCAAGACGCATCAATGAAACAAGCTGTGTCTACTGTGTTTGACAAGTCAATTCATCGATTGTGCATGTGGCATATCGTCAAAAAGATTCCTAAGAAGGTTTGTTAAGTTCCTTTATTCTTTTATTATTATTATTATTATTATTATTATTATTATTATTATTATTATTATTATTATTATTATTATTATTTTGTCTGTATTAGAAGCGTTTATATATATATATATATATATGCAATTACATACGCATCTCTTTTTGTTTTATTATATTTTTTTTCTAACATTTACAAATATACAGATATCATGTGAATTGGTAAATCCCGAAGATTTACGTAAATCGATCCACAAACTGGTCTGGAATTTGTTTATTACACCATCTGAGTTTGAAGAAAGATGGCGTCTTCTTATGAGCAACTTGAATCTGAGTGACAATAGCTGGTTGAATGAGATGTGTATAATATTCGTACACAATGGGTCCCTTGCTACTTCAGAGACATACCCATGTGTTGTTTAATGAAAACAACATCAAGGTGCGAGAGTTCTAATGCGTTGTTTAAAGTACATTCTAGTGGAACCAACACTTTAGTACACTTCCTGATGTGCTTTGACACAGCAATTGATGGACAACGTCAAAAGCAACGTATTGCTGAGTTTGAGAGTAACACAACAACACCGTCAATGCCTCAAAATGTTCCTATAGAAAGACACGCATTTGAACTATATACGCGTAAAATCTTTTTAGAATTGCAAAAGGAGATTTATAGAAGTATGTCAAAATGTTATATAGTTAATCGCGACGAACACGATGCGGTTAAGGTTTACAGCGTTGCCCACACCAACAAGCTTTACAAACTTGTCAATACATATGAGGTAATACTCTATGTTTGTCATTCTATACACGTATGCATTATACTACATCATCTTACACAATGTTTTTTGTTTGCATGTACATGATAATTACCTTAAAGTCATATAGTACACATGTGCAATATAACAGACTGTTACATATAACGTCATGTATTACACATATGCATTATTACAAACTGTTATACACAACATCGTGTAACACGCATATTCATAATATCAAACTGTATGTGCGGTCATTTTATATCAACATGTATTTACAACATTGTTTCAGCATTTTGTTAAGTATTTGTTTCCTGACTAATGACATGTTATGTTTGTTTTTACCGGTGTGTAGGTTACTCTCAATGTGTGTGATCAGACCGTGTCATGTACGTGTATGGGTTTTACACGCAACGGCTATTTGTGTAGGCATGTTTTCTGCGTGTTTAGATATAATCAGATTGAAAAGATACCCGTTCAATATCAGTCTATGCGATGGAATCGATACGTTCTTCCAAAAAAGGTTTATGATGTTTCACACAGATATTCGGCTGATAATGATCCAGAATCTGTAATTAGAAACGAGATTATAGATCTGATTGTCCAATGCGCTGACCGTTTAAGACGCAAACCTGACAAACTTTCTGCACTCTCTACACAAATCAAAGAAATAAGAGACAAAATATATGAAGAGTTTCCAGATGAACCTGAATGCAACAAGAAAAGTGCTATTATAAGTGATGTTATTGGTCAACCTGAAGTTGTTGATGTTACTGTTAATCCGCCTCAAGGCATCAGAAACAAAGGTTGTGGCACCAATAAGCGACTAATCGGCCCGGGTGAAAAGGCAGCAGTTAGATACAAAAGAAACCCAACCCCAAGGTTGTGTCGCACTTGCAACAAATATGTGTATGACCATGATTCGCGCAATTGTCATAAGATTCAAGTTGCAAAGGAGGCAGCGGCAGCTGCTGCAAAGGAGTCCGCATAATCTGCTGCTAAAAATTGTCGCTGTCGCGTCCGGATCTGGGAATTAAATTGTTGTCGCAATATAACACACGTGTTATATTGACACGTTTGAACATTATTATTTTTCCACATGTTTTTTGTTTAATTGCATTACGTGTCCTCGTTTTTTCACCAATAATACCGTGTGGTATACTATCATATGTGCGGATATTGCTACATGCATTATGAATTCATAATGACTAATTGCACTATACATTCAACACTCTTTTTTTTGCATTACACATGTGTATTACACTTTTTTTTGTACATACATTGTGACGCCTTTATAATAATAATAATAATAATAATAATAATAATAATAATAATAATACTTTTTCTACATGCATTTTGACTTTGTATTACAAATATGTAATATGTACATTTGAACTACACATTTGGTTCGTGTTCTGTTCCTTTTCCACTTTGTATTTGTTTTTTATATATATATAACAACGTGCATGTCATGTTATTGAATTAAACGCCCATTTTAAATTTTAGTTAAACATGACGCCTTCGGTTTTTTTTTAATTATATAATACATGTGTTAAACATCAATATAATGTGTTTGAGCATATTTAGTATGTACATTTATGTGTAAAAAAAAAATCTATTACTCGATACCAACGTTCAAAAGTAGTACACATGCTATTATAAACCATACGAATGTATGCATTCGACTACATCATATTACTATGTCTTTTCACACCCTTAATGGCCAACCCAACAAAATACCAACATCATACTAAACGGACAAAAAAAAAGAAAAATTTATGACAGACTAATAGATTGACTTCATTTTCTCCATTTAGCTCCTTGCATCATTCAGCACAACCTGCTTAAACACGTTCGCTTCCGATAGTAATATTCTCGCACCATACTTCATTCTTAGATTGCTTATTTGCGCTCGTTGATCCGACTCCTCGTTGTTGAAACTGCATTCAAATGGTTCATCTTTTCCTTTGTACATCTCCATATGACGCATGGCAAACACTCCGCAATCAGTAAAATTTTCTTTCGTTGCCCAGTCCAGCTCCTTTTTTTATGCACTTACATGTGGCATTTTATTTGCCATTGGATGTTGAACACGGTGCATGTAAACACACAATATATGCTTCTGTAACAACATTGCAAAAAAAAAAACAAAATAATAATAAAAAAATCAGTATCACAGTATAATAATTAAAACAATTGTATAACATATACGTAATACAACTTTATTTAACTTACTATTTTGTATGTTGTGCTCTTTGACGCGAACCTGCTGTTATCCTTTATCGACACCCAACTAGTTTTCTTATGCATGTTGTCTACCACTTCCAATGAAGACTTCCTAAGGTCAAAACACACCAAGTAGAAGTGACTTCTTTCCAGTACAGGAAACACAACTACATCATACGACTTGAGATCCATTTTGTCATTTTGCCCTTCCAACACTATTAGCAAATTTTTTTGGAACTTGTCTACTCTTTGGTCGGTCGTGACCATTCTATTGAGCATCGAGTTGCACAGTTAACATCATTAACAAACATGTCTTTTGTCAAATTTTTGATTTGTGTTTGTAAATATATGTGTGGTGTGTGTGTGTGTGTGTGTTATGTTTGTACTCACAATTGTTGATGTATAACAAAACAGTCTTCTAGGTGAATCTGGTCCTTTATATCTTTCTTGATAGTTTAACACTGCCGCCCAACAGTCTATTGTATCCGTGTATAGTTGTTTTCCCGGGACTAAGTTTGTCAACAGAAACGCCTTTGTCTCCAATCCATAACTTGTTGCAAATATTTCCTTGCTGTATAACGCAAATCGCATAAAAACGGTTGATTATACAACATACTTATACGCACATGTGCAACAGTTTGTACAATCATATCAACATCAATGTACCAAAAAAATTAATGCATGCGTGTAATAGTACTTACGTGAATAGTCTTTCAACTTCATCCTTTTCTGCTTCTATTTCTGCTGCCATTTTTTCCTCTTCAGTCAAATCTTTATCTTGACCATCAGATACATTTTTCCCCGTAACCACACGTTTTTGTTCTGCCTCTTTTTTATCTTGTGCGACTGTCATCAAATAAGTCCATACCAAATTCTCCTCGTCATTCATCTGTTCACTGATGTTTACTGGATGATGATCGTATAACTGATGCGTTCCTTCTCCGTCATGTTTATTGTTGCCAACACCTTTCTTGATATTATCTGACATTTTTTTAGTTTCTGCATCCGACTCTTGTGAGCTAATACCAAGATTGAAGGTTGGTGCTGAGATGTCCCCTTTTCCACTCTCTTGTATATTCCCCATATTGTCCATTTTCGCAATGATATCTTCTATATTTTCATCAAAAAATTGAGTCCATCCGTATTGAGTGGCATGAACTTTGATGTCCAATGACCCTTTGTATATTGAGTCGTACTTGTCCACGAATGTTTTTATTTCCTTGATATCTGGAAAAGCTAAATACGCGTCACATAAAGCCCTTTCCACGATTTTTTTTGTCCCTTGCTATGCAATCAAACAATGCATCCAGCTTTGACACGTGACCCTGTTGATATCAAATGCCAGTATATTATTTTAATACAAATATACATACCGATATGTAAACATGTATATAAACCTTTTTAAAGTCGTATGCGTGTTTGTTATATAACATGTTATATTACACGTATGCATTATAACAAGCTATGTGGTCATTCATCATGTAGCATAACGCGTTACACACACGCATTAAACAGACTGTGTGTACTACACATGTGCAATATAACAGCCTGCGTCAGCATTCAGTATATAACATATGTGCATTGTAACGTATCATATGCTCATTCATTATAATGCATAACATATTACACGTATGCATTATAACAACATGAACCAACATTCATTATATAACACATGTGCATTATAAAAATATTCAAAACATACCGTCAAATCATTTGGCTTAAAATTATAATGCATATCGTATTACACATATGCATTATAACAACTTGAATCAGCATTCATTATATAGCACATGTGCATGATAAAAAGATTCAAAACATACCGTCAAATCATTTGGTTTAAACAGGTCATCTGAAAGCTTGATGTCACTTCCATCATATCCTGTTCCGTGTTGATTGTGCGTGAATTTATCTTTCCTTTCACTGCCAACTTCATCTTCGTTTACGTCCAAGTATAGATCTCTCAATTCTCCCATGCCGAAACCTCCACTATCCATCTCAATCTTTTCCCGTGACCGCAATTTATCAAGTGTCCAAAATCTTATTGGGCTTATTTGACGGTCCACGTTCAATGGCGGTACATTAACTCGATCCATGTACAACAGCTGCATGTTTATTACAATTTTAACAAGTCAGATATTATTTTTTTTAAATTTAATTGTTATTACACATGCGTTATACAATACATACCGTTAGAATCGTCAATGCGCCAGTGAAGTAAGATTTCTTGTCACGTCTTCTCCATCCATTTTTACATTTCTTCATTGAGCTTATGATATACGAACACCAATTTATGTCTCCAAGATCTATATCGTCTCTAACATGATGTATGAAGTTAAGGTCGCACTTCCCTTGATCTTGAACTTCAACGATTGAGCTCATGAACAACATCAAAAAGTTTATCTTGAACATTATCCCGTCATCATCGCCGTTTCTTTCAATCATGGCTGCTACTTCAGAAGGCGCCACATAACTCCCAGGATACATCTCTTTCCATTGCTTAGCAATCCCAACAAAATTCTTCTTGTATTCAAACGACTCCAACTCGATCCCACTGTTGGGTATTCCCAACAGTTGGTGTATTGTATCGTTATCAATGTTTATATTGACATTTCCTAGATCAATCACCATGTTTTCCGGGTCAAATCTGTCAACGACAAAATGGCCCAGTTTCGAAGGTATTCCGTCCACTTGAATTGTGAAAATTTTTCCAAAACCAATGCTTTTTATAGCATCTCGTTGCTTATTTGTCATCTTTTTCACTGCTAAACTCAGCTGATGCGGGGACGCGCGTGTTCGCAACGAAAACCAGTCAGCGTTCTTTTTTGCGTTGTTCTTTATTTTTGCTTTCCTTGTCCCGCCTGGCTTCTTTCTCTTCTTTGTTACATTCTTCTTTTTATTTCCTTCGCCGTATGCATCTAAAAAATAAGATATATGTGTACTTATTACGTGTATATAATATTAATAATGCGTACATGTGATGAACGTAATTTTTGACGAATTGTACCCTTTGATTCGTCATCAGTGTTGTAAACAACTATATTTGTATGGACCGATTTTCTAGATCCCAACTTCCTGACAATAGCTGATAATACGCAAAATAAACACGAGAAAAAGTTATCATCTAAAACATTTGTTGTGTAATACTTATGTACTGCACATGTGCTATACATAAATTAAAACCACGCAAACATATATCATTCACGATTTTTTAATGTGTAATACATCATGTATTGCACATATGGTATACAAAAAAAATTAAAAAAATGTGAACGACTATCATTTAAATTACGTTTATGTGTAGTGCGTTATGTATTGCACACATATGTATTGCCTACATATGTGCTATACATGATATGACCATATAAATACAATCAGATGCAAGATGTATAACCTGTGTTGCTAGTTTTAATATCTTCGTTTATTGTAACCTTGCGCCGTGATATTGCTTGTTTTTTTGGTTTGTTGCCTTTGACTTCGTTATCTGTAAACCCATGACATTGACAAAAAAGGCTTAATTAACAAATCTTTAAAGAGTGGTGTCATTAAAGAAACCAAATACATTGTGTATGTTCGCTTTATTATACAACACAACACATATGTTTCTTACTGATGCCAGCTTCAGCAGTGTCAACATCTTTTGCCTGTTGTTTTTTATGTTTTAACACCAACTTATTTTTCATGCTTCCATCTGTACGCGCAATATACGGATAAACTAATTCATAATATTTAACAAATAATTAAAATGAAAAAAAAATACAATTAACCAAATATAATCATTTTTAGGGTAACACGTTTATATAATGCCTCTTACCGATGTCATCATCATCTTGCACTTTTGTGTTACATTTTTTTGTGTCGTGCCTACTTTTTGGGTTGTACACGACCTTCAATTTTTTGCATGCTGCGAACATGAAGCGCGTGTTAAATAAAACAAAAATATATATGTATTTTACATTTTGGTACAGTGTATTGTTATAAGGATCAATATAGTACAGTGTGTTTGTAGTATGTTTACCATGTTTGGTTGTTTTGTTTACTGCATTCATGTCGGTATGACTATTGTCATCTTTTTTGTTTCCATCCAGCTTAACCTTCATTTGTTAGTCTGCACATGTGTAATACGATTACATTTTTTATACATACAACTAAATATATGCATATACGCAATACGTTTACATATATGTCACGCGTGTGCATTACATGTGAATTACACGTGTGCAGTACGTACAATTGTGATATAGATTATGTGTTATGCAATGCAGACATAACAGTAATATTACACGTGCGTAATAAATAACATACAATGTATTTTACAATGCACGCGTGTTATATAACTGCATATGTTCAGGATATCCCAATTTGCAATTTTACAACACGCTTGTGTCATACACTACAAACATACCAGTAATATCACACATGTGTCATACATGCCATACAATGTGTTGTTATACACTACAAATATAACAGTATCGTTACACGTGTGTAATACATGACATTCAATATATTTTTTACAACACATGTGTGTTATACACTACAAACATGACAACACTATTACACATGTGTAATATATAACATACATACATTTGCATAACATAACATTGCAATTACACGTGTTATGTAATACACATCTATACACTATACATTATACATACATTTTATTCAACACACGTGTTATGCACTATACATACATCGTATTACCATTACACATGTGCTATACACTACACATACATATTATACAACACATGTGTGCTATACACTACACACATGACAAACACTATTACACATGTGTAATATATAACATACATACATTTGCATAACATAACATTACCATTACACATGTGCTATACACTATACATATATTTTATACAACACGTGTGTTATGTAATACATGTACATCACATTATTATTACATATGCGCTATACACGTCATACAAATATTACATTTGTGCATTATATACAAATAATGTCATACAGTACGCTTGGGTAGTTATTACAACTGACAAATCATGATCTTGTTTGAAACTGCATTTAACTTGTTTCTATTTCAGTACATTGAACAATACCGTTTGAAAATACATTGAACTGTTGATTCGCACAAAACGCCTAATAAATCGACTTAATAAGAGTATAAATCGACTTAATGCAAGAGAGACAGGATGAATAAGAGACGAAACCTGATGTTGATGATTGATTGCTTGATGGATCAGTATATTTGATTCATATGAACGATTGTTTTGCTCGTTATCGTGTTATTTGGAATGATCGGTATAAACCCTAGTTATCGCCGTAGAGAGGAAAGAGGTGTGTTTTGGAAGTTATGAAAGGATTAGGAAGATACATTTTTTCTAATTCCCCAAAATACCCCTCCTTGTTAAAATCCCATATATTTGTTGTTGTCTTTAATCATTCAATCTCAGCCATCCATCTACTAAGATCAATGGCTATTATTTAGTTCTCGAGTTCTCTCAATAAAATGAGTTCTCTATTGAATCATCCCCTATATATATATATATAGGGTAGGGATCCTAAGACAAGCAACCCCTATATGAGAAATGAGAACTCAGAGAACCATTCTAGACCACACATTTTTAAGGCAATTTTTTTGGGAATATTTCATATAACTAGTGGGGAACCCGCGCGTTGCGGCGGAGTCGATAATACGGGGAGGGAACATAACTCAAACCTTATCTAATATTGTTTGGATGGTTACAGTGTTAAAACGAGGTTGACAGTCTTGTAATCTTGTTGCGTAAAAAAGACAACCATCTAATATAAATAAAAGTAGCAACACATAATAAAAATATAAATAGAGACAAAAAGGGAAAAGAACATGAGGTCATTCCAACCCCCACATGCTCAGTTTGTTGCATCGGACTATAAGGAATTAGCCCAAAGGAAGTGGTGTTCTTTTCATTTTGATCACTTGCAGTCTTGTTTCTGTAGTAACCAGATAAATAAATTCAAAAAACTTCTCATGTTATCTTGAAATGTTACACATTTGTGATCACAAAATCTTGATTCTGTGACATCAGAATTTAAAAGCAAAAAAAAAAGCGCCTCATTTGTGCGCCTATGATTCATAAATTTTGTCTCTTATCTGAAATACCCACAAATATAGACGATCAGACCCGTGTTGATGCATAATACGTCAAATAATAGATTCAGGAAAAAAACGGGTCAAATGGGTTGAAAGCATTGTATAAAATTTACGTTTATCAAAGAAGTTTGAGACAATTTTATAAAATAGTAATACGATTTATCGAGTAGGACACTAAGGAAAGACGAGTACCTTACCAAGTTGGCATCAGGAAGTTCTCTAACAGCTTCATCAACGTTTTTTGCAGTAGCTTTTACCTCACGGGGGAAAAAAAAAAGAAAACCTTGCACTAAGAGTTTTTATTAGTAAATAAAATCACATCATTAAGGCTCTTTTTTCTTTTTTTCCTCGTTTTGGATAAACAAAGTGAGTAATATATATATATATATATATATATATATAGGGTGAGGTTAGGCTACAAAAGATGTGTTTTGTGAGAAGGGTTAGAAATAATTGTGACCGTTAGATCATATTGATGGATGGTTAAGATTAAATGGATGGCAAAGTTGTAAATTATGTTATAATCTAATTAATAAATTAAGGCTTGTGATGGTATAGTTGTCAAAACACCAAAAAATTTATTAAATACCTCCTTGATTTAAGGAGTCTCTCTCTTTGTTATTTATGGTTGTTCCCCCTCTACCCTCCTCTCTCTCTTGAAAAAAAAAATCATCTTTAAAAGTGCTAAACTCCACAACCTCTTGAACAACACCATCATCGTTCAACTTTAAACACCCCTTACATCCATATGGTTGTCCACATTCTCCAACACTCTCCACTAGTCAAAACACCCTTAAAGAAATCATGACCCCTTGATCTTATCCAAACACATTCCTAAACGTCTCTTTTTTGTTTTTTTTAACAAATCTCTTAACCCCTTTAAATGGAGTTTTACCATACAACTAGTTCAACTAGTGTGTTTTAACAATTTTAAGTTTTACAACACTGATGGAGTTGTATTTGTATGGTTTAAACACATACAGATGTGTTTCTATAACATTGATGTGCTTTACATAATAACATGTTTTTATGTTTAACACATGTTTTTCTGTTTACAGAGATGTGTTCATAATGGCGTATGTGTCTTAATGTTTACCAAGATGTGTTCATTGTGTCGTATGTGTTTTAATAAAAAAGAACATGTTTTTTTGTTTAAACACACATCTGGTGTACACATATGCATATGTGTTTTACCAATAAAAACAACAATACGGTTTTATCATTGTAAGCCCACACAAATGTGTTTAAACACATAAAGATGTTTATTTGTTTAAAGATAAAGCATCTGGTGGACAAATAAAAAATGGTTTGGAATTTAACAAACAAAGTTATCGAAAATAGTAAAATTAATATCCCTAAGGCATTTGTGTGGTAACAGCATCAAATAAAAAAGGGTTTAGAAGTCAACAAACAAAATTATCGAAAATATTAAAATTAATATCCCTACAATCACTCATTAATTAAAAAAAGATTTAAATTTAATAAGTTAATTATTTGTGTATAATTACCTTTGTATCTTTTATCTTAGTGTCACTTGTCATCATGAGAGTCTTTCTCACCCTTCTCACAATATTAACCTTTTGTATGGGAACTCTTATCTATATATATATATATAAAAGAAGAGTTCATTAATACAGCAGCAAATAATAGTAGCACTTTTCTAGATCGATGGGATAAAAGAAATCCAACAAATAAAGAAAACATCAACACTTCATAGTAATGGCACTTTCTTATGGTCTTAAGTTTGAAGTAACTTGTTTACTTTGGAGATGACAACATTGGTTGCACACATATCAAGAAAAACCACACCTGTAGTAAAGCAATTTTGACAAGTTCTCTAACTTCATGATTTTTTCCCTCATGAACCTACATTTAATTCAAAAGAAAAAAAATTACCTAGGTTCTTGTTGTGTATCAATCATAATACGTGTTGGTTAGAACAAAAGACAATAATTTAACATTTCTACACAAAAAGAGGATAGTATATGCCTCAGTCTACTGTTTTAACTACCAAAATTCAATGAATTACCACAATACGAAGGCGGGATCTTGTTTTATCAGGTTGTTGAGGTAGGAATTCCACAACATCAGGGGTGTAATGAACACCATCAATTACTCTTCCCTCACTAATTGTTATCAAGTGTCGTTTGTGTAGTGTTCCATCAACTGTTGCAATGTACCTTAGAGCCATAAAATAAGATGCATAATACTTAGAGCTTTTTGATTACAGAAAACAATTGCAAGATAACCAGATGGAATCTTACTCCTTGGATAAACCAAATGCAAGCTTAAATTATTGCAAGTCATTATTTTATTCATTAACATGCCTTTTTTCCTTGAAAATAGTGATATATTATCTTAGAACCACACACATAACTTAATAATTTTGTTTGGCAACATGCAGATTTCGTGGATAGCATTTAGAAATAACATTAAATTGAGATTAAATTTGATCCAGTTCCTATCTTTTTTTAGATGTTGAAAGATGCAATTCAACAACACTTTTCAAATGAATAAGAAATGCTTTATAATGTATTAAAAATCCGGTTGTAGGCAACAGACAACAACGGTACTTTCCAGCCTGCTAGCATCAATCGATAAAAAATAAAACCACTCCAATTATATATAAAAGAAAACATAAAACCCTAAATCTTGAAGAATCAGATTGTAATGTCAATTAGAAATACCTTTGACCTTTTGCTTGCACGTAGTGAAGAAGATGATGTAACAACAAACAAATCTTCTACTTCAATTTCCCTTTGGATGCTCAACATGAAAGCTCAATCGGTGTGGGCAAGTTAAAGCCTTCACGCTGGGAAATA
This sequence comes from Ambrosia artemisiifolia, assembly GCA_032199755.1. Classification (NCBI taxonomy): domain Eukaryota; kingdom Viridiplantae; phylum Streptophyta; class Magnoliopsida; order Asterales; family Asteraceae; genus Ambrosia; species Ambrosia artemisiifolia. The sequence continues at coordinate 32,775,632 of CM063514.1, read as the reverse complement.
TGAAAGGTTTAAAACAGAGATTGTTAGTTAAATGCTCAAGAGTATGGCAATATGAAAGGATCAAAGCTTGAATATTAATGACATTATAATGTATTAAACATCCGGTTCAAGGGTAATCAAGGAATGAATTGTAGTGTACCATGTTGTGAAATAACCAATTGTGAAGTAGGCATGAGGGAGCTCAACGGATGGAGGGATTTATGGCATATTGATTGAGAAAGGCCTTTGGTGTGCTTGTGGAGTTAATTCACTCAAATACTAACTTATTTAGTCAACTAAGGTGTTAAATTTGTGCAAAATTCCCTTTTTACACTTTCTCAAATGTTTTTAAGGATTGTACCATAAGTATATAAACTTGTAATTACTTAACTTTTATCGGCATCCTTCCTTCATGCATTATATATAGATAGATATATAGATAGTAATCAAGTTTTGGTAATATTCTAACTAAGTCACTCATAAAGTCATTGAAGTGTGTTTTATGTTTCAATCTTATATAATTTACCTGAATTAGGTAAACTATCTTATATGAAATATATTTAGTTTTTCTTTTAAAAATACATGATGACACAATTAGCTAAACAAATCAAATCGATAAATATATATACAAGAATTGATGTTTGCTGACATGGCCTTCAATGGTGGCCTCAACCCTCCCTTGAATGTGCCACATGGCTTCTTGTGGGAAGTTTTAAAAAATTAAAATAAACAAGGTAATTATATATAATGTCTTTTTTTTCCTCCCCTCATCACAAACCCTAAAACAAAACTCTCATCTCACCTCTCCCCGTCCTCTTCCTCTCCAATCGCCGCCACCTCCACCATCACTCTCCGCCTCCGCCACCTCCTCCTCTCTCCGTCATCACCACGACCTCCACCACCACTCGAGTAGCCGTCACGAAACAAAACAAGACGCTGAACAAGGGTTTAAGCGAAAACCTTAGACGTTGACTGCTGCTTGGCCGGATTCTCCTTAGCAATCGCCTCCAACGCTTTTATAATCATAACTACACTCATGCCTATCACTATACCTATGCTCCGGGCAAAACAAATCCCCACACCGGAACTGAAACCCGGTCAACCTGACCCATTTCCTGCATCCGGAGCACTGACTCACCTCCTTCCTCTTCACCTCCTTCAACTCTTCTTCTACACACACAACCGTCCGAACTAACACCAGATCGTCACGATGAGACGGTGACGTCAGCGAGGTGGACTTGGTATGGTTATGATGTGACGTCGTTTTGGTGGTGAAGCAGCTCTGACACATGTTATTAGTGGCGGGAGTTCCGACGACGCCGCAGTTGTTGATGCAGAGAGATATTAGGGGTTCTGGTACAGGCTTGAATTTTGTTTCTTCTTTTTCTGTTCTGTGATACATATGTGTATATTACATTTTCAGCTATACATATGTGTATATTTCAGTTAGTTATACTTATGTGTATATTGGATTATACATATGTGTATATTCCAATTATACACATGTGTATATTGAAAAAAAATAAAAATTAAATTTCCTGCAAATAAAGCAGCGATTAAAGCAAAAAAAAAAAAATTAGCCTTAGAGAAATTAGTGGTCTAGAATGGTCCTCTCAGTTCTCAATTTGGGAAAAGGTTCTCATTTGAACCAAATCCTATGTCACACCCTCAAATTTCCACAAGCGGAGTTCTACCGCTTGGCGTGTGACACACCAGGATCCAAGTCAACGGTCACAATAAACGACGTCTAAATGTAAAACATACGTAAATAAAACCATGCATAAGATTTAAAACCAACATCTGAAGGTGCGGAAGCATTTAAAGTTTACAAGTCATGAGTAAATAAAGACATGAGTTCAAAAGTTTAACATCAAAAGACATGCATAATGACCCTAGACGCGAGTACGACTCCAGTGCGACTCCGTGCGCCTAGCTGACAGCTGCTACCTTAGCGACCTGAGAAAACATGCTAAAAGAGTCAACATATAATGCTGGTGAGTTCACAGGTTTTATTTAAACGTTTAAAACAATCCTTTGAATACCGTTACTGTTGCTGTTACTACTATGCTTATGAGAACGCTAGCTAGGCGTTAAGTGATATTACTACTACGGGTGAAACCACTGCTGACTGTGTTGTTACTGCGTAACTGTGTGACCCTTAATTCCAGACTACCGTCATCCCCGGTAGGCCCTGTGTGTTTAGAGACAATATGCACCCGCCCGGCCTCTAGCCGTCGAGTGGGGTTTGTCAGTTCCCAATAGCGCTATCCACATTTCCCAGCCATATACCCATGTTAGTGGTTTCTAAGGGATTTTAGATGAACCGTATAGTAATAAGATGTGAGCCATAGTATAACATGAAAATGTGTGATAAAAGAGTTTGAGCATGTTTCTCCCCCGAAAACGAAAACAGTAAAGAGTAGGGCCGTGAACTCACCTTAGGTTGCGTCTTCCGTTAATGAGTAAACCGTTATGTGATATGATAGCCCCAACTAGTGGCGACCTATCATAAGATGTGTGTAAAGTTAGACTAATAACTCGTTGGGTTCATTAGTCCCTAATGTCCAGTCCATGACCATTATATGTTTGAAAACGCGTTTGACTGACAACCAGACTACATGAGACAAGACTCGACATCCCATTGGTGACCCGACATCCCACGTGTTCATCTCATACACTAAAACATACAAATCATGCAACCAATACTTAACACGTGTTAGAGTTCAACGAGTCTAACATATAGATCAAATAACGCACAAATAAGTCCGAGCACTATGTTACTAGGCATGTTACGGGGTTTCTAGCATGTTCCTAGGTGTCAAATCGGGTCTCAAAATGCCAAAATACACTTACAACAGCAGTACGTGCGATTAGGAAAAGTCAACTAGTGATTAGGAAAAGTCAACTAGTGATTAGGAGCTATAAGACATGCAATTCAGAGTTTAACTAGTGATTAGGAGCTATAAGACATGCAATTCAGAGTTTAACTAGTGATTAGGAGCTATAAGACATGCAATTCAGAGTTTAACTAGTGATTAGGAGCTATAAGACATGCAATTCAGAGTTTAACTAGTGATTAGGAGCTATAAGACATGCATATAGGCGATTAGCATTGCAATTGCATGGTGGGAGGGCGATTAGGCTCCCTAATCGCCTATAGATCATGTGATTAGGGGCCAATCGCCTATGTTGTTCTGTTCCGCCTTTTTCGCGCGTTTAACCCTCCAAATCAGATCCGAAACATGTGTAAACACCCAATATCAATCATAACACATTAACAAACATGTTTCAAGCAAAACCCCTAAGTTATCATCATTCTAACAGTCCCGAATGTGAGCGTTTCCCAAAAATAGTAAGCTTAACATGTAAACATCACATCAACATGCAAAAACTTGCCCTAAATAGCAAATATCCAGATTTCATCACGTAACAACGTTTTCCGATAGTATCCTACTGCTCTAGCATCATCCCAAAGCAAACCCTAACATCATATAACCAACAAAACACCTCATAACATCCTTAATCATTCAAACCCATTCAAATGGGTCAAAATACCAAACATCAACAATACACAACCATGGACCTCCAAACTCCTAGGACATCATCATACTAACTCATACCAGCTAAAAACACCTTAATAACACAAGAACAATCATGTTTCAATCATAAAAATCCTACCTTTATTCACATACAACGCATATAACATGCATAAGGGTTTGGGTTTGTTTAAAAACGGTTTTTAATAGATTTTCAAAGACACAATAGTTTAGAAATCAGGTCTGGACCTTTAGGGAACAAAACATAATCATTCAAAGGTTTGGGAATGAAGAACACACCTTGGATTTAGGAGAAAATGATATGTAAAGCTTGGAAATGTGTGTATTGATGTAAAAACGAGTTCCAGAGGGTGTTTGTGAGTTGGGATAGGTTATGGGACGGCTAGGGTTGCACAAATGGTGTTTTAGAGGTCAAGGGTGGTATTTATAGGCGTTTCTAGTCGTCACATACAAGTCAGCGCGATTACGCAGAGTCTATAGGCGATTAGGGCTGCTAATCGCTAGTAACTACTAGCGATTAGCCCCCAATCGCCCTCAAGGACCTCCCAATCGCCCCTTTATAGGCGATTAGGGCTGCCCCTGGTGGCCTAATCGCCTGCAGCCCCTGTGTCTGGGTTTTTGGCGCGTTAAACCCTATTTTAACATATATAAACACGTTTTCACATACCGATAAGTCACATAATGATTATAAACACGTATTTCATGAAAACAAACACGTTCACACTTGTTCACCAATTCCCGGGACTCGAGACCTGTGTGTGTTAAAACCCCAATGATGCACGACTCGACTCGACTGACCCTGTCATGTGTAATGTATGCACATCATCCCCCTGTTGAAAGAATTTTCGTCCCGAAAATTTCCCGAAGTCGAAGAGAAAGAGACAAGTAAGAAGAAAAATTTTCTGGGTCGTCACATCCTATATATATGGTAGAGATCCTGTAGGAAAATAGGTTTTTGTGAGAAGTATGAGAAAGATTAAAAAGTAATATGTATGCATCACTTTTGGACTTATATCATGATGTTTGAATTGTTTTGCCTAGAAATCACCAAACATAACAATTAAAACCCGAAACCAATGTAGTTTAGGCTTAAAACACCATGCGAAGAACATTAAGCTGTGTGTTTCGCAGTGTGTTTTATTAGTGTTATAAATTTAATGATTATAATACATTGCATTGCGTTTTAAATTATTGTGTTTAGTATTTTTCAAGCCAAAACAACCCAAAACATCATTCCTAAATCCAAAACTAGATGGCTACATATCAATTCCTAAACCTTCTCACACTTCTCATGAAAACCAATTTTCCTACTGGATCTTATATATATATATATATATAGTGGAGAGTTCAAATGAGAATAAATCTTTTTGTAAGAAGAAAAAGAAGAAATTTCAACCAATAGAAATCTTCTATTTAATAGTTGTATTTAATGTTAAATAAATTTTAAAGTTTTTTGTAACTCCCATAAACTAGTTTAATAAATGAAGTCATAATTCTTTTTCAAATATATATATCTTTAAAGCAATGATAATTTATAGTGAAAGACAAATTTCGGTATGTGTAGGATGAATTTCTACATATGTAGGATAAACCTAATGATAATTTCAATATGTGTAGGATAAAAGTATAATAATTTCGATGTGTGTAGGATGAAGTTTGATATGTGTAGCACAAGTTTTGATATGTGTAAGCTACAATATTTAAAACTAATTAATTGAATAATTAATGTGAAATGAGTTTAAGTATTTAATGTTATTTCTTCTTTTTCTTCTCTAATTAAAATTCTTCTCAAATGATCATCCCCATATATATATATATAGGGAAAGGATATTTTGAAAACCCACTTGAGTTGAGAAAACCTTTGAAAACCCATGTAAAAAACCATTATTTTTTTTGAAAAAAATAATCAATGTAAAATACATGTTTTTAAGCATTTTGGGCAAAAAAAATAACAAAAGCGCCGATGGGATTTTTTTTTTAAAAAATAAACAAAGTTGCTAAAAAAACATATGTTTTCAACTATTTACCTATGTTTTTAGCAACTTTTTTTTTACATGGGTTTTTGAAGGTTTTCTCAACTCAAGCGGGTTTTCATTTTATAATTGACCTATATATATATATATATATATATCTATATATATATATATAGGGTAGGTTTCTAAGACAAGCAACCCCTATATGAGAACTGAGAGAACCATTCTGGACCACACATTTTTAAGGCAAATTTTTTAGGAATATTTCATATAATAGTAATCAAGTTTATGTAATATTCTAATTAAGTCACTCATAAATTTTTTTGTTCTAATTAAGTAATTGGAGTGTGTTTTATGTTTCAATCTTATAAATATGACCTGAATCAGGTAAACTATCTTATATGAAATATATTTAGTTTTTCTTTTAAAAAAACATGATGACACAATTAGTTAAACAAATCAAATCTATCTATCTATACTTTCAATAGGAGAGTTGTGAGTGACGTCAGAAAGCTGACGTGTCAACAGCTTAGGCAGGCCACCAATGCTTGCGTGATGCAAAACCTGACGTCACTAACCCCCTTAAAATATTCACAAATAATACGTGGGCCACGTTAAAGCACCGCTGCTGAGTTTAAATACATCTGTTTCGTACCGAGTTGCCTAAACAGCGGTAAGAATCCCACTTGCCTCAACAGAGTTTTGAAGGAGTGTTGGTTTTAAATTTGAGCTCCAAATTGAAATTCAAATTTCAAACTCGACACCCCATTCCACAACTATATAAAGGCATCATATGTCCCTCTTTTTTCTCTCAGACAATTATTAAATCCCTCCCATAATTTTTAAACCGTAACAGCTGCTTCTTTCACAGTCAAGTTCATGTTGAAGGATTCAACTATCAGGTAAACTAATTCCAACCGATCATATCAATAAGAATAAAATTTATGCGTTTTGCTTTTTCAGTGAGCCTCAAACTTTTGTCTCCTTAATCAGCAACCAGATTATTTACCTTCAAAAAGGTTCCACTTTGGAAGATTCTTACAATCAAAGGAAAATATGCGTCATACGATTACCAACGGTTGTAAATCGGCAGCGTCAAACTCAGAATGGGTATGTGTTTACCTTTTTCAAGGCATATATTCAAGGGTTTAATGCGTGTTAATCTTTTTCTATTTAGCATGTGTGTTTGATTAATTTGAGTGATGCTTGATTTAGTGTTTCTGTCAATATTTGACCGTTAACAGATAGAGGCGTTAGCTTATGCACTCGGGAGTCTTTCTAGATTGCAATTATGCTCTTACGCCACTATGCTTATCTTTTGAGGAAGTCGTATGCGTCTACTTCCGCTTTTGTGGTTCCCGCGGTTGTGCTTATCAACAGGTATGTTTGTTGAAATTGTTATTTGTTCACTGTTTTTTTTTTCAAGGCTTGTAGTTGGAGCATAACCGTGAATGTTTTTTTTTCTGTTCAAGGTTTGTCTTTTTGAGATTCTTTACAGCGAAAGAGACAAATATGTGTTCAAGACTGCTGCGTGTATAAAGACATGTTATATTCAAAGTTGGTTTGAATGTATTAGCTGCGTCAGTTTCAAGTTTTTCGAAGATTAGTAAAAGAATTATTTTCATTCTGTTATTGGTTTTCTTTAATATATGTATATGTTCAAAACATCTTTGTAAATATTCTGTAGTATATTTTGTAGTATAAACATGAAATTGTGTTTGAGATGTTTTCTTAAGATCTGTTGAGAAGTAAACAGATGTTGTAAAACAGATCTTCCCACTAAAGTATAATAAGTCTTCATTAAAAACATAAATTACACGTTTTATAGATGCTGATATTTTTGTAGAATTTTTATTGGTACAAATTATATGTTAATTTTTTAGAGTTATACTTTTTTGATAAATAAATATGTAACTAAAAAATATACGTGTAAATAAATATGTTAATTTTTTAGAGGTATAATATGTGTTAATCTATACCTTCAGTAAATAAATATGTTAACTTTTATTTGTACCAATCAATAGAAATATGTACATATTCATTTTTGATAAATAAATATGTAACTAAAAAATATAAAGTTTCTTAGAAATTCGAATTTCAAGGTAATGATTATTACTGAAAGTCAATAACCCTAAAATGCTATAATGATCAGTATACAGCTCATCAACCTAGATTGAAACTTGCAAAATACGGTGGTAATTAATGTAGATGTAAATATTTTTTTTACTATTATAAAACAACTAAAAAGAGTTAATGGATGACAGTTGTTTGAAAACATCGGTTTCCAAGTCGTTATATTACACGTACCTTTGAACATAGAATAGGTTTTAATATGAAGTTTATTACTATGTAATTGTACCTAATGGTAGATGTAAATATTTTTTTTACTATTATAAAACAACTAAAAAAAAGTTACCATAAATTTACATTTTTTAAAAATATTTTAAAATTAAATATTAGAACAGCTGTTATGAAAGACCTGTCAGCTGATACGAAACTGAAATTCCTAACTTTAGATTTTTCCAATATATATTTAAAACATTAGTATATCTTTAAGAATATACAACGAAATATTATTTAGTTTATGTATAATAAGTCTTCATTAAAAATATTTTAGTATATCTTCAATAAAAGACTCCAAATCATTTGTAAGAATAATAGTTTTAATCGTTTACTTAACATAAATATAATAATGTGTAAATTTATGTTATCTTTCCATCTAGATCCTTCATCTCTACAGTGGCTATCAAAGACTTTTAGGACTGTGCGGACTGTTGTAATTATTATGAATTTGAAAACACTGATTTAATTTAAATTTATAGTTATTTGGTTAGATATTAATTGCAAGTTAAGTTTTACAGAGTCTGTATTAAAATTCTGGTTACATCATCCTTGACTTCAAAATTGTAATCGATTACAGTTGTTTGAAAACATCTGTTTGTGGGTCGGTAAATTACACATACCTTTGAATTTAGAATAGGTTTCAATATGAAGTTTATTACTATGTAATTGAAACTAATGATAATATTCATATTAATAATATAAAACATAATACATTGTAAATAAAAAATATTATTAGACATTGTTAATAAAAAATATTAATACATGTTTATGATTTGTTGTTGATAAACATTACGAAACAGATCGTTATAATTACCTAAATGAGTGGAAAGTAATTATTGAAATTACTTTCTTTAAAATATTGTTTACAATGATGAAATTTTTTATTTTTTGGAAACTAAATATTCAATTTACTTTCTTTAAACAATAGTTTTAATTTTTTAATTAATATATAAAAATAATAATGTGTAAATTTACGTAATTTTTCCATCTAGATCCTTCATCTCTACGGTGGCCATCAAAGACTTTTAGGGCTGTGCGGACTGTTTGTAATTATTATGAATTTGAAAATAATGATAATACTCATATTAATAATTTAAAACATAATACATTGTCAATAAAAAATATTATTACACTTACAATAAAAGACTCCAAATCATTTAACAACAATAGTTTTAATCGATTAATTAATATAAAAATAATAATGTGCAAATTTATGTTATTTTTCCATCTAGATCCTTCATGTCTACAGTGGCTATCAAAGACTTTTAGGGCTGTGTGAACTGTTGTAATTATTATGAATTTGAAAACACTGATTTAATTTAAATTTATATTTATTTGGTTAGATAATGATTCCAAGTTAACTTTTACAGAGTCTGTTTTAAAATTCTGGTTACATCATCCTTGACTTCAAAATTGTAATGGATTACAGTTGTTTGAAAACATCTGTTTGTAGGTCGGCAAATTACACATACCTTTGAACATAGAATAGGTTTCAATATGAAGTTTATTACTATGTAATTGAAACTAATGATAATATTCATATTAATAATTTAAAACATAATACATTGTAAATAAAAAATATTATTAGACATTGTTAATAAAAAATATTAATACATGTTTATGAATTGTTGTTGATAAACATTATCAAACAGATCGTTATAATAACCTAAATGAGTGGAAAGTAAGTATTCAAATTACTTTCTTTAAAATATTAGTTACAATGATGAAATTTTAGATTTTTTGGAAACTAAATATTCAATTTACTTTCTTTAAACAATAGTTTTAATTGTTTAATTAATATATAAAAATAATAATGTGTAAATTTACGTAATCTTTCCATCTAAATCCTTCATCTCTGCGGTTGCCATCAAAGAGTTTTAGGGTTGTGCGAACTGTTTGCAATTATTATGAATTTGAAAATAATGATAATACTCATATTAATAATTTAAAACATAATACATTGTCAATAAAAATATTATTACACATTGTGAATAAAAATGGTAACGTTTTTTTGTTGTTAAAAATAAGTACATTTGGCATTAATTGCAGCTGTATTTTCTGTCTGATTTCATCTACATAGTTCAGGTGTAGATTGTCCAGCAAAGACTTTTAGGGGTCTAGCGACTGTTACTAATTATGAATTTGAAAAGACTGGTGTAATTTAAATTCATAGTTATTTTTTTTATATTCATTAAAAAGTCTGTTTTAAAAATGTAGGTTGTATTATCCTTTAGTAGATAATTGTAATTGATTACAGTTGTATATCAACATCTGTTGTCAAGTAATCAAATGTTTTATTATTATTTCGTTGTATGAGTAAAGTTTATGTCATTGGTTAAAAAAGTCTGTCATGTAATAATAAATGTAGTTATTAATTGTAGTACGTATATATCTATTTTCCCAGTCTATAAAAGGCGAAGATGTCTTCATTTCAGTTTGCAAGCTTCTAATACTATTCACAAGTAAACCAACCATCTATACCTTCAGCATATAATGTTATTTCATTTAAATTACGTACCCTTAGTCTTCTCTAAAATTGTGAGTTTGAAAAAAAAAATGTATTGGCAATAACCGGTTGCTAATGAAGTCTGAATTGATGTTGCCTGATGATTATTCCAATCAAAGGAAAATATTAGCTATTTTGTTATAATAAGGAAGCATGTCCAAAATGTGATGGGTCTCTATTTAAATAATATGTCTCTAATTTTTCCGCTACTTAGAGCCATATTATTGTATATGTTTCCTTTTTTAGAGCTTATAGTCTTGTGGTTTTGTTTTGTTTTGTTTCAGCTGTGTTTTGCATTTTTGTTTTTGTTTTATAGAAGAGATGTTTTAGTTTGTATTAGTTCTCTTTTGCTGTCGTATTGGAGTTTTTTATTAGAGCACTTCTATTTTGTATATTTGTAAGCATTTTTCGTTTTGTGGTGTTGCGGCTGTATTTTGTATTTTTGTATGTTTTTTTATTCTGCTATTGTAAGTAAAATTATGCAATTGGAATGATGAGTTTTATTGGTATACCTTTTTTCATTACGGTTGTTTTGACAAATTACAGTTGCTGTTGTGAATGTTGATACACTGTTTTGTATATATATGGTGTGAATAGAAAATAACTTTCAACACGGTATGCTACATGTATTATACGCTTTACGGAGTGACGTTTAAATTGCAAGTGTATACATTTTACAGCTGCCACATGTAAATATAGTTTTTCATCTACCGCGTTTACAGCGTTAAAGTATTGTGGTATCATTTGATAATAGGTACAGGTTGTAAATTCTGTTTTGTATAACAGATGGTTATATTGATAAATCCCGCTTTGTTTCTCAACAAATGTTATAAAAAGGAAAAAATTATGATTACGATTTTGAAGTTATATTTTATTAACATTTTTCTATTATTATTTTTGTTTTGAATTGTGTTGCATCAAATAAAAAATAAATAAAAAAAATCCCAAAAGTAAGTTCCAACTTTAGGTTTAGTTGAAAGCTAACTGATAAAGTTGAAAGCTAACTGATAAAGTTGAAAACCAACTTTACGAATACTTAGTATATTTATTCTATAAAAGGGGAGGAAGTCCCAATATTTCATTTTTCATCTTTATACATCTCTTCAATCAATATCCATAATGATATTTCTGTCAAATGTATTTGCACAAATTTTCGAAAGAATCTTACAATCAAAGAAAAATAGATTACCAGCAATCCGTTGGTAAGAAAGTTGGAATTCATGTTTTTCGTCATTCATACAATAAAAGGAGGCCATCATGAGGAATTTTTCTTGCGCCATGAAGAGGACTAAGAAAGAGATTGTCTTCTTTTTTGGAATTCAAGTTTCTTGGTTTCAATATTTGCATTGGAACAAGGAGATCATAACTTCTAAGTTGGTGTCTTCCTGACGAAGAAGAAAAAAACAGATGATCTTTTTAATATTTAAGGCTTTTAGAACTGCATCAAATTTAAATAGTAGGCATTGTCTTGTACTTCTTTTCAATGTATTTCTTTTTGCTTTTGTTCAATGTCCTTCTATTTTGTATTTTTGTAACCATGTTTCGTTTTGTGTTGTTTTGGCTGTATGTTGTATTTTATATCTTTGCTTATTCTCATATTGTAAGTAATATTATCAATTCAAATTCGAATGATGAGTTTTATTGATATAGTTTTTTTCAGTATTGTACAATTAAGATTTTCCGCAAAACACACTGTTATTATTTCTTAAAACGATGTTACAAAAACATATTAGAAATTATTAGTTCAAAATTTGACTAAAAGCGTTGTTTATCATTAATAGTGTTGTCTGGTAAATAATTATATATATATATATATATATTCTCACAGATATAGTAATTTTTTTAAATATATATTGGAAAAATCTAAAGTTATGGATTTCAGTTTTGAAATTTAGTTTCGTTCTACAACAATTGATTTTACATCTGTTTCAGTTAACAGTATTTTAAACACCCTGTTTTTCAAATTTTTATAAATTAACGCACTTCATTTCAAAGATGTTATCAAGTATAAAATAAAATAAATTACATAAAGAGAAATTGTCCTGCAATAGATATTATAAAAAGACGCAAAATTAATGATTACGATTTTTCAGTTACTTTGTTAACAATATTAGTTTATTATTTTTATTATTGTTATATTTTATTATAGTAATTTCTTCAGTCTATATATAGTGCAGTAAATGTTCATTTCAGTTTTCAAGTTTATATCCATTGATGCATTGGAAAAACAAAACTATCTTCCATATCTCCATGATAATCTTATTTCCTTAAAATTTTCTACCACCAATCATCTCGAAAATTCTTACAATAAAAGAAAAATGTATTATCAATAAATGGTTGGCTTTGAAGTTGGAGTTTCTTTTCTGTGAAGATTCTTACAGTCAAAGAAAAATGTTATTTTTATCCATATGCACCTCTATGGTCTTAATAAATAGACATGGGTGTATGTGAAATAATGTGTTTTTTTTGTTTCTTCTTTTCATTGTTTTTTTTTCTTCTTCTTTTGTTCTGATGATGCTGACAGGAAATATCATTCTCTAGAGTTTAGTTGATAGAAGGATTTTTTTTATTTTTGCTTGTATTTCAAGTAGTTTTATAACTCGCATATTGTAATTCTGTTGTTATTAAAGTAGTTTTTTTAGAGATATTTGTATTTAATCAACAGATTTTGATAGACAGTGTAATGAAATTTCTGTTGAACGTTAAAATTAATTGTTTGTTTCTAATTTCTGTTTGTACAACAATTATTTTCATTCGTCTGTTCATTTTCCTCTTGTCATTATAACAGTTTCAGTGGCGTGAATTCCAAAGTTAATGATTATAATTTTGAGGTTGGTGTAATATTCAGTTAAACGTAATAATAATTTATAAGTGTAACAACGTAATTTAAATTTAATTTTAATATTAATTTAAATAAAAATTACCAGATCGTTAACAAATTTTAATTGACGGTTATTAGGTAAGCTTTTTAGATAATCATTGTTAGTGACAAGGTCTTTTTAGCAAACTAAGTTAAACAACCTTTACATTTTGACTTTACATAAGACAAACAGTTATTTACAATATGAATAACGTAAATCATTATATCTTATTATTTCTACAAATATTGCTAAATAGTGTCTGTGTTTGCATTTAAATTTGTATTTTAAAAAATAAACAATTTGAAGAGTTGTTTCAGTGGGAAAATTATCTAAACAGTTGAATTTACATCTGTTTTATTCAACAGTGTTTTAAACATAGTGTTTTAAAAATTCTACTAAATAAACTCCTGCTTTTGTTTTAATATGTGTTATCTGAAGAGAGGATTAATTTGTTTGTAGATTTATGTTGGCGTCGTTGTATTAGTTTGAGTTATTAAACATGTAATCAGTATTATTAACTCGTATTAAGTTTTATGTGTTATTCAACACAGCTTTAACCCATATGTAGATTTATACTGCGTTATCTCAACAGAGCTTTAATCCGTCTGTAGATTTATATTTTCCTTTCTTATAACAGATCCAGTTATTAAACTTCTTACCAGTATTATTAAATGGTCCGCACAGGCCTAAATGTTTTTGATGGCCACTGTAAAGATGAAGGATCTAGATAAAAATATAGCATAAATTTACACATTATTATTTTTATATTAATTAAACAATTAAAGTTTTTCAAGTAAATATTATTGTAGAAATATTATTGTAGAATTTTTATAGACACTAATATTATTGTAGAATTTATATATATATATAATATATGTTAATTTTTTAAGACTTTTTATGGTAACCTTTTTTTGTTGTTAAAGAATAGTAAAAATAAGTACATTTAGCATTAATTGCTGCTGTATTTTATGTCAGGTTGCATCTAATCATTCATCTGTGCATTAGCCACCAAAGACTTTTTAGGGCTGTAGCGACTGTTACTAATTTTGAAATTGAAAAGACTGGTTTAATTTTTTATTGTTATTTCGCTAGATATTCATTACAAAGTCTGTTTAAAAATGTGGTTATATTATTCTTCAGTGGATAATTGTAATGTATCACAGTTGTTTGTCAACATCTGTTCACAAGTCATAAAATATTTTATTAATTTTAACTTAGAATAGGTTTGTATATGTAACTTTATTATTAGAACGTTGAAACTAATTACTATGTATAATGGTAATACTAGAATAGGTTTGTAATACTAATAATTTTTTAAGACTTCAAATCATTTGTAAGAACAATATTTTTATTTGTTTAACTAATATAAAAAAAATAATGTGTAGATTTATGTTATGTTTTTCATCTAGATCCTTCATCTGCACAGTAGCCATCAAAGACTTTTAGGGTTGCGTTGACTGTTTGTAATTCTTAGTTTGAAAAGACTGATTTCATTAGATATTAATTACAAGTTATGTTTTACAAATTCTGTTTTACATATCTGGTTACAGCATCGTTCAGTTGAAAATTGTAATGGATCACAGTTGTTTGAAAACATCGGTTGGTAAATTGTCAAATTTTGTATATGTGACACCCGGCAAACTCAGGTTGATAACATTGTTTGGGTCAAAGTCTACCTTAGCGAGTCACGCGTATATTATACTTGACTAGTTCCGTTGAGTCGTGTTATGGTTCGTGTAACACCCCGAAAACCCATTTCCTTTAAAGACATTGATAGGCGGGATTAATAGATATGATATGATATTGAGTCAAGAGGTTATAAGTTGGAGGGTGGAATATGTCAATTACCCAAAGTCCATATTAAAAATTGTCAAATATGATGGAAACACCAAAAACACACACTTGGTGTGTGTTTTGGTCGATATCAGGAGAAGGAGAAAATGGGGTTCCAACCCCAACCCAACTACCAAGCTCAATCTAGTAAGAAAACAAGGGGAAATCGATGCATGAGCCAGAAATGGACCATTTAAGGTCAATCAAACCCAAAGGTACCTTCTATTTGGTAGATTTTGATGTTAAGATTAATTTTAGAGTTGATGAAAACTTAGGGTGTGTGTAAAAACGTGAATCAAGGATGAATGGAGGTGTCTAGATGTTGATAGACACTAAAGGAACCATAATTCATGATACTACATAAGGCTATGCTTGATTCATGTGCTAATTAGATTGTTTTACACCTATGTTGGAAGTGGGTATTGGTCTTGGTGTAATCCAAGACCATTCTTAGTTAATTATTGAATGCATTGAAAAGAAAGTGATGATTTGCTATGTTGATAACTATTGAATGAATGGTATGTAATGTAGGGAAGAAATATGATGATTTATGTTATGAGCTATGAAAGTATGCATGAAATGCTTGTACATTGTGTTTTAAATGTTGTATGCACACCAAGTGTTTGATGAAATGTCTAGATTAGTCTAACTTGTGAAATTGTAGGCAAGATTGGACAAGTATGAAAGTAGTATGATAATTGATGCAATTGATAGTAGGTTAACATGAGGATTGCGTCTTAGAGAGTAATCATCTGGGGATTTAGTTGATTATATGATGTGGTAAGGAGTATGCATTAGTAGTATGTACACTATGCTTAAATACTATGATGCACGCCATTGTTTGTTAATTGGTATGACGAGTGATCTCGTATGTTAATGAGATAGGAACATGACGCTTAGGGTGAATTTCATAAAACCTAGTATGCTAATATAGACATATGTTTGTAAAAAGGAAAGTTTGTATGGTTGAAAGTTGACTTTCTGGAAAGTCAACTGACATGGAAATAATGTGGTATGTTTTCTAGCGTGATTGTGAGATTGAGGATTTCTTGTGAGACACGTTAGCTTGGTTTTGTGACACGTACGATGTTGAGTTTAATTGCTTGAATGATGAATAAAAAAGAGTGGGAAGCTATGTTGTATGCATGTTAGAAATTGACCTATGCAAGTCAATGTGATATATGAGTTGGATATGACTTGGTTTATGAATGAACATGTATGCTAACAATGATGTGAACATGATGATATGAAAGGATAGGAATGATGGACTCAAGCATGGGAAGCTAATGGGTCAAGATGAGGCAAGTAAACAAGCATGAACTTGGAGGACTTGAGGTAAGTGATTCCCGAACTTAACTTGCATTATGATATCGAATTTATATGTTAATGTAGTATGAGAATATTGAAAGAAACAATTAATTAATGGTGGTGCCAAGGTAAGAAACTTGGTGATGGGTCAACCATAGATTGACCCATGCTTGGCTTCATATAAAGGAGATAACGGGTCATCAAGGAAATGTTACGCCAATCACGATGATAGCACGTAATCCGGGTAGTTTAACGCCTAGGAAAATCATGGGGAATGATCTTAGAACCTTGTGAGGTTTGGGTTTTAAGATATGACATTAAAGCATAAAAAGTGCATAGTGGGCGCAACCTCACATCAGGTCCGGGCGCAAGGTGACCTGAACGGGCGCAACCTGAATCTGATGGGAAAAATGGGCTGATTTGCGCCCTCTAAGGGCGCAACCTCCTCCTCCAGGGGCGCAAGCTTGCGCCCCATACTAGTTATTTGTCTGTTTTTATCGTATTTTGATGTTTCGCTTATATGCGCAACCCGTATTCGCGTTTAACGCATTGAATAACATCGTTGGACTTCGTGAATGCTAGTTATGGGTGTAGCAAGTAATAGAATGTCGGATTTGCAAATACGACTCAATTATGGAATGATGCGTGTGTATATAGTTAAATTGATATGTGTGTATACATAGTAACAAATACGGTAAGTAGATTTGTTATGCTTTTATAGATTGAGAATGTGATGTATGTATGGGTACTTATACACGGGTTTGTGTGAGAGTTTTATGTATGTCAAGGTTCGTCATTATGTGTAGATTGAGTATAGGATTGGAAACGTCATGTTTTTCATAGAGAATACATGAAGAAAGAATAGTATGACAGGTCAAGATAAGTTGTGTATGGGAAATTGTACGCAAGTATGTATTGTAAGGTTATTAACATTTTATTACGAGAATGGAAATGAAGATGCAGGTATGTAAGTATGAATGCATGGGACTTGGAGGTTTGGATCGGGGTATCACACCCGAACTTGCAAGAAGGCGTCTGAACAGGATCACGGAGTATTGTTGGATTTTATTTCCGCATCGTGAGTAATTTACATGAAGTCACCTATTGAACTAACGAAACGGTTATGTGGTGATTGCAGGTCGTCTTGTCTACCTAATGAAGTAAGGAAAGGATGGAGATCGAGCGAGGGAGCGGATTGTACGTGGTCACGGTCACATAACCTAATAAAGACGAGTTTGTTGAAGGCAATAAGAAACAATAGAATATGTAATACCTAAAATACTTAGTAGATTCGGTTTCTAAACATTCAAGGTTTTTTTTTAAAGAAATGAATTTTGTCGGTTGGTATTTTCGCTGCGTATTTTCTATATTACGGATCTAGGGTGTTACAGTTCGGGAGTCGTTACTACAACCTAGAGGATCGTTAGATGTCAGTCATTAACCAGGTATGCAAGGATTGACGATTCGTAGAATCGTCGAACCTTAGTAAACACAAGTCTCGAGTCCCGGGAATTGGTGAACGAGTTTGAACGTATTTGTTTCCATGAATTATGTGCTTATAATCTTTATGTGACTTGTCGGTATGTGTATACGTGTTTACATATGTTAAAACGGTGATTACACGCGATTACATGACATTATACGTGATTACGCAGCTTAGGGGGCGATTGGGAGCCCTTAGCAGGCGATTGACAGGCTAATCGCCTATAGCCATAGGCGATTAGGCCTAATCGCATGCTACAGGTGGGCGATTAGCATCCCTAATCGCCTGGTACTGCTGCACAATCGCCTGACGTGTTTTAAACGATTAGAAACGCCTATAAATACCACCCTTGACCTCCAAAACACCCTTAGTGCAACCCTAGCCGTCCCATAACCTATCCCAACTCACAAACACCCTCTGGAACACGTTTTTGCATCAAAACACACATTTTCAAGCTTTACACATCAATTTCTCATAAATCCAAGGTGTGTTCTTCATCCCCAAACCTTTGAATGATTATGTTTTCCTCCCTAAAGGTCCAGACCTGATTTATAAACACTTTATGTCTTTGAAAACCTATTAAAGTCGTTTTTAAACAAGTCCAAACCTTTATGCATGTTGTATGTGTTGAATATGATTTAAAAGATAGGATTTTTATGATTTAAAAAGGATTGTTATTGTGTTGTTAAGGTGTTTACAGCTTGTTTGTATTAGGATGATGATGTCATAGGAGTTTGGATGGTTTTGGTGGTGTATTGTGGATGTTTGGTATTTTGACCCATTTGAATGATTTTGAATGATTGAGAATGATATGAGGTGTTTTGTTAGTTGTATGATGTTAGGGTTTGCTATAGGATGATGCTAGAACAGTAGGGAATGATCGGACAACGTTGTTACATGATGAAATCTGAGTATTTGCTATTTAGGGTAATGTTGTGCATGTTGATGTGATGTTTTCATGCTAAGTGTGCTATTTTGGGGAAAACGCTCGCATTCGGGACTGGTAGGACGATGTTAAGCTAGGGGTTTTGCTCGAAATATGTTTGATAATGTTGTAGGATTGATATTTGGTGTTTCCACACGTTCCGGATCTGATTTGGAGGGTTAAACGCGTGAAAAACCGGAACAGCTATGCAGGGGGCGATTGGGGACCCTAATCGCCTATAGCATAGGCGATTGGGTCCCCAATCGCCTATACTGAAGGCATTTAGGGACCTAATCGCCTATAGGGTAGGCGATTGGGGGCCTAATCGCCTTCATGGCATGCGATTACGATCCTAATCACTAGATAAGCCCCGAATTGCATGTCTTATAGCCCTAATCGCCTACAGGGTACTAGAATAGGCCTAATCGCCTATGTTAAAGGGCGATTAGCCCTCCTAATCACCAGTTGACCTTCCTAATCGCTAGTTGACTTTTTCTAATCGCATGTACTGCTGCTGTAAGTATATTTTGGCATTCCGAGGCCCGATTTGACACCTAGGAACATGCTAGGAACCCCGTATCATACCTAGTAACTTGGTAACACGTGTTCAGGACTTATTTATACGCTGATTGAACTATGTGCTAGACTTGTTGAATTTTAACACATGTTAAGCATGATTGCATGATTTGTATGACTTAGAGTACAAGGTTAACACGTGGAGTCTCGGGTCACCAATGGGATGTCGAGTCTTGTACATTTGGTTAGTTTTAACAGTCAACGTGTTTTCAAACAAACCTGGTTATGGTCTGGACATCTAGGGACTAACTAACCTACGGGTTATTAGTCTAAGTACTTGTAACTGTCATATGTTAGGTCGCCGCTTTACGGGGCTAGCATAGCTTGCTGATTTTAATCATTTTCGAAGTAACGCAACCTAAGGTGAGTTCACGGCCCCACTTTAACTGGTTTTACTTTTGGGGGAGAAAACATGCGTTAAACTTGCGTTTTGGTAACAACTGTCATACTATGGGTTACTTTGTGTTACTATACGATCTTTGGAAGTCCCGGGGGAAACCATGAATGTGCAGGATAGCACAACGGGGAAATGTGGATAGATCTATTGGGCGTGACCTGCCCCACCCGTCGGCTTGGAGCCGGGCGGGTGCATGTTGTCTCAAACAGGAACGGTACATTATTCGGGCACAATGCTTCTGGGTTTGCGAGTTAGTAATGGTTCCCAATCATAGTAGTGACAAAACATACGCCTAGCTAGCGTACTTTGGTTTACATATTTGCATAGTATGAACAGGGCGAACTTGGTACTTTTATTAAAACCTGTGAACTCACCAGCATAATTGTGCTGACATATTTTTGGCATGTTTTTCTCAGGTCACTAAGGTAGCATCCCAGGACTTAGGCGCACGCGTCTGCACGGCGTCTAGTTTAGGGTTCATGGTTTCGCATGTTGAATAAGATTGAATACTTTTGGATTTTGAGTTGTAATCAAAGCTTCCGCTACTATTTTAGGGTTTAAACTTATGTTTTTTAAATTTGCATGAGTTCATTTAGTATTGTTTATTGTGATCGTTCACTTGGATCCTGGTTTGTCACGCGCCTCGCGGCAAAACCCCGCAGGTGGAATTTGAGGGTGTGACAGATTGGTATCAGAGCCAATGGTTATAGTGAACTAGGACTGCATGTAGAGTCTAGTCTATAGCCGAGTCGCACACACTAGACGGTCACATGGTACTAGACGTCATAGTGGGTAACATATGGGCTTGTCGGGGTGTCTTTAAATCATTAAACTCTTTGTGTTACATCGTCCGCTCTTCTGTGTGTTGGGCTGCTAATTCCTTAGGCAGTGTGGTGTATTGGAGTGACTTGTGTACTTTTGAGATCTGTCCAAGGCTCGGACATCTCCCCTTCGTACTCCAATAAACACACTCGCCCATGAACTACCTTGGCATTTATGTCATTACGGTGTACGGCTAAGCGTCCGTGTCCGGTGACTTGAACTTTAAACTAGGAGGACACTAGGAGGACCATGTAGAGCGGTTTATCATTTCGGGTGCACACGAAATCATAACCCAAATGCATGAAAGTCCTAGTGAGCTCTGGGTTCGAATGGATGGTTCTGGATTGGATCTAGCTTTAATTATGTGAACACTAGTGGTTGCCACTAGCTGAGAATCTGAATTTTCCCTCGCTCTTGTTGCCAGAATCATGTCTGGAGTTCGCGGAGGATGTAGAGGTGGCCGTACTGGTGGACGTGATGGTGGCGGTGGTCGTGGAGGTGTGAACCTAACGTAGGAAGATCTGAACAACTTGCTGCAAGCTGCCTTTCAGGCAGGACACAATGCTCATGGCGGTAAGTTGATCCTATCAGCTTTGCCTCGTTATGAGCATGCTATCTTTCTTTTGTTGTTTTCTTACGTGTTTTGTTTCAGGTGGTGTTGTTAACCCACCCCCAGCTATGTGCACGTACAAGATGTTTCGGGACTGTAAGCCCCATGATTTCTCTGGCACTGAGGGGGCTGTAGGCTTGCTCAAGTGGCTGGAGAAGGTGGAGTCGGTGTTCTTAATGTGTAACTGTCTTCCTGAGGATCGAGTTAAGTATGCTGCCGCACTCTTCCAGGATGTTGCCTTGACCTGGTGGAACTCTACCACTCGGAACATGGGTTTGGGGGAAGCTTACGCCATGCAATGGGAGAATTTCGTTCAGCTTTTGAAGAGGGAGTACTGTCCTAGGGAGTAGATTCAGAAGTTGGAACATGAGGTTTGGAACCTCAAGATGGTTGGGTCAGAAATAGAGGAGTACACTGTGCGGCGTAATGAGTTGGCGGTGCTGTGTCCTGATTTGCACGCACCAGAGTATAGGAGGATTGAGCACTACGTTTCAGGGCTAGTACCAGAGATAGCAGGATTGGTGGCTGCGGGAAATCTTCCTACTTATGCAGAGGTGGTTCGATCGGCTCACAGGATGACTAATCTGAAGGTGAATGAGGGTATCTTGCCTGCCCGAGGTTCGACTGTCAAAGCTCCTGAAAGTAACAAGCGCAAGTGGGATAGTGTTGGGAAAGGTTCTGTGCCAGCTCCATCTCAGCAGGGTAAGAGATTTGATGTTGGGGGTTCTTCTTCTTCGGGCTCTAAACAGGGTGGTTATGCTGGGAAACTCCCAAAGTGCAACAAGTGTGGACGACATCATCAGGGGAACTGCGACCGTGCTCGTTGTCATCGCTGCCAGCAAATTGGGCATTTCGCTAAGGACTGTCGGGTAACACTTCCATCGACTCAAGCCCCTACTGTTGTCCCTACTCCTGCTGCTCAGGGGACTTCGGGGAAACATGGTTGTTTTAACTGTGGCGGGGTTAGGCACTTCAAGAGGGATTGTTCGAAGCTGAAATCGGGCGAGGATGTGAAGGGCAGGAACGATAATGGAAACAACGGGGGCGGTGGCCGAAACGCACGCGCCTTTGTTATTGGTGCCGTGGAGGCGAAACAGGATCCTGACACAGTTACCGGTACGTTCCTTCTCAATAATCGCCCTGTTACTGTTTTGTTTGATTCCGGTGCCGATAAAAGTTTCATATCTGTGAAAGTTAGCTGATTGCTAGATATAGTGCCCATTCCCTTAGAGGCTAAGTATTTGATCGAGTTGGCTGACGGTAAAAAGACTGAGGCGACTTGTGTCCTTCGGGAGTGTCACCTAGAGTTGTCGGGTTTGTCTTTCCCCATCGACCTTATGCCTGTACCCTTGGGTAGTTTTGATGTCGTTGTAGGCATGGATTGGTTATCGTTGTATCGTGCGGAGATCGTTTGTTTCGACAAGTATATTCGGATTCCTCTCCCGGATGGAGAATTTCTTTCGGTACATGGTGAAAAGAGCGGTGCTCTGCTAAGTCTCATCTCCAGCATGAAAGCCCTTAAGTATCTTCGTAAGGGTTATTCGGCCGTTTTGGCACTTCTTTCTGTTCCCTCTACCGATGAGAAGAAGATCGAGGATATCCCTGTGGTTCGCGAATTTCCTGATGTTTTTCCCGATGATTTGCCTGGTCTTCCTCCCCATCGTCAGGTTGAGTTCGGTATTGATCTTGTACCGGGCGCTGCTCCTATTGCTCGAGCCCCCTACCGTCTTGCACCTCTCGAGATGCAGGAATTATCTAGCCAGTTGCAGGAACTCTTGGATAAGGGTTTCATCAGACCGAGTTCTTCCCCTTGGGGAGCCCCGATTTTGTTCGTGAAGAAGAAAGATGGAAGCCTTCGGATGTGTGTGGATTACAGAGAACTGAACAAAGTGACTATCAAGAACCGTTACCCTCTCCCTCGTATAGATGATCTCTTTGACCAGCTCCAGGGTTCTAGCTACTACTCAAAGATCGACTTAAGGTCCGGCTACCACCAGTTGCGCGTGCAGGAAGCTGACATTGCGAAGACTGCCTTTCGTACACGTTATGGCCATTTTGAGTTCTTGGTCATGCCTTTCGGTCTCACTAACGCACCGGCGGTTTTCATGGATTTGATGAACCGCGTTTGCAAACCTTATCTTGATAAGTTCGTCATCGTGTTTATTGATGACATCCTGGTTTACTCCAAGAATAAAGCTGAACATGAGGAACACTTGCGTTTAGTTTTGGAACTTTTGCGACGGGAACAGCTTTATGCTAAGTTCTCGAAATGTGACTTTTGGTTACGCGAAGTTCAATTCCTAGGACATGTGGTTAATGAACTAGGGATTCATGTCGATCCGGCTAAGATCGAAGCAATCAAAGACTGGGAAGCACCAAAGACGCCATCTGAGGTGCGGCAATTCCTAGGTCTTGCGGGTTACTACCGACGTTTCATTCAGGGGTTTTCGAAGATCGCTCAACCCCTCACCTCTCTTACTCAGAAGGACAGAAAATTCGACTGGGGTGAACCGCAAGAATCAGCGTTCCAAAAGTTGAAGTCCAAACTTTGTTCTGCTCCTATCCTATCCTTGCCTGAGGGCACTGAGGATTTCGTTGTTTACTGTGACGCTTCGATTCGGGGTCTCGGTTGCGTGTTAATGCAACGCGAGAAAGTGATTGCCTACGCTTCTCGTCAACTCAAGGTTCACGAGAGGAACTATACCACCCATGACTTGGAGTTGGGTGTAGTAGTGTACGGTACCAAATGCACCATCTACACCGATCACAAGAGTCTCCAGCATATTTTCGACCAACAACACCTGAACATGCGACAGCGTTGCTGGGTTGAACTCCTGAACGACTATGATTGCGCCATTAAGTACCATCCTGGCAAGGCGAATGTGGTGGCAGACGCCTTGAGCAGGAAGGAATCAGCAAACCCTCGTCGCGTTCGGGCGTTGCAACTCACCATCCACTCTTCTCTACCTGACCAAATCCGTTCTGCGTAGCTAGAAGCTTTGAAGGAGGAAAACCTTAAAGCTGAGACCATGCACGGTGCTGACAAGCACCTCGAGCAAAGGCCTGACGGCCTACACTACTTCGCAGAACGCGTATGGGTTCCATTATTCGGGGGATTACGGGAGCTTGTCTTGGATGAAGCTCACAAATCCCGTATTCCATTCGCCCTGGCTCAGACAAGATGTACCAAGATCTAAAGGTACTCTACTGGTGGCCAAACATGAAGGCTGATATAGCCTCCTACGTGAGCAAATGCTTGACCTGTGCCAAGGTCAAGGTGGAGTATCAGAAGCCTTCTGGTCTCCTGCAGCAACCCGAAATTCCTGAATGGAAGTGGGAAAGGATCACGATGGATTTTGTCACTAAACTACCTAAGTCACCTAGTGGGTGTGATAAGATATGGGTGATTGTGGATCGGTTGACGAAATCAGCCCATTTTCTTGCCATTAAAGAAAACGACACTATGGATCGTTTGGCTCGTCTCTACCTTAAGGAAGTTGTTTCTAAGCACGGAGTACCGGTTTCTATCATTTCGGATCGTGATTCCCACTTCACTTCGCATTTTTGGAAATCCTTGCACAAAGCTTTGGGTACCCAGCTGGACATGAGTACAGCTTACCACCCACAAACTGACGGTCAGAGTGAGCGAACAATTCAGACCTTAGAAGACATGCTTCGGGCATGTGTGATTGATTTTGGCAAGAGTTGGGAAATTCACCTACCGTTAGTGGAGTTTTCCTATAACAACAGTTACCATGCGAGTATCAAGGTAGCTCCGTTCGAGGCACTGTACGGGCGGAAATGTCGGTCTCCTCTTTGTTGGGCTGAGGTGGGTGAGAGCCAACTCACTGGGCCTGAGCTAGTGTACGAAACTTCGGAAAAGATCGTACAGATTCGTAACCGTTTGGCAGCGGCGCGGGATCGGCAGAAGAGTTATGCTGATCGACGTCGCAAACCATTAGAGTTCCAGGTTGGGGACAGGGTACTTCTGAAGGTTTCACCATGGAAAGGCGTCATACGCTTTGGGAAGCGTGGCAAACTTAACCCTCGGTATGTTGGACCATTTGCAATCATGGAACGGATTGGACCGGTGGCATATCGACTTGATTTACCGGCGGAGCTCGGTAGTGTGCACAACGTCTTCCATGTGTCTAACTTGAAGAAATGCCTGGCTGATGAATCTCTTATTGTTCCACTAGAAGAGATCAAGGTTGACGATCGTCTTCGCATTGTGGAGGAACCTGTTGAGATCCTCGATTACAAGATTCGTAGCCTTCGTCGGAGTAAAATCCGTATTGTTAAAGTTCGCTGGAACTCGAACCGTGGCCCGGAATACACTTGGGAACGCGAGGATCAGATGAAGTCTAAATATCCTCACCTCTTTCCTAAGCGCGCTTTTGAATCGAGACATGTTACTACTGCAGCTGAATGAATCTCGGGGCGAGATTCCTTCTAACGTGGGGATGATGTGACAACTCGGGTAAATTCTCTCTCTTGGTTTCTAGTTTCTATTTTTTTTTTGTCGTTTTCTTTTGGACTTGTGTAATTTTCGGGACGAAAATTCTTTTAACGTGGGGATGATGTGACACCCGGCAAACTCAGGTTGATAACATTGTTTGGGTCAAAGTCTACCTTAGCGAGTCACGCGTATATTATACTTGACTAGGTCGGTTGAGTCATGTTATGGTTCGGGAGTCGTTACTACAACCTAGAGGATCGTTAGATGTCAGTCATTAACCAGGTATGCAAGGATTGACGATTCGTAGAATCGTCGAACCTTAGTAAACACAAGTCTCGAGTCCCGGCAATTGGTGAACGAGTGTGAACGTATTTGTTTCCATGAATTATGTGCTTATAATCTTTATGTGACTTGTCAGTATGTGTATACGTGTTTACATATGTTAAAAAGGTGATTACACGCGATTGCATGACATTATAGGTGATTACGCAGCTTAGGGGGCGATTGGGAGCCCTTAGCAGGCGATTGACAGGCTAATCGCCTATAGCCATAGGCGATTAGGCCTAATCGCATGCTACAGGAGGGCGATTAGCATCCCTAATCGCCTGGTACTGCTGCACAATCGCCTGACGTGTTTTAAACGACTAGAAACGACTATAAATACCACCCTTGACCTCCAAAACACCTTTAGTGCAACCCTAGCCGTCCCATAACCTATCCCAACTCACAAACACCCTCTGGAACACGTTTTTGCATCAAAACACACATTTTCAAGCTTTACACATCAATTTCTCATAAATCCAAGGTGTGTTCTTCATCCCCAAACCTTTGAATGATTATGTTTTCCTCCCTAAAGGTCCATACCTGATTTATAAACCTTTATGTCTTTGAAAACCTATTAAAATCGTTTTTAAACAAGTCCAAACCTTTATGCATGTTGTATGTGTTGAATATGATTTAAAAGATAGGATTTTTATGATTTAAAAAGGATTGTTATTGTGTTGTTAAGGTGTTTACAGCTTGTTTGTATTAGGATGATGATGTCATAGGAGTTTGGATGGTTTTGGTGGTGTATTGTGGATGTTTGGTATTTTGACCCATTTGAATGATTTTGAATGACTGAGAATGATATGAGGTGTTTTGTTAGTTGTATGATGTTAGGGTTTGCTATAGGATGATGCTAGAACAGTAGGGAATGATCGGACAACGTTGTTACATGATGAAATCTGAGTATTTGCTATTTAGGGTAATGTTGTGCATGTTGATGTGATGTTTCCATGCTAAGTGTGCTATTTTGGGGAAAACGCTCGCATTCGGGACTGGTAGGACGATGTTAAGCTAGGGGTTTTGCACGAAATATGTTTGATAATGTTGTAGGATTGATATTTGGTGTTTCCACACGTTCCGGATCTGATTTGGAGGGTTAAACGCGTGAAAAACCGAAATAGCTATGCAGGGGGCGATTGGGGACCCTAATCGCCTATGCTATAGGCGATTGGGAGCCCAATCGCCTATACTGAAGGCATTTAGGGACCTAATCGCCTATAGGTAGGCGATTGGGGGCCTAATCACCTTCATGGCATGCGATTACGATCCTAATCACTAGTTAAGCCCTGAATTGCATGTCTTATAGCCCTAATCGCCTATAGGGTACTAGAATAGGCCTAATCGCCTATGTTAAGGGGCGATTAGCCCTCCTAATCACCAGTTGACCTTCCTAATCGCTAGTTGACTTTTTCTAATCGCATGTACTGCTGCTGTAAGTATATTTTGGCATTCCGAGGCCCGATTTGACACCTAGGAACATGCTAGGAACCCCGTATCATACCTAGTAACTTGGTAACACGTGTACAGGACTTATTTATACGCTGATTGAACTATGTGCTAGACTTGTTGAATTTTAACACATGTTAAGCATGATTGCATGATTTGTATGACTTAGAGTACAAGGTTAACACGTGGAGTCTCGGGTCACCAATGGGATGTCGAGTCTTGTACATTTGGTTAGTTTAACAGTCAACGTGTTTTCAAACGAACCTGGTTATGGTCTGGACATCTAGGGACTAACTAACCTACGGGTTATTAGTCTAAGTACTTGTAACTGTCATATGTTAGGTCGCCGCTTTACGGGGCTAGCATAGCTTGCTGATTTTAATCATTTTCGAAGTAACGCAACCTAAGGTGAGTTCACGGCCCCACTTTAACTGGTTTTACTTTTGCGGGAGAAAACATGCGTTAAACTTGCGTTTTGGTAACAACTGTCATACTATGGGTTACTTTGTGTTACTATACGATCTTTGGAAGTCCCGGGGGAAACCATGTATGTGTAGGATAGCACAACGGGGAAATGTGGATAGATCTATTGGGCGTGACCTGCCCCACCCGTCGGCTTGGAGCCGGGCGGGTGCATGTTGTCTCAAACAGGAACGGTACATTATTCGGGCACAATGCTTCTGGGTTTGCGAGTTAGTAATGGTTCCCAATCGTAGTAGTGACAAAACATACGCCTAGCTAGCGTACTTTGGTTTACATATTTGCATAGTATGGACAGGGCGAACTTGGTACTTTTATTACAAACCTGTGAACTCACCAGCATAATTGTGCTGACATATTTTTGGCATGTTTTTCTCAGGTCGCTAAGGTAGCATCCCAGGACTTAGGCGCACGCGTCTGCACGGCGTCTAGTTTAGGGTTCATGGTTTCGCATGTTGAATAAGATTGAATACTTTTGGATTTTGAGTTGTAATCAAAGTTTCCGCTACTATTTTATGGTTTAAACTTATGTTTTTTAAATTTGCATGAGTTCATTTAGTATTGTTTATTGTGATCGTTCACTTGGATCCTGGTTTGTCACGCGCCTCGCGGTAAAACCCCGCAGGTGGAATTTGAGGGTGTGACAGTATACCTTTGAACTTAAAATAAGTTTAAATATGAAAATTTATTGCTATGTAATTTTAAACTAATGATGATATTCATACTAATAATTTAATTTATATTACACTGTGAACAAAAGTTATTATTACACATTTTAACAGTAGTGATTTTTTTTAAAGAGTTTTTATATCTATAAAATATGTCTTCATTTTTAAGAATTTTTATGGTTAGCTTTTTTTTGTTATTTAAAAAGAGTAAAAATAAGTACATCTAACATTAATTGCTGGTGTATTTTCTGTCAGGTTGCATCTAGATCGTTCTTCTGTGCATTGGTCATTAAAGATTTTTAGGGCTATACCGTCTGTTACTAATTATGAATTTGAAAAGACTGGTTTAATTTAAATTTATACTTATTTAGTTAGATATTTATTAGAAAGTGTATTTTAAAAATGTTGTTATATTACTATTTTTCACTGTATAATTGTAATGGTTCACAGTTGTTTGTCAACATCTGTTCACAAGTCATCAAATATTTTATTAATTTTAATTTAGAATAGGTTTGTATATGAAACTTTATTATTAGGATGCTGAAACTAATTACTACGTATAATGGTAATACTAATAAAAACTATTAAAGTCATAGGAACATTAAAAGACTTCAAATCATTCGTAAGAAATGTTGATATTTTTGTAGAATTTTATTGCTAAAAAATATATTTTCATCTTTTAAAGTTATAGGAACAATAAAAGACTTCAAATAATTTGTAACAAATGCTGATATTTTTGTACAATTTTATTGTTATAAAATATATTTTCATCTTTTTAAAGTTATAGGAACAATGTGACACCCGGCAATTCCCGATCTACACTGACGTGACTTTTATGATTTAAAATAAATAAATAAATAAATATTTATTTCAAGTATTGCTAATTATTAAGTTTCGGAAGTTTACTGATCGTTTAGATGAAGGAAACGTGGCCGAATTAATTAACGCAATTTAAACGCGTGCGTCGAACGCGTGTGTCGGACGACTTAAATAAAATTATATTTGCTGGGTTTAGTTATATTTCTAATTTCGAATAAAACCGACTAGTTTTTGTAACGAGTTGTCGAGCATAAAATAAAACCGAGATGTTTTATGTTATAACGGGTTCGAAACGCGGTGTCTAGCTACCTAATCTTAACCCTAGCTATTTAAGGACATTATCTTCTTCTTCCTTCTTATTTGGCAGCCAACACAAGATGAAAATCCTCTCATCTCTCTCTTTAACTCTCTCCCTGCTCTCTCTCTCTCTAGAAACCATGAATGTGCGGGAATGCACAACGGGGGGAAATGTGGATTGATCTATTGGGCCTCACAAGCCCCACTCGACGGCAGGGCCGGGCGGGTGCATATTGTCCTTAACATTCGGGTTACTGAGGCATCAGTAGCCCAGTCAGTCTGGGCTGGTTTCATCTTCTTGTACGTGCTTAGTAATGGGTTCCCAACCGTAGTAGTAAAAACACTTAACGTCTAGCTAACGTTCTTATAACCTAGTAGTAACGGATATGATCTTTGGAACTTATAACAACTCTTTTGTAAAACTTATGAACTCACCGACTTTATGTTGACTTTTTAAGTGTGTCTTTCAGGTTTAAACTTAGGTAACGGCACGTTTGGAGTAGGTGACAGTTTGGGATCGGGGATCCTAGAGGTTAGAATTGGCGTTTAGGAAACCAAGGTCTTAGAAGCATCTTTCCGCTGCGTTGGCAAAGGCACCAAACGTCACAACTGACGAGGGAAAAGTCAGGGTGTGACAAACAATAAAAGGCTTAAATCATTTGTAAGAAATGCTGATATTGTTTTTTAGAATTTTATTGCTATAAAATATATTTTCATCTTTTAAAGTTATAGGAACGATAAAAGACTTCAAATCATTTATAAGAACAATATTTTTAATTGTTTAATTAATATAAAAAGAATAATGTGTAAATTTATGTTATGTTTTGATCTAGATCCTTCATCTCCACGCTGGTCATTAAAGACTTTTAGGGCTGTGTCGACTGTTTGTAATTATAAATTTGAAAAGACTTATTTCGTTAGATATTGATTAGAAGTTAGGTTTTACAAAATCTGTTTTAAAAATCTGGTTACATCATCCTTCAGTTGAAAATTGTGATGGATCACAGTTGTTTGAAAACCTATGTTGGAAGTCGTCAAATGTTGTATAACATTGAAGTTAGAATAAGTTTCCATAAGAAAGTTTATTACCATAATACCATGTAATTAAAAGTAATGATAATATTTATAATAATAATTTAAAACATAATACGTTGTGAATATAAATTATTATTACACATTTTAACAATACTGATTTTTTAAAGATTTTTTATTTCTATAAAATATGTCTTCATTTTTTAAGAATTGTTATTGTAACGTTTTTTTGTTAAAGCATAGTAAAAATAAGTACATTTAGCATTAGTTGCCGTTGTATTTTCTGTCAGGTTTGCAATCAGTAAATTTCACGTAATTTTGTTAAACAAGTTTGTAATGAAATACTATTAGACTTTATAAGTCGTCAATAAAAATTATAATTACATGGAAATACTATTAATATTATGATATTGAAAGTTATATCATTATTTTATCACAGTTTGTTTATAAAATGTGTTTTGTGAAATAAATGTTTTTATCATCTATTTAATTTCTGTTTGATTTTCTCTATGTTTGTTTAAAATTCAATATAATATAAACAACATAACATATGTATATATAGATAAATAAGATTTACATTTTTCAAGGATTTTTAATCCAAAATTACATTGTTGTGACAAATTACAGTTACTATTGATGATTCATGATAATTTCTTCACGACGCTGCTTCCTTTCCTTGATGATGGAAATAATATTATCAGTAAAGCCTTTCATCTTCTTGGAAATGTCATCGTTTAGTTCGATTTGATCCGCTAGATATTGTAGAGCTATATTTCGTTCAATTGATTCCGGATTTTCAACCATATCAGTCATGGTTTTGCTGTTTTTCCTTACATCCGTAACAAGTAGAGATGTAAGCATTCCACATGAGTTTCTTATTGTTTCTTCTTCAAAAGATTCTTTTTTGAAAGACTTAATAAGAATTTCAAGGGCTGTCTGTTGTACAGTGGTTTGGTAATTTTCAGAGGATAACATGTTTTTATGATACGTAATGTAAGTGTTTGGTTATTGGAAAGTTAGATGGGGATTGTAATATAGTGTTTTGTATATATACATGATGGTGTGAATAGAAAATAACTTTAAAGACGGTATGTACACGTGTTTTACACGTTGCGCAGTGACGTTTAAATTGAAAGTCTTTACATTTTATAGTTGGCACCTGTAAATATGATTTTTCATGTACCGCATTTATAGTATTAAATTTCGTTAGTTAATACGAAATTGGTAAGTTTGCTTATTATTTCAACTATCGGCTTATAAATATGCATATCTTTTACTGAAAATTTCTACTAAATAGATTGTATATAGATTACTTTTTATTTATTTTTTCAAGTTATGGCGTCATTATTTTCACCAGCAGTACTTTCAGTGGATTTGAAAATCGATTTTATAAGATAAGTTCTTTCTTATTCAATATGATAAAGTTACATTATATAAAGATGTGTTGAAGCAGACTTTGACGCGTATTTCAAAGTGTTTTGATAAAAAAGCTAAGGTAGTGTGGAAATTGAAGAGTTTACCTCCATCAACAATTCGTGACATTGATGTAGCCATTTACATCGATTCTATGAAAACTGATCTGGAACAGTTGGAAATAATATTTGATATTGTAAAGTCACTTAAGTTGTCTATCAAGTTGAAGTTGAAGTTTTTACATTCATTTTCAATGTTATGTTTATTATCTTTTTTTATATGTTTATGGTAATGTATTAGATCTTGATGTAATATATCATAATATTTAAATAAAATATTACTGTTTTGTTTATGTTATTTGTATAATAGGTATATTCAACACAAATTAATCCAAACATATTCGATACATACTCAATTAGAAAGTATTATTTTTAAAAAAAATGATATTTACGTCAAAACTGATTATAATGTCAGCATATATTTAAACTACTGACGTATGATTTGACCATACGTAACAGTGTTTATTATATTATCAGATCTTTGTAAAATTTGTTTTGTCGAACAAATGTCTAGAAAAGATATAAATAATAGGATTAAAAAATGCA
Organism: Ambrosia artemisiifolia; assembly: GCA_032199755.1. Taxonomy (NCBI): domain Eukaryota; kingdom Viridiplantae; phylum Streptophyta; class Magnoliopsida; order Asterales; family Asteraceae; genus Ambrosia; species Ambrosia artemisiifolia. Next base: position 32,742,913 of record CM063514.1, on the reverse strand, counting down.
TTGTGGTTAACTATTCTCTAAAAGTACTTAAACATAGTCTTATTTTATGGAAAAAAAATTGTTATAACTCTATAGAAAGTGAACATATTTTACAATGAGCAACATCTGTTGTAAAAATAAAAGTTACTTGATATCCTGTTTGAGTCAACAGAGATTTAAGGTAAATATGTTGACCGGAACATATGATTAGAAAATACATAAAACATAAGATTAAGAAATTTTTCTTAACTTTTATTGATTTAATAGTACTTAAATGAATTTATTGTTGTAATTTAAATTAGTAAAAATATATCAAATAAATAATTAAATTTTCATTTAATTTTAATAATATAAATAACACTCTTATATTCTAACTTTATAGGTTTGCAATTAGGAGATGTTTAACTTTTATAACGTCCAAAGGATTGAAAATGAGTGACTGGTGTAAAAATTCAATATTGATGATTTTAAAAGTATTAACTTGCTATGTGTTTATTTGTATGTCGTAAATATACTCAAGTTTAACAATTCAATGTTTTTCAATTAAAATAAAATTAATAATCCATGTACACTAATTATATATTTATATTTATTATCTTTACTCACTTATATAACAAAAAAAACTTTTGACGTTCAATTTAGATAAAACAGAAGTTAAACACTTATTATATAATAAAAAAAAATGTAAAACATGACATGTTCATGTTTGTACAAATTTTACTAAGTAGTATTTGTGTTTCTTAGAAAATTTGATTGTTAAATAAAAATAAAATAAAATTTCAAGAGTTCTTTTAATTGTAAAGTAACGTAATTCATTATTTATTACACATATCAGCAGATGTTATAAAAAGTCCCAAAAATAATGATTAGGATTTTGAAATTACTTTATTATTTTATTATTTTATTATTATTATTATTATTGTGTTGAAATTGTCTTTCATTCTATAAGAAATAAATTAAAATTTTCAAAAATAACTTCCAAGATTATAATTACTTGAAATCCAACTAATAAAGTTGAAAACCAATTTTTATGAATAGATATTATATTTCAGCCTATAAAAGGGGATGAATTGCCAGTTTTCATTTCTCCATTCTCACTTTACATCTCTCCATCCAATATGCATTATGATATTACTTTCAAATTTGTTTTCACAAATTTTACGAAAGATTCTTTCAATTAAAGGAAAATATGTTACCAACAGTTAGTTGGTTAACAACTTCGAATTGATGTTTTCTGATGATTCTTCCAATCAAAGGAAAACATCAATTCATTATTACATATATACATCCCCTACTTATTTTCCATGATAGGGGTTTTTGCATCCTGCTAATATTTAGATACGACCTACTGTCGTGTACTGCTTTCCATTGTTTTCGTTTTCGCTTTTTTTGGATGATGCGGGGAACAAAGATCGTTCTTTAGGGTTTGGTTGTTAGTAGGCTTTTTTTATGTTTCGTTGTATTTTTATGTAATTTGTAAAGTCACATATTGTAATTCTGTTGTTATTAGACTACTTTTTTAGAGATGTTTGTATTTGTTATTTTATAACTCTTCCTTTTTGTATTTATTTCTGTTAAATTCAATGCATAACTCAAAATATGGAATTGTAATAATAGGGTTGAATCGTTAACTGCTGTTTCCCAAGTTGTATAAACTGTTCAGATACTCTAAACGTTTTTAAATTAAATAATCCATATAACAAAACTTTTCGTTTAACACGTTAACCGAAGTATAATAACTATACTATGCTATGACTTTTCATTTTCATGCGTTTTAAATGTATAAATTAGTAAACAAATCACGAATTTCATAATAAACCATCTTAACATTTACATTTCAGTCTTCATCAATAGCATCAATGGCTGCCCTAACTAATAACAGACCTTTAATGTTTTGTTATGGTAAATTGAATCGTATTAAGTTTTGTGTATTATTAAACAGACCTTTAATTCGTCTGTGTAATTATTTGTGTTATCTCAACAGAGGTTTAATTCGTGTGTAGATTTATGTTTGGGTTCTTGTAACAGTTGCAGTTATTAAACATCTGATCAGTATTATTAACTGGTATCATGAAAGAACAGAACTTACGAAATACAGTTTTTCTTTTCGACAATAGATCGTTGATTAATTTGGCTTTTACTAAACAGGTTTTCTTGGCAGCGGACGATTGGCTTTCTTAATGTTGTCTTTTACTAAACAGGCCTTAAGTTTAGGACTCGGTCTCCCGTGTGTATCACACGGGGTTTCACCTAGTAAATATATATAAAAGAATTGATGTTTGCTGACGTGGCATTCAATGGTGGCCTCAACCCTCCCTTGAATGTGCCACATGGTTTCTTGTGTGAATTTTTATAAAATTAAAATAAACAAGGTAACTATATATAATGTCTTTTTTTCTACTCCCCTAATCACAAACCCTAAAACAAAACCCTCATCTCACCTCTCTCTCCCCGTCCTCTTCCTCTCCAGTCGCCGCCACCTCCACCATCACTCTCCGCCGCCGCCACCTCCTCCTCTCTCCGTCGTCACCACGACCTCCACCACCACTCGAGTAGCCGTCACGAAACAAAACAGGACGCTGAACAGAGGTTTAAGCGAAAACCTTAGACGTTGACTGCTGCTTGGCCGGATTCTCCTTAGCAATTGCCTCCAACGCTTTTATAATCATAACTACACTCATGCCTATCACTATACCTATGCTCCGAGCAAAAAAACTCCCCACACCGGCAATGAAAGCCGGTCAACCTGACTCGTTTCCTGCATCCGGAGCACTGACTCACCTCCTTCCTCTTCACCTCCTTCATGGCATGATTTAATGGTTGAAACCAAGCTCGTGAAGCTTGTTTAAGGCCATAAATGGCACGATTTAGTTTACAAACATGAGTCTGATGGTTTTGATCTTGGAAACCTGGTGGATGTTCCATGACCACTGTTTCTGTAAGTTTGCCATTTAGAAAAGCATTTTTGACATCGAGTTGTCGTAAGTTCCAATGATGAATGGTGGCAAGACTAAGGACAAGTCAAATTGTTGAAGACTTGATGACGTGGCTAAAAGTATGTGAACAACTAGACCCGGAATTTGATTGAAACCTTGTGCCACAAGTCGAGCTTTGTATTGATCAATAGAACCATCGGACTTGTATTTTATCCGATAGATCCATTTAAAGCCTATGATATTTGTGGAAGCGGGACGAGGAACAAGGTGCCATGTGTTGTTGTAATGTAAGGCTTGGAGTTCGTCAGTCATTGCACGATACCATTCGGCGTCTTTCATAGTGGTTTGTATGCCTTTGGGTACGTGTGATGATAAAAGGGAATGATGAAGGGGGTGAGTGGAAAATTGAGATAAGTTAGCAAAGTGTTTAGGTTTGAAAATACCATTTTTTGAGTGACTGGTCATGGGATGATTGAGAGTATTTGCAATCTGTGAGTTTGGTGGGCTTGAGTTGGGGTTGAGAAAGAGGATTGGGTTGGGTTGGGCTGCAGGGTTGGGTCGTGTCACACCCCGACTTTTCCCACATCGGTTGTGATGTTTGGTAGCTTCGCCACGCAGCGGAAAGAATACATCTAAGACCTTGTGTTTCCTGAAAGCCAATTCTAACCCTCTAGGATCCCCCATTCCAAACCGTCACCTACTCCAACCGTGTCGTTACCAAAGTTTAAACCTGAAAGACATACTTAAAAAGTCAACATAAAGCTGGTGAGTTCATAAGTTTTACAAAAGTATTTCCACAAGTTTAATAAAAGAGTTTCAGTAAGTCCGAAAAGATCAGTCCCGTTAATACTATGTTATAAGAATGTTAGCTAGACGTTAAGTATCGTTACTACTACGAGTTAGAAACCATTACTGAACCAGCTTTCAATGATAAGTATGCCCAGAATCCCAAGCCACCGTCATCATCGGTGAATCTATGTAAATAGAGACAATATGCACCCGCCTGGCTCCCAGCCGTCAGGTGGGGTTTGTCAGGCCCAATAGATCTATCCATATTTCCCCCGCTACCCCGTTGTATTCATGGTTTCCCCTGGGACTTCCTGATGAAACGCCCGTGTAGTAAACAACCATAACCATAGTATAACATGATCTTTAAAACAGTGTAAACAGTAAGCATGTTCCTCCCTCCGAAAGTAAAACAGTAAAAAGTGGGGTTGTGACACTCACGCACCCATTTCATTTCCCACAACTTGTTTTGTTTTAAATTCCTCATGTTTGCATAAAAGAATCATGTCTTCCCCCGAAAACATTTACAAAAACAGTAAAAAGTGGGGTTATGAACTCACCTTAATGTCCATGCTAAGCTAGCAAACAAAGCCTGAAATCTCAACCGACTTCCGCATGCCCTAATTACCAACAAAGGACACCTTAACGGTCTATCACACATAAGCCTAGCTTAATAAACGCTTAAGATAGAACTATCCGACTGTCTAGACTCATGTGTACCAACACGAGTCTCAATGCGCTTCAACTCAACGAACCGATCATGACTTAGCTTAATTATGCGTTAGCATACGACATAGCACTCAAGTTGCACACTTGTCGCTATTCGTATGCAACCATGTTGGACTAACACTCCGAAACGTATAATTATTCTGAATCGTAGTTCGTCTCGTAAATCATATGAATGTATTTGTCTTGTGTAATTATATTTTAGAAAATACTCTTTAAGGCTATACGAATTTAGTTATTATTATTAAAACCGATTAATAATAACATTTGTTACTTTTTCTCCCAAAAACCGAGTGTTTGAAAGATTTTGGGGTATTTCTTTTTATAAACTATTCCAAATTAAAGAATATTCACACATTTTAAATCCGAGAAATAAACATATTGTAATACCGAAAGACCCTTAAAATCGACACATTTGGTTCCTAGTAGATACTGATATTGTTTTGGAAACATTATTTGAAAATCATCTTTATTGTTACAAATAACTAATCTTTGAAAAACGTTTCGATTTTGTATATAATGCACTTGTCCAAAACACGTAGGGAAATTTATTGATAGAAACATTGTTACGCTTTGATTTTTATAAAAATTTGGGCAGAGTTTTCTCTGTTTTTGTACAAACCAAACAACACCCGTTGTCTAAGATTTTTCCCCAAAATCAACTTTCAAACACAAGTAACCAAGTCCTTTTATCCACAATTCTGATTTACGAGACTATATACGTTTCGACATCTATATATACTTAATTATATAAATATATAAAACGTAGTCCGATTATATACTCCAATTGTATTTAGTCCGATGTTCGATATCATAAGTCACTTCAAATTAATTATTTATCAAATCGTCCGATATATATGTAATTACCATTTATTATTTAAGTCGGTTCGTGCACGAGTCAAAACCATTTCATCCACATCTATATATTTATAAATTTATAATATTCATTAATATAATAATATTTACAAATACATAACATTTATAAATATATGATATCTATAAATACGATAATAATAAACACGAAATCAAGTATACCGAATCGCACGCGCCTAACCGGGAACCGCCTCGAACGCCACGTGTTAGCCGGTACCAAGCCGTTTGACCAAATCTGACCTGAACATCAATCAACACGAAACCCGAACATCCATTGACCCGATCAGCACCGAACCAAGTCTAACTTAAAACCCGAACCCAAATCTAACCAAAATCAACTCGACTAGAACCGGACCCGAACGAACACCTGAACCAAAACCAAACCCAAAACCAACCCGGCACCCAAAACGAACATGAACCTAACTTGGCCCGAGTTGAACCGAACCACCAAACAGACCAGTGACCAAAACCATCGCAGTCGACTCTTAAATGACCGTCACCACCCCTACAATCGGACCACCACTCGCCGCACAACATCTCCGTCACAGCTCCACCTCCACCTGGTACAACCACCACTATTCAAGACCACAGCCCGGACAACTTAACCCGTATCTGAACCTGAACCAGACCTAGGTAGCCACTAAAATGAAACAACCAACAAATCGGGACCCCATCACCCTCGAAAACCAACCCAACAACCATGACTATAACCGACCAGAGACCCAAATCTGACCCAAAATTCAAATTGAACACCTACCTGCTGAACCAAGTCACCACCATCTGCGTCACCCTAAACAACCACCACTGTGGCCATCCCCAAAGCCACCGTCGGCCACCATAACCCGACACTGCCACCACCACTCCCCTTGTCGCTCCCCACCGTGAACCACCAACCAATCCACCAACACCACAACTTGTCTTCTGCACAAAACACCATGAAAACCACCACAAAGCCCCTGATAAGTTGTTCCTGCGTCTGTGTTCGAACCCAACAGCCGCCGTGCCGCCACCACCAAGGCTGTGGTGGTCGGCCGTTTCTTAGTGAGAGGAGGATAGGGATATTGGTGAGGGGGAGGCAGCTCGTGAAGAGAGAGAGAGAGAGAGCAGAGAGGGGGATCGTGAGGTAGAGAGAGGGGGGTTTAGAGAGAGAGAGAGGGTGTGTGTGTGTGTGTGTGTTAGGGTTTTTCTTTGTTGGCTACTAGAAAAATGAAGAAGGAAGGGGATAAGAGGGTTTAAATAGCTAGGGTTTGTTGGTAGGTGAGTTGTACCGCGTATCGAACCCGTATAAACGTAAAACGTCTCGGTTTTATTCTAGGCCCGATAATTAATTATAAAAAGTAGTCGGTTTTGGTCGAAATGTAAAGCATAACTAAACCGAGTAAAAATAAAAATATTTCCGTCGCCTGGCACGTGCGTTTGATGCACGCGTTTACATCGCGTTAATTAAATCGGTCGCAATTTCCAATGTTAAAACGATCAGTTAGCTTCCGAAACTCAATAATTAACAATATTTAAAGCAAATAAATTACTTCATATAATAAAAGTCACATCGGTATTGATCGGAAGTTGCCGGTAGTCACAGGTCGAGTATGTGGATTGGTTCGAGGGTGAAGTTGGGTCCGAGTCATAGGTTGGGGCCGAGTTTGACTGTTGGGCTGAGGTGGACAGTTGGGCCGAAGGGGGTGTTTAGTCAGGAGTGAATGAAGGTGTTTCGTTTGTGGAGGATTGGGCCGATGGTGGGCTTGGGGTGCGGGTTCGGTTAATGGGCTTGGAGGTGAACATGAGGATGAGGGTTCGGTTTAGGGACTGTGAGGTGAGGAGTTATTGTTATGGGTTTGGGTAAAAGGACATTGAGAACACGTGGGTGTTGGTGTAGGATCGGTGGGAGGTGTAGTCGGGTTAGGAGTGTGATGAGATGTTGGGGTAGGTAAAAAATCTTCAAAATTTGTGAAAGGAAGATCTATATTGTCGGAATTTGTGGATGAGGTGAGAAAAGGAAACACATCTTCATCAAATTTGGCATGTCGGGTCGTATAGATTCGACTCGCTAAAGGATTGATCAGATATCTAAAGCCTTTATATCTTGGACTATAACCAATATAAACGAAAGGAGCACTTCGTGGTAATAATTTGTTTTTGGTATAGTCACGAAGATATGGATATACGAGACACTCAAAAATTGCGAAGGTTGGAATATGATGGAGGTTGTTTAAAAATGAGTTCAAATGGTGATTTGTTTTCAAACAGCTTTGTTGGAAAGAGATTTATGATGTAAGTTACGGAAGTGAAAGCATCAAGCCATAATTTTGGTGGTGCATGCGCATTAAACATCATCGCTAAACCAGTTTTGGTGATGTGTTGGTGTTTGCGTTCGGCCCAACCATTTTTGTTTCGGTGTATAAGGACAAGATAAGAGATGATGCATGTGATGTTCTTGAAAACAACTTTGAACTCGATTATTTGTAAACTTGGTTCCACCATGTCCTACACGACTATGCCAAGTTTATTCAAAGTAGATATAGTTTCAAAGGAAACATGTCCTAAGCGACTATGCCATTTATTAAACAAAGCACGAAGTTGAGAAGTGGAAAGTGCGGCAACAAGAGACTTATGACTTTGGGTGAGGACATAGAAGCCATTTTCGCAAATGCCTCTAGCAAGAACTTACCCCGTTTTTCGGTCCTGGATACGAAAAAAATTGTTAGAAAATAAAACGACGGGAAAATCATTTTTGAGTCTACTAATTGATAGTAGATTTTTTGTAAGATTAGGAACAACAAGAACATTTTGTAAAGATATAGAATTATTTAAAGACGTTTTCCCAATGTGAGTAACGGGTAATGATTGCCCATTACCAAAGGTAACACGCATGTTACCCTTGTGAGGTTTAGAAACCTTTGGATCAAGGATATTATTTAGCATATGGGTTGTTGCACCTGAATCGGTCGTCCAATCCGGAGTTTTAGAAGCAAGATTGCATTGTGCATTAAAAGCTTGAGCTAGATTTGCATCTAGAATGAGAGCTTTTTGCGCATAAGAGGCTAGAGTGGGACAAGTACTAACGTAGTGGCCTTCTTTGCGACAAATTTGACAGTGGGAGGACGTTTGGTGTAGGAACTACCACGACCCCTTGAGGAGTTTGAACGACCTCGTCCACGGAAAGAAGAAGAAATACGATTTGTTTTGGAGTAAAAGGCAGCTTTAGTTGGTGTTGTACCATGAAGTTTTTGGACATAGAGTTCTTGATTTTCCGCATTCGCAAGGAGATCACGAAAGGGAGGCGCGGGATGTATGGTGCGTTGGGAAGTAAAAAAAATTTCAAAGGAAGCGCCAAGCCACAAAGAAACCAATGGCACTTATCTTCATCACTAATTTGGTAACCAATCGAAGCAAGTTGGTTGGATATGAGTTTGAATTTTCGACCATATTCAGTAACTGATATGTTTCCTTTTTGGAGATTTTGAAGGGAATCCTTAAGATTGTGAATGCGTTCAAATGAGCAATAGCTATAAGCATTTGCTAAGGCTTTCGAAACTGATAAGGTGGTGGTGTGGCCTATAGTTTTAGCCATGGCCTCCTCGGTTAGAGTAGAGTTTATAAGGAGGAGCACTTTTTGATCCGCCGCTTTCCATTCGGTGATGGCGGGATTTGGGAGGGTTTGGGTGTTTGAGATGATGGTTTCGGATGGACAGATTTTAGAACCATCAATATGGTCGACTAGGTTTAGGTATGATAGAACCGGAGTGATTTGCTTTTCCCAAGGAAGGTAATCGGTTTAATTGAGTTTGATGTTACTAAGATGGCTAAGGGAGTGGAGAGGAATTGTGGATAATTCGGTTGAGGAAGACATGAAGAATGGTTTCGGGAACAGAAAAAGGGACGGGTGGGAAGAATCGAAGAAGAAAAAAGAGGCAAAAAGGGCAAGTAATAAGGAGAGAAATCCTCCTATGACAAAAATAGAAAATCTATACATAAAGGACATTGAATGTGTTACTAGAAGGAGTGATTTGAGGCATATGTCTTGGGATGCCTAATAGATATACTTTAATTATTCTGGTAGTGAACTAATACACGTTTCAAAAACCTATCTAGTGATTTGAAATACGAAACCTAACACAACCTTCTTTGTTCAGTTACAGTTGGATGTTAATAGAAATAGACAATGATGGCTATATTGTTTCTTGTTAAAGATCCCAACCTTTTGTAGCTCGTGAGCCGAATGTCCTGTTGCACTCAAATTCGATAGAGTTATCTGAGGCTGAGAAACACACGTTTTTGAAACTCAGTTGTTCTTGGCTCTTGCAAGTTTAATAGCCTCCAACTTAGTCAGCTTAGAAGCTGTTTGTTTGAGTCTCTAATATCAACAAAATTCGGCAGAAGCTTTAGTGTGTAAAATGGACGTGTTGGGCATTAAAATCTGAAAGTAGCAAAATTAAAACTGCACTTAGACTTTGTTTATTTGATCATCTAATAAACAAAGTCTTTTACATTTCACTAGATGCCTTGTATGATCTGCACTCTGTCATTGTTAATTTTCTTAATTAGTGTTGACCAACACGTATTTGTTCCCCTGGCATTTGATACCTTTGGCTCGTTGGCGCCGGAAGCCATCCGTTTCCTGACTAGAGTCCAACGGGTTATTCATAGCAGTGTCTCGACTCCGGGGGGACATGGGTTCGTTTTTAGTAGGTTAGGATTTGCCATCCAGAAAGGGGTGGCGGCGCAGCTTGTTGCCCGCCTGCCCGCTATCTTGATGTAATTGGTCGCGTTTATGCGTTTATGAATCAAAATTCAATTATAAAAGTGTTGACTTTATTTATAATTCATTAGCCAACTTGCATTTCTGCATCATATATCACTAGCAGCCGGATCAACACATAAGTAATGAATGACAACATCTTGTACACTTTTTATAAAATTTGAACACATATGATTAGGTAATTATTGAACAAAAAAGTAATCAGCCTTCACACTTAATAATGTGTTAGCGCTGGGTAAATGCGATACCATTTTTTTAACGGCAAGTAACAACGTGTCAACCACCGTGACACCGAGCGTTGTGGCCAAGGTCGACTACTCGACTGCCGCCAGCCCCTTGGCTCTCCCAGATGCGCGGAAACCCGACCTCCACCCGCCTGAAGGCACGGCAGTGGAATAATCGGCAAAACATCGCCTCCCATCCGAGTCGAACCGGTGCCACCCGTATTCGCTCTTCACATGGATGCCGCAAAAAATAATGAGGAGAGTGGAAATCGAACCTGAGTCACGAGGAACACCAAGTCTTTCCCCAACCACTCCACCACTTACCAGAAATTAAATGCGTAAACTCTGCATTCAATGTGTATTCCTGAATAATCTCATTTTTTAATTATTGAATCATTTCATTTTACCAAGTTCAATTTTAGCGAGATTAGTCAACATTTTTATGTTTCGATGCAACAGCAAGATGCTATTTGTAATAAGTAGTTTTGTTGTTTGGATAATTGGTCACATTTTATTCATGAAATGGATTGGATTGCTATTAGTTTGGATACGGCAATGCGATTCCATTATATCATTTACACCTTGTTTCAAAGAAAAAAGATTAATTCAGTTATAATGTATCTACTGTGGAATAACTTTTGTAGATAAGAAATAAAAAAAAAGGAGACCAATTGAAAGGCAAAAGAATATTTAATTTTGGGTTCAGAGCATGCTAGTTTTATAGTAATTAAAAAACCTCAATGGGAGTGGTTAATTAGAAAGTTGACTTGATTTAGGATTAGGTGTATTATTAGATCTAACTTAGTATTTATACATGATATGATATGCAACTTGTCAGTTGCTCTTACCTACAGCCCTCACATACACATTTTTTGACAGATGAAGCATAGACAGGTAGATTTATATTTAGTTAAGACTTAAACTCCATATACAAGTTCTAGTCTAGCTTCTTATTTATGATATATGTATTGCAGTGAGAAACAAAAATTTCACTGTTGGTGACCACTGACCAGGCAACCTTTAAAACTAGTCTTGCACTTTCAGATATTCGTAAGTTACGAAAGCTATAAATTGGCTGCCGTTTTGAATGATCAGCACGTTAACATTCGGCTAAAGGGATGATCTCAACAATCCTTCCACAACGACAACCACAAGCACCAACATACAATTATCCTTGTGGAGATCTACTTGAACGTAAGTAAAATGTTTTTTCTACTAAAAAAATCTTGCTAGTAGTTATTGTGGGATGACCAACATGTTAACTAATTATGGAAATATTACTTAGGTGGAAGAAGAAGAGAGTACATTTCTAACTGTGTTCCTCTATATAAAGCATCAATCAAAGGAGATTGGGAGGCTGCAAGTATCATACTTAAGGGGCGTGAAAATCTGGTACGCTATAGTATAAGTGAAATTAAGGAAACACCGCTTCACCTTGCAGCAAGGGCCAGAAGCCATGTCTTTGTGAGAAATATTTTGGACATGATGGAAACAGATGACCTGAAACTGCAGAATGAAGATGGAAACACTGCCTTCTGTTTAGCGGCCATAGCTGGAGATGTTAGAATGGCTAAAATCATGATTGAGAAGAATCCGGATGTGCTGATGGTCCGTGGTAGTGGGAACATGATGCCACTCTATCTTGCTGCTTCTAATAGTTGCCATGAAATGGTGAAATATCTCTACTGTGAACAAATGGCAACTGGTGGCTTGACAGATGATGATTGGAACATGGTTTTTATAAAATGCATCGAGAGTGAACTTTTCGGTATGTGCTTATATAGTTTCCATGTTTATTATTTCAAAATATATATGTTCATGTTCCTTTTTCCTTTATTTTTTTTCCTCCATTTTTCAGCTGCTAATCAGGCTTTAGTTGCCAAAGCCATTATTTAAAAGGGCCATCAATTTATTTTATAAATGAATTTGTTAATGAATCTATGAATGTGGAGGAGACTCACAGGCCCTTTAGGATCGATTAATAGGATCAATTTAGGATGAACGTGATGTTTCCGTATGTACAATGAATGTGCAGTGACTCGGTGAAGAACAAGGGGTGGGAAAGAAACACAATTGATAGAATTCTGCCCCTTGTTATGCATATTGTGCTTGGTTATATAGGATGAACATGATGTTGAGTATGCACAACAGAATTGTGCAGTGACTCGATAATAAACAGAGGATGGGGAAGTTTGTTAAACACACACAAACTAATATTATTCCCACATAAATAAAATGATACATAGTAGGGGTATTTATACCCAAGATATTTGGCGGTTATTTAACTAACTTATTAACCGACACAACTTCTAAATAACCGACATAATATCAAGTAAACTTAATCTTCTTTACTCTGTTTCTTGTCCATCTTCGTTTATGCAGTCCTTTTCTTCTTCTCTTGTTTAATCTTGAACCAATCTTCTAATCTTCTAAACTTTGATGCATAATAAGTCTTCACGACTAATCCCTTTGATCCACATGATCTTCTGTCGCTTTCTTCTGACCCGCCTGGTCCTAAAGCGATGAGGGAAAGATGGGTATCACACGTCCATCTTCTTCTTTCTAAATTGCATCCTTTAAAATTCGACTTCTCCGGGCCTTCTGCCTTGTATCGAATTCTTCTCGGGTAACGCCTCTGCGTCTTTAAAACCCTTTACTGAACATCTTTCTTCTGTTCTGAATGGTTCCTCTTGATTAAAACTTGTTTCGGACTTCGTCGGAACTTGTGGCCGGAAAACATTTCTACTCTGTTTTCGTCTTTTGAATCTGTTATGGCCCTTCTTGACTGCGTTTTCTGATCAATTGATGTTAATAACCAAGTCTGATTTGAACAAACAATCACTGTTGTTCGATTTCTTTTCTGGATGAACTTCCGATTCATTTTGCAAAAACAGGGGACTTTCACAGGTCTCGTTCTTCGTCTTCCCAGGATCTCTTAACCGTGTGCTCTGATACCATGATAGAATTCTGCCCCTTGTTATGCATATTGTGCTTGGTTATATAGGATGAACATGATGTTGAGTATGCACAACAGAATTGTGCAGTGACTCGATAATAAACAGAGGATGGGGAAGTTTGTTAAACACACACAAACTAATATTATTCCCACATAAATAAAATGATACATAGTAGGGGTATTTATACCCAAGATATTTGGCGGTTATTTAACTAACTTATTAACCGACACAACTTCTAAATAACCGACATAATATCAAGTAAACTTAATCTTCTTTACTCTGTTTCTTGTCCATCTTCGTTTATGCAGTCCTTTTCTTCTTCTCTTGTTTAATCTTGAACCAATCTTCTAATCTTCTAAACTTTGATGCATAATAAGTCTTCACGACTAATCCCTTTGATCCACATGATCTTCTGTCGCTTTCTTCTGACCCGCCTGGTCCTAAAGCGATGAGGGAAAGATGGGTATCACACGTCCATCTTCTTCTTTCTAAATTGCATCCTTTAAAATTCGACTTCTCCGGGCCTTCTGCCTTGTATCGAATTCTTCTCGGGTAACGCCTCTGCGTCTTTAAAACCCTTTACTGAACATCTTTCTTCTGTTCTGAATGGTTCCTCTTGATTAAAACTTGTTTCGGACTTCGTCGGAACTTGTGGCCGGAAAACATTTCTACTCTGTTTTCGTCTTTTGAATCTGTTATGGCCCTTCTTGACTGCGTTTTCTGATCAATTGATGTTAATAACCAAGTCTGATTTGAACAAACAATCACTGTTGTTCGATTTCTTTTCTGGATGAACTTCCGATTCATTTTGCAAAAACAGGGGACTTTCACAGGTCTCGTTCTTCGTCTTCCCAGGATCTCTTAACCGTGTGCTCTGATACCATGATAGAATTCTGCCCCTTGTTATGCATATTGTGCTTGGTTATATAGGATGAACATGATGTTGAGTATGCACAACAGAATTGTGCAGTGACTCGATAATAAACAGAGGATGGGGAAGTTTGTTAAACACACACAAACTAATATTATTCCCACATAAATAAAATGATACATAGTAGGGGTATTTATACCCAAGATATTTGGCGGTTATTTAACTAACTTATTAACCGACACAACTTCTAAATAACCGACATAATATCAAGTAAACTTAATCTTCTTTACTCTGTTTCTTGTCCATCTTCGTTTATGCAGTCCTTTTCTTCTTCTCTTGTTTAATCTTGAACCAATCTTCTAATCTTCTAAACTTTGATGCATAATAAGTCTTCACGACTAATCCCTTTGATCCACATGATCTTCTGTCGCTTTCTTCTGACCCGCCTGGTCCTAAAGCGATGAGGGAAAGATGGGTATCACACGTCCATCTTCTTCTTTCTAAATTGCATCCTTTAAAATTCGACTTCTCCGGGCCTTCTGCCTTGTATCGAATTCTTCTCGGGTAACGCCTCTGCGTCTTTAAAACCCTTTACTGAACATCTTTCTTCTGTTCTGAATGGTTCCTCTTGATTAAAACTTGTTTCGGACTTCGTCGGAACTTGTGGCCGGAAAACATTTCTACTCTGTTTTCGTCTTTTGAATCTGTTATGGCCCTTCTTGACTGCGTTTTCTGATCAATTGATGTTAATAACCAAGTCTGATTTGAACAAACAATCACTGTTGTTCGATTTCTTTTCTGGATGAACTTCCGATTCATTTTGCAAAAACAGGGGACTTTCACAGGTCTCGTTCTTCGTCTTCCCAGGATCTCTTAACCGTGTGCTCTGATACCATGATAGAATTCTGCCCCTTGTTATGCATATTGTGCTTGGTTATATAGGATGAACATGATGTTGAGTATGCACAACAGAATTGTGCAGTGACTCGATAATAAACAGAGGATGGGGAAGTTTGTTAAACACACACAAACTAATATTATTCCCACATAAATAAAATGATACATAGTAGGGGTATTTATACCCAAGATATTTGGCGGTTATTTAACTAACTTATTAACCGACACAACTTCTAAATAACCGACATAATATCAAGTAAACTTAATCTTCTTTACTCTGTTTCTTGTCCATCTTCGTTTATGCAGTCCTTTTCTTCTTCTCTTGTTTAATCTTGAACCAATCTTCTAATCTTCTAAACTTTGATGCATAATAAGTCTTCACGACTAATCCCTTTGATCCACATGATCTTCTGTCGCTTTCTTCTGACCCGCCTGGTCCTAAAGCGATGAGGGAAAGATGGGTATCACACGTCCATCTTCTTCTTTCTAAATTGCATCCTTTAAAATTCGACTTCTCCGGGCCTTCTGCCTTGTATCGAATTCTTCTCGGGTAACGCCTCTGCGTCTTTAAAACCCTTTACTGAACATCTTTCTTCTGTTCTGAATGGTTCCTCTTGATTAAAACTTGTTTCGGACTTCGTCGGAACTTGTGGCCGGAAAACATTTCTACTCTGTTTTCGTCTTTTGAATCTGTTATGGCCCTTCTTGACTGCGTTTTCTGATCAATTGATGTTAATAACCAAGTCTGATTTGAACAAACAATCACTGTTGTTCGATTTCTTTTCTGGATGAACTTCCGATTCATTTTGCAAAAACAGGGGACTTTCACAGGTCTCGTTCTTCGTCTTCCCAGGATCTCTTAACCGTGTGCTCTGATACCATGATAGAATTCTGCCCCTTGTTATGCATATTGTGCTTGGTTATATAGGATGAACATGATGTTGAGTATGCACAACAGAATTGTGCAGTGACTCGATAATAAACAGAGGATGGGGAAGTTTGTTAAACACACACAAACTAATATTATTCCCACATAAATAAAATGATACATAGTAGGGGTATTTATACCCAAGATATTTGGCGGTTATTTAACTAACTTATTAACCGACACAACTTCTAAATAACCGACATAATATCAAGTAAACTTAATCTTCTTTACTCTGTTTCTTGTCCATCTTCGTTTATGCAGTCCTTTTCTTCTTCTCTTGTTTAATCTTGAACCAATCTTCTAATCTTCTAAACTTTGATGCATAATAAGTCTTCACGACTAATCCCTTTGATCCACATGATCTTCTGTCGCTTTCTTCTGACCCGCCTGGTCCTAAAGCGATGAGGGAAAGATGGGTATCACACGTCCATCTTCTTCTTTCTAAATTGCATCCTTTAAAATTCGACTTCTCCGGGCCTTCTGCCTTGTATCGAATTCTTCTCGGGTAACGCCTCTGCGTCTTTAAAACCCTTTACTGAACATCTTTCTTCTGTTCTGAATGGTTCCTCTTGATTAAAACTTGTTTCGGACTTCGTCGGAACTTGTGGCCGGAAAACATTTCTACTCTGTTTTCGTCTTTTGAATCTGTTATGGCCCTTCTTGACTGCGTTTTCTGATCAATTGATGTTAATAACCAAGTCTGATTTGAACAAACAATCACTGTTGTTCGATTTCTTTTCTGGATGAACTTCCGATTCATTTTGCAAAAACAGGGGACTTTCACAGGTCTCGTTCTTCGTCTTCCCAGGATCTCTTAACCGTGTGCTCTGATACCATGATAGAATTCTGCCCCTTGTTATGCATATTGTGCTTGGTTATATAGGATGAACATGATGTTGAGTATGCACAACAGAATTGTGCAGTGACTCGATAATAAACAGAGGATGGGGAAGTTTGTTAAACACACACAAACTAATATTATTCCCACATAAATAAAATGATACATAGTAGGGGTATTTATACCCAAGATATTTGGCGGTTATTTAACTAACTTATTAACCGACACAACTTCTAAATAACCGACATAATAAACAAACCGACACAACTGTTCTGTTTGGCGCCTTTTCTGTGTCGTTTGACTTTTCTGAAGTCAACAGTTTGATAATACTTCTAAGATTAATATTACTTGATTATTTCTTTTCCAACAACAATATACACATAAACAAAATATTATTCCCACACAACAAATGTAATACAACTTGGGTATATATACCCTAACGTATGACGGTTAAATAACCGCAAAACTAACCGACACAACGTTTCCTAATTTCTGTTCTATTCTGACTTTTTTATAATACAGTTTGACTTTCTACTTTGACTTCTAATTACACTGATTTTGTTAAGATTTCTTAATTAAAACACTTCCAACAAAGACTATATTCAAGTAATCAACAGTCATGTTACTTGTAAGTGACCAATAAGACATTTCAAGAGTCGTATTCTTCATTTTGTTGCTTTCTCATGAAACTTATCCTCATTATCTGATTATTAAATTTCATGTAGATGTTGCACTGAGTATATTGGATGATCATGAAGAAATAGTACTCCGTCATGAAGAGAGAATATGGAATGTGTTGTTCGTATTGGCAAGAAAGCCTGATGCATTTTATGAAATAAAACAACATGTTGTCCACAAAGTCATTAATTCAGGTAAGTATCCTTCAATATTGCACATTCCTCACACTAGTACTTTTAAGTAAGTTGGCAGCATGTAATAAATTGTCTTTCAACATATACAAATATATACATCTATATGGCCTGTCAATCGGTCTACTAAACTGCAAGAGAAATGCATACAAGCCAAAAGAACGTATAGGTAATAAATTGACGTTTTTGTAACAAATTTTATCTTATAAAGAAAGCTTAAATATTATCCCCCAAGTATACATAATAAATATGTGTATGCTTCTAAAATGCGACTTAAGCAACAATTTTATGCTTGTCACTAATACATCTCCCAATGGTTATTAAATAGTGTGTGCTTGTAGTATTTGTTTCTTATTTGATTGTTACTTTCAGTGTTTGAAGTCTTTCATTCCACGGAGAAACCTTTTGCTGTAAAGGAACGTGATGCCTCACAATTACTAAAAAAACTTTGGAAAAAAATAGTGTTAAAGCCTAAGGACGAAATTGATGTAATACTCCAAGGTCCGGTGTTTAAAATAGCTGAAAATGATCGGCATCCTTCTCAAATACTTTTCGTTGCTGCAGAAATGGGCAACACTAAATTCTTAGTTCAGTTGATTGATGAATATCCTGATCTTATATGGAAGAGAAATGATGATGGACAAACCATCTTTCATGTTGCTGCTTTTCATCGCCAAGAAAGTATCTATAGTTTATTATGTGAGATAGGATCAATGAAGGATGCAGTAACTCAAATCATAGACAAAGACGGTAATAATATGTTGCATTCAGTTGCAATGAATTCAGGGAAAAACCCACATGATAATGTGTGGGGAGCTGCATATCAAATGCGGCATGAATTACTATGGTTCAAGGTACATATATCATGCAGGAAGTATCTTTAATGGTTCCACCTCAATCCAAAGAAATGAAGAATGCAGAAGGCCTAACACCATCAGAATTGTTCACTAATAACCACAAAGCTCTTGCTTTAGAAGGCGAGGCGCTAATAAAAGGTACAATTGGTCAATCTATGGTGGCTGCTACACTTATATCCACCATTGGATTTTCAGTTGTTTTTACAATTCCAGGTGGATATGACCAAAACAATGGTCGTCCTATATTCATCCAAAACAAAGTCTTCATGCTATTTGTCATATTGGACGCCATTTCATTTCTCTTATCTTCAATTTCTATCGTCACGTTCTTAACCATCATGGTTTCTAGTTATGGTCAAAATGATTTTGTGGAATCATTACCACAACAATTAGCGTTGGGTCAAATAACACTTCTTCTCTCTATATTTACGACTATGATAGCTTTTACTACAAGTTTTTTTGTTCAATACAACAACAGTTTGTCAATTGTTATTGCCTTACTAGCTACTATACCAGTCATCTTTCTCTCTAAACATCAATATTATATATCCACAAAAGTGTTTCGCTTAATCTACGAATCATGGCATCACTTTCATCCTAAGAGACATACACTTCACTATCAAAACCCAAAGTTTTAGAAGTCATTGTTATGAACTGTGTTGAATATGAAGTTACGTTTGATTATCATTGTCAATCATTAAAACATTCATGTTGTCTATGTGAAGGATGATGTGTTATTTTCCTTTTGAAGCTTATGGGTATATTGGATTAGATGCATATAAAAGTGATTAACAGAGGTAGTGTACTTGTAGCTTCACGAGTTGTTAATAGGATATTCGATGTGTTTAATGCTTTAAAGTATGCTATTTTTTTTAATTTTAAGCGTTTTAGGTAGTTGATTATCACCATTCCAAGAAAAACCAAGGAAAAGTGAAAGGTTTTCATCAATTTTTGCACTACATCCTATTCCCTAAAATAGGGAAAAAGGTATAACGAGTAATTAGTGTTTTCCCTGTATAAATGAAATCACTATTCACTCCTATTTATTTATTATATTTTTTTGTGAGCGGAAAAAAAATAAAGTATATTTAATTGAACAGCAATATATTTAGAGAATATGATGTGAGGAGTTTTTAAATGTTAAATAAATTTTAAGAATAAAAGTGTTTTTAAGCTAAATTATAAGGGAGTAGATGTGAATTAAGCCTAGAGGAACAATAATTTTTTTTTTTTTTTGGAAAGCTGATTTCATTCAAACGCCACAAGACACACGCTGCACACTAAATCTCAAGATGAGACAAAGCAACAAACAAGACAACCAATACGCAATCTCAAATTTACACCATTTCTCCAAATCTATACATATCTTCCTACTCCTATTGTTAAGCCAAAAAAAACTCAGTGCCTTCACTTCCGCAAAGATTTTTGCAGCGTTCAGTCTTTTTTATAGAACATCGCCTCATTCCAAGCTTTTCAACATAAAATTATGTGATCCCTTGCAGAACTTGTGTTTTTACCTTATTCAGACCTGCATGCTTAGGGACCTCAAACAAGCCTCTTACATTGAAAGCGAGGAAAAACAAGAAACCAAACTCTCGCAGCCGTTTCGCAACCACAAAAGAGGTGTTGTGTAGACTCTTCCATGTCCCCGCAGAAAACACAACCCACGTATTCCACCTAAATACGCCTTCTCAATAACGCCACTTTTGTTGGAAGTCTATCCAATTCCGCTTTCCATGCAAAAACATTACACTTTAAAGGTACCCATTTGCTCCAACTAAAAATGTATTCAGGTTGATTCACTTCAGCTTTTTTCAAAGAATGTTTCACCGAAGCAACTGAAAATATACCCAAAGAATCTAGCTTCCATTTCCATCCATCTTGCCTACTCTCCAATCGAACCCGTAGAAAGTAATCTGCAACATTCCTACCATTCATGACATTCCACCTTAGATGACGGTAGCCGAGTCCAATTCCAAACAAACTTTGCATCTCATTTGCACCAATCACTCACCCAACATCGCTTAACCTGTTCCAATCTGAATAAATTCGGAAAGCACTCCCGCAACGGAACGTTTGTTTGTTTGTTATTGGGTCAACTTAGTGGGCTTAAGGTAATGGGTCACTTTTACTATTAGTGGGTATGTTTTCCTTGTCTCTTGCACACACGATTAGGATGTGGTGTCTATGTTTATGTTGTTTTTATTCTTATTTATTGTAATTAAGGTTTGGTTTATGAATGAACTGGGTTTTTAGAAGCAGAACACAAACAGTGTATGTGTTTTATTGTATTATGAGGATGAATTCCCACTTTCTTTTTTAATCTTTGTTACGTTTTTTATGTTGGGTGCTTGTTGTGTTTCCCAAAATATACGGAGTGTGTCTTCCTACTCCTATTGTTAAGCCACAAAAAACTCAGTGCCTTCACTTCCGCAATGATTTTTGCAGCGTTCAGTCTTTTTTTTATAGAACATCGCCTCATTCCAAGCTTTCCAAAGTCTCCAACATAAAATTATGTGTTCCCTTGCATAACTTGTGTTTTTACCTTATTCAGTGTAACACCCCAACCGATGGCGGAATCATCGAAGTGCCACGTAGTGACGATTGTTCAATAGCTCATGGACTAAAGTGTAAATTTAGATACATTGATTAAATAGTTTATTACAATGAAAGAAAATACAACGAGTCTAATTGCCAACTAAACTGAAATACAATGAATCAAATCTAAATCTAAATCCGAAAGCTTAAAGAATGCATCTCAAAACAACCTGAAACATGTACGAAAATAATTTGGTCAATACAAAAATGTATTGGTGAGCATACCCTGTTTGAATACATATAGTAGAAGAAATGTTTAGCAATTCATGTGTTGTATACCGTTTGCAAATATGTAATAAGTAGTATCAGTCAAAACCAAGCCTTGATGAATAATGACTAACACATGAATAACCAACTGAATAATGAATTAACAAGACAATGACCAAGATTCTCTCAACAGAGTCACAAGGGGGTATACCATAGTACTATTCATTGAAATGCTAGGCAGCAGAACGGTTAATGATTATGACTAAGCATACACACAAATTCACATAAAGCAAACACACATGAGAATTGCATTAAGTATAAGAATAACATTTGATAATAATGTACATGAGTAGCCCCAAAATAGTAAAACATGAAAAAGGGGAAAGATATACTCACTTCGATTGTGATGATGAACTTGCAAGAAATTGACGAGAACCAAAGAACTATACTTGCACCTAAGTAGATTAAGAGTGGTGATTTAATGTCTATTAAGGTTTTTTTTGTAGTTATAATAATTCGTAAAAAGATAACTTTTTTTTTATTATTATATTTGACATTTATATGCATTCGATCAACGTTTTATTTAGACCCAAGTTTTCTCTAGTTGATCTTGCAAAGTAGAATGGATATATGATTGATACGAGCATAAGCTTAAAATAAATAATAAATAACTTATTTAAGTTAAGAGTATTCAAGCAAAATCAATGATTTGGTTTAACCCATTATCGATTTTTCCATTTTATGTTCTTGTTTTTAAAACAATAACATGTGATATAAAAATATTTCATGAAGTAATTTAACAATAAGTAATCACTAGAGTGATTAACATCAAACAAAAACAAAAGGGTATCAAGAACATGGAACATTACAATTGCCACGTGTACTATCAACCGAGATTTATGTGCTTAAATTAAAGAAACAATATTAACTAATGAATTCAATTCATTATAAACTTTATCCAAAAGTTGAGACGCATGTGGTTAAGAAAACAAAAAAAGAAAGAGGTTCGATTGTTACCTCCACCGATGAGCAAGAACAAATCGTTTAGTTTCCCGGAGGCGATAAGAGCGGCCGGCTCTAGAAACGAACGGAGGGCTGCGACGGTAATTTTGGTCACTGGTTGTTGGTCCAAGTAACAAATGCAGTGGCTGCGGTTTTGTATTATAGATCGGTGGTGTGGTAAAACCGACAGCGAGTGGCGCATGACGGTGGTTTTTCATAGTGCTTGGAACGGAACCTTTTGGTGTGATCGGCCAAGTGCTAATCGGTTGAAGAAAGGTATAAAAAGTTCTATTGATTTAAGAGGAGTTCATTGCAATGATTAAAATTATGGCTTGATTGGTATCAATATATCTTTGATTTAGGTAGCTGGGTTACCCAAAGTTGGAAACGTTTCCGTTACAAAATTATTAATAATTATCCGTGTAACTTGCAAACATTGTTTTGAAGAAGAAATAATGCATTAATGATTTGCCGTTTATTGTTTCAGAGGAAAGATCCGGTACAAATAGCGGTACAAATAGTTTTTTTGGTAAGAACTGTGAGAATCAAAGGAGGGTATTTTTTTAAATTTTTTTTTTTTTAAATTTTTTTTCCCCATATTGTTAAACATGTATTATAGTATTGAAAACTAAAAAAAAAAAAAAAAAATTTAGTGTAGAGTAATTACGTGTAGAGTAATTACATAATTACTCTAGTGTAAACTAATGTATTTACCTTAATGACGTAATTACACTAAAAATTTTTTTTTTTTAAATTTTTTTTTGTATTATTCATCTAGATAGAATGTTTAAGCACATGGGAAAAAAAAATTCTAAAAAAAAAATAAATTTTTTTTACCCCCTTTGATTCTCACAGTTCTTACAAAAAAACTATATGTATTTGATCTTTACTCATTGTTTCAAGCTTTAATTACTATTAATAATAAGATAAATGCTAGTTACGCGGTGCTTAGAATTACTCGGTTTACTCCACGTAAAATACGCTCAAGAAT
Source organism: Ambrosia artemisiifolia (assembly GCA_032199755.1). Lineage (NCBI taxonomy): Eukaryota > Viridiplantae > Streptophyta > Magnoliopsida > Asterales > Asteraceae > Ambrosia > Ambrosia artemisiifolia. Next base: position 32,719,615 of record CM063514.1, on the reverse strand, counting down.
TCGACAAAATAAATAGGTATTTATTACTATAGAATTTTCTTGTACTACAACTCTTCACCAACGTTACATGAAAGTATCCTTCATGTGATTTAAATTTTCGAAGTAAACAAGATAAATCAATAAATAAATAAATAGAAATCATCAAATGCCATGACGTAGAATAATTAAATTCGCACATCTTTATTACCGAACAAAAGCATCGAATTACAAGGACTCGAACTCAATTACATGAAGGACTAAAATCGTAAAAATGATAAAATGAAAGGTGACGGTTGTCACATTCAGACCTGCATGTTTGGGGACCTCAAACAAGCATCTTACATTGAAAGCGAAAATAGGAGGAACACCGCACCATCTAAAAACAAGAAACCAAACTCCCGCAGCCGTTCCGCAACCACAAAAGAGGTGTTGTGTAGACTCTTCCATGTCCCCGCAGAAAACAAAACCCACGTCTTCCATCTAAATACGCCTTCTCAATAACGCCACTTTTGTTGGAAGTTTCTCCAATTCCATCCATGTATTCAAGTTGATTCACTTAAGCTTTTTTCAAAGAATGTTTCACCGAAGCAACTGAAAATATACCCAAAGAATCTAGCTTCCATTTCCATCCATCTTGCCTACTCTCCAATCGAACCTGTAGAAAGTAATCTGCAACATTCCTACCATTCATGACATTCCACCTTAGATGACAGTAGCTCATGTGCGTGAAGTATATATATTTTTAGTAATGGTTTTTCACACAATTGGGTTTTAAATTGATAAAAATAATTTTCACCTTAGAACTAAACGACACACAAATAGGCAAGTGTACCTATCGTATATTTATATAGTATTGGTAAGAACCAAGTATCGATCCATGGACACGGTAGCTTCTGATACTAAATCTTTGTCAATCTTTAGTCAGTCAATTAAAGTGATGGTTGGTAATTAGCTAAAATAACATACAAAATATAAAACTACGCTAAAGAACACAAATGCAATCAGTCATAGAAGAATATCACTTTGATATCGAATCCATTTAGCTAACAATTGGCGATAATCATGGAAACATCATGGCAAGATCACGAAACACATAAGTAACTAGACTCTCGCTAAGGATATCTTAACATATGACTCTTTGGAAAGTTAGGTCGAGTGACACAAGCTAACCACCTAAAATCATACAAGTAAGCCCAAGTGATACAATTATGTCAATGTTTATAAATATGGACTAGCTTCCTGTCAAGGGTAACTAATCCAACAACTCTTTGGAAAGATAACATGAAAAACACGTTATCCACCTAAAGTTGATTAAACTAAGTAATAATCATGCATTTCTCCAACTTATGATGTTTATATCAAGATTACATAGATTGGAAGTTCGTGTCAACAAACCTTATATAAACATAACACTTAACATGACAAGCCATAACAAATACTTTGTCTTTCCAAACATAAGCATAAGGATGCACATTTAAGAGTTTATAGAAAATAATCAAAACTTCACACCATTCCTAGTTCAAAGCCAAAGACTAGCATAAGCATACACAAATCTATGAATGAATGTTTAAATCATGAGTTTTCCAACATTACACAACCAAACACCCATAAGTCTTGAATATCTTAACAAACCTTTAAATGCACAAAGCCATTGAAGAATAATCATGATACTACTACAACATCAACATAAACATTGCCAATAATCAATAATATCACCAAATGTTAACCAAACTTCATCTAAATCAAAGTGATAACAAGAGTTTAGCTCATTATGAGCTCAAAAACAACATGCAAGCTTAAGAAAGTTACAAAGTTCATGGTAAAATTATGTATAACTAAACCAACAATCCAAGCTAGATGAGGTAGATGATAGATGATGCTTCTCTTGATGTTAGAATCCTTCAAAGTTGCTTGCAAATGGGTGAAAGTAACCAATATTTGGGAGTGAAATGGTGGGTTTTTACTCCCTGGACTCCACATCCCCAAATGGGAAATACTGATGTTTTTATACAAAAGAGGTAAAAGACGAGAACAATTGTGCTTGTGGGTGAGCATGGTTGTGCTCATGTTTTGACCGATCTAGAAAGCTCATTGGTCATTCAATACCCAAGAAACACTGTTTGTATATATGAGCATGGTCATGCTTAGTTGTGGGCATGACCATGTTTGCAAAAGTTAGATCTAGGGATTGGTTTGGCGTGTATGTGTCGTGTCCGTGTCGTGTCGTGTCTGGACAAAACCAAGCATGGTCATGCTTATTCACAAGCATGGTCATGCTTTGGAATGAGCATGGTTGTGCTTGGGTGTGGCACAATTGTGCTTGAACCTTTAACATCAACAACAACTTCATCTAGGTCCATTTTATCTTGATTTCTCTCAAATCTTCATAAATCACCACCAAACCTAAGAATCAACAAATATCACTTGATTAGCATTTGACCTTTTGAAATTTCCAATAAACATGAGCAAAATATGGTTAAATTTGTGTGATAAATATGTGTAATTCTAAGTACATCAAACATCCCAATCAAGTAAGTAAAATTGAAACAAAACTCCCAATGACACTAAAGATCAACTAGCAAACCGAGAGCTAAATAAATATGCAAAGGTTTAGATGATTTTTTCAAGAAGCCATAATCAATTAGATGAAAACCAAACAAGCACATGAGAATATATGTAGCGATAACCAATGAGCAATGATTCACCTATTAAATCCTTAGCATGGAAAACCTTAAATCCCTCACAATGTTCACACACACTTGGCTATATTTGTAATCATACATGTAATGGTGTATGTATAGAACACTCAATGCCAAGACGATGAATTAAGCAATATCATATGCTTGTAGAAGGATCAAATCTCCACCAATCAACACAAAACAATTGCATAAATCATGAGGTCTTTGAAAGGGTTGTAATTGGGTTATGGCTAGGGGTATGGATATAGGAATGTGAAAGTGGCTAAATGGTTAAAAACCGGACGGCTATGTTAACTAAAAAAATACAAAAATTTTTACCAAGTAAGCTATACGAAACTGAAATGGTTTTATAACCCAAAAGCTACTATAAGGATTCTTCTTTTTAGCAAACAAAATTGCTCTTCTTCGGCTATCTTTCACCTTAGTCATGGCGAATTCGAAAGATATAAAGGCGAATTCGAAAGATATAAAGGCTATTTCTTTCTTTTTTTCAGCCTTATTTTTTTTTCTCTTTTCTCTTCTTTTTTTTCTCTTTTTTTTAATAATAAAATGCTTTTGAAGGAAACTAAGCATGTCAACCTACTTAGCTAAAAACTCCTAAACATTAAATTACAAAAGAAAATGAAAGTTAAACATACGCCGAACCGGACTTTTAACACATGGGACAAAAAAATAACAAGGCTAAATTTGGCTAAGTAGGTAAATGTGTAGGTAAAATAAACAAAAAAACATACGAAATGGCTCGACATGGTTAACTAAGTGGATATGGTCGGGAAGAGAGTAGTAAACAAAAGAAAAGGCTAAACACAAAAGGGTGACCTAAACGCTCAAATCATTTTTATGCAATTGTTTGTGTTTGTGGTCTCAACATGTATACCTAAAACAAGTTCTAAATTGCATGAAACATCCGGCACACTCAATCCGAAAAAAATTAATAAGCAAGAAATATAGCAAAGCTATAAAGGCTAAAAAACAAGCTCACGAGAACGGAAGGAATGGGTGTATGTGTAAAGTTAAGCATGCAATTTATTCTTTTAGCTCATCATGCTCATGCTCATCACATGACTATAAATTTGGCTCAGATGTGTCTCAAAGATCATATGCTTCCTAAAAATGTTATCAAACCTTTGAATTTATCAAAAATTGAAAGTGTTAAACGGCTGCCATATTATTATTTTTTTTCTTTTTTTTATGTATATATATATATTTAATGCCACAAAAAATTAAAACGGGGAGATTTTGCAAAAAAAATAAATAAAATTGGACAACCTAAACTACTTGCAGGACAAAACAAGGCTCAAGATATGCATATATCCCTCCCCACACTTGAATCGTACATTGCCCTCAACGTACAATAAAAACATGCAATGCAATGGAGTGTGAAAAGAAACTGAAACTTCCCTATTGACAATCTTGACCAAAATGAATCAAAGCATGTAAAGAGGCGTCTTGCAATGCGGTGCCAACCATCCAAGTAACTATCAGTACAACGCGACCAAAAAATGTCCCACAGAATAAGAACCATCATCATCACTCCCATGGAAGAGCATCCAAGTCTACACCTTCTAGCTCATCAACCGAGGGCTGCTGTGGTGGCGCAAGAAGCGTGGTACCTGTACCGAACCTAACACTGGCAGCTGCAACATAGTCTCGCTATGTCTCGTACATCCAAGTCCAATAACTGTGGAACTCAGAGAGGGGAATAACAACCTGCTGTGGAAGTGGGGCGGTCACGAACACGGTCATGTCAGGAACTGGACATGATCATGCCTTTGTGAAATACAGGAAACCCAAAATGCAAGCATGATCATGCCAAGAACAAGGCATGATCATGCCTTGGTGAATACAGTAACTCAAAACACAAACACAAACATGATCATGCCAAGAACAGAGCATGACCATGCCAGGTGAAATACTGAAACCCAAAACAACAACACCATCATGCTTGAGAATAGGCATGACCGTGCCTACCTAAACCATGACCAGATACAGCGCAGCACAAAACAATTTTTAAGTGGTGTACAAAACACAGTTCACAAAACACAGCTGCACAAAACATGGGTCACAATTTTTTTTTCTTCTTCTTTTATAGCTTCACGACCCGTTCCAAGAGTTTTTTTTTGTGAGACGCACCATCAACACATAATACTTACCTAGTTTTTTTTACTCGACCAAAACCAAAATGGGTCAACTTCCAATCCAACCAGATTACCTCCCGAAAACACTTCCCGGGTCACAGCTTGACTCAACCCAATGTACTTGGGTTAAAAGGTGGGATTTTTCATAAACGGGTGGCTTTTTGGTACTTTAAATGCTATCTGCCCCGTTTAGTTTGATAAGTTTACCACTCGTTAGTAAGAAAATGGTGGTAAATATCAGAAAATGTTTAGAAAATATAAACGGGTCGTGCCACCAACACTTGTATTTACCCGGACCAAACTTGATAAAACTCATGTAGTGAAGAAGGCGATCCTCTTGGCAATTTGTTACATTTTTGTGGTATTCATTAGACCATTGTCGTGCCTTCAAAGTTGTTTGGTCCCTTTTTTCCTTTTCCTCTCCCGTGGTGTGTTTGATTCATGTGGTGAATCATTATCATCTTTGTTCACGGGTCGGCATTCATTGATGCGAAACAGTGGGTCGGATGTCACCATGGTCATTGGTTGGTATGTGAACCAACCTACTTGCAACTCTTTGTCTTGATATGGTTCTTCCATGATTTCCACAGTTGGTTTTACATATAATAATGCTTCTAATTCATTTAGATCGCCAACTGGGTCGAACAATTCTTCTTTTCCTACCATAAGTGGCACACCCAGCAACTCTTCCCTGAACTCTTCCTCCCAAGATGGAATAGTATGTATTGGAGGTGCGACTTGTGCAATACATTGTGGGCTTGAGAATTGAATTTTGTCCATTTTAGTCTCCGATTTTGATTCTAGAAGTTTCTCCAACATAACAAAAGACGGGGATGGTTGTTCTTCAACTTTATCCGTGTGCTCATAAGTGTAATCTCCACCATAGTATTTCTCGTAGTAGCACTCCATGATAATCAATGCAAAGAAAAACTCAAACAACAAGGATCACGGGCACCGGATAGAAACCAAATAAAAAAAAATTAACAACAACTATTTACAAAAAAAAAATAAAAGAAAAAAAAGAGAACAAATATATACAAATGGCTAAATGATCAACTCAGATCGTTCTCAAAATCAACGTGTCCCCGGCAACGGCGCCAAAAACTTGATGTGCGTGAAGTATATATATTTTTAGTAATGGTTTTTTCACACAATTGAGTTTTAAATTTATAAAAATGATTTTCACCTTAGAACTAAACCACACACAAATAGGCAAGTGTACCTATCATATATGTAGTATAGTATCGGTAAGAACCAAGTATCGATCCATGGACACGGTAGCTTCTGATACTAAATCTTTGTCAATCTTTAGTCAGTCAATTAAAGTGATGGTTGGTAATTAACTAAAATAACATAAAAAATATAAAACTACGCTAAAGAACACAAATGCAATCAGTCATAGAAGAATATCACTTTGATATCGAATCCATTTATCTAACAATTGGCGATAATCATGAAAACATCATGGCAAGATCACGTAACACATAAGTAACTAGGCTCCCTCTAAGGATATCTTAACATATGACTCTTTGGAAAGTTAGGTCGAGTGACACAACCTAACCACCTAAAGTCATACAAATAAGCCCAAGTGATACAATTATGTCAATGTTTATAAATATGGACTAGCTTCTTGTCAAGGGTAACTAATCCAACAACTCTTTGGAAAGATAACATGAAAAACACATTATCCACCTAAAGTTGATTAAACTAAGTAATAATCATGCATTTCTCCAACTTATGATGTTCATATCAAGATTACATAGATTGGAAGTTCGTGTCAACAAACCTTATATAAAAATAACACTTAACATGACAAGCCATAACAAATACTTTGTCTTTCCAAACATAAGCATAAGGATGCAACATTTAAGAGTTTTTAGAAAATAATCAAAACTTCATTCACCATTCCTAGTTCAAAAGACAAAGACTAGCATAAGCATATACAAATCTATGAATGAATGTTTAAATCATGAGTTTTCCAACATTACACAACCAAACACCCATAAGTCTTGAATATCTTAACAAACCTTTAAATACACAAAGCCATTGAAGAATAATCATGATACTACTACAACATCAACATAAACATTGCCAATAATCCATAATATCGCCAAATGTTAACCAAACTTCATCTAAATCAAAGTGATAACAAGAGTTTTGCTCATTATGAGCTCAAAAATAACATGCAAGCTTAAGAAAGTTACAAAGTTCATGGTAAAATTTTGAGTAACTAAACCAACAATCCAAGCTAGATGAGGTAGATGATAGATGATGCTTCTCTTGGTGTTAGAATCCTTCAAAGTTGCTTGCAAATGGGTGAAAGTAACCAATATTTGGTAGTGAAATGGTGGGTTCTTACTCCCTGGACTCCACACCCCCAAATGGGAAATACTGATGTTTTTATACAAAAGAGGAGCACAATTGTGCTTGTGGGTGAGCATGGTTGTGCCCATGCTTAGTTGTGGGCATGATCATGTTTGCAAAAGTTAGATCTAGGGATTGGTTTGGCGTGTATGTGTCGTGTCTATGGACAAAACCAAGCATGATCATGCTTATTCACAAGCATGGTCATGCTTAGGAATGAGCATGGTTGTGCTTGGGTGTGGCACAATTGTGCTTGAACCTTTAACATTAGACAACAACTTCATCTAGTTCCATTTTACCTTGATTTCTCTCAAATCCTCATAAATCACCACCAAACCTAAGAATCAACAAATATCACTTGATTAGCATTTGATCTTTTGAAATTTCCAATGAACATGCACAAAATATGGGTAAATTTTGTGATAAATATGTGTAATTCTAAGTACAATCAGTAGCCGAGTCCAATTCCAAACAAACTTTGCATCTCCTTTGCACCAATCACTCACCCAACATCGCTTAACCTGTTCCAATTTGAATAAATTCGGAAAGCACTCCCGCAACGGAACGTTTGTTTGTTTATTATTGGGTCAACTTAGTGGGCTTAAGGTAATGGGTCACTTTTACAATTAGTGGGTATGTTTTCCTTGTCTCTTGCACACACGATTAGGATGTGGTGTCTATGTTTATGTTGTTTTTATTCCTATTTATTGTAAGGTTTGGTTTATGAATGAACTGGGTTTTTAGAAGCAGAACACAAACAGTGTAAGTGTTTTGTTGTATTATGAGGATGAATTTCCACTTTCTTTTTTAATCTTTGTTACGTTTTTATGTTGGGTGCTTGTGGTGTTTCCCAAAATATATGGAGTTTTTTATCATTTGCATTTTATTTTTAGTTTTAAAAAAATATATATGAGTTTTGAACACTAGCGCCGTAGAGGTTTAAACACTGGCAATTGTATTGCGTTTTATTTATTTTGTTTTTTTAGTTCTAAAATCACACATGTAAGTTTTGAAAGAGTTTGACTAAAAATCTTTGTGTTTTTTAAAATAAGTTAATAGCCAAAATCGTCCCTGAGGTTTGGTCACTTTTGCCACTTCAGTCCAAAACACGAACCTTTTACATCTGGGTCCTCAGTTTTATTTTTATTTTTTTGCCAAATTCGTCCCAAAATAGGTTTGGGTTTTGCTAAATTCGTCCCTGAGGTTTGGTCACTTTTGTCACTTCAGTCCACAACTTAAACGTTGTCAGGGACGAATTTGGCAAGAAAAATAAAACTGATGGACCCAGATGTAAAAGGTTTGGATTTTGGACTGAAGTGGCAAAATGACCAAACCATAGGGACGATTTTGGCTATTAACTCTTTTGAAAATACACAATTAGGTACAAAGGCACAATTGTGGTTTTTTTAAAACCTAATGAAATAACTTGGTAACAAGCTTTTATTATCTCTTTTCAAAAAAAAAAAACAAGCTTTTAAACCTAATGAAATAACTGGTGAATCATACACATCTAGGTTTTGATTTTTTTCAAGAGTATAGCTATAGTATACTCTTTTACATAAAAAACGTTCGTTTTTATGGTGTAATTTAAAAAAAATAACGTTGTACTAAAGACTCATTGATGATTAAAAAAGGGTGGAAGTGGAGGAGAGAGAAACTATTACCATGAATAGACTAGAATGTCCTTTTAAAATCCACGTGCCTACCATTTTTATTTTTATTTTGATCAATTCTACCTATTTAATCCACACCCTTAATTGCTCCATTAGATGGTCAAGTTTGCTCCTTATGCTTCCTACACTAACACTACTTCCTATTATCTTAACCCTATATTATCAAGTTATATCATTTCTATCCTTAAACCTGTGTAATACACAACTCTATTTAATAAATAAAAAAAGGTCGCTTTTGATTAGACAAAATAAGATATATTAGATTGTTAATAAACCTGATCAACATATTAATTTTTCTAATAAAGTTCATAAATATTTAATATCACTACTAGAAAATATGTCTTTCTTGACATGCAAATTATGACACACACCCATTTTATGACAATTAAAACCCTATGTCATTAAAAAAAACGTCATATTTTTTGAAATCTCATAAATTGATGACACTTATTTCTGCCTGTCAAGAAATTTATGTCAACAAAGGAAAAACATGACAATTTCAAAGATTGTGTGTCATCTTTATCTGTCCTAAAATATGATTTCCCGCTCATCTCTCCTCCTCTCTCTCGATTAACTCACCTAAAAGATTCTCACACCCCAAAATTCAACCAAAACCTTCTCCTTCTCAAATCCCTAACCCAACTCTCATTCTCTGATCAATACTCAGCTAACTCACCAGAGCCCTCCTTCTTCTAATCTGCACCAGAGCCTTCTTCACCATTCACCAACCACGTAACCCTAACCCAACCCTCCTTCTCTGCTTCTGCTTCCGTGACCGAAACCCAACCCTCCTTCTCTGCTCCGTAACCTAACGCAACCCTTCTTCTCAGCCGATTATCAAGCAGAAGATGCTCATGTTTCTAGGATAAGTAAGTTCAATTTGTTGTTGTTGTTATTATTATTATTAGGGATGGATATCTGTGGTGGTGGTGATGGAGGCGGAGGGTGGTGGCGTAGATGGTTTGGTGGGGATGGTGAGCATTTCTGGCATGAGGCACAGCAAGTCGGTCTTACCCTCATAGTGCTTGTTATTGCGGTAAATACATTATTCTTCCACTCTTTTAATTTTTAATGCCATTTCTGGTAGTTGAAAATTGTAAATGGATTGTGATCAAGTACTAAACAGGTTGATCTTATAGGCAGGTCGGTCTGTTTAATTGGCACCCCTAGATTTAAATAAGTCTCAATATTCACATCCAAACACCCCCCTAATTTTACATTTTTTTTTTGCATTGCTAGTTCTTGATACTTGCAAAAGGTGATGTCTTGTTCGCGGTTCTCCTCAATCCATTGCTGTTTGCGATAAGAAGCCCGAGAAACGGATTTCGTTACATAGTATCAAAAATCCGAAGGCAGGTATCTCCATCCACTTCTACATCTGATGACGTTCCTAAACAAGAATTATACGCTCACACTTCTACCAAAGAATCACTTGCTAGCAAATGGGCTTAGCTAGTGTTTCATAGCTTTCAGGTTTGTTGTTCTAAATTTACGATTAAAGTTTTGTATTATGTATAAGAGGTAGTTTTGTGTCTGCAGGAAATGATCGAAGTCATGAATTTTTATTGTGTAAAACATTCAAGTGGCGATTAATGTTTGCTTCTTACATTCATCAAGCTCTTTACATGTGTCGCTTTTGCTTAAGTATAAGTAATTTATACACCATGCATAGATACTTGTACATTGGGTTTGGTTGTAGGGGTATTCATTGGCACAAAAACTGGACCGTAGACCGAAGACTGTAATTGGTAAAATGAGTGAGTCGGGTTGGGTTTGGGTCAAAATGGGCAGCTTTAAAACCATGTGCCCTGTGAGTCTGTGACTAGCGTAAATTGACTGACGGTGGCTTATTGCTTATGTGATATATGAGCGATCTGGTTGTATGGCAACAAAAAGTATTTATGAGTTTGCAGTATATGTAGATTTTTCATGCATGGTTAGTTGGCTACATGCTTACATGTGCAGTAAACATAAAAAACGAGTATCAGATCCAATCTGAAAACATAGATGGCAAGCGGTGGCTTATGTGACAACCTTTGTCGATTTTGAACCTGTCTAGATTTATTTTTTTGGACAGATTTTCTTCTTGTAGATATGTAAGGAAGGTACTTAAGAAAAAAAGAGGGGGTGGGGGGTTTTCTTTCTTTCATTCTAGGAGTCAAGATAGATGAAGCTTGAAGGTCTCATGCATATCAGTACTTCAGTAGAATAGGAAAAGAGTTAACATAAGTTCTGTAAATTAGAGCCAAGGTAGCAAAAGGCGCTAGGCGGGTGGTGAGGTCCAGCCTAGGGACTAGTCGGGACTAGGCGAAAATTAGGCGTTTTGGCCGCCTAATGGCCAAAACGCCTAGATCAACGACTAGGGCTTATTTCCGATTTTTACTCCCGCCTAGCGCCTAGACGCCACCTAGGCCGATTTTTGCAACACTGTTTAATGTTAATGTTAAAATAAAGTATTAAGGTATAATACAAGATTGTTTATGTTTATTTGAATAAAGTATTAAAGTATAATATAGATGTAGCTAATATTACTCTAGTTTTTACCTTTTTTGGAATTAAAACCACTACTGTTTACTAGTGTTTCATTGTAGTTTCAACTGATGCTAACTTTATGTTAAATCCATGCTTAAGGTTGTGCCCAAGAAGCAGCCCCTGTTGTTAAAAAGCCAGTCAAGGAGTCCAGCCGTGATGATTCTCACTCTTCTTCTGATGAAATAAGCGATGATCTTGTCTTCTAAGCTATAAGAATTATATTATTTTTTTCGTATGCACACTTTAATGAATGTTCTTTTTACACACCTTTTTAACTTGAGTGCAGAAACCTAAACTTATTAAGAAATGTTTGTACTATGTTCTGTGTATTCATAGTATGCTTGTATTTTCTATAGGATGAACCAAAGAAGCCAGGTGCTGTGTCCAAAAATGGCTATGTTGTAGCTAAAAAGAAAGAATCAGAATCAAGCGATGACTTTGACTCAGATGATAGTTCAGATGAAGTAAAACTGCTTTCTTTTTATTCAAATATAAAGCATAAATTTTGTGTGTTCCTTTTTTTGACAATTAAGTCATCATGTGCAGGAGGATGCCAAGGCTGCAAAGAAGCCTGCTGCTGCCAAAAATGGGTCTGTTGCTAAGTGCTGATATTGATTATCATTTTCTTCCAGCTGCAAACGTGCGTTTTCTTCTATACCCCTCTTGATTGTGCGGCGTTTCAGCTCTCACCAAGACATTGATGTAACTGGCCTTCAATTTTTTGCTGAGAGATTTATTGTTAAATATAGTTGTTGTATATGAATTGATTGAATTCTATGAAATGGATTTATAGATTTTGTCATTAGTAATTCTGCAATGCATATATATATGAATTCGGGCTAAAATAGTACTTTTATAATTTTTTTATAATTTTTTTGGTCAAAAAAAGATGACACGCATTGTCTGTCATAATGTGTAATCAAAGAGTGTCGTAAATTGGTGTCATGAAATAGTGTCATGAAAGAGTGTCATTAATGCATGTCATTAAAAGATGACACGCAAAAAAGTGTCATGTTAAATTTATGACACCGCCATCATTGACACTCTTTTTTGTGTCATCAGACCCCTTTCTTGACACGCAATGCGCGTCAAGAAAGGTCTTTTTTCTAGTAGTGTATCCTAATCAAGTTTTAGTTTTTGATACAAGGAACAAATAATATTTGTGTTTGTCTATGAACCAAAAATTATTATAGAGTCACGTGATCTAGTTAAACATTCCGAACGACGTTAGTGTTTAATTATAATCGATACTTCTATTAATGGCGTAAATTGTGGAGAGAAGTTAATCCTGCTCTGATACCATAATAACTTTGTTATTATGGTAAAGGATATTATTCTCTAACCGACGAACTGTGTTTGGTTAGACATTAGATGGAGTGGATGTCCGAACGGCTTGACGTCTAGTGTTGATACACACTATTAATTAAAAGAATCATTGCACCGTGACTGTTAATGATCATAAGCCGAATCGAATAAAGAAATTGCCCTTGTGTTGAAATTAGTTTTTAATATCTGAATTCCCTAACAATTTGATCCTCTTTGTTTTTAACTTAGTTTTCGTCATTTTTTTTAATCAAATCAAACCCTCCCCCTATAAACAATGGTATCGGTACTTGAAACGTTTTTGGTATAATTAGTTAATCTGTATCTCTAAGGACACGAACCTTACAATATATTTATTTGCTGGATTCGACATCCAACAGAGCTTATATGATGTGCCATCATTTTACACATGTGTACAGTGAAATTCGGGATCAGTTTTTCAGGATCGGTACGGTACCAATCCCGTCTGGAGCGCATCCCTAGATCAAACCTTAGGTCTGATCTTGGACTATCCTTTGCTTATGGGACAATAATTGTTTCATCTCGTAAATCTGAGACATTATTCATACACAAGATTAAGAATACATTATCTTAATTACATACATTAGAGACGTAATCTGGTTGATTAAGTCATTTTAAGACTAGAAATAAACCTTCGTCTTAAATAAGTGGTGATTATCCGGAATTATAAAACCTAACCTAACATTGCTAAACAATGCTAATTCAATTCATAATAAAGACAATTTTAGACCTAGTTTTGTGAATTAGAATTTAGAAACCCTAATATATTTAGCAGCATGTCTAATTCTCAGGAATCAATCGCAAACCCGAATTAGACATCCGCCTAACCCTAATTAGCTTAAACAATGCCTAATTACTTGATTTTTCCAATTAAAAACCTTAATGAATGCCTGATTACTTCTTCATTACCTAATAATCATCCGGTAACACTTAAACCCCCTAGTTGCCCCTAAGCACCCCCTTAAACCATAGCTTGGAGAACAAGGCCCAATCCTTGCTCTGAAAAGCTTCTAGGCCGTGGCTTTGCTTGCTCCCAAAGGCAAACCCTTTTATAGCTCACTAAGGCCAGGTTACGCCTTGGTCACCCAGGCATTTTAGCCCTAAAATGCCCATTTTACCATCCAATTTTGACTCAAATTACCCAAGATGCATCCTTTAATACCCTAACACACTTTGATCAAAAGAAAACCCTCTCCACTCCCCCTTCCTCACATTTCAAACACCACCACCATGTATCCACCAAGATGATGATTACAAATTTTAGTGGTAAACTAGTGTGAATCAACTTGTTTAGTTGTTTGAATCTTCATTTGTTAAAACCATAAAACTTGAATTTTGAAAAATTAAGTGATTAAAGTGTGACATGGTTTTTCACCTTTTTAGGCTAATATAAGTCATATTAAGTGTAAAAAGGTGACTAACCATGACAAAAATGATTCTAGAGGGATTAAACATGATTGTTGTGTTTAACGACACTCAAAAAACCTAAAATCGCATAATTGAGCTTTTGAAAGATGTGAAATGTATTAACATATGAAAACAACCCTAAGAGGCTTAGGAAGGTTAAACAAAGTGATTTGTATGAAAATTTGGAGTTAACATGTTATAAACATACGCTTTTGAACTCATCGGTACGTTAACGTTGCTTAAAATGCCAAGTGTTGAGTAATTTTGCCATGATATGTGTCAATATGATTTTGATTGTTAAAATGGTTAATTTGACTAAAATAAACTTAATACTTGTTAAATTGAGTGTTTAGAATGGTTATTTTCATAAAACTATGTTTTCCAAAAATATATATGTAAGTTGAGAAAATATGTCATTTTATGTGGGAATACGGTTTCTTGAAAGGTAAATAATATTGTATATATTGATTTTCCTAAAAAGGACTAAGTTGCAAATATATATTTATGTGTGTGATAGATTTATTAACTTGGTCAACGTGTTTTGTGCTAAGTATTGGGATCTCGAAATGTTGATAACATAAGTATGTATGTATATATATATATATATATATATATATATATATATATATATTTGGTAACAGTATATACGACATTGTTGGATCAGTGGTTCTTCTTTAACAGTTTATACTCAAGAACACTTATGTGTTGTAAATGTATCAAAGTAAATTGCACAGCGGAATAGTAAGTGTTCAAGTTAAAGTATCATTTTTAACAGGAGTTATTACTCCCCCTAACCAATAGCAGTTAATGAGAATCTAAACAATTCAAAGTATAAAGCAATAAGGGTAGTATTGAATGATTCTTAGATGTGAAAATGGATTTTATATAATCAAGCCTTTGAAGGATTCAGTTAAAATCAAGTGTCTAAAATAGTGGGATTAACCCATCTATTTATAGACGAATACATATAATCAGAGTAAGTAATCTAATGCTTATAATACTCTAAGATAATACTACAACAGGCTGTAGTATTGGAACTTACAAAGACTTTAACAAAAACAATATAATACAAACTACTGAAGTACTTGGGTCAGTTAGAAGCTTCTATCAAATCTGCTGATGAGTGACAAAACTACTGATGAGTAGTTTTGTCTTCAGTAGTTCTTTAGTGAACTTGTCTGGTTAGACTTCAGAAACTCTGATCATTACTCTTCAGCACTTTGACTTCTTCTTCTTCAGTACTCTACTTTTGGTCTTCAGCAGTTCTTCATACTTAGCATATTTAGCAGAAATAAGATTTAGACTAAAGCAACAAAAGTGGTTTCTTCAATCCTTTCTGTCCTTACAATCTCCCCCTGGATTGATGAAGCCAAAACCTTATCTAATCTTTATTTACCTTGTTGTTTTCTAGCTTCCAGTATTCTCCAGATTTAAGCAGTCATGGAGATACTAAGATGATGTGCTTGTTGCTCTGTCAGAGATCCTTGTTCAGGTTCAAGATTCTGTATAGTGAGAAGGTCTTTTGTCACTTTCACTGAGTTTTTATCAGTGAATGACCACTTAATAATATTCACTTTAGACCTGTCAGAGTCTGAAGTGTAGGGGACCAAGCTAGTCTCCTGGTTAATCCTGATTGAGGAATGTTCTCTATTTCAGTGACCTTCAGGTGGGAATCCCTATTATCTTCTGTATTCACAACATTAGGTATGGCAAAGTTTGGGAGATGATGTTAAGTGACTACCTTGGTGTGTGATTTATCTATGATGGTTTGTTGTAGTTGGTAAGCAAATGTTGCAGGGTCCCTGAATTGTGTAAGCAGAGGTTTTTCTTCAACCACAAAGTCTCCTTGAATAACTGTGTTGCCTTCTAGAAACACCATTTTAAAATCAGTCTTCATGGTTTCCTCTAGCTTCTTCTTGGTAGCAGGCCTTGATGGTGATTGTAGTGCACCAGAAGTTCTTTTAACTACTGAAGTTTGTGATACTTCAGAAGTTTTGAACTTCTCAGGATTAGCAGCCTTATCAGCCTTGAATCTTTTATATGTGTCATATAGGGTGTCTTCTCTCCATTTTGACACTGAGGCTTTTGAACCAAATCCATTGGCTACCAGTTCTTCAATAATTTCAGCTCTATTTGCCTTTCTTTCTTTTTCTGTAGCTAGCTTGTTAGATACAAGTTGAGCTATTCTCATTAGTTCTTCAATAGAGAGCCCTTGGAGTGAAGATTTCTTTGTCTTGCTGTTCTTTGTGATCATCATCATTAGTTGCTTTCTTTTGTCTTTCTCAGCAACTTCTTCAGTAGATATGTCAATAACTTCTAACTCATCTAGTTTTTCTTGATATTTCACAAGTTTTTCATCAAAACTGAGGTCATCCCTTGCTTCTAGGTTGTTCCAGACTTCATCTTCCTTTGCCTTCTTTTGTGCTGCTTTTAAACTCTTCTCCAGAAATTCTTTTGACATTGATATTGGAGCAGGGTTTTGAACAGTTGTTGGAGTAGGTGCGGGCATTGGAATTGGAGTTGGAGTAGGTTCAGTTGCCTTAGAAGACTGTCCTTCTTTAGTCTTGGAAGTGTGAACTGCTGAAAGGTTGATTGTTGTATCAACTACTGAAGGATTGTCTTCAGTACTTTCAAAGTCTTCATCAGCAGTTCCTTCAATTTGGCCTTGGGATTCTTCAGCTGTTTCCTATTGTATCTCTTTTCCCTTCCTTCTGGTTTCAAGTCTGATTGCAAGAGACACATCCTTTGGTTCCTTAATCTTCTCCCCCTTTTTGGCTTCATCCACTTCTGGAAGCCTTGAAGGTTGAGGAGTTGTAACAGATAATGCAGAAAGTTGTCTTGTGTTGTTGTCTATCTTCTTTGACAGCTCACCAAGTTGTTTGTTGATCATCTCAAGTTGAGTGTTAGTCTTTGTTGGGTCTGCTGACCTGGAAAAGAACAGATGATTGGAAAGCCAAAATATACTACTCAGTTGATCCTGAATAAACAGTATTTACAAGATACTTCTTCCAAAAAGACTGTTGATCCTAACATCTGCTACACTGAACTACTGTTGGAAACAACTGCTGCTGCAAAGGACTGTTGGATAATCAACTGCTGACTAAAGGTTTGATTAAGAACAACTACTGATTAAAGTACTGAAGACTAAAGGTCTGTTGGAGCCAACAGCACTTTGGATCCAACAGATGATACAAGACCATCAGAGTTTTCCTCAACAGCAGTTTACCTTAGCAGTGTTTTACAATGTAACAGTAGTTTATAGTTAACAGATGTTTTATAATGTTATTCTGTTAGAGGTCGTTGTCTTAGGTGACGTCAGCTGAGATCATCAGTGGTTTAGATTTGTCTATAAATAGAACAGTGATTGTACTGTTCTATTCATCACTCAAAACATTCTCTCAGACAAACAATCATAGAGTGATCAGGCTGAGGGGGGGTACTTGTAATATTGTAATCTTTCAATTAATGAAAGCTTTCGATTAAAAACAATTATTCTCTTGTTTTGATTTATAGTTTATCATTCCGCTGCACTTTCCATATATATTCACTTCATTCATATCATCCTTTATTTAAACAAATCAAAACAATCAAACTCAGATCCTAACAATTGGTATCAGAGCTTGGTCAATTAAATTCGATCTAACCAATCAATTTAATATAAACTGATCAGCTCACAATTATTGATATCGTTTGTTTGTCGGATTGAAAACAGAGTAATAGTTTATTTTCGATTCAACCGTTTGTAAACAGATTTTGTTTTCGTAAAAATCAGAGAATGGCTTCAATTAATCAAGATCCACATAACACTGGTAATAGCAACAAGCCACCGATGCTTGTCAGATCTGAATACAATATCTGCCAACATCGGATGAGTCATGTGCTAGCTCAACAAAACACTGGGTGTTGGAAGTCGGTTGTCTTTGGACCACATGTTCCAATGGTGCCGAGTACCGAAGATCCCAAAGTCCAAGTACCTAAAGGTGTCGAAAACTACGCCGAGTAAGATTTTCAAAAAATTGAGTTAGATGCTAAGGCTTTCAGTATTGTAGCCATGGCTCTACCAAATGATATCTATGCTGGGCTGTTACACTGTAACAATGCAAAGGAGTTGTGGGATGCTTTGAAAGAGCAATTTGGTGGGACTGAGGATGTAATTGAAAACAACCGTGAAATACTTAATCAACAATATGAAAGATTCAGTCATGTGAAGGGAGAGTCATTAACACAACAATTTGAGAGGTTTAATTGTTTAATAAGTGAACTAAAATTGGTGGGTCTAACTTACCCAAATTCAAATTTGAATCATAGGTTTCTTAGATCACTTCAGGACAAATGGGACACTATTGCAATTGTTATGAGAAACTCAATTGGTTTTAAGGACTTGACTCTGACCCAGCTTCATGGTAAGCTCTTGACCTATGAGAGAGAGCTTAACCAGAAAAGGAAGCTCCAGGATTCTGGAAAAGTGTCTGATGATTATGTGTTTGGGAATACAACACTTTTGGGTCAAGATGAGGTACCTGGAAGTAGTAAGGATCAGGGTTATGATCATTACATTGATATAATCACTGGTTTTAATACTGATTCTTACTCATCACCCAGCTATGCTTTTGCAGCAAGTGGTGATATTCAGGCATCTAACAACACATCCTTTGTGTATAATGACCTTCAATACATTGACCCTGTGGACTTAGAAGAAATGGACATTTTGCATCAATTGGCCTTGCCCAGTATTAGAACTAATAATTTCTATAAGAAAACTGGCAGAAGGTATCCAGGTTTACATGGTGGGTCAAAAGTGGGGTTGGATAAATCAAAGATCAAGTGTTATAAATGTCATAGAATGGGTCACTTTGCTAGGGAATGTAGGAGTCAAAATGGTACACCTATGATTACCTATCCAAACCAAAGGCCTTAGACCAACACTAATCAGTTTTCCCAAAACACCCCTGGACCAAATGTGCAAAACACTGCTCACTTTGCACAGACCTCAACCACTGTTCCTGTGCAGTATGTCCAAACCACTGTTCCTCAGTATCATTATGTCCAAACACCTGTTGCTTAGGCACAAGTGCCAATGACTGCTACTTCATCCTCTGCTCCTACAGAGACCAGTCAGCAAAGTCAACAGAGATTTTTCACTCAAGGCTTTGTTGATTGGAGTAGTCTACCAGATGAGCTAACAAATGAAAACATTGCTCTAGTTGCCAAGTCTGAAAATAATTTCTGCTTTGTGGCACTAGAAACAATTGATGAAGAGACTGATTCTGAGGGAGTGGTGTCTATGTCTGAAAATGTGACTAATGATGTTGTTGATGAAGTTGTTTCAGCTGAAGAATCCGAAGTAGAGGTTGTGAATCTATCAGACCCATGGGGTACTGATGACGGTGATTGCCAGTGTAATTGTGCCTTGATGGCTGCTGCTAAGGTATCACCTCAAATCTTAAATGACTTGTGTTCAGATAAATGTATCATAGCATTTGCAAAGATAAAAGAGGTGAATGAAAACTTTAAAAAGAAAATTTTGGAAGATGAAATTCAGTTTGAAAAACTCACTAAAGAGTTAAAATAAAAAATAACTGAAAAAGAATCTGAAATCAGCAGCTCAAAACATGAAGCAAGCATAACTAAAGACCAGCTTCAAACTATGATAACCAAATATCATAGTTGTAAACAGGAGCTTGGATCCACCCAGGTTGAATGTCAAAAATGGGTGGAATCATCTAAAGGTTTTGAGATGATTGTTAACCAACAGTCTAAAAGTCATGTGTAATTTGGCTTTGGTTTTAAAGAAACCACTGCTCAAAGTTCACAAACCACTGACAAAAAGGAACCACAGTTGGTTGAAATCATCCCAAACAATTCAAAAGGTCAAGAAATCAAGGTTACTGAACCCAATGGCAAGAAAATCATTCTTGAAAAATTGGAAGGTACACCCTCATTTGATGAGATTGAAAAATATCAATTCAAACCAACTTCGTCAGATGAGTGTGATGTCCTTGAAAATTTCCAACCAATGACCTTCAAAACCCCTGATGGTAAAAAGGCACCACAGGCCAAAATCATTCCCTTGAAAGATCTTCCAACAGATGATCAAACATCTGTTGAAAAGAAGAAAGGAAAAGGGAAATCAAAAGATAACTTGTTTGTGATTTTTGTGAAAAGAAGAATCATGTTACTAAAAACTGTTTTCTTCTAAAAGCATATGATATCAACAAAGGAACAAGTTTAAGTGATTCTAAAATCAATGAATGTTTAATTTGTAAGAAAAAGAATCACAAAACAAAAGAGTGTCTGTATCTCAAAAATTTTGATGAAAAAATAAAAGAGTACAAGGCTAAAACTCTTGAATGTCAAGTGGTTAGTACTTCAAAAGGAAAACCCAAACAGACTTTTGAACCAATCCAAATAGGTGTTACCAAAAGTCTGAGCAAAAACTTTGCTCCCAGAGATGTTCAGGTAACAGATGTTCCACCAGTTAACAGATTCCCAAGAGGATATGGACAACCAACTTGTCATTGTCTGCCACATGTTTATGAAGAGCCCAAAAGGCCTTCAAAACCTAGAGTGAACAGACATCCTCATGGTTATCAACATCTGACAGGAAATGATCAAACATCTGTTGGACCAAGTGTTGACATACAAGCACTGGCAAATGGTCAACAACAACTGTTGATCTTAGTCCAAAAGCTAGTTCAAACCACTGATCATTTTCCTAAACTTAAGGCTGAAAAGTCTGAGAACCCATCCAAAGCCAATTTGGCTTTGGACACTCACCAAAACTAATTCTTTACTGATGTGCAGGGAGCTTCTGCTTGCTTAGATAGTTTATGGTATGTAGATAGTGGAGGCTCCAGGCACATGACTGGATGTAGAGCCCTTCTTCTGGACTTTCTTGCTCATGGAGGGGGTGATATATCCTTTGGTAATGATTCAAAAGGTAAAATGTTGGATTCTGAAACTGTTCAAGCAGGAAGACTTAAGTTTGAAAATGTTAATCTAATTGACAATCTAAAGTTTAATCTACTTAGTGTATCACAAATGAGTGACAAAGGATATGGGTCATTCTTCACTAAGAAGACATGTAAGATTGTTGGACCAGAAGTGGTTGAAAAGATTAACACCATCATTGCTGAGAGTAGAGCACAACTTGTTGCTCACAGAAGTGGCAATGTGTATGTAGTTGATATGTTGAAGGATAATCCTATGGCAAATGTCTGCCTGTTCTCTGCTGCCTTTACCAAAGAGACAGAATTGTGGCATAGGATATTGGGTCACACCAACCTTCAAACTATCAACTCTCTCTCTCTAAACAAAACCTTGTCAGAGGTTTGCCACCAAAAGAATTCAAATGTGATGAGCATTGTGTTTCCTGCTTAAAAGGAAAACAACACAAAAGCTCTTACAAATCCATTGATGAGTCCAAAACCAGTCAATGTCTACAACTGTTGTACATGGACTTGTTTGGCCCAATTAAAATCATGAGTCTAAGAAGAAAGAGATTTTGTCTTGTCATAGTTGATGATTTTTCTAGGTTTACATGGACTTACTTTTTACACTCTAAGGATGAGACTGCAGGTATCTTGAAGGACTTTGTCATCAAAGTTGAAAAACAATATGACTTGTCAGTAAAAGTCTTTAGAAGTGACAATGGAACAGAGTTTAAAAATAAGGAGTTAGATGATTTTTGTGTGTCAAAAGGGATTGTAAGGCAGTACAGCATCCCAAGAACACCAGAGCAAGATGGGGTAGTTGAGAGGAAAAATAGAACTCTTATTGAAGCTGCAAGAACCATGCTAGCAGATTCTGGTTTGCCACTGTCTTTCTTGGCAGAAGCTGTAAACACTGCTTGCTATGTTCAAAACAGAGTTTTGATCAACCCAAGACATCAAAAGACTGCTTATGAAATTTTGTTCAAAATCAAACCATTAATCTCATTTTTCAAAATCTTTGGCTGCCCATGCTTCATTTTAAATCTTAAAGATTCCATTTCAAAATTTGCAGCCAAAGTAGATTGTGGATATTTTCTGGGATATTCTTCTACTGCTAAGGCCTATAAAATGTTTAACACAAGGACCAAGACAATAGAAGAAACTCTGAATGTAAAGTTCAATGAACTTTATCCTTAAAAATCCCAGCAAATCCTGTTGAGTTATTTGATTTAGATAAATTCAAATTTGAAGATATTATTGTCAAAACTAACAGTGCAGGTATTTCACAATCTCCGCAACAAGACTACAAAACAGATGTTGTGATTCCAAACCACTATCAAGTCTACTCTGCATCAGAGGAAGCAGCTGTTCAAAACAACTGTTAAAACTCTGTCACAGCTGAGGTCAGCCACTGTTGGCCAGTCTTACCCTCAAACTACTGCTTCACCTTTTACATCCACTGCTCAAACATCTGTTGACAAAAGTCAAACATCTATTGACAAAAGTCAGTCTAATTTTACACCACTTGGACCCATTCCCCCACCACCATTTCAAACATCTGTTGGCACTACAGAAGTGAAAACAGATGTTATGTCAACAGAGTCACCAAACCTCTGTCCTTCACCTCAAAATGCCATCATACCATATCAGGGAGATCTAATCTACCTAAGAGCTCATCCACCAGACCAAATCATTGGCAACATCAGAGAGGGTTGCTCACAAGAAGCCAATCCTCAAATATCTGTCTTTTTGCAGGCTTTTTATCTCTCACACAACCTGTCAAGTACCAAGAGGCACTAAAAGACAACTGTTGGGTAGAAGCTATGCAAGAAGAGCTCCTTCAGTTTAAAAGACAACAAGTATGGGAACTTGTACCACTGCCTAAGGGTGTTTGTCCAATTGGCACAAAGTGGGTCTTCAAAAACAAGACTGGTGAAAGGGGTATAGTTGTCAAGAATAAAGCCAGGCTAGTGGTTCAAGGCTTCAGACAAGAAGAGGGGATAGACTATGATGAAACCTTTGCTCCTGTAGCTAGGTTAGAAGCTATCAGACTTTTCCTAGCCTTTGCTGTCAACCACAACATCAAGGTGTATCAGATGGACATCAAATGTGCATTCCTATATGGCAAAATTCAGGAGGAGGTCTATGTATGTCAACCACCTGGTTTTGAAGACACATTCCATCCTGATTATGTCTACAAGCTTAATAAAGCCTTGTATGGACTCAAGCAAGCACCTAGAGCCTGGTATGAAACTCTTTCCACCTTTCTATTATCCATTGGTTTCACAAGAGGTAAAATTGATAAAAACCTTATTTTTAAAATGGAGAGGGAAAGATCTAATGATTGTTCAAATATATGTGGATGACATCATTTTTGGATCCACATGTAACAAATGTGTCAAGAGTTTAGGGAACTCATGACAGCAGAGTTTGAAATGAGTGCTATGGGTGAACTTCAGTGCTTCCTTGGTCTCCAAGTGAAGCAGCTACAAAATGGCACATTTATTCATCAAAACAAATATGTGAAAAAATTGTCAACTAGATTTGAGATGAATGACTGTAAGCCTTGTAATCCACCCATGAGTACAGTCAAGCTACTCACTATTGATGACAAGGATGAACTGGTTGACCAGACACACTACAGATGCATGATTGGCCACTTGTGTTTGTGCAAGATCCCAGGCTTCACCCAGAAAGTCAAACCTTATTGCTGTGAAAAGGATATTCAGATACCTAAAAGGTGCTCCCACACTTGGTATCTGGTATTCTGCTAATGGAAACATTGAGCTTTCAGGTTATTTAGATAGTGATTTTGCTGGATGCCACACCACAAGGAAGTCTACATCAGGTGGGTGCCAGTTTCTAGGGAATGCCTTAGTTTCTTGGCAAAGCAAAAGCAAGCAGCTGTTTCAACTTCAACAGCTGAGGCTAAATACATTGCTGCTGCTAGCTGCACAGCCCAACTCATGTGACTTCAAACTCAACTGCTGGATTTTGGGATAACTGCACTACAGACTCCGCTCATGTTGGACAGTCCAGCTGCTGAAAATATCATCAAAAATCCAGTCTCTCACTCAACCACAAAGCACATAGACATCAGACATCATTTTGTCAGAGATAGCTATGAAAAAGGTTTGATTTCTCTACACCATGTTCCAACAGAGGATCGGTTGGCAGATGTGCTGACAAAAGCTTTAGACACATCTACCTTCACAAATTTGATTTCTAAAATTGGTATGCTAAACATGGACTAAACAACAAAAATGTTTTCAATAAAACATTAAAATGTTTCAGAAAATCAAATATTCATCCTTAAAAATAGCCCTTTGGTTGAAAACTCTGTTAAAGATAAAACAACTACTGTTGGTTGAAAAATCTGTTAAAGATAAACAACCACTGTTGGTTGAAAAATCTGTTTCAAACATCTGATCAGATAAAACAACCACTGTTTCACTCACTCTATCCACTGTTGGTTGAAAAATCTGTTTCAAACATCTGATCAGATAAAATAACCACTGATATATATATATATATATACATATATCTATATAGATTGAAAAAAAAAACCTAAGTGCTGTTAGCATCAGTATTTTGGTACAACAACAGTTGTTTGCATCAGACTTTTTGCAACAGCTGTAAACCACCAGATTTTTGGCCATCAGATGTTTGCCACGTCTGCTCTCAAAAGCAGAGTTTTGGACACATCAGCGGTTTCACCAGAGGCTATAAAATCCCTGTTTTACCACAACAGTTGTTACACTGTCTCATTGTATTCAAAATACTCAAACCGCTTTCTTCTTCCTCAAACCCTTACTCAATTCCACTCACTCTCACACTCGAAATCCATTAAAATGGATCTTCAAACCAAAGCCACACACAATTATCTTCCATATCTGGTGAAAACAGATGACAACGTTCCATTCCATTCCACCATCGACATCATTTTAAACTCCAAATACCTAACAATCCTCACCGCTGATGCTCCTATTCATCTTGAAACTCTACAAGAATTTTGGTTGAAAGCTGAGGTTCTTCTTCAAGACAAAAAGCCTATATCCATTATCTCCAAAATTGGAGAAACAAGTATCTCCATTACACCTGAATTGATATCCACAACCTTCTCACTCAATGATCTGTCAGGTAAGGATTCTTTCCCTAAGACAGAGCTTCACACAGAGTTTCAGGAAAGAAGTTATGATGCACAAATGACTGGGTCAACTCTTTTCAAAAAGTTTTTCCCACCAGTCATGAAATTTTTCTTTCATACCCTCCTTCTCTGTGTCTCAGCTAAGACCACCTCCTTTAATGAAATCCCATTGAGGATTCAGTACTTGGGCTATGCTATGTTGTCAGACTCTGACTTCAATTTATCCCAGGGACTGTTTATGGACTTAGTTTCAAATGTGAAAGCCATAAAGTCTAGGTCAAATAATGCTTTTCTGATTTACCTAAGAATTTTAAGTATAATCCTTCAAAAGGTTTTACCAGACAAAGATTTTAAAAAGGGTGAGTCTTTTCAAATGAAGAGCTTAACTGATGAAACTTTCACAAGAATGCTGGGCTCTACTGCCCAAGAAAAAGTGTCAAAAGTGTCAAAAGTTTCAAAACCACAAACAAAGAGGACCAAGACAACAACTGTTGTCCAAACCTCTGTTGTTGAGCCAACTGCTCCTGGTGATCATGGCACTACATCTAGTGCTGTGAAACCCACACCAGCCACCTCCAAAAGAAAACGTCCATCCACAAAAACCACCACTACACCCAAAAGGGGGCTTCTGGAAGATGAGATACCAGAGGAAAACCCTGTTGCAACACAAAAGCAACAAGAAACCACTGTTGTTACTTCCTCACAACAGTTGGATATATCTCAACCTGAACAAACTCCTCATGAATCCTTAAAAAAGGATCATGTTGTAAGCCCCAGGGAAACACATCATGATACATTTGAGTCACTTGACCATATGTTCACAAGCCCCTCTCCCAGGGCTAATTCTCTTTTCACTCCTCCACATTCACCAACACATGTCCCTCAAACTATGCAACCTCTGTTTGAGGCTATTGATAAAACTTAGGATAATCCCAGTTCCTCTCCTTCACCTATTAATGAGAGTATACCTCCACAAGTGACTGGGAATGAGGAAAATCAATCAGCCAACCCACAAACAGTAGAGGAGGTTACACTCCCAGAGTTCAATGCAACTCTAGGTGAGTTTTCAAGTGAAGCAGCCACTACTGATGTAGAGACCATTGTCTCACAACAGGACAGTGGTTACATACCTAAGACTTCCTTGAAGGCAACAACTGATGAGGCCACTATTGTGTCCCCAAAATCAGTTGGAAGTCCCCAGAACCAAGAACAAGGGGCATCTGGTTCTCATCCTTTGGACTCACCTCCTAGGACTGAACCAGTTACAACTACCACTAGTAGGAATCCAGATGATCCTATTTACTTAGGTGATGGGTTAAAATACCAAGAATTGACGGCCAGAGTACAGTCCACTGAAAACTCTGTTGCTGATATCAAATCAGATATCAAGACAATTTTGGGTTCATTGGCTACTCTTACCCAGAGTCAACCATCCACAGCTGATCTTGCTAGTGAGCTATGGAAATCTGTTTCTCCCATCATCATAGCTCACAGAAAATTAGCTGATCAGACTCAAGAAACCTACATGCAAATGATCGGAAACATGGTGGATGCCAGGTTCAATGACACCAAAGCAGACATCAAAGTAATCAAAGATCACCTGCTGAAGACTACTGGCTCTGCTCCTACCACAATTCTCAGAGATGATGATGATGATGCATTCACTGCTGATGATGCCAAAAAGGGGGAGAGTGGCAGAGATAGATTGCCAAAGCTAGATCCATTTGGTTGTCCACCCTCACAAAAGGGAAAATCAAAGTCTGCCAACAAACTACTCACACAGCACCACAACAACAACAACAACCAGATGTTCAAACCTCTGCTGCTACTGAAACTGTCAAAACTAGCAAAGCAAAGGAAGTTGATACCTCTGCTAATGAAAAAGCTGAAAAGGCTGCTGAGGATAAGCAAAAGAGGGCTGACACCTTGGAAGTTAAAGCAGAACGTTTGGTACAGCTGAAAAGAGAACAACAGCAAGAAGTTGAAGATGTAGGTTCCTCTAAAAGGAAGAAAATATCTGCTAAACATACGAGAAAACCACCATCTAAACTTGCTGCTGAAACCACTGCTACCAGAACCACTGATACCACCACAACATCTGAACCTATCACCACAACCACCAAACCTACTACTACAACCACTCCACCACCAAAATCCCAAACAACTGCTGGTTCTACAAAAGTACCAACAGATGTTAACACAACCACTGCTACAACATCACCATCACCAAAAATCTTGTACAACAGGAAGAGAAAATCTACCTTTGTTGTACAGGATGAAAACATTCACACATCACCACCTACTACTCCAACCACACAATCTACACCCTTAAATGCCATTCCACTTTCATCATTCTCACGACATACTTCACAATTCACATCACATAGACCACCACCAACCATTACACCATTGGCTGAGAAGTATCCTCTTGAACTTGATCTACTCAAGGGGGAATTGCAATCCTTCTACAATACTGACCAGCCATCTGAAAGATCTTTCCCATCTCTTACAAATTTTCCTGTTCCCCTAAACATGGATACATATCTGAAATACAAGGCTGAACAGGCAGATGCCATCATTAAAGAGAAATGCAAAGGGAAAGATGACAGGAGTGCTCAGGGCATCCATTCAGTAGAGCCTAGCAAATTGAGAAGGATTGAAGATTTTGCTAAGACCCTGAGTAACTCAATGTCTACCATGCCTCTCAGTAGTGACTTGGAAAGGGAGGTTAGGGAATCTCTTCTTTAACAAATCTTGTCAACCATGCCATACAAAGCAAACAAGAAACAGTTTGCAGGCTAGACCACTCATGCCCTTAGAGAAGAATTAATAAGAATTGAAGACATGGCTAAGAATCCCCCAACAAAGGTCTCTGCCCCAGATTTTAGTAAAGGCAGAGATCCTGACAGAGCCTTAAAATTCAGAAGAATGAGACAAGAAATTGTGACTGCAGACTATGGGGAGATGAAGTCTGTTGCAAGATGGTCAGAGCTGAGGCTGGTTGAAACTTACAAAAGATTAGAAGAAAATAGGAAGAAAGACCCTATCTTGCCCAGAAAACCTGTCTATGCTGATGATCCTTTGATGAAGAAACCTCAACAGGCTTTTACATTAGACAGCTTACTTGATACTTCTGATCTATCTGTTGCTGCAAGAAGACAATTCAAGAAGAAGAAGGAAATGTCTGAAGAAGATCAGAAGAAGTTTGCTGATACTTTTGTAAAGGAGGGCATCTTTAATCAAGTGCTCTACTTCTCTGATCCCACCTCTGATAAGCTCATAGAAATCATTGGGAGACCTCCTTCACCAAACTCATCCAGAACAAAGGTGTATCTCAGCAAATCCTCTGATTCAAAAATTCTAAAATGCAAGGTCAACAAAGACACCCATGAATTGACTCTGCTCAGATCAGATGGAAAGGTTCAAAAACTTAGCATGGATGATGCACATGGCCTGTGTGCAGAAGATCTCCAAACATTGCTGAATCTTGAGCTTGAAAGAGATGCTGAATACCTCTTCTCATTGAGCTTTGAGTAACAATTCAAAGGTCAAATTAGAGAAAGTCTGATGAGAAATAAAGATCAAGAATAAAGCCTAGTTTTTGGCATCATCTATTCTAGGGGGAGATTGTTGGGTCTGCTGACCTGGAAAAGAACAGATGATTGGAAAGCCAAAATATACTACTCAGTTGATCCAAACAGTATTTACAAGATACTTCTTCCAAAAAGACTGTTGATCCTAACATCTGCTACACTGAACTACTGTTGGAAACAACTACTGCTGCAAAGGACTGCTGGATGAACAACTGCTGACTAAAGGTCTGATGAAGAACAACTGCTGATTAAAGTACTGAAGACTAAAGGTCTGTTGGAGCCAACAACACTTTGGATCCAACAGATGATACAAGACCATCAGAGTTTTCCTCAACAGCAGTTTACCTTAGCAGTGTTTTACAATGTAACAGTAGTTTATAGTTAACAGATGTTTTATGTTGTTATTCTGTTAGAGGTCGCCGTCTTAGGTGACGTCAGCTGAGATCATCAGTGGTTTAGATTTGTCTATAACTAGAACAGTGATTGTGTAACACCCCGACCGTTGGCGGAAACATCGAGGTGTCACGTATTGACGATTGTTCAATAGCTCATGGACTAAAAGTGTAAATTTGAATACATTGAATTAAATAGTTTATTACATTGAAAGGAGAAATACAATAATTCTAAAGTGTCAAGTCTATCTAAAATACAATAAAATCAAAACTTATATTAAATCCAAAAGCTTAAAAGAAGCGTCTCAAAATCAACCTGAAACATTTACAAAATAATTTTGTCAACACATATAATGTATTGGTGAGCATACCCTGTTTTAGTTCAAGAATCGTTTGTAATATTTGTGCCATGCTGTTTGCTAATATGTAATTAGTAGAATAAAAGCATCAAAATCAACCCTAAAAGTTTCAAGTATCAAGTATCACCCCAAAGTTTCAAGTTTCAAGTTTCACATAACAATGACCAAGGCTCAAATGAAACCATAATCACACAAGGGATGTAAATCGTAGTACTACTCATTGTTATGCTCGGCCCATGGTTAATGATTTTGATTACGTTTCAATTCACACAAATCACATAAGCATCACATGAGGCACATTACGTTTAAAAGAATACATAGTTTAATAATACTAATGGTACATGAATCACCCCAAAATAGTAAACATGAAAAAGGGGAAAGATATACTCACAGTTTTGCTAAGCGCGATAAATCCAAATAAAACTCGTCACAAGATAAACTTGGGAATTCCGAAGAATTCAACCTATAATGTGTAAGAATACTAATAAGGAAATATCTAAGAGTCTAAAGTATCTAGGGTTCTAAGGCATTGGGGTTTGCTAGTCGTATGTAGGGAAGATGAAGTTTTATTATATCTTGAATTTAATAAAAAATGTTAAATAAAGTATATCATGATTTAAGTTTTAATACGTGTCGAAGAAATTATAATACTATGTTTCCACTTATAGGAATACTTCCTATTTTATAGAAAAATATCCATAAATCATAGTTTAATAATTTACATTTAACGAAATAATTAATAATATCTAATTAAATGTAAATAACCTAAAAATACAAGATATGATTCAAAACCGATATTTCTATGAAAAATAATTATTTTCTGATGTATAAAGGTGAAAATAATTTTTCCATAATTTTTCTCAATTTCTTTGTATTTAAAATGAATTTAATGAGTTTAAATCATGTTTAAATGATTAAAAATAGGAAAATAACTAAAAATAAACGTTTTCTAAACCAATAATTTTTATTTCAGTTCATGATGATTAGAAATAATTTCCCAAAAAGTTTGAGGTTAAAATCATTAAAAATGAATTTTTAATCAATTAAATATGATTAAAACAACTTAAATCAATAAAAATATGAAAATAAAATATTTTTCATGAAATAAAAGTGTGATAATTTTCTTTGTGGTGTCAAGATATCACACCTAAATTTTCATAATTTTTTAATCAAAAATGAATTTATTATGAATATTCTAACTTAAATGTGTATATATACATATAAATAATATATAAACAGAATTGTAAAAAAATTGCTCAGATTCGGTTGACTGCAGACTCGAACCTGAGTCATTTCTGTACAAGCACACACAATCAACCACTGCACTACAAAGGTAATCTGTTCTTAGATTGCATAGAAAATTTATTTATATACATACCACCACTTCATCTTCTTCCCCAAATAGTCTAGCAAGAACCCTTACCCTAGTTGATTTCAATAACCCGATTCAGAGGCATTTAAGCATCGATTTTATGGGGCTTTTAACCTAAAACCATCAAATATCAATATGGAAGTAAGAATTTGGACTTACAAGTTCGTTTAAGGACCGAAAAAAAAAAGAAAAGAAGAACCGAGCCTTAAAGCCAAATTGCGAGCTTCCTGGGCGAGTTTGGCTACGTTTTTTGATGGGTTTAGTTTGGTTAAAGGTCTAGGAATGATTTAAGATGATCAATTTATAATATTACTCCAAAATTCCAATCGTTTGGACTTGATTAAGAGGGTCGACGGTTACACTTTATAGACCCGATTATTAGCCCATTAAACAGCGTTTAATCACCTAATTTGTAGTTGAAACGGTCGTGTAATAATGGAGAAACATTATGGAACTTAACTGGAATGAATTAAAAGCCTAAAACGGCCAAAACGATCTCGTCGGACTTTGACCGGAATCCGGTCAGAAATCCTGCCGGAAAACTTTAAAAAAAATTATATTTAATAATTTGAAAATTTTCTGATTTTATCATAATCAACCCCTCAAGTTTTTGTTTTGAAGATAATTGTTTTAACCTTATATTTTCTTAACAAAACTAACCCAACCTTCTAACTTTTATGGAAATTAACGAAATAAATAACACTATAGATTATATTATCGCATAAAATCATAAGATACAAGGACTAAAATTGCCAACTTTCCAAAAGATGAGGGTGTAGGTTGTCACAGATTGTACTGTTCTATTCATCACTCAAAACATTCTCTCAGACAAACAATCATAGAGTGATCAGGCTGAGGGGGAGTACTTGTAATATTGTAATCTTTCAATTAATGAAAGCTTTCGATTAAAAACAATTATTCTCTTGTTTTGATTTATAGTTTATCATTCCGCTGCACTTTCCATATATATTCACTTCATTCATATCATCCTTTATTTAAATAAATCAAAACAATCAAACTCAGATCCTAACATTCTTCAACTCCAAAGAAGTTGTGAAAGACTTGAGATGTTCAGAAATGAGGGTGTTCATCATCTGGTACAGGGGACCAGCTGGGTTGCATAGGTGGTTCAAGTCTATGCTGGATATCCCAGTGAGTTGGGTAGGCTTTTGTAGTGGAGGGGGTGTTTTTGGGTGATCTTCAGTATGAACTGAAGATGCCACTTTAGGGGAATTAGGGTTGAAGTGGTCTTTAACCTGATCCTTTGTGACCAGCTCTTTGAGCTTAGAGACATTAGATTCAGGACCTTCACAAGCAGCCGTCAATTCATGTTGTGGAGAGTTTGAATCATCATCCAAACTAGTGGAATCATCTGAATCCTTGGTAATGTCCTCAATGAGAACAGTATCAGTTAAATCATGAACTAGGCCCAACCTAGTTTTCTCATGAACCTCTTGGTCTTGGTACTGAGGTTTTCCTACTTCATGCATAAAGCCTTCATCAGTAGTTGCCACATTTGAGGTCTTAGCAATGTTACTTTTGTCCTCAGATCCACCACTGGGTGATAAATGAGTAGTAGCAGCCTCAAATGTACCTAAAGTATCTAAGTTTAGGCTTAGACACCTTGGTTCATCCTCATCTCTTGGGATACGGCTAGTAATGTCCACATCCATGTCAGTTTCTGATGGTATATCCCCTATTTGATGTGTTTGTTAGGGAGTGACATATTTGGATGGGACTTTTTCTTTTAGCCCAGAGAGAAGTTTGGCTATTTCAATGGTAGTGTGAGATGTTTCTGGTTCAGTAGTTTTAGGTAAAGGGTCAGCAGTTTCAAAGGAAGGATCAATAGTTATGGTCTTTTTGAGTTTCTTCCTATGAAATAAAATGATTATGGGTGCTCTTTTGGGGGGTTTGAGATGGATGAGACTGAGAGGATGCTTCAATCACATCTTTAACAAGTGCAGATTGCACATCAGCAGTTTCAGGCATCTCAACTTCCTGAACTGCCTTTCTTTTAGGGTTGGTGGTTTTTGGTTTTTGTTGTTTGGGTTTCTTGGTTTTCTTAGGTTTGGATTTGGAATATGTTGGGTTCCTTGGGGACTGTTTCTTGTTCCCCTAGGTCATCTTTTGGCAAAAGTGCCAGTTTATTGTGCCTAGAGAATACTTGTGAAGTCAATGGATTTAAAGTTGTTGACTCCCCCACAAGTACTCCCTCACCAAGTTCTTTTGTTATGCATTGCATAATGAATCTTGGGTACAACAAAAACTTCTTTTTAGAATTTTGGTGATGCAACACCAACTCATTAAAGAAAAGTGCTGATGCCTTAAGAGTTGTTTCATTCACTATGGAATGAAAGATTGGTTGAAAAGTTGAAGGCATATGATCATAAGATCCAGTTTTAGAACTTAAACACATGATAATATAATGAAATAACAGTTTATATTTTGGGTGAAAATACTTTTTGTAAACTGTTGCATGTGATAAAGTACCTTGGTAACCACACTCAGTCATGGTTAAGTGGATATCAGCAGTGGGAATATGCTCAGGAGCTTCAGCATCATTCAAGCCAAGCCTTATTCCCAAAGATTCAGGTGTAATTGCCATATGTTTCCCTTGAATGGTTGACTTGAGGGAAATCACCTTGTTATTCCCAGTCACCGCCTCTGCATTAGCCCAGAACTCATTGAGAGTTTGAAAATGGATGGGAGGATCAATAGTGAAAGCTGTGTTGTACTGGGATTTGACGACTAAATCAATGATTTCGTCGTATTGGGACCAGGAAGTATCTTTGTCAAAGTAGCCTCGTTGATTGTGTCCCTATTTAAGAACGAGAGCCATGGTTTTTGGTTGATCGAACAGTGATTTTAGGTCAGAGGGGGGTTTTTGACTTTGCTTTGAGAGAGAAAGAGGGAATTTTGCTTTTTGAATGGATAAGTGTGAGAAAAAGATATTTATCAGAAGTTTTTAACCGCCTAGGTTAAACTTCTGAAGAGTGAAAAGTCTGATTTAGCCTTTTTAACCAAATTGCTGATGAAATAGATTTCTTCATCAGTAGTTTTCATATTCTCTTCAGTAGTTTCAAACAACTAATGAGAATGACTTTAAAAACGCTTTAATAACTCCTGATAATTATCAGTAGTTATTCTTTTTTTGAAAATTTTACTTTTTAAGTTATTAAAAACATCAGTAGTTTCTCTCTCCTTTTGTTGTTCATCAGAGGTTTTGAGACAGATTAGTAAATATGTAAGTGAAAGTAAAATATGTGTAGAAAAATGAAAACACTTACAAACCTTACTCAAAATTTAGCATCCCAAGCATGGATACTAACCTCTGGAATGTTGATGTATCAAGGGGCTTGGTGAACACATCAGCTATTTGGTTAGCTGTTGTGACATGTTTCACCTCAATCTTGCCTTTTTCATAGCAATCTCTTATGAAATGATACCTGATTTCAATATGTTTAGTTTTTGAAAACTGAACAAGATTTTGAATGATGCTAATGGCAGATTTACTGTCTACTAAAAGTGGAGTCTTGGTCTCTTTGATTCCATAATCAAGAAGTTGATATTGGAGCCATTGGATCTGTGATGTACAGCTTGCAGCAGCAATGTATTCAGCTTCAACTGTTGAAGTTGCCACAAATGTTTGTTTCTTGGATTGCCAGGACACCAGACAGTTTCCTAAGAATTGACAACCACCAGATGTTGATTTTCTTGACATTTTGCACCCTGCATAGTCACTATCTGAAAAAGCTGTTAACTTGGTATTGCTTGAAGCAGGATACCAAATTCCTAATGTAGGAGTTCCTTTCAGATATCTAAAAATTCTTTTGACAGCAATTAGGTGTGATTCCCTTGGTGCAGATTGATATGTAGCACAGACACAAGTTGAAAACATAATATCTGGTCTAGAAGCAGTTAGATACAAAAGGGAACCTATCATACATCTATACATGGTTTGATCAACCTGTTTTCCTTGATCATCTGGTTCAATTTGTGTGGTTGGTGTCATGGGAGTGGAACATGATTTACAGTCTTGTAAAGAAAATTTGTTTAATAATTCTTTAACATATTTTGATTGATGTATAAAAGTTCCATTTGATTGTTGCTTGATCTGTAGTCCTAAAAAGTACTGCAGTTCTCCCATTGTACTCATCTCAAATTTTGATTGCATGAGTTTCTTAAATTCTGTAGATGAAGAATTTTAGCTAAAACAGGATTATATGATCATACAAGTCACAATTCCAGGTGCGGAAACCCTAGAATTGAACAAAATGATAATATGCAAATCACAACACGCAAAATACCTTTTTAATCAACATTTCATAGATTACTTGTTTTAAAATGTTCATACAAAGACTTTACAAGTTAATCTAAAACACTTTCACACAACCTTAATCTAGAGAGAAACCTGACCTCAACACACACACTATCAATAACTATTCTAACTTACAAAATGAGCCAAAACTATATATAGTGACTGCACGTTCGCCCATTTACTTGGTACGAACGTATATAACATCTTGTCAGCATCCACATTCGCCCAGCTATATCCTTCCTTCGCCCTCCAGATCATACCTTCGCCCTTCAGAAACATACATTCGACCACATAAAGTCACCTTCGCCCCTTCTATATCATACTAACATATGTTAAGACACAATCCAAATCATTAGTCGCAAAAACGTGCATCTACAAATTCATCACGCAGTTTTATGTTTGTTGAACCAAAAATGATGTCATCAACATAAATTTGAACAAGTAAGACATGATTTCCTCTAGTTAAGTGATTTTTAAGTAAAAAGTTGGAGAGTGTTTCATACCAGGCTCTAGGAGCCTGTTTTAGCCCATAAAGAGCTTTGTCAAGTTTGTACACCCACTCAGGATGAGAAGGATCCTCAAACCCAGGTGGCTGACAGACATACACTTCCTCTTTTATTTTTCCATACAAAAATGCACTTTTGACATCCATTTGAAAAACTTTTATTTTGTTGGAAATTGCATAAGCTAAAAATAATCTGATAGCTTCAAGTCTTGCAACTGGTGCAAAGGTTTTATCATAATCAATTCCTTCTTCTTGAGAATAACCTTGTACCACCAGTCTTGCCTTGTTCTTAATAATTATACCAGCTTCATCTTGTTTGTTTCTGAAAACCCATCTTGTGCGAATTGGTAGCTCGTTTGGAGGTAAGGGACAGATTTCCCAAACCTGTTGCTTCTTGAATTGAAGAAACTCATCTTGCATAGCTTGAACCCAATTGTTTTCTTTGAGGGCTTCTTGGTATTTCCTTGGTTCCAACTGAGAAATGAATGCTAAGAATAAGCAAAAGTTGGAAAGCTGGTTTCTTGTAAGTACCCCTGATGCAATATCACCCATGATTTGATCCAATGGATGATCCTTGTGTTCAATCAGTTGTTGTAGCCCTGTACTTGAAGATGGATCTTGAACTTCTTCAAATAAACCACTGAGGTTGATAATATCTGGTTCAGCTGTATGTAATGGTTCAGGAGTTTGTGGAGCTGAATCAGTAGTTTCAGTTTGTGCATCAGCAGTTGTTGAAGCAGAAGTTTGTAAAACTTCTGAAGGTTTAAAAGTTGATTTTATGACTGTATTGGGAGTCCATGATGGAGGACCATCATCATCAAACCCTTGATCACCATAATAAGTGGGTTTGGATGAAGTAACAGTCTTTTCAGGTCCGAAAATAAAACTGTCAAGGTCAAAAAGTTCAGCAAGATGTGCTGGAATGAGAG
The DNA here is from genome assembly GCA_032199755.1 of Ambrosia artemisiifolia. NCBI lineage: Eukaryota > Viridiplantae > Streptophyta > Magnoliopsida > Asterales > Asteraceae > Ambrosia > Ambrosia artemisiifolia. Next base: position 32,682,932 of record CM063514.1, on the reverse strand, counting down.
TGTGTTTTGACTCATTGAACTTGACATTTAGTGTTTCTTCTACTATCTTGGTTCTTGAATTGAATACTTTGTAAGCTTTTCTCATTGGTGAATAACCAAGAAAATAACCTGAATCAACTTTAGCAGCAAACTTTGAAATAGAGTCTTTGATGTTGAGGATAAAACATTGACATCCAAAAGCCTTGAAAAAGGAGATGAGGGGCTTAATGCCATGAAGAACTTCATAGGCACTCTTGGAATGTCACTTGTTGATAAGAACTCTATTTTGAACATAACAAGCTGTGTTAACTGCTTCAGCCCAAAAATACAATGGTAGGCCTGAATCAGCTAACATGGTTCTAGTTGCTTCAATTAATGTTCTGTTCTTCCTTTCTACCACATCATTTTGTTCAGGAGTTCTGGGAATGCTGAACTGTCTAACAATCCCTTTAGACAGACAAAATTCATCCAGATTTTTGTTCCTGAACTATGTCCATTGTCACTCCTGGTGACTTTGACAGAGAGAGAATATTGCTTCTCTACTTGTAGAACGAAGAACTTGATTATTTCAGCTGCCTCATCCTTGGAATATAAGAAGAAGACCCATGTAAATCTTGAGTAGTCATCAATGATGACCAAGCAATACTTCTTCTTACCAAGGCTCATAATCTTGACTGGTCCAAATAAGTCTATATGGAGTAGTTGAAGACATGCAGTTGTTTTTGATTTTTCAATAGACTTATAGGAGGATTTATGTTGTTTACCTTTAAGACAGGAAACACAGTGTTCCTTACACTGGTATTCCTTCAAAAGTAGACCTCTGACCAAGCCCATTTTTGTGACTTTATTTATGGTTTTAAAGTTCACATGGCCAAGTCTCTTGTGCCAGAAATCAGTTTCTGAAGTTGATGCCTTTGAGAAGAAACATGCAGTGTTGTTCAGTACTTTGTCTTTTTCAATGTCCACTTCATAGACATTGCCACCTCTTTTAGCTATCAGCAAAGTATGATCTTCATTGATCTTCTCTATCAACTTCTGGCCTTCTGGTGATATGATCTTGCATCCTGTTTTGGTGAAAAAGGAAGAATATCCCTTGTCACACATTTGAGAGACACTCAACAAGTTGTACTCAAGGTTTTCAACCAGATTGACCTTGTCAAACTGCATTTTGCCTGAGGATACATTGCCATATCCTAGCACATATCCCTTGGCACTATTCCCAAAGGACACAGATCCTTCTCTTTGACTGATAAAATTGTTTATCAGGTATCTGCATCCTGTCATGTGCATTTAGCCTCCACTATCAACATACCAAACGCTATTTAAACATCTGGAGACGCTCTGCACAAAATAGCAAATTAGTTAGATTTGGGAACCCAAGCCAATTTAGTTTTGGGTTTGCTTTTGAGAACAGGAACAGTTTGTTGAGGACCATTTTTAGAAATCCATGTCTTTTTGGCAATGGATTTTTCATTAAGGACAATGGTGGCGTCTTTTTTAGGACCACCATCAACTTTGGTCATCAGAAGTTTAACCATTTTTATCAAATCTTTAACCTCAGTAGTTTGTGAGACTACTGAAGGTTTGGGTCTAATTTCTGAAGAGGAATTTTGAGAAAAAGGCTTTTGTTGAGATTTAGTCTTTTTCTGAGAAAAGGTTTTGCTTGGTTGTTGTTTGTTGGGAAAGAATGTATTTTCAAAATCTTGTCTGGTTTATTTTCCCACAACCAGTTGTAAATTTTTCTTGTTTAACTAATTTCCTTTTCTATATCTGCAAAATTTTGTTATGTGGTTAAACAGACCACATATTTCACATGGTTTTGCCTTCTCTTTCCTTTTAGATTCATCAAGAGATTTGGAAGGCAAATGACTGACAACTTCAGTATTTTCATATAGGTCATCAGTAGTTTTTAGGTTCTCAACTCCTGATGTAGATAAAAATACTGATGACTTATTGTCAGTCATTTTAACATCTGCAGAACTTTCACTTTTGATTTTTAGAAAGTTCTGATGAAAAGATGTGCACTCTTTCTTGTCAGATGTTTGATCTAATTTACTCCCATCACCAGCAGTTTTGGGAGTAAAATCAGTTGGAGATTCAGTGTTGGTATACCCTATGCCAAACTTAACATTTGATGCAGTTTGTTTGTTAAGCAGCATTTGGTACCCTCTAAAAGACTCAACCCATTTTTCACAGTCAACCTTGGTGTCAGCAAGCTCTTTTCTGACATTTCCTAGGTTGTCTATCATGCTTTTGATTTGTGCTTGGGTTTTAATGGAATTGTTGGTTAATTTAGAAATTTCTTTATTTTTAGAAACAAGTTTTCTTTCTAAATCACACTTCATTTGTGTATATTTTCTTTCCAAATCATTAGCCTTGCCTTGTAGATGCACATTTGTTTCTCTGATTAAAGCAAAAGATTCTTTGCAAGAATTTGAACAAAGCTTTAAAAGAGAATGTTGTGATACCTGAGATAGGGCAGAATTAGAGGAGCATCCCTCAAAAGCCATTAAGGCAAAATTCTTTATGCCATTGTCAGGTTCTCCCCAGTTGATATCATAGAATTTATTGTCTGCATCTGGACTACATTCAGATGTATCAAATGGAAGACTGCTCTAGTCAACATACCCTGAAGTAAAAAAGACTTTGTTATGAGGGTTGTTGAGTTTGTGGAGGTTGTTGAGCAGCTCGAACAGGAGGCATTTGTTGTTGGCCCTGTTGTTGAGTAGGCATTTGAACATATTGTATTTGAGGCAAATATTGGAATTGTGGAGCTTGTGCCTGTACAAAATGAGCACTCCCTTGAGTTCCATTATTCCTATTATAATTGGGGTTAAACTGATTTCCAGACTGGGGTTGGTTAAAGCTAGAGCTTCTACACTCTCTAGCAAAGTGTCCCAACTTTTGACACTTATAACATCTCAATTTTGATTTGTCAAAACCAACTTTTGTAGAGTTGTTCAGTCTTGGAAATTTCCTTCCTAACCTTTTATAAAACTTGTTAGTTTTTATACTTAACATGGCCAGTTGATGTAAGATATCCATTTCCTCTAAGTCATCACTGCTGAAATTTTTCAAATCATCCATTATGAAACACATGTTATCAGCAGTTTGACTCATTTCTTCTTTGTCATAAGCTGGAAATGATCTTTCTGATGAGATCCCAGCAGTTATGTTAATGTGATCAAAAGATCCAAAATTATTAGAACAAGATGGTAAGTCTTGTCCCAAAAGTGTTGTACTACCTGGAGTATAGTCATCAGCAGTTTTACCAGGTTCTTGTAACTTTTTCTTTTGATTTATTTCTCTTTCAAAAGTTAACAATTTCCCATGTAATCTTGTTAAAGTTAGGGAATTAAAATCTGAACTTGTTCTGAGGACTATAGAATATGTTTCCCATTTAGCAGGTAAAGACCTTAAAAATCTATGTAACATAGATGCATTTGAATAGGTCTGACCATTTAATTTTAACTCAGAGATGAGTGATGAAAATCTTTCAAACTGTTGTGCTAATGTTTCACCATCTACATGAGTAAAAGTCTCATATTGTTGAGCTAATATTTCTCTAGTGTTGGCTATCACCTCATCAGTTCCTCCAAACTGTTCTTTAAGGCAATCCCACAGCTCTTTGGCACTTTCACAATGTAAAAGTCCAGTATAAATTTCATTTGGGAGAGCCATAGCCAACATAAAAAAAGCTTTTGCATCTAGCTCAAATTTTTGGAAATCTTCTTCAGTATAGTCTTTAGGATCTTTTGGTCTTTCAATTTTAGATTCTGGATCAGTTATTACTGGTTTATGGGGTCCAAACATGACAGACCTCCAACATCTAGTATTGGTTTGAGATATAGTGTGAGCCAACCTTCTTTGCCAGATGTTATATTCATTTCTGACTAGCATAGGAGGATTATTGGCAGATCCAGTATTATAAGGATCCATTTTTAAGAAGTTTGATTTGTCAATACTTTCTTAAAGTGATGATTGTTAAATAAAGTGAACTTTTATCCTTTATTGAGTATCAATAAGAGCCTGTGTCTGATTCTCAATTTGTTAGATAGATATTTGATCAGATAAACCAAATGCTCTAATACCAATTGTTGGATCAGTGGTTCTTCTTTAACAGTTTATACTCAAGAACACTTATGTGTTGTAAATGTATCAAAGTAATTGCACAGCGGAATAGTAAGTGTTCAAGTTAAAGTATCACTTTTAACAGGAGTTATTACTCCCCCTTAACAATAGCAGTTAATGAGAATCTAAACAATTCAAAGTATAAAGCAATAAGTGTAGTATTGAATGATTCTCATATGTGAAAATGGATTTTATATAATCAAGCCTTTGAAGGATTCAGTTAAAATCAAGTGTCTAAAATAGTGGGATTAACCCATCTATTTATAGACGAATACATATAATCAGAGTAAGTAATCTAATGCTTATAATACCCTAAGATAATACTACAACATGCTGTAGTATTGGAACTTACAAAGACTTTAACAAAAACAATATAATACAAACTACTGAAGTACTTGGGTCGGTTAGAAGCTTCTATCAAATCTGCTGATGAGTGACAAAACTACTGATGAGTAGTTTTGTCTTCAGTAGTTCTTTAGTGAACTTGTCTGGTTAGACTTCAGAAACTCTGATCATTACTCTTCGGCACTTTGACTTCTTCTTCTTCTTCAGTACTTTACTTCTGGTCTTCAGCAGTTCTTCATACTTAGCATATTTAGCAGAAATAAGATTTAGACTAAGGCAACAAAAGTGGTTTCTTCAATCCTTTCTGTCCTTACAACGACATAAACTTGGGTAATCAACCACCAATGAATCGAAAATTTAACATTTTCCTAAAACATTAACATCTCATATGTCTAAGAAAGTTAGGTGTACAACTTGTCTAGTAGGAACATTTTACCGACCGCAGTGTCTTACGTGATTTAGGACATGTGTAGGTCGAGTTTGTTTCTTGGGCTTATTATTGCTAGCACTTGCATGGATGTCGAGGTGAGTTCATGACCCACTTTTTACACTTTTATCAAATGTTTTCAAGGGGGAAGACATGCTTTGTTTTATGTTTTATGCAAAATGTTTGAGTTTTTTTAAAGCATAGCTGGGTTTACAAAGATAAGTAAAGTTTATTAAACATGCATGAGTTGTCTCTAAGGGCTGGGAGTCCTTGCTCGTTTCTGAGGATTGGAGAGTCCTTATTAGTGGATTGTCCTTGTTACTGGATCATCCTTGTTACATCACTAAGGGCTGGTAGTCCTTGTTCATTTTTTAGGAGTAGATTGTCCTTGTTAAATTCCTTAGAGCCAGAGGGTCCCTGTTATCTCTCAACTGTACCGTGAAGTTCTTACAACATTTCATTGTGGTTGATTATAGGCTCATGTAGAGGTTTACTTAAGCATTTATGGAGAAATGACTTACTTAAATATTTTGGAGAAATTTCTTACTTAAACATTTTGGAGAAACGTCTTACTAAAACGTTTTGGAGAAATGATTTACTTAAACATTTTTGGAGAAATGATCCTTGTAAACAGTTTGGGAATAGTTTGTGTTGTTGATGTATTTTGTTGGGGATTTACACTAAAACAAACGAGCAACTGGATAATCTGAAATCTCTGAAGGCACGTAATCGCTTTCAGATTGAAACAATTCGACGGTTCAATCGAATATTCAATCGGATACAATCAGAGATCGAGAATTTTTAGTATGTTATGATTGAGAGAAGAACCATAGAGAGTTTTTGACCAAAATGAATTCGTAATTAATAATTAGGGCCATGAACTGTCTTTTAGGCAGTTATCACAAGGTTTCAGGATTGCTAAATTTAGTCCCTCTAATTTCGAAAATTAATTTTCTGAGAAATTTTTACCATAGCAATTTTAATGGAAATACGATTTTTCCAAGCTGACCTGGCAGCTAGACCCTAGCCAGGGGCTACCGCCCCTTGGACCCTGCTCCCAGGGGCGCTGCCCCCGGACCCACGTCCCTTAGGGGCTTCGCCCCTAAGTTCATAATAAATTCAAATAGGCATGAACTCCGCACCACCATACCTATATGATGTATTATTATCAAGATATTGGTCAAACAATCAATCCAATTACACTAAAATATCCAACATATTTCAATTGCAAGGTGTTCCCAAATGGTTTGGGGGCAACGGTTTTTTTTAAGTGTCTTGAGAAATAGACTACAACATTTTCTTAACAAACTATGAACTCACCAACTTTATATTGACTTTTTTAGACATGTTGTCTCATGTGTTAAGTTCGAGGTTGAAATGCTTCTTCACGTTTATGCATGCATACTTGTACATCTGACTCGAAAGACCTTAGCATGGCTCATTAGTAGTGAAACATTTGTAAAAGTTTCGTATTTAATGTCATGTAAGTGTTTTCTTAATCATATGTTTTGAAAACCATTCGAGTCACATACCCGTGATTCCACCTTGGCGGGGTATAGCAACAACTCAGATGATTTAGGCTTAATTTTAGAGATGTGAGGAGTTGTACCGACAGTGGTGATCAGGGTTCAACAAGAGGGTTGTAATCACAGACATCAATCAACAGTACTCGATCTAGCAGCAAGTTTCCAAGGCAAGGTTAAACAGCAAATATGGTGTAAACCTGTTAGCAAATTTTCAATCCGGGTAAGACCAAGAACTTGGGTATTCTTCCTTACCTAGGATAAGAATACAAAAAGGAGTGGCTAGTTCTTTCATTTCGCGGCTTGTTTTCAGGTATGTGGTCGATAGAAGTTATTACAAGTTACAACCCAATAAGTAACCAGAGTAGTTTAGGTTTGATCAAGGAATTAAAGTTGATAACGATGCCAATGTGGGGGATAATTTGTCCAAAACAAGATTTAAGGGGTGATTGTTAAACTAATCTTGTCATAATTTAATAGTTAGGATGGTTAATTATTACATTTTATTTATGCAAACTATAATTTAAGTTAAAATATAAGTCTTTATTTAATTTTCCTTTTTAAGTGATTTAGATTTTTTGTTTTCCATGATTTTGGTCTCGTAGAAATATATACGGGTTAATGTTATTGTAATCGTATGATTCGTTTTCAGGTTCATGAAACCCATTTATACAAGCATTTTTAAACAACTAAGCTTTAATATAGGCAAATTTACAATGAAACTTTTGATTTTGGCACAAAAAAAGAAAAATCGGCGCAAGGTAAAAACACAGAATCCTGCAAACCCATCAAATTGACACTGACATCACTTGTTTAACTAAATATGTTTGCAAGTAAACCCAAAACTAACCCAAACTATTTAGGCTGTTGGGTATGGAGACAGGAGAAGAGCCCTCCACGTAGGAAAACTTGTCAGTGGAAGCAAATATCAAGAAATGAGACATTGGAGGGAGGTGGTGTTTAGGACATGAGATGTGAAGACATGGACCTCCCATTGGTCCATTCATTAAATATTAAATGGGTTGGGTTTGTGATTGGTTCGTCTCTCATGTTTTTTTGGATACGGGAGGGACAAGGACATATTATCGGGGCGGTGTGGGAGACAGAGACATGGCAAAAAAGTGGTGGGACAGACCCTTTTTCGTCTCCACATCCAACAGTCTTAGACTAAACTCAAACCATACCATGTTTTCATGTCATGTCAAAAATTCACCCTTAACCTCACGTGTCACAACTCACAAGCCTCAATATGGACCAAAGTACCCAAAAAAAAAACCAACAAATTCAAGGACACGGGATAAATCAACTAGAGGAGAAGAATATCAAGACCCCATTTTTTACTCGGTAAACAAAACCCACGAGAAAGGCGAATCGAGTTCAAAAGTATAAGACTTTGTTTACATAAACCTAGCAAATTCTTTAGCATCCTACCATCTACACAATTCCAAGAGTAAATTCTATGTCAAAGGCTTGTCTTTTGGCATATCTGCATTAAGAGAGAGATTGCGCGTCATATGGATGATGGATGAAACTGGATCCAAGGAGCCATTCACGCTCATCGATCCTTCCCCAGATATGGTATTTTTCTGCATATACAAAGTCACAGTAACAGTTGGTAACCAAAGAGAATGCATACAGAACACAGGTCAAACCTAAATGGGCAGGTTGGATAACGGGTCCAAACACGTAATTTTTAGTTCCAAAAAATGAATGTGATTCAGAAACTATATAACTAACCATTTAACCCGTTAAAAAGAGAAAGGACCAAATACACCCATATTATAGGTATACGGGTCAAAATGAACAATAACTAAGGGACGGTAATGTTCACCTCGGGTTGGCAAGCATTTTTGCCAATCCTTCGGGCTTTAAGCAACTTCTCACGATTCTCATAAAAGCTCAAGTCATCTAGCAAAGATGTCTTTGATGGGTAGCTCTTGAAAATGTCCAGCATCTCTAAGCCCTGATGCAACCCAACCTGAACACATAGCAAAACCACCGGCAAATGACATTAGGCTTTTCAAAATTAAACAAAAATGTAACACGTAAAAACTTAAGATATATTAGTGTTCTTAGTTTTTATGAATTTACGTTTTTCATTTTGATTTCAAATTAGGGGTAGCTTGATTATGGTGTTGTCAATTTTGGTTTGAAAACGCGCAAGGCGCTCCGAAGTGTTCAAGTCCCAAAAGCTGACGCGCGAGGGATGAGGTGCTTGCCTCACGCCCCCATGTATGTGAGGCGTTACTCTATGAACAACGAAATAAACTTTATTTACAACCAAGAGTTGCGTCTCTCTTATTTGTTATATAAGTAACTTTTTACCAAGTAAATCTTTCATAATTTTTTCATCTCTTTGGTTGGTTTTACATATGAGCCTACAGACCCAAAATTTGCCCCGGAAGTACATGAGGAGGTTCCTCAAGCATCTGAGGTGTTCTCCAACTCACCTCTCGGCTCTCGCGTCAAGCACGCCTTTTAAAACCAATGTCCTTAATATAGTTTTGTAATTTGCGATTGAAACTTGTAGACGAAATCCATAACTCGGGCATCGACACATGAACGAAACTAATGGTTAACTTGAAAATATATTGGAATAGAAAACAAATACCTCTTGGGTGTCCCTGGTATATGTAACAGGTCGGTTATCATTGTTTTCAAGGATAATGTGCCTCAACTGTGAATTCGGAATGTCTTTTATAATATGCCACTTCACTGGGAAGAAGCCACTCCATTTATCAAGCTGCCAAAAATCCATGTTCTTTTCAAAAACAACAGGGCCTATCATTTCAGCAACGCCAACAAACTGCCCACTCCCGTTTACCTGCATAATCACAAACCATTACATATGACAGTACATTAGGCAATTTTGACGCGTTTACTTATAAATGAACCAATTCAGGTATGTACTTTCTATAGCACATCAATAGGGTTACAATTAAGAAAAAAGAAGCTAAAATCAAAGGAACTTAAATGGGCTGAAAGGGTCAAACGGCTTAAATTCACAACTGCGTCCAAGAGTGTATTTTTAATGTGAACGAAAACTTCCAAGACCATTTTATTTAATAGAACTAGAACATTAATTTGTAATTATATTTGTGCCCCTATATGTTTATACAAAATTCTAAAAATTGGACAAAAAAAGTAGTTTGACCCAATACATTCAGACCAATATTGACCCATTAACTTACTCAACCCGCCCATTTCATCACCAAGAGAGCAAGAGTGAATCCAAGTCAAGATAAATACAATCACTTACTGAGAAAAAGAGAAAAACAGGACATTTTGACCCTTTTTTTCCTTGGGCCTCAAGGAAAGCATCATCAAGTTTCTTGTTGCCATTGGGAGTACTGGACCAAACATCATATTTGACACATTTGTGAACATCATCTTCACTGTATGATTTGATGATGAAGAACTTTGCTTCTTCATACTTCGTCTGAAATCCATCGAGATTATACTTTATGTTTTTTAAGGAATGCTCAGTTTCTTTATGCTCGATCATGCTGCTTTGAGCCCTAGGACCACAAGTTAGTTCTTCAGATTCTCTTACTTTGGGAGCATGAATCATGGAATAGTTTGCAAAGAGGCCTTCGTTTTGGTAACCATATGATGACATGTTTACACATGGTTGATAGCCTTTTGTAGCACTTCCAGAGTGGCAAGCAGCACACAACTGTAAAATATAAAATTTCTAATTATCCTTCTTTTTACCCTAAATTGACTATTATTTCATTTTCATCCCACCTCTGTTTGTCACAAAAACAAAAATGTCATTTTTATCTTTTATTAACTTGTTAAATATTCAGAATTCGCCAAACAATCAAGCATTTGGTCATTATAAGCACATCCAAACAGTACGTTCCAGAACGCATATCCAATCATCTTCATTATACCAATTCGCTTGTCCTGATTAACACAACTTCTTTTATTTTCAGTAAGATTCCATCTCAAATTTTACCTATATTTGACTAATAATTAAAAACTACATATGTGCAAAGTCAACATTGCATTTTTCAGGATGAAATAAGTAAACAAAAATATCTAAAAGAGGATAAAACGCACCTTGTTCAGCGAGCAGAGATGTGAAGACTGAAGAACTGACCGAGGTATATTAGAAAGTTTAGACTGGATATCAAGAGGGTAATTTGGGAATCTTTCATCAAAAGCAGCCATGCTTCTTTTAGTGTTAATACCATTGTACATTAATGAACCATTAGAACCCAAAGCAGATTTGGAGCAGCAAGATGTGGGATTTTGGTATCTAGCACAATTCCATGAGTAGCATTCTGATGATGAAAACTGGGGATCAACACCCGTGAACGCATATGGATTGTAGCCACCAGGCATGTAATAAAGAAGTGAGCCATTATCTTTGTATGAGAGCCCACCAAAACTTTGATGGCAAGAACCACCAGACTGATGATGGCTTTCGTTATGTCCTGTAACAGAAGAATCAAAGTAAACACAAAACTAATTTAATTAATAATCCCAGAGTCAGATGCACAGGTTGGGTAAGAGGTTCTATAACGGCCAATTTAGTAATAATCTGAAAAAGGTCATTTTTTAATTGACCCATAATTTTTTTTTGGCTTCTTTATTTTTAAAATACAACTAGTATGTTATTTATGATTGAAAAATAAATAAATTAGGAGGTTTTATGTATATTAACTGGTTTTGTTCAACTTTCAACATGTTTGACCCATGTCACCCGTTTGACCTACTTGAGCAGTCCCCCACTGTTTGACCCATAGGCCATATTAGATGAATCAAAGCCAAAAATCTAAGAAAAATGGGTGAAAAAAGCCACATGTATTCATGAACATAAAAGTAGTCTAGGCTTTCGAAGAGTGAAGCTATATGTCAGTTATGTGTTGTGTCTTGCATCTCATTAAAGCGGTATTTGAATTTTGAAATATGACTACGTGTATTTAAAATAACTAATATATCAAATAAATAGCTGTAATAAAACACGGCAGGCACTATGTGTAGATGTGTTCTTTCAATTTAGAAGTTGTAATAATCAGAATATCATCTGTTAGGGTTTGCCAACTTCTAGAATCTGACCATTTAGAAATAACTACATATTTACAAAAACCAATAAAAATGATTGATTTATTTTTTTGTTGGAAACAAATATCGTTCCTGAGATATTAGTAGAATTTCTATTTAACCTCTGCCAATCAGTTTTCTAAATTTGTTGAAGTATGAATTATGACACATTTTCAGCTACTGTAATGAACTGTTTATCTTACCCCAAACCAGATAATTAAAAAGAGAACATGTTCATCCAAATATAAACAACTTATTAATATTCGTATCATACGCTTCAGAACACAAATCCAAACACCCTGAAATTGGAAATCAGTTCTAAGACACGAGATAATAAAGCAAAACCTATGATAATTCTAACCTGTATAGTGATGATCGTAACAGATACCAGAAGGAGAGTGAGCACTTTTCTCTGAAATTTCCATATTGCCAAACCCACCATTGACTGAAGAAACTAGATTCTCCGAAAGAAGGCCAACTTTTCCAGGTATCTAAAACAAATGAAATGTGAAACAACTATATGTTGAGTTCAACCGCACACAAGACTCACTAATCACTAGATGACAAATGGTACCGATTGTCATACATCAACTGAAGAAAAATGGCATACCATATTATTATTCATAAAGTAGGCACAAGCATCAGACTTCAGTCCTGAAGCTGATATATGGGCTGACAATGAAGTTAAGTGTAAACATAAACTTGAACAAAACAAACTATTTCATAGCCGCGAAGAACACAAACATTCAAGACACCACAGAACCAAAACCTTACGTTCAAGAAAAACACTACGTAGTCAAAGGCGCTTCAATAACGCCTTGCGTCCATCAAGGCACATAGGTGCAAATTCTACAAAAAGCTGGTCTAAAACATATAAAAATAGCCTAAACAAGCTTAAAACAGCTAAAAATGGCCTGTTTATACAGCGTACCCTGCTTATCTCGAGCCCTTGCTATGCGCCTAGGCGACATGCGAAGGGAGAGCGCCTAGAACTTTCTAGGGAGAAACTAATAATCATTACTTAATTGTCAGATCCTAACAGAACTCAAAACCTCTTTACGCTAAAATGATCATCATCGTTAAGTAGTTACTACATATTAAAGTAACCATAAAAACAAAAGGATACGATTGACAACCTTCTTGTCCCCAGGCATTATGGCTCTTCAAATATTTATGACTATCACCTGCAACAAGCAACTGTAATTCAACTTTTCAAGTTCTTAAACCAAAATCCTTTTCATTTATTATTCTCTGACAATGACAATCAAAGAGAGGGTAACACCCCAACTCCTTGTAATTTATTCTCTCTGACAATGAGCGCTTATGTAGTTATGTCAGATCATCACTAATACACAAAACACTTTTCAAATAAAAAATAAAATCATAGAAAGCTGGACCAACTCAAAAGCAAATTCTATTCTTCCTCTGTGGATTAAAACACAAGATTCTTTCATCATTTTGGTCCGCGGTATAGCTTTCGCGTCCCATCCGCCATTTTCTACCTTACAATAATTTAACTATATACATAATACTTTTCAAAATTTATCTTACTAGCAAGCACTTATTTTATCCAGTCATGGAATGAAAATTGACGATCATTTCATACACTAACCATAACTTAATGGAATAATATCCTAAAAACGACAACGTTTTGAAAACAATTAGTAAACCTGACGTGAAAAGTGATCGGACTGGAATAGAATAAAAAAACGACACCGTTTTATCGCGGGAAAAGTGAATCACAAACCCTAACGCAACAAACAAATGGTTAAAAAAATTAACTTATTACCAAAAACGAACTACACAAACAACGAGACGACTTTCTACCAGAAAACGACACCGTTCTGTAAACAAAAAAAGTTATAAACGACACATCTCAACATAACTTCTTTTTTTGTTTGGTGAGAAATAATATCATAAATAAAAACGACACCGTTCTGGAAAAGATATTCGTAACATAACCTGAAAAGTGATCGGAGACGTGAACCAGAGAAACGACACCGTTTTGTAAAAAAAATAAAAAGGAAAAGAAAGTTATAAACGAAAAATCTCAATATCACTTCTGTTTTGTTTCCGTAGCGATCATATCATAAAAATAAAAACGACACCGTTTTGTAAAAAAAATATATATATATTCGTAAACTGACCTGAAAAGTGATCGGAAGCAAAAACGAAAAGACGACAGCGTTTTGTAAACAAAAAAAAGTTATAAACGAAGCATCTCAACATGACAATATATAACTTCTGTTTGTTTCCGTAAGCGATAATATCGTAAATACAAAAAACGACAGCGTTTTGCAAAAAACAAAAAAAAAATCGTTAACTAACCTGAAAAGTGATCGGAAGCAAAAACGACAGCGTTTCGTAAACAAAAAACTTATAAACGAAACATCTCAACATGACAAAAAAGATAACTTCTGTTCTGTAACGACACCGTTATGTAAAAATAACAAAATATTTGTAAACTGACCTGAAAAGTGAAAGAAGGGAGAAACGACACCGTTTTGTGGAGGAAAAAGTGATCGGGGAAAGCGGTTAGCGGTGGGGAGAGAAGAAAGGTGTGAGGAGTGATGACTGTTGTTGAGTGTGTGTCTGTGAAACAGAGTACAGGAGGACTCTGTGTGCGAAGGGGTGGGGCCCACGAAGGATGAATGGTGATCGGACGGTGAGGATTTGGTTTGTGGAGTTTAGAGGGAAGTTGTGGTGGCCGTTGGATGTGGGATGAGGGTTTTGATTTGTATGACGTGTGTATAGGTTTGATCCGTTGTCGTTTTGTTGGCAGAGTTGGATAATTCATAATTGTTTGATTGCTTTTGTTGGTCTTTTTCTTTCATATATTTCTTTTTCTAGTCGTTTTTTAACGTATTATATTTATGTTATTATAATATTACTAGTATTTTGCACCCGCGCGTTGCGGCGGTGCGCGACAGGTTAAACCGTGCAGTAACACATGAAGTGTAAAACAAAATGCGCTATACACAATTCATAAAAACATAATGCGTAAAACACAATTACTAAAACGTGTAAATACAATGCTTTTAACTTGGTTCGGAACTAAAATCTACATCGAAACGTAGACCAACTGGAAGCGCACATTTTATAAGTACGAAAACGTATAACATTTGACATTACTCGTTTTTCAAAAAAAAAAAAAAAAGATTAAGTAGAAACGTAGACCAAATCGTATTTATAACGATACATATATAAGAATTCGCACGTAAAAAAAATATTTTGTTTCCAAGTAAAGGTACGAAAATGAGTAAACATGAATTTTTCCAAAAGAAAAAAAAAATAAGTTCAAACATATACCAACTCGTATTTATGCCGATACATATATAAAATTTTCACACGTAAAAAAATAGTTTTCTACTTCGAAACGTGGACCAAGTGGGACGAAAACATATTATATTTGACATTACTCGTTTTTCAAAAGAAAAAAAAGTTTAAGCCGAAACGTTGACCAACTCGTATTTATACCGATACATATAAAAAATTCGCACATAAAAAAATAGGTTTTTTTTTTCAAGTAAGGTACAGAAAGGTATAAACTCTTTAATTTTCCAAAAGAAAAAAAGCTTAAGTCAAAACGTAGACGAACTCGTGTTTCTACCGACACATATATAAAATATTCGCACGCAAAAAAAAATAGTTTTTTTCCAAGTTAGGTACGGAAAAAAAAAAGTTTAAGTCGAAACGTAGACAAACTCGTATTTATATCGATACATATATAAAAATTCACACGTAAAATAATAGTTTTTTCAAGTAAAGGGGCTAAAAACGACAAATGGCAAAGTTAAGGGGTTAGATTACGTAAAAAATAGGTTTTTCAAGTAAAGGGCTGCAAACAAAAAATGTCAAAGTTGATGGGCTAAATATGACAAAGGTAAAAAGTTGGAGGGTCGGTGGGGGAAAAACCCACCGACATTGCTTTTTAATGTAGATGTAATTTGGTTTAGCTATAAGTATTTCGCTTCACATCAACTACTCGTTTGTTAATTTGCTCCAGCAATTTTAGTTTTAGTTTTTGACCTAATCATCTACCTATTAAAACCCAATAGTAATCATAACCTACAAAATCCATCTCATAGGTTATTTAAGATAGCTATTTGTTCTTTATAGTCAACGTTGTGGAAGCGTTAAGGGGCGGCATGAGCACGCCATTAGCCATGTGGCTCGCACACACTGCAACGAGCTCAGGCGATGAGGCTAATGGCTGAATTTTTTGGAATTTTGTGAGGGTTAGCCAATTTGAAAGTTGAAGCTTTTAAAAAAAATACTTAAATTTCTATAAATAACCATTTCAACCTAATTTTTACCTCACTCATTCCATAAAAAAAATCTCCTCACTTCCACCCTCACTCTCAGCACGAAAAATGGAATGAAATGATTTTTCTTCGTCTGATTTATCAGACTAAGATGATTTGATTATTGAAGCGGACAGGAGAATGGTTAACTACTTGATCGAGCGGCTCAAAGGCGACACGCGCTAACGAGACAACCACATCTTGATCGTGAATGAACATAAACAAGAAATTATGTTCATATAGTTAAACAAACGAACATGAACAGATGTCGCGTTAGTTCATTTGTGTTCGTGAATGTTCGGTAGCATATCATTTATGTTTGATAATTCATTAGGGTTTTAACTTTTTATTTTTAATTTAAGTACTTCAAATTTCTCAGTGATATATTATTTAATAGACAAAATTACACATTGTGTCCTTTATGTATGATATAAATTATAAAACGTGCCCTTTATTTGATTTTTTTTCATTTTATGTCCAAAGTATCTTTATTTCTTGCATATTGTGTCCTTTATCACTAACTGAGTTAAATGATTCAGTTAACTTTATTAAACCCAGGGGTAAAATAGTCCATTCACGTCCCTTCATCATCATTTCCCCTTACCCCATTATTTATCTCTGTGTCTTACATGAATCTTCAAAAGAAACCCATTGACTTGATGATCCAAACACCCAACCATACAATCTTCAAACAAGAAGAAGAAGAAGAAAAAGAAGAAGAAGAAGAAAAGAATTTGAGCAGCTGAATAACTAAACCCCCACAAATCCACTAACCCTAGATCCATGGAAATCAATATAAAATTGGAATTAGGGATATGAACAAACAATTAGGGCATTCATACTAAGATTGAAGAAGAAGGGGGTGTTTCGGCTTGTGTTAGAGGGTGTTTGGGATTGCTTATTTAACTCCAAAAGTGCTTTTGGTCAAAAGTGCTTATTGACTTATAGCTTTTTGAAAAGAAGTTTCCAAAGAAATGTTTGGATTAGCTTTTGTGGTGGGAAAAGTCAATAAGTTGTTTTTAAAAAGTGTTTGGTTTATCTTATTATTGTAAAATAACCAAAAGTCAAAATCCAAAAGCCAAGATTTCTAACTTCTTGAAAACAACTTTTTAACCCTTATTGAAAAGCCAAAATCAAAAGTGTTTTTGGTTTACACAAACAGCTTATTGACTTGTTGGCTTTTGTAAGAAGCCAATAAGTCAATAAGTTATTTTGTAACTCAATCCCAAACACCCTCTTAATGACTTAACTCCGTCACCGCCGGCGATTCTAACACACCCGATCCTTCTTCACTCACCATCGATCCACCACTCCCAATCTTATAACATCGGTAAATCCATCACAATTCCTCATCGAACTTGCTTAGATATACGATTATAACCCTTATTAGCTGATTAACGAGTAAGAAGTCTTCAATTTTGAACGAAGCTGGGGCTGAAAGAAAATGTCCAGAGGATGATTCTCTAAGATTGGGTACCGAAATTTGTGGCAGAGGAATGGATACTAGAGGATTGGGGGGTTATGCGATTAGGGTTTATAATGGTTAGGGTTTTGTGAGAAAGTAGAGAGGAATATGGTGTTCTAACGGTGGTGGTTTCGAATATAATAGTGGTGGAGAATCAGAAGATGTTGTTGGTTTCAGGAGGTGGTGGTTGCGTAGATGACGGTTGTTTCAAGCGGTGGTGGTTGATAATGGAGGTGGTGCTCATGGTCGTTGGAGGTTGGGGTGGTGATGGTCAGATGATGGTGGTTGGTTGATGGAGAATAGACATAAATGAGGAGTTAAGAGAGTGGGATGAGATAATAAAGTAGAGAGTAGAAAAGAACGAATGGATTTAGGTCTTATATGTTTATAGATAGGTTGTTATATCAAAGAGTGTGAATGGACTATTTTACCATTAGATTTAATGAAGTTAACTGAATCTTTTAACTCAGTTAGTGATAAAAAAAACACAATATGTAAAAAATAAAGATATTTTGGACATAAAATGCAAAAAAATAAAATAAATGACAAGTTTCATAATTTCTATCATACATAAAGGACACAATGTGTAATTTTGTCTATTTAATATATATTAGTGTATCACATGTTAGTATTACTTTAACTATTTTGATTAACTATTATTTTTTATGGATTAAACGAGGATTTCAAGTTCCATATGATAATTTTGTGTTTTTATGAGACATTATGTGATCAAGAATAAGTCAAGTATATTTGAGTAATTGGCCAGGTTAGTATATTTGGAATGGACAATGTTAGTGATAAAATATTCGGAATTTAATATGTGTTAGTTTGTTCTCGGTTTTGTTCATTAATGCATGTTTGTGTTCATTAAGTTCATTGGTTGTTTGTTTGTTTATGTTCGCTTTAGTCCGGCACATAAATTTAACAAATAAAGACAAATGGACACGAACACGTTCATTTCCTTAGAAAACGAACACAAACAAAAACCTCATTCGGTTACTATTCATGAACAGTTCGTGAACACGTTATTTCCTTAACAAACAAACATGAACGAAAAAATCTCGTTCGGTAAGTGTTCATAAACAGTTCGTGAACACATTATTTCCTTAACAAACGAATATGAACAAGTTCGTGTTCGTTTGGTTCATTTACAGCCCTACATACTTCATTTAAAATACAAGAAAAAAGTTAAGAGCTTTTTTTGTTTATTTTTTTTAAACGAACTTCCGTTGTAGCCCAGTGGTAGGCAACCGGGCTTTCCTTTGGAAAGTCCTGGGTTCAAGCCCCACGAGAAGCAATTGAGGTTCACAAGGCAATGATGGGGGAGAACTTGGCCTTTCCCGGTGGAGGGAGTTTGAACCTGAGCTGACCCGGTTTTCATCCGCCCGTTACTCCAGCGGGCGACAGTTAAACTGAGACTGTGTGGAGGCGGTACGGTTTCCAGGTGGAAGCCGTTAACAGCCCCCGCAATACCCAGCGTGGAACCGCTTTAGACAACATACTCTGGTGCGTGAAGGGTCAGGGCCCTGCCTAAGCGGGTATGACAACTTCCGATAAAAAGAAAGTCATCTTCCAAAAAAAGGAAAATTTTTTAAACCAATCTTATTTTTAGTTTTTTTAAAACCAATCTAATTTCTAGTCTTGTAACCGAATATTTGTCTTATCACCTAAACCCCTACGACCCTACCTGCAATTTTTTTTACAATAATCTCATACCCGCAAATCTTGTTTATAACTAATCCCATACTCAATCACATAACTCGATACAATCTCGTTACCTGTTAGAAATGTTTTGGATTTCAGATTTACCATCAAGTTTGGGTTCAATTGTCATCCCATACACGTATGTTTTTTTTTTCCAAATATAGCTGAGGAGAAATAACGTAGTGGCGATAAGAAAACACATAATGGCTCATGAATTTTACCTAAAAAGATATCAATGCTACTATGCCAGTATGTTTGCATGTTTGGATGCCACCAAAGAGATGGTTTATGAATTTAACTCGTCTAAATTGTCCCCAAGTAATAGTTTTTTTAATTAAAAAAAATTAAAATAATAAAAATGACTAGAGTAGGAAAAGAGTTTGATACACGACTTTTATTTAGTTTCAACTAGTATTTAAGCGCGCCCCGCGTTGCGAGACGGTGGCCGTAAAACCGTCCCACAAGCGTTGTAGGATGGAAGCATAAAACTGTGCTACGTAGCAACGAAACATCAAAAAAACCAGGAAAAAGCGTAAAGCAAAAACACAAACTATTAACACCAAGTGACGCATATAACGTGAAAACACAGATAGAAAATGACCATGTTAAGTACTAAGCGAACCAAGAGCAAACGCGTTGTATTAGTTAAAGTTTGGTAGAAGATGCAAACTTCGTAGAGTGAATTTAAAATTAAAAAATGGTGTATTTTTTATTCTATATAAGGCATTAATTATTATTTGGTTTTTATCTGTATTTATTGAAGTTCAGTAGAAAGTTGCAAAGTTAATAGAGTGTAGGGGTCAATCGTGAAAATCCTCAAAAAAAAAAAAATAATACAAAACATGAACCTGACGTGAATCGAACACGCAACCTTCTGATCTGGAGTCAGACGCGCTACCATTGCGCCACAGATCCTTTTGATAATAAATTCCCCTTAATAAGTCTTATTATTTCAATCAAATGATCAGTTTAATAAACAGTATAGTTATTATAGATTATTATAATAATATGCATCAGATATAAAATCATAATAGATTGGTAGTTATAACTACAGTTATTAATATGCCAAAAATAATTATACGTGTAACTAAATAATTCGAATACAGTTACAATAAGAAATTATGTATAAATACATATTATGATGTGTTTTTTTTTAACAGCTCTCGGCCAGGACTATATTATGATGTGCTAGTCTATAAACATAGAACAAAAAAAAAAGTTAATGCACATTTATAGGAAAAAGTTGAATAGATAAGCTGGATTGGTTAAGATACCCTTTGTATATTTGTAATTAGTTTTTTGGCGGTTCTAGTTTTTTAGAGCTTGCCGGTTTTGAATGAAGTTTTCTTTTCAAAAAAAAAAAAACATAGAGCTCGAACGCGAGCTCAAGTTGAATAACTAATTTGTGCCGCGGTATATCTTCCTTTACACATCAAAGCTTTCGCGAAACCAATCCAAGTACAGACATATACCAAACACATGTTACATGTATCTAAAACTCATCTTCTTCTTCATCATCATCAGGTAATTTTAAAGTTAGCAAAGAATACTTGACTCGCAACGATATTTTCCCCTTATCTACGACAAGTCGGGCCCCTGAGACAACCCAATACCCGGGTGTTTGTTGCGGGCCCCGCGTCATTTCCGTCGTGTCGACAAATTTCAGCAGTTTCGGTGCTTGAACGGGAGCTGGCGGCCCTCCTGGGTATACGGCTGAGTTTATGTTGACATCGGCTGGCTGAGGCGGCGGTTTCAGGACTGCTGTGAAATGGTGGCTTATAAGAGTTGAAATAAGTCCTGATTTCCGGGCTAGCCCGGGAGATCCATCCCACTCGGGATTCTTGATTGCTGCTACTCCAAGTGCGGTTGAGAAGCGTAGACGTAAAAAGAGGACGTTTTTTAACCCGTATTCCCCAACATGTAAGTGGGCCCCGGTTACGATTGATAACTCGTTCTCGGATTCAACTGGTGCAGTGCAGACATGGGAGAAGTGTTTCCATTGAACTTTTTCGTAGTATCTACGGTCATATGGTTCATTGTTAAAGTTTCCGTCTACATCGTCTTGTAGCTGGATGACTTTTGGGAGAGAGGAGAGATGTTGCAGGTGGATTGCTAGCCGATTGCTTCGTTTACCTTCTAGATAAAGCCGAAGGCCTGTTACTGGTCTCTTACCCACATCGACCTATTTAGCCATTTTTTAAAGTAAACTGTCAGTTAATTTAATAGCTACAATGACCCACCAAGGTCCAAATTTGGAAGTGCTACTCGGTTCATGTTTGTGGGCTGAGGGTCGAACCTGAAAACCACACGATCCCGAAAAACAACTTGCCCAACACGTGAAACCGAACACGACATGGGTATTCGCGGGTTAACCTACCCATTTAACCTTTTTTTTTCATATTAACAATAATAAGCTAAAAACTTGCAACAAAAAAAATGCAAAGGTATAGAAAACAATTAAGTTTAAATTACAAAAGTTGATATCAATTTCTCTTTTAGTTTTTGAATTGTCACAAACTACGCAGACCATTTTAAGTTATGACATATAACACATTTAAAAAATATTATGAAAATAAAATGGGTTAAACGGGCAACCCGCAAACCTTAAAGGTCAACCAAACCCAACTTGTTTAGCCAAACGCGTTTTGCGAGTTGGACCAAAACCATATAGAGCCCAACCCGTGGATTTTGTGTTAGGTTCGTGTCGTGTCGTGTCATTGATTCACACCCCTATCCAAGATTAGAGTATTACCGGATTAGTGTTCACATAGAGCTTGGGCCCGAAAAAACTGAACTGCAAAGAAGCCGTACTTTGCTGCTTACGTTGTGGGCCAAGAGGCAGATCACTGAAGACAGGGGCCCATTGTCTCGGTAACTGGAATTCCAAAAACTGATGGAGCTCTTCGATTGGTGGTTTATCTGTAATGAACCTTGAACTCTTAAGTTCAAATTGCAGTCCACAGGTTTAAAGAAAAAATGATGGGCCTCTCTTGGCCCGTTTACATATGATTAGGTCAATTGGGGCTTGTTTTCATCTCGAATGGAGATAATGAAAATTATTTTCAAGTCAACACAACCGGACCAGCGCAAAAAAAAAAAAAAAAAAAAGAAAGAAGAAAAGTTGCTTACAACGTAAATATAGGTTTATGGCATGACTCAAGTATCCAGATCCGGAAACACCATTCAGCAATGAAGTTATTGGAACAAAAGACATTGTGATGACATCGGGCTCTAACTGCACGCTATGCAACCACTCTTTATGTTTTAGGTTCCTATCATCACTCCCACCTCTCCTTTTGTAAATGCTTACAAGATCCTACAATCATTTGAGATCATCAATTAACCGCTTACACACACACACAAGATTCGTTAGGTACAATACAAAACCAATTTTGAGTAGAAAACTGTGAGAACAGCATATACACATGTACATATTGCTTTATTTGTGATGCACAAGCGATTATGTAATTGCATATCAGTCTCTGTTTCTCTGTCCCGCTATACCTAGCATGCACTATGTACAAGTGCTTATGCGATTCTTGAAGTTCTTTATTTAAAAACAGGTTATGTACTATATGCGTTTTATATATAAATATATGTGTATATAAAAAGTAACATGGCATTCTGGATATGTGTGTGTGTATGAAGTAGATAGATTAAAAAAAAGTCTGAAGGATACCTCCTTATAAGAATAAGAGCTTGAGGAGTCGATATCAGCAAATCTTAGCCGCTGCTCTCTTACGTCATACTGAAACAAATAGAGGATTTAAGTTGATGTATAAACCATCTATATGAAAAGGAAGGTGAATTTTTTATGGTTTGTGTTTAAGTTTAAATCTTTCACAGGAACTCCACTATAAGCTGCATCAGGAGAAGGGACAGTACCCCGACAAAATTTATCAGAAAGAATAAAAGAATAAAAAACTGAGCTCAAGATTCTTCAACGACATACCCTACGGAAAACTAAAAGCCAAATGAAATCTAGCCTAGGTTTCACAAGATGAGCACCTTAGGCCTAACCCAAAGCTTTCTAAGGCCGATACAAGCTCTAAACTATATCTCATGATGGACATGTGTTGTCTTGAGGTGCACAATGCCCTATCCTAGCCATGGTCCAGTCCCGGTTAAGCATGATCCTCAACATAAAACGGCCTTGGATGTCTCCACTGCATGTCCTTGTTTTTCTAATTGTTTTTAGTTTGTCATTAACAATCACATCTTCAGTTATAATTAAAAAGATGTTCTAAATTAGGTACCCGTAAGCAAACCTGGATTTTTTCATTACATGCTAGGACTGTAGTACGATCAGTGGGTTCTAACAGGAAAGAACTGGGATTTTTGGGTCCAAGATTCTTTATGTTCTGTTTGGAGATGCTATCTTACCCAAAACCTATCCATGTTGCGAAAGTTTACTTCCAATAGTTGGTTTTAGTCTCATGCAATTATAAGCCCTTGGATTCCAAAATGTCTCAAAACTGTTATATACCAGAATTTCCATACTACATTAACCTTTATGCCTTACATGAGCTCACCCAGAACAAAAGAAAAAAAAAAATATTGGTTCGAAAAATCACACTTCCAGAGTGCGATGCGACTATGCGCTTTTTAAAACCAAGTTGTTTTAAAAACCATTAATTTAATAATACTAGCGGTAGAAATTTCAACCCATGGGTCAATTTGAGTTTTACTATTTGTTTCTAGTGGGAAAACAAGTTAATCATAAAAAAAAAGTTGAATAGAAAGGAAATCGGTCATAAATGTAAAAAAGGGCACGAAATCTCCTGGATTGCTTTATAAAAACAAATCAGATTACGATCACAATGATATTGCTATTATCATTACACTTGAACACAATAATAACTTTGAAAAAATTCTAAAAAGCTGAATAAAAAAGTGTCCATGGCCTTGTGGGTCAACCCATGCTAAAAGGAAACCCATTTTGACCCATGAATATCAAGTTTAATCAGAACTGGTCCCTATATGATATGTCTGATATGATAGTCAACACAGGAGTCTTCAAAGTTCAATCCATGAGTATCAAATCCCTCCAAACCTAATAACTTACAAATTAAATTTAAAGAGTTCAACCCATATTTGAATAATAACTTTTGGTCTTTTCCTTGATGATAAGAGGATATAACTTTGTTACTTCAATGAGGACAGAGGTTTGATTTTCACACAATTTTACTTGAGCATCAGAAAAGGTAACATAAAGTATTTTACTAATTTTATTCAAACACTAGTAGACCCATCTATGATTACTACTAATCAGGAATCCAGCAGTTCCTTTTTTTTTTTTAATTTTTGGTGATAACATAAGGTATTTAAACAGTTCTATTGAAACACCAGTATGCCCATCTAATTATTACTACTAACAAGGAATCCAAAGGATTTTTTCCCTTTTTTGGTGATGACAGGGAACCTCACCAATACCACGCTAACCAATGGGATCAGGTAACTAGCGTTGGGCATGTGACCTTAAAGGGGGTAAAGGCAGAAGCCATCCGTCGGTTCTATAATCCACCAAAAGAACTTAATAAAGATAGCAACATAATATTCTTGTAGATATATGTCTGGAAAATAAAATATATATCCCAATATAAACTACGAAAATACCTTGTCCTTTGGCGAAACGTGTTCAGAATCAATCACATATTGTTCATCAGAGTCCAAAAACCTCTTGTCTGCCATTTCCTTTAACTTTTTCTGTACATCAGCAGGTTGGAGGGATGATGCATGCTTCTGTTTCATGTATATCACATCTTTTCCGCCCATCTTCACACCCACAATTATATGCGTGCCAAAATTTTCAATAAACCTGATAAAAACAGATGGACATCACAAAAACAATTTTAGTGGGCTCAGCAAAGGGAAACCTTCAAACGCAAGAGTTGGATTTGTTTGATAACGGGTCAAATGGTTGAACAGTTTTAAACCTCACCTTGCTAACTGACAAGGCTCCCATGACGACGGAACAGCGTTCTTCACATGATCACAGAGTACCATTTGAGATTTTTCTAATGCAACGGTGTACAATGAAATGAAAACACCATCAAACGCAAGGGTTTTAGTACTAGATGCGTCTTTTTGCCAACTTCCTGAAAACTCAAACATTGTGTTAAAGTGGCCTGAAGGAATTTTTCCGGTTAACGATATTTCCTGGTTGAATTGCTCGGACATCTGCAAATGACAAACATACACTTTATATAACACTGATTATATGCAACCAACATAATTACAGTAAAAAAACAGACTCTATCTAAAAAACATTTGGTTTATAACTTTACATCTTTAATCATGCGATCATCAAGATAAACCATAGGATATATAATGTGATGATGTTATGGTCATCACCTACAACAACAATATTCCCAAGTCCCAACACACATATATATAGGGTGAGGTTCATTATAGAACACTAGGTTATTGCAAGAACTAAAAAAAATAACAAAAAATCGTTCAATGCCTCGTATTTTTATAAATGTTTATTTCTTATATACAAATGCATATGTTATGTACATAAGAAAACGTTAACTTGGTATAAATGTATTTTTTTTGTTTTTAAACGTTTACCTACACATGTATAGATCCTATAAACAAATGAATTTTGTTCACATTCTTTTTTCTTAGGAAGTTCGATAGATAAATAGAATTGCATTTCAACTATTTTGTTATATTTTAAAATTAATTAAAACTGAATGAGTTATTTTCTTCTTCCTGTTCTAGCAAAAAACCCTGTCACTTCTCAAAACCTCCTCTATAAAATATATTTATATACAACCAAAATAATTACAAAAAAAAAAAAAAAAAAAAACACAGATGAACCCAAAAAGCACATGTTCAGGTTTAATCATGGAATCATCAAAACAAACAAAGCATAGACTATACACCACAATGCAATAATTCTATATCTCCATGACTACATAAAAACACACCCTTTACCTCCCCACCCCACCAAACCCACAAACAAAACAAAAACATTATTTTTTTTATTTTTTTTTATTTTAAAACAAACCAACCCCACAAACAATAATCAAATTAAACTCAAACCCATACCTGCTGAAACGAAAGAACATCAGAACTAAACCGAGTCCTTTCACCTTTATCACACTTAACCCATTTAGAAACATTGGATATTAATATCCCACCAGGCAGCACAATGTCTCTACCTTCATCTTGATCAACCTCAATCAACCTAAAGCTTTGATTTTTATCATACCCTTTTCGATATTTTAGCCTAAGATCCAATGAAATATCATACCCACACCCAATTGATTCAATTGCTACTTTTGCAGCTTCTGCAGCTGGAACCTTCAGCGCCATTTGTTTGAATTTCAATCTGCAAATTGTTTCAAGATTTTGAATTTATTATGCAAAATGGAAGCTGTTGATTCATTTGGAAACAGTTATTGGTTTGATTGAAGGGGTTAATTTTGGTATGAAGAGTATGAGCCCTAGAATTTGGGGATTTTGACTGATAGAGTTGACTATAAAGGAAGAAGATTACTTTTCTTTTTTAAAGAAGGGGGAGAAATAGACAGGAGTGAGTGATGATTTGAATAATATTGAGAAGAAATTGTGGTCACACATGTGTAATTGAGTGTAGGTTGTTGAATTGAATAGTGTTATTATCATCCGGAGAAAAACAAAGTGAGATAAGTATGTCCATAAGAAATATAGAATTAAGAAAATCTTATCTAAATCAAATTTTAATAGTGTAGAATCTAAGGCTAGTGGTGTATAGCCAGCACACAACCTTTAATATACAATACTAGGTTAGAGTCTTGTGGGGACCCACGGTTCACCCGAAAATAAAATGAAAAAAAAGTAGGAAAATAAGAATTGTATTATGCAATTTGTTTTGGTTATTAAATGTTCGATAATGCAATATGTATGAATTTTGATGTTAAATGCAAAATGTCATCTAACAGTTTAATGTAACGAAATGATGGATATAGCGAGTAAGTTAAGTTTAATTTGACAACTGCAAACTACATAGCATACTATCACAATATCGCACATTACATCATTTGGGTAATATCTATATTCTAATCATAATTAAGTTTAAGCATAGAACACTTATCATTTAGTTGGGGCTTAACGAACTTCAACCAATATCACACATTACATCATTTGGGTAAGGGTAATATCTATATTATAATCATAACTAAGCGTAAGCATAAAACACTTATCATTTAGTTGGGGCTTAACGAACTTCAACCAATGGTCCATTTTCATTACTTCAATCAAAATCTTCCAACTCTTGCTCATTGATAGCTGATTTTTCACCTTCGAAGTTGTTATCATTGTCATCACGATCCTCGAAGTGCAGCTCATTTTCAATAATTTATGAAAACCTCCACTATTGTATTCCATATTTGTGTTCTACATAAAATATAGTTGTTGTAAAGATATGGATACGGTGATAAGTAAATCAAGAAACAATCCTTAACCCACTTACTTGAATGGGTAGCTTAAATTTTCATGTTATCTCTCCAATGGTTCAAACCTATTACATAGCTAAAAAACAACTAATAAGAAAATGGGTCCAATGTCACATGCTGTAATATAAATTTCCTATATTTTATTAAAAAATAGACACCAAAAGGATCAACTCAGACCTATTTCAACATGTAGCCAAAAGGACCCATTGTACACACACTTTAGGCAACTTTTGACATGTTACAAAAAGCCGCCAAAAAATGTCATTATTTAAACTGTGTAAATATAGTACTTAACAATTAAAAATCTTAATAAATAACATCAAAATCATAATCAATCATTCAAATCAATGACATTAAAATAATCCGTGTCTGAAATTGACTTACCCATTATATACAAATTATTATTAACATCTTAAAATTAGCACACTTAAAATTAGCACACTTATTGAAATCAAGATGATGATTATCGTTTAGTTACAATTGATTAAAGGAAAGTCGTAATATCTGATGGGATTGGGTGCTCAACACTGCGCAGAGCATACCCAAACCCGGAACGTAACCCGCGGAGGAATATCCCGCGGACAATAGAAACTTCCCCAGCAAGCTAAGGAATAACGGCTCTCCTACAATCACGGAGCGATACTCGTGCGCGTAAGCGGTAAAAGCGGTATCCGTTCCAACCTTTCCTTATTTATAGCTATTCCATAACTACTTTACTAATATAGTCTTCGGGTAGTGGAGACAACCCTAATCGGGCCTGGCCCATTACGATTAGGGTTTCGGGTAATGGTGGCATACGTCCACACCTATATAAGGGATCATATCCCTAATAGGAGGACACTTTTGGCTAACCCTAAGAGCTATCACACTTGACAGTATCCCCATTCACCCACGTTTTTGTTATAAACTGCTACCTTGTGTAGTTGTCTCCCTACCCACATCATCTTTACTTGCAGGTTACTCTAATCCAGGAAGTGCTAGTGAAGGATCAATCCTGTGGTTGCATCTAGTCTATCATCCCCCCAAGGAGGTTAGATTACGTGTTTCTTCATTGGCGCCATCACTTACGGTCTTCTAATCTTTCAAACTAGTGCTAATGGATTCTGGAGCCGAACAACGTCAAGACCCCATCGATGTCGATGAGGGAGTTCAAGTGAATCAAGATGCTGGAGCACCAACAACGGTGACAAAAAATGTACATCAGAAGCAGGCTGCTCCAAATTTTCAACTATTTTCTTCAAGAAGGCCGGCACCATCGTCACAAAAGAAAACAGTTGAAGGGCCTGTGGATGATCCAGAAGAATGGCTGGCTCAAGAAAGTGCCAGAACAATCGCAGAGTACCAAAAGAAATTAATGGCAAAGGCTCGTTTGGAATCAAAGAAAGCTTTATCCTTTGATACTGAAGACGACTCACTTCCAGAGGGTGAACAGCCTGTTGTTCGCCCTACAGCCAAACCCCGGCAGGCGGTACGTGGTGGAGAACGTGGTAAAGGTACTCACGTTCAGGACCACGTCACCCTGACTGGGGAACCTGATGGCTATGAGTCTGAGAATGAGATCACTTCTGATCCCACTTATAAACCGAAAACAAAGTCTATAGCAAGTAACCAGCCTAACCCAGATGACGATCTCAACAAGCCGTATCGTCCTAAGTCATTTGCAGAAAGATCAAAATTTTGTGCAAGAATTGCACTGGCTCCTATGC
Organism: Ambrosia artemisiifolia; assembly: GCA_032199755.1. Classification (NCBI taxonomy): domain Eukaryota; kingdom Viridiplantae; phylum Streptophyta; class Magnoliopsida; order Asterales; family Asteraceae; genus Ambrosia; species Ambrosia artemisiifolia. The sequence goes on along the minus strand of CM063514.1, from coordinate 32,653,852 downwards.
CAGTCGAATGTAAGCTGCCAAACACGATTGGCAAATACGATGGCTTGCGCGATCCTGATGATCACCTACATGCATTTGATTGCGCAGGAAGCTCTAAGCCATGGCCGGTCCAAGCTTGGTGCCACCTGTTTGTTCAAACCCTAACGGGCGCGGCGCGGGTTTGGTATGAAAGCTTGCCGGTAGGAAGTCTTGTAGACTTCGATGATCTAATCAAAAAGTTCAAGAACCATTTCTCCCACCTTCGGAAACACAAAAAAGACAAGGCTCAAATCTTGTTGTGTTCCCGGAAGGACAGTGAAAGTCTGGAAGACTACATCATTCGCTACAACAAGGAAGCCCTACAGTTGGGGTGTGGCGAAGAACTCACCAGAGCCGCATTCATCCACGGAGTGCGGAATGATGATCTTATGCGATGTCTGACGGGAAAAGAGGGTGTTCCCGAAACATGGGATGAACTTATTGAGGCCGCAAAGGTTTATGCATCGTCTGAACGCTCGTTTACGCGGTCGAAAAATTTCCACCATAGTGGTAATCAGGGTGCGTACACGCATGACAAGGGGAAGGGAAAACAGTCAGTGTGGTCTCGAATCTCAGGGGCTACAGATGAAGGAAAATATTCCTCAGGGCAAGACGCGCGGCAGTATCTTAACAACAAGCACTCGCGCGATTCAAAGCCACCAAGCAAGAAGAATTATGACTGGACCCCATTGTCAAAGACCCCCTCAGAAGTTCTGAAAACGGAACAGATTCAGTTTCCGAAGCCAAGAGAGTTAAGGCAAGACAGAAGAAACATCGACACGTCCAAATACTGCGAGTACCATGAAGATTATGGCCATCTAACAGACAACTGCTATAGTCTAAAGATGGAAATAGAAAATGCAATCAAGTCAGGGCAGCTATCCCACCTGGTAAAGAATATGCGGAAGAAACCTCGAGATCCGCAAGGAGATGTTGACCCTAATAATAAGAAGATCAAGAATCTCAATGCGCATCATGTGCAGCGCTCAAATAGGCACAACTGCTACATGATCCATAGCAGGAGTTACAAGAAAAGAGCCTATTCTACAGCACAGGATGACGCTTGGAAAGAGGTACCTGTTGTTATGCCACGCGTCAAAGGAGGAGCATCTTCCACAACACCGTTAATCATAACGGGAGTCATTGGACATTACCGCACAAGGTACATGTTCCTTGACAACGGAAGCAGTACAGACATCATGTACCAGCAGTGCTTCGACCAATTAGATGCGGAAGATAAAGAAAAACTCGTTCCAACCGCGGAGCCGATATCCGGATTTATTCACGAAGTGATAATCCCATTGGGCATACTCACTCTACCTGTCACATGGACAGACGGACAGCTCTCGCGCACAGAGATCTGTGATTTCATGGTTCTACCGGTGAACTCGTCGCATGATGTTCTCATCGGACGAGAAGGATTGGCAAAATTCAACTGCAACGCGTCTACTCCGCATCAAATGGTTGGATTCCCAACGCGCGGAGGTGTAGCTTTCATACGCGGAAACAAAAATTGCCACGCAACAGATGCATGCAACCCTCCAAAAATCATGAAGCCATCAAACCGCACTGATCCCGAGAAATGGGTGATTAACCCTAAATTCCCGGATCAGACGGTTGTCATTGGCCCAGTAATCTCCGACACCATACGCGTTCATTTAAAACAGTTACTCACTAAGAACATGGATGTCTTTGCCTTCCAACCCGCGGACATGGTCGGCGTTCCTCGCGACATCGCAGAACAGAAACTGAACGTTTATAAGTCTGTGGAACCAGTTGTTCAGAAGAAGCGTAGTATGGGGCCGGAGAAAACAAAGGCCATGAATGAGCAAGTCGCAGAACTTTTAGACGCAGGCATCCTGCGAAGAACAAGATACCAAACTTGGGTTGCTAACCCAGTGATGGTCGGAAAATCAAACGGGGGCTGGAGAATGTGCGTGGATTACAAAGATATAAACAAAGCATGCCCGAAGGATTGTTACCCACTTCCGGAAATTGACTTGAAGGTCGATTCGTTGGCACCGTTCAGATTCAAGTGCTTCCTCGACGCCTACAAAGGGTACCATCAAATCCAGATGGCCAAGGAAGATGAAGACAAAACATCCTTCCGCACAGACACCGGCACTTATTGTTACACAAAGATGCCGTTTGGTTTGAAGAACGCAGGAGCAACGTATCAGCGCCTCATGGATACAGCATTCAATGCACAGATCGGGGTTAATCTCGAAGTGTATGTTGATGATTTGGTTATCAAAAGCACAGAGGAAGACCAAATGCTTGCGGACATCCAAAAGACTTTTGATCAACTCCGCAAGGTACGAATGAAGCTCAATCCGAGTAAATGTTCTTTTGGAATGGAAGAAGGGAAGTTCTTGGGAGTGATTGTCACTAAAGATGGCTTCCGTGCGAATCCCGATAAAGTACAAGCAATCGAGCGCATGCCATCTCCGTCTTCTGTACGGGAGGTTCAGACACTGATGGGGCGTCTTGTCGCCCTAAACCGCTTTCTCTCAAACTATGCTTCGAAGTCGTTTCCCTTCGTAAACACCTTGAAGAATTGCCTCAAAAAGTCAAACTTCAAATGGACAGACGAGGCCGAGGCCGCCTTTAAGGAAATGAAAGAATGCTTGAGCCGCTTGCCGACGCTCACAGCACCACTTCCCAAAGAACCACTAACTTTGTACTTGTCAGTTACGGAAAAATCAATCGGTGCCGTTCTCCTGGTTGATCGCAAAGGCGTCCAAACCCCAGTGTACTACGTAAGTCGAACTTTACTTGATGCAGAGACCCGGTACTCCACAATGGAAAAGCTGGTATTAGCATTGGTACACGCATCAAGAAGGTTGCGGAGGTACTTCCAGGGACACCCCATAAATGTCCTCACAGACTTTCGTATTAACGACATCCTGCGCAAGCCGGAGTTGTCAGGGCGTCTGGCCAAGTGGGCCATTGAGCTGGGAGAACACACAATTGAATACAAGACCAGAACATCATTCAAAGGACAAGTCCTTGCAGACTTTGCCGCAGAAGTCCCTCCCGAAAGTGTAACTGAATGTCAACAAGCACATCTCACTTTGCCAAACCCCGAATCCGCAGAGAAGTGGGAATTATACACAGACGGAGCGTGCAATGATGATGGTGCGGGGGCAGGCCTGCGCCTGATCACACCAGACGGGAAGGATTTCACCTACGCAATCCGCCTCAATTTCCCAACTACAAATAATGAAGCAGAATACGAGGCATTGCTCGCGGGTTTGCGCATTGCAAAGAAAATGGGTGTACAACACTTAGATGCTCACGTCGATTCTCAGTTGGTAGCCAACCACATCGATGGCTCATACGAAGCACGAGAAGCATCCATGATCTTATACTTAGAGCAAGCCAAGGCCCTCATGCGCGACTTCGCATATTGCAAAGTCCATCATATCAAGCGCAGTCAAAACAAGCCCGCAGATGCGTTAAGCAAGATGGCATCAACGGTTTTCGATCATTTGGCTAAGGATGTGCGGGTGGAAGTCTTGGACAACCCATCAGTGTCACAAAAACAAGTCAATGTGGTCCAGACTGGCAAGTCCTCCTGGATCACCCCAATTAAGACTTATCTCCTCCATGGAACGCTTCCAGACAATAAAGCGGAAGCGCGAAAACTCCAGAACAAGGCATTGCATTACCAAGTCATTGACGGAATACTGTATCGGCGTTCGTATCTGGGCCCCTTGCTACGTTGCGTTGACTCCGCAGAAGCGACATACCTTATCAAAGACATACATGAAGGGTCCTGCGGCTTACATGCCGGCCCAAGGATGGTAGTCGCCAAACTAATGAACGCAGGGTATTATTGGCCCGGAATGCACGTAGACGCCATGACGGAGTTGCGCAAATGCAAGTCCTGTCAACGCCATGCGCCGGGAACACTACGGCCCAAGAATAACCTGATACCAGTCACCGCGGCATGGCCATTCCAGAAGTGGGCCATTGATCTTGTGGGACCATTTCCCACAGCTCCGGGAAACGTCAAATACTTGGTGGTGGCCATCGATTACTTTACTAAATGGGTGGAGGCAAAGACTTTGTCATCCATCGATGGGAAGAGTATCAAAAAGTTTATCTGGGAGTTTATCATTTGTCGTTTCGGCTTACCAATGGAAATCGTAAGTGACAATGGCACGCAGTTTGCAGACCAACACTTACAAGAATGGTTGTCTTCTATGGGCATCAAACAGATATTTACTTCAGTTGCGCATCCGCAAGGTAATGGACAAGTGGAACGCGCAAATAGAAGCATCGTCGAAGGAATAAAGGCCAGACTTGGCACAAAACGCACCGGTTGGGTAGATGAGCTTCCACATGTCCTATGGGCTCATCGCACATTGTCCAAGACAAGTAACGGAGAAACACCATTTAGCCTCACATACGGCACTGAGGCTGTCATACCGGCGGAAATGCATTGCGCATCACCAAGGATCTTGTTGGCAAATCATCGGGTCAACGATACGGAGCTAAAAATCAACCTGGACCTATTGGATGAGCGCAGAGATATGGCAGCCATCAGAGAAGCTAACTACAAAAGACAGCTTGAGAAGTATTATAACTCAAGGGTCAAGGCAGAGGCTTTCCGCGTTGGGGATTATGTTTTCCGTAACAATGAAGCATCCAACGCAGAAAAGCCAGGAAAACTCGCGCCAAATTGGGAAGGGCCATACAAGGTGCAAGAGGTTTTGGGGAAAGGCGCTTATGCTTTAGAACGTTTGGATGGTACCCCAATACCGCGCACATGGAACGCTGCCCAGTTGCGCATTTGTTACATGTAAGAAATTCTCTATCAATGTAATAAACAGCTTATAGCTATTATCATTTCAATTTCAATAAAGAGAATTTCCATTATCATTCGCAATTCTTTTCAATATGGAGTACATACAACTTCATTTCTAATCAAAAAGATAGGGCAATACACAAGACATCGACAACTTACAAATTTAGCCCTAGCATCATACCTGTACCACTGATCAAAACAGAACAAACAAGAAAAAACAGTGGCAACATACAGACCTAATCTATACACCATTGATACCATTAGCTACCTAACATTAACCCCCATGCATGGTGGTCCATTAATTTGCATGCTCCCAACCAGTGGGGGTTCGACGAAGCCTAAGCTTTGGAGTCTTTGGTGCATCACCAAGCTTGTTCACCTTCCTAACCTTCACTGGAGGGATGGAAGAACTTTGCTCCTTTGGCTGGAAAGCTTGATCTTCTGTCAAAATCAAGTACCCACAATAGGTAGCAAGTTCATGCATAGCAGTTGGAGGTACCTTGATTACAGGGGGATGATTTGGCAACATCAACATCCCTTGAATAGCTTCAATCTCGTCACTTGTAAATCTTAAGGGAGAGGCCATTGAAATGGTAAAAGAGAAGAAGGAAGAAAGGATGAGAAAAATTTAATCAGTCATTACCCTTTTATAGGCATGACAAGACAATCTATTAATTACCATTAATGGTTAATACTTGAGTATGGAAGCCAACAGTCACATCAATCAGTGGAAGCGCCGTCAAACTTGTCAGATGACGTCAGCAGACTGACACAGATGGCTCCCTTTTCAAAAGTGACATCAGACAACAATTATGGCAAAAATCCAAGAGTCACAACACACATGAGTCATTAGAATTTTAAAGGGCAAAGTGCAACATGCCACATCATTGTTCAACATAAAACGAAAGAGTTTAAACAGAAACACAAGACGACTAAGCTATACCTACTCATAATCTATGAGATCTATGTAAGCATCGTCTTCTACTCCTTCATTCAACGCGCTGGAACTTGCGCCAACAGCGGAGGACTCCCCTCCTCCCTGCGCAGCAGCCCTCCGCGCTTCCTCTTCTTTCCTCTCCTTCTCCTCCATTTCAGCCCCAAGGCGATCAGACTCCTCAAAGTACTCACGCAGCTGACCAATGGGATCCTCAGTCTTCAAACACTGATCCACCATATCAAACACATCGAACGTGAGGGTCTCAAACTCCTCTTGCGCAGCTATGGCTTCATCTTCATATGGCTTGCCAAAATGTTCCCCATCTTCAAGCGCCAATCCAGCAGCGTGGTGATGATAACCTTCATTAAACCCTTGCTGCATGCCATGACGCATGGATGTAGCTCCAATCTTCGCCACCGCATCGCCAAACTTCGGCTCATTCCAGATGCGCTTGAAGACCTGAGGAACACACAAGCACAAGTTAACAATCACACATTCTATTTAAGTATACAACAAACAACAAGGGGGATCTTACTCCTTGGAGACCATGCTGCATCATCCAGGTTAAACGCTCACGAGAGGCTAAGGAGGTTTGCACAGCTGCCTGAAGTTCATTTTGTGTTTGTTGAAGGCTGACTTCCAGCTGCACGCGAGACGAATCCAACAAGGCATTCGTTTCTTCAAGTTGAGCTTTCTGACCAGCAAGCCCCTTCATCTGCTCCTCCAACTCTGACATGCGCGTTGAGCAGTTACAAGGGCTTCATGCTGATCCTTCAACTTGCTCACATTGTCCGCCAACTCAGCCTGCTTCGCGTCAAGCGCTTTTTGTTTCTCCTCAGCCTCAAGCACAACGCGGGCAAGCTCATTCTTCAAACTCTCAGCAGCTTTCCGACCGCGCTCAAGCTCCATGTTGGTGCGCTCACAAGAGTCTTTCCAATGTTTGGATGCCTCCGCTCTCTCACCTTTCAGCTTTTGAATTTCGCTTTCCGCAGCTCGCAATTGACCTCTCAATTGGTCAACTTCCCCTCGGGCATCAGCACGGAATCGGCGAAACTCTTCCTCCCTTTTTGTTTGAGCTTCTTCTGCACTTTTCAAAGCTTGCCAAGAACGCTGGAACTCTTCTTCCCGCCGCATGAAGGAACCAAAGTTGCTGACACACAGAGCCAGGTTGAGGCTCATATCAGACATCAAGGAACGACGATCAACACCATCTTGATAATCTCGTTCACTAGGTGGCACAGCATAGGAGATAAACTCCTCTGCATCTAGTGGATTGGTCAAACGAGTGGTTTGCCTTATATCCCAGAGTGGTTGATATGGCCTACTAGCATCGTAATCTGGACGAGCCACTCTCCTTCCACTACCACCTAAGTTCCTTGCACTCCGACCTGCGCCTGTTGAGCTCTTCTTGGGAGTTTGAGACGACTGCAACACATTAGCGGATACTTTCTCCGCAGTGATCTCGGTGCGAACAGGATTGCTTGACTCAGGAGATTGCTCCACATGCAACTCTTTCCCTTCAAGTGATACCTCCGCAGACACCTTTGTGACTTCCACATCTGACTGCAATGGCTCAAGCACGGGACGCTTCTCCGCGTTCTTACCAGCTTCCGGAGACAGCGTCTGAACTTTATCATGTGTAGACAGTTGAGTCTCCAACGCAGCCACGTTCGTCTCCTCCACATTCTCCATCACAGTCTCAAGAACTTTCTTCGCAGGCATAAGTGGTTTCTTCAAGGTCCCCTGCGGTGCAGGACCTTTACCTAAAAGATTAAATCAACAGGGACGTTACTCCATATTCTATGTCAATTCCGAAAAATCAAGTAAAGACAAGAAATCTTACCAGAACTATGCTTCACAGATTTCACAAACAAGGGTTGTCGCCTAGGAGGAGGCTTGACAACCATCTTTCCATGGGTAGACACGGAACTTGCTTCTCCACCAGTGGTCAAGTCCGCACCCACCGTCGATGACGTAGCCTTTACAGTCTCCGCGACTGGCTTCGGAATTTGAACTTGTTTCTGGGCAAGATCTTCCAAACGCTTGTGATACAACTCCGTCGACACCTCAACGGAATCATCAACAGGCGTCGATTCACGGGTACGACGTCGCTTGACTTCATCGTCCGACTCTGTATCCTCGTCATCATCTTTGGAAACGGTAGAGCTAGATGCCACCTTTTTCCCCTTTCGTGATTCTTTTCGTTGACGCTTCGGGCCAGTCCCTACGGTCACACAAAACAAGGTATAAAGGTAAAACCATTTACATGGCTATGATCATAACACTTACCAGTACATGACATCTTTTTACGACCCGGGGAAGTTTCCCCCGAGTCAACCCCAGTCTTCTTCACAAGATGGATTCCTGCGCCTGAAATAAAGGGCACGTTGGATCAGTGCATGCGCTACGCGGATTACAACGCACCCTTTCAGCGCAGGAACTCTCCGCAGGATGATCAAAATCAACATTTGCAACGTAACAGAATATACAAAACTCACCTGTGCGCGCATAATGACGCGGAGCATCTTTCAGTTGAGGCATCAAAAAGTTGCGCTCCAATCGCTCAAGTACGGAAGGCGCTCCGGGGGGAACAGCTGTATAACTGAGTTTCGCTGCACCCCGGGCATCGAACAGGTCAAATTTCGTCATTCCTACAAACACAACAGTTTAAAAAGAAATACAATATGGAAATTGAGACTGAAAATTAACAAAGGAAACAAGTCGCTTACTTTGATCAGATGCAGTGGGCTCATAACCTTCAGGATTCCCCAAGCGACTGATACCCAACATCACCAACACACCCTCGGGGCATTTCTCCATAGACAATGGAGTAGAATGGGAGCACAAAGTATCATACCAAGGTTGGTTCATGTAGTCTTTCATGGGCGGAAACTCCTTAATCCTCTCCTTCACTCCAACGCTCATCCATTGCAGCGCAGCAGGAATCACACCCCTGTGAATGTAGAAAAACTTCTCTTTCCAGTCGTACATAGATTTTGGACTCTCGGAAACGATTTGAGTCCGATTCCTCCTAGGTGACACACTGTACCAACCAGGCCCCCCACGCGCCTCTTCAAGAACATAGAAAACATTCAACATATCGAAAGTTGGCTCCAAGTCCAACGATCGACAGGTTGCCTCAAAGTGCACTAGCCTAGAGAGGCCAAAGGGCGTCATTTGTGTGGGATGAACCCCATATTTCATCAAAACATTCACCAAGAACTTGGTAATAGGAAGACGGAAACAACAACGAGTGAAAAAAGCTTCATACAACGCAATCTTACCAGAGGAGGCCTCCAGTGCCGTTTTACCAGCAGCTGGTAGTTCAGGCTCCCAATCGGCCTCAATCCCATAATGATCAAGGAATGTGGAAAATGAGGAGGCATCCCACTTGATAAGGGTGGTGCTGATACCCTTCTCTGTCTTCTCTGCCTTCTCAGTAGTTTTCGATTGATCCATAGGGCAAGATGTTTCTTGAGACATGTTGGGATGAGTAAAGAACAATAAAGATTGCACAAGGAAAAGAAAGGAATTTGAAGAAGTTTGGAATGCAAAGAGTGGGTAAAGTGAAACTCGAAATAATTTGAAATGATTATATAGGACGTGAAGTAACTGCCAATGACGTCAGCATTGGTAAAGGAAACGACTTTACATATGACGCGTGGCACTGGACAGCTATTTAGGCGGCACACGCGCCATACACGCGCTTCACACGCGCCTGACTCAGCCGTCTGTCATAACTGATGAGACGCCCGCTGACACAAGTATAGCTTGTAACAGACGCTACTCACCATTCTTTGCTTACGCAGAGGACATCTGTCCTCCACCACAACGACACGCAACGCGGATGCGGAATGTTTACGTCAAACAAAATTACCGTTCTCCGCATTCCGCCATCTCTGAATTCCGCACCCTCAATGAGCCGCGGGGAATTGCAGATAACCCAACACCAACATCCCAGTTTTCACTACCAAGGCAAGGATGAGCTGTCATCCACGAATCACTATTATGAGTCCAGCATCCACCCTCTTCCCTCATATACTCGAGAAAAGGGTACACACTGGACTAGGGGGACTTGATGGGATTGGGTGCTCAACACTGCGCAGAGCATACCCAAACCCGGAACGTAACCCGCGGAGGAATATCCCGCGGACAATAGAAACTTCCCCAGCAAGCCAAGGAATAACGGCTCTCCTACAATCACGGAGCGATACTCGTGCGCGTAAGCGGTAAAAGCGGTATCCGTTCCAACCTTTCCTTATTTATAGCTATTCCATAACTACTTTACTAATATAGTCTTCGGGTAGTGGAGACAACCCTAATCGGGCCTGGCCCATTACGATTAGGGTTTCGGGTAATGGTGGCATACGTCCACACCTATATAAGGGATCATATCCCTAATAGGAGGACACTTTTGGCTAACCCTAAGAGCTATCACACTTGACAGTATCCCCATTCACCCACGTTTTTGTTATAAACTGCTACCTTGTGTAGTTGTCTCCCTACCCACATCATCTTTACTTGCAGGTTACTCTAATCCAGGAAGTGCTAGTGAATGATCAATCCTGTGGTTGCATCTAGTCTATCATCCCCCCAAGGAGGTTAGATTACGTGTTTCTTCAATATCAAAATGAAAGTCGGTCAACAATGTTAAAATGAAATTCGTAATATTAGTAACATCAATAAATAAGATTAAAAAAATTAATAAATAACATCAAAATCGTAATCAATCATGCAAATAAATGACATTAAAATCATCCGCGTCTCAAATTGCCTTACCCATTATATACAATTTATTATTGACATCTTTAGTAATCATTATTAGTTGTACAGAAAGTAACATTTTGAAAATTTATATTATCATTTAATTTCGTTGTTAAATTTGGTATGATGATTAAATGATTTTATTATTTGTTAAGGTTTATATAGTATTGTTGTGTCTCGAACAATTCTGCAAATTTGGAAATACTGTGCCTCGATTGACATGATCGAGTAGGAATATTTATTTATATATTTGAATTATAAAAATGGAAGGATTGGTAATTGACGTGAATTGGTCAACAACGCTTAAAATTAGCACAATCAAACTCAAAGACATAAAGTCAAAGAATTGACCTCCATCAAATTAACAAAAACGTAAAAAGTTTTTACTCAGATTTAGTCAACAATATTAAAATTAAGGTCGTAATATTAGTAATAGCAATGAAAATTATCTTGAATACATTATATATTTTTGGAAACTGTTAAATAGATTTAAATTATATTTATTATTAAAAGAATAATAAAAGTGTAGGAAAACTGTTAAATAAATTTAACATTGTTAAATATATTTAAATAAATGTTTAAAGGAAAGTCGTATATGTTTAAAAGAATATCGTTTCATGACAATTGATTAAAGGAAAGTCTTTGAATTATAAAAAAGGGAAGGATTGGTAATTGACGTGAATTGGTCAACAACGCTTAAACTTAGCACAATCAAATTCAAAAACATATAGTCAAAGAATTGACCTCCATCAATTTAACAAAAACGTAAAATTAAAAATCGTAATATTAGTTTTAGTATTAGTAATATATTCCTAATTTAATTCGGTCAATAATAAATAAATCAGATTAAAATTAAAAATCGTAATATTAGTATTTGTATTAGTAATATATTCGTAAATTAATTCGGTCAATTCGGTCAATAATAAATAAACGAGCTTAAAAATCGTAATATATAACATTAAATTCGGTCAACTATTATTAATGTCATTAAAACTCATAATAAATATCATTAAAAATAAATAAATCCTATTAATTGCAAGCAAGACCAATAATAATTCGAATGAATAGTAATATAAATAATATTAAACATAATTTCATAGTGATAGATTAAACATAATTTCTTAATAATATTAATATAAATAAATGAGATTAAAAAATCATAATAAATAACATTCAACTCGGTCAATTATTATTAATGTCAATAAATAACATTAATTCTAACATACTAAAAATACATTAAAAATAATTAAATCTTATTAAACATAAATTCGAAAAAAGTAATATAAATAAATGAGATTAATCATTTTAATAAATAACATTAAATTCGGTCAATTATTATTAATGTCAATAAATAATATTAAACATCTTAATAAATAACAGTAAAAATGAATAAATCTTATTAATTGCAATTAACACTAATCATAATTCATAAACATAGTAATATAAATAAATAAGATTATAAATCTTAATAAACAAACTCAAAATCGTAATCATTAATTCAAATAAATTACACTACTAACATAAAAAATCGTAATTTTAATTTGAAAATCAATGACTTCTTGTGGTGGAACCTTTGTAACAAACAGCCTGTGCTGGATTGAACACCATTTAAACACACAATATTCGCCAATGAAAATATCTTCTAATTGAAGCAAACTAAAATCATAATATTAGTATTAGTATTAGTTAGTATTAGTAATTAGTAATATATTCGTAAAAATATTAATAAAAAATTTTAATTCCGTCAATAAGATATAAATGAGATTAAAATTAAAAATCGAAATATTTATTTTAGTATTAGTAATATATTCATAATTTAATTCGGTCAATAATAAATAAATCAGATTAAAATTAAAAATCGTAATATTAGTATTAGTATTAGTAATATATTCGTAAGTTAATTCGGTCAATAATAAATAAATGAGCTTAAAAATCGTAATATATAACATTAAATTCGGTCAACTATTATTAATGTCATTAAAACTCATAATAAATATCATTAAAAAATAAATAAATCCCATTAATTGCAGGAAAGACCAATAATAATTCGAATGAATAGTAATATAAATAATATTAAACATAATTTCATAAAGATAGATTAAACATAATTTCGTAGTAATATTAATATAAATAAATGAGATTAAAAAAACATAATAAATAACATTCAACTCGGTCAATTATTATTAATGTCAATAAATAACATTAGTTCTAACTACTAAAAATACATTTAAAATAATTAAATCTTATTTTTAATAAATTCGAAAAAAGTAATATAAATAAATGAGATTAATAATTTTAATAAATAACATTAAATTCTGTCAATTATTATTAATGTCAATAAATAATATTAAACATATTAATAAATAACAGTAAAAATGAATAAATCTTATTAATTGTAATCAAGACTAATCATAATTCGTAAACCTAGTAATATAAATAAATGAGATTATATTGGGTCTGCTGACCTGGAGAAGAACAGATGATTGAAAGCCAAAACATTCTAAGTACTTGATCAGGAATAAATAACAGTTGTTACAAGAAAGCTTCCTCCAAAGAACTGCTGATTCCCAAACTGCTGCTGCTTAACAACTGATACAAGACAACTGCTGCTGAAGAAAGGTCTGATGGATAAAGTCTGAAGAGCAAAAGTCTGATAAAGAACAAGTGCTGATCAAAGATCTGAAGAACAAAGGTCTGTTGAACCAACAACACTTTGGTTCAACAGATGATAAGAAGACATCAGAGCTTTAGTTTAACAGAGTTTTTCTATCAGTAGTTTCAATGTAACAGTAGTTTATTGTTTAACAGATGTTGTAGTTTGTTAGTCAGTTAGGGGTCGCTTTCTAGGTGACGTCAACTAGAGATCATCAGAGGTTTGTACTTGTCTATAAATAGAACAGTACTTGTACTGTTCTATTTGTCACTCGTCATTCTCTTTTCAGACAAACATACTCTGAGTGATCAGGCTGAGGGGGAGTTTGATTGTACTATTGTAATCTTTCAGTTTAATGAAAGCATTCGATTAAAGCAATTATTCTCTATGTTTTGATTATTCATTATTCCGCTGCACTTTCCATTTATACTTCATTCATATTTCATAGTTAATCAAAACAGTCCAATACTCAGATCCTAACAATTGGTATCAGAGCTTGGTCAATTAAATCTGATCTAATCAATCAATTTAATACACAGATCAGCTCATAATCATTGATATCGTTTGTTTGTCGGGTTAAAACAGAGTAATAGTTTATTTTCGTTTCAACAGTTAGTAAACAGACTTTGTTTTTGAAAAACCAAGAGAATGACTTCACTTAATCAAGATCCACACAACACTGGCACACACAACAAGCCTCCGATGCTTGTCAGGTCAGAATACAACATCTGGCAGCGTCGGGTGGCTCATGTGTTAGCACAACAGAACACAGGGTGCTGGAAATCGGTAGTATTTGGACCACATGTTCCAATGGTACCGAGTGCCGAGGATCCAAAGATCCAAGTACCAAAGAGTGTTGAGAACTACTCAGAGCAAGATTTTCAAAAAATCGAGCTAGATGCCAAGGCTTTCAGCATAGTAGCCATGGCACTGCCGAATGATATCTATGCCGGTCTCTTGCACTGCAATAGTGCTAAAGAACTGTGGGATGCTCTCAAAGAGCAATTCGGGGGAACTGATGATGTGATTGAAAACAACCGTGAAATACTTAACCAACAATATGAAACGTTTAGTCACATAAAAGGGGAGTCATTAACACAGCAGTTTGAAAGGTTTAACTGTCTAATTAGTGAACTTAAACTGGTTGGTCTAACTTTTCCTAATTCAACACTGAATCATAGGTTTCTTAGATCACTTCAGGACAAATGGGACACTATAGCCATAGTTATGAGAAATTCTATCGGATTCAAAGACCTAACCCTGACCCAGCTTCATGGTAAGCTCCTGACTTATGAAAGGGAGCTTAACCAGAAAAAGAAGCTCCAGGACTCTGGCAAAGTGTCAGATGACTATGTATTTGGTAATACTGCACTGTTGGGTCAGGATGATGGTTCTGGAAGCAGTAAGGATCAGAGTTATGATCATTACATTGACATAACAACTGGTTTTAATAATGATTCTTACTCATCACCAAACAACTGTGCTTTCACAGCCAGTGGTGATATCCAGGCTTCTGATAATTCATCTTTTGTGTACAATGACTTGCAATATATTGACCCTTTGGACCTAGAAGAAATGGACATCTTACACCAGGTTGCCCTGCTCAGTATTAGAACCAATAACTTCTATAAGAAAACTGGCAGAAGGTTTCCAGGTTTACATGGTGGGTCAAAGGTTGGGTTGGATAAATGTTACAAGTGTCACAGAATGGGTCATTTTGCTAGGGAATGTAGGAGTCAAAATGGAGTTCCTATGATCACCTATCCAAACCAAAGACCACAGACCAACACTTATCAAACCATCCCTAATGTACCTAATGTGCAAAACACTGCTCACTTTGCACAGACCCAAACCACTGTTCCTGTGCATTATGTCCAAACCACTGTTCCTCAGTATCACTATGTCCAAACACCTGTTGCTCAGGCACCTGTGCCAATGACTGTTACTCCACCCTCTGCTCCTGCAGAGACCAGTCAACCAAGTCAACGTTTCTTTACTCAGGGCTTTGTTGATTGGAGCAGTCTACCAGATGAGATAACAGATGACAACATTGCTCTAGTTGCCAACACTGAAAAGGACTTTTGTTTTATGGCATTAGAAACAATTGTTGAAGAGACTGATTCTGAGGAGGTGGTATCTATGTCTGAAAATGTGACTGATGGTGTTGTTGGTGAGATTGTTTCAGCTGAAGAATCTGAAGTGGAGGTTGTGAATCTTTCAGACCCTTGGGGTAGTGATGACTGTGACTGCCAGTGTAACTGTGCCTTGATGGCTGCTGCTAAGGTATCTCCTCAATTCTTAAATGAATTGTGCTCAGACAAATGTATTGTGGCATTTGCTAAGATAAAAGAGGTGAATGAAAACTTTAGAAAGAAAATTTTGGATTCTGAAATTCAGTTTGAAAAACTTACAAAAGAGTTAAAATCAAAAACATCTGAAAAAGAGTCTGAAATCAGCAGTTTAAAACATGAAGCAAGCATAACCAAAGACCAGCTTCAGACTATGATAACAAAATATCATAGTTGTAAGAAGGAGCTTGAGTCCACCCTAGTTGAATGTAAGAAATGGGTGGAATCATCAAAGGGTTTTGAGATGATTGTCAACCAACAGTCTAAAAGTCATGTGAAATTTGGGTTTGGTTTTAAAACCACTGATCAAGTTTCACAAACCACTGACAAAAAGGAACCACAGTTGGTTGAGGTCATCCCTACAAACTCAAAAGGTCAAGAAATCAAGGTTACTGAACCCAATGGCAAGAAAATCATTCTTGAAAAGTTGGAAGGTACACCCTCATTTGATGAAATTGAGAAATATCAATTTAAGCCAACATGGTCAGATGAGTGTGAAGTCCTTGAAAATTTCAAACCAATGACCTTCAAAACCTCTGATGGTAAAATGGCACCACAGGCCAAAGTAATCCCTCTAGTAAGTCTTCCAACAGATGATGAAACATCTGTTGAAAAGAAGAAAGAAAAAGGGAAAGCTAAGAACAACTTGTTTTGTGATTTTTGTGAAAAGAAGAACCATGTCACCAAAAACTGTTTTCTTCTAAAAGCATATGACATCAACAAAACAACAAGTTTAAATGATTCAAAATCTAAAGAATGTTCAATCTGCAAGAAAAAGAATCACAAAACAAAAGAGTGCCTATATCTCAAAAATTTTGATGAAAAGATAAAAGAGTATAAGGCTAAAACTCTGGAAAGTCAAGTGGTAAGTACTTCAAAAGGAAAACCCAAACAGACTTTTGAATCAGTCCAAACATCTGTTACCAAAAGTCTGAACAAAAACTCTGCTCCCAGAGAAGTTCAGGTAACAGATGCTCCATCTGTTAACAGATTACCAAGAGGATATGGACAACCCACTTGTCATCGTCTGCCACATGTTTATGAAGAGTCCAAGAGGCCTTCAAAACCAAAAGTGAACAGACACCCTCATGGTTTTCAACAACTGATAGGAAATGATCAAACATCTGCTGGACCAAGTGTTGACATACAAGCACTGGCAAATGGTCAACTGCAGCTGTTGAACCTAGTTCAAAAGCTAGTCCAAACCACTGATCATTCTCCTCAACTTAAGGCTGAGACAGCTAAGGACCCATCCAAAGCCAATTTGGCTTTGGACACTCACCAAAACTAAAATCTTTACTGATGTGCAGGGAGCTTCTGCTTGTTTAGACAGTTTATGGTATGTAGATAATGGAGGCTCCAGGCACATGACTGGATGTAGAGCCCTTCTTCTGGACTTTCTTGCTCATGGAGGGGGTGATATATCCTTTGGAAATGATTCTAAAGGTAAAGTGTTGGGTTCTGGTACTGTCAAAGCAGGGAGGCTTAAGTTTGAAAATGTTAATCTAATAGACAATCTAAAATTTAATCTACTTAGTGTATCACAAATGAGTGACAAAGGCTTTGGGTCATTCTTCACTAAGCAAACTTGTAAGATTGTTGGCCCAGAGGCTGTAGAAAAGATTAACACCATCATTGCTGAGAGCAAAGCACAACTTGTTGCTCACAGAAGTGGCAATGTGTATGTAGTTGATATGTTGAAGGATAATCCTACTGCAAATGTCTGTCTGTTCTCAGCTGCCTCTACCAAAGAGACAGAATTGTGGCATAGGAGACTTGGTCACACCAACCTTCAAACTATCAACTCACTCTCCAAACAAAACCTTGTCAGAGGTTTACCATCAAAAGAATTCAAATGTGATGAGCATTGTGTTTCCTGTTTAAAAGGTAAACAACATAAAAGCTCTTACAAATCCATTGATGAGTCCAAAACTAGTCAGTGTTTACAAATGTTGCACATGGACTTGTTTGGCCCTGTAAAAATCATGAGTCTAAGAAGAAAAAGATTTTGTCTTGTCATAGTTGATGATTTTTCTAGGTTTACATGGACTTACTTTTTACACTCTAAGGATGAGACTGCAGGTATCTTGAAGGACTTTGTCACCAAAGTTGAAAAACAATATGACTTGCCAGTAAAAGTCTTTAGGAGTGACAATGGAACAGAGTTTAAGAATAAGGAGTTGGATGATTTCTGTGCGTCAAAAGGGATTGTAAGGCAGTACAGTATCCCAAGAACACCAGAGCAAAATGGGGTGGTTGAAAGGAAGAACAGGACTCTCATTGAGGCTGCAAGAACAATGCTAGCAGATTCTGGTTTACCACTGTCCTTTTGGGCAGAAGCTGTAAACACTGCTTGCTATGTTCAAAACAGAGTTTTAATCAACCCTAGACATCAAAAGACTGCTTATGAAATTCTGTTTAAAATCAAACCACTGATATCATTTTTCAAAGTCTTTGGCTGCCCATGTTTCATTTTAAATCTTAAAGATTCCATTTCAAAATTTGCAGCCAAAGTGGATTGTGGATATTTTCTGGGGTATTCTTCTATTGTAATGGCCTATAAAGTGTTTAACACTAGGACTAAGACAATAGAAGAAACTCTGAATGTGAAGTTCAATGAGCTTTCTTCCTTGAAAATCCCAGCAAACCCTGCTGAGTTGTTTGATTTAGATAAATTCAAATTTGAAGATATTGCTGTCAAAACTAACCCTGCAGGTACTCCACAATCTTCACAACAAGACTACAGAATAGATGTTGTGGTTCCAGACCACTACAAAGTCTATTCTGTATCAGAGGAAGCAGTGGTTCAAAACAACTGTCAAAACTCTGTCACAGCTGAGTCAGCCACTGTTGGCCAGTCTTACCTTCAATCCACTGATTCACCCAGCCAATCCACTGTTGACAAGAGTCAATCATCTGTTGACAAAAGTCAGTCCAATCTTACACCACTTGGACCCATTCCCCCACCTCCATTCCAAACATCTGTTGACTCTTCAAAAGTGCCAACAGATGTTATGTCAACAGAGTCACCAAACCTCTGTCCTTCACCACAAAATGCCATTATACCATATCAGGGAGATCTAATCTACCTAAGAGCTCATCCACCAGACCAAATCATTGGCAACATCAGAGAAGGTGTGCTCACAAGGAGCCAATCTTCAAACATCTGTCTTTTTGCAGGCTTTCTATCCCTTACACAACCTGTCAAGTACCAAGAGGCACTGAAAGACAACAGTTGGGTAGAAGCCATGCAAGAAGAACTCCTTCAGTTCAAAAGACAACAAGTATGGGAACTTGTACCACTGCCTAAGGATGTCTGTCTAATTGGCACAAAGTGGGTCTTCAAAAATAAAACTGATGAAAGGGGTATAGTTGTCAAGAACAAAGCCAGGTTAGTGGTTCAAGGCTTCAGACAAGAAGAGGGAATTGACTATGATGAAACCTTTGCCCCTGTAGCAAGGTTAGAAGCTATCAGACTTTTCTTAGCCTTTGCTGTCAACCACAACATCAAGGTGTATCAGATGGACATCAAGTGTGCCTTCCTATATGGCAAAATTCAGGAGGAGGTTTATGTATGCCAACCACCTGGTTTTGAAGACACATTCCATCCTGATCATGTCTACAAGCTTAACAAAGCATTGTATGGACTCAAACAAGCACCAAGAGCCTGGTATGAAACTCTCTCTACTTTTCTCTTATCCATTGGTTTCACAAGAGGTAAAATTGACAAAACCTTGTTTTTAAAATGGAAAGGAAAAGATTTAATGATTGTTCAAATATATGTGGATGACATCATTTTTGGATCCACATGTAATAAAATGTGTGAAGAGTTTAGGGAACTCATGACAGCAGAGTTTGAAATGAGTGCTATGGGTGAACTTCAGTGCTTTCTTGGTCTTCAAGTAAAGCAACTGCAACATGGCACTTTCATTCATCAAAACAAGTATGTGAAAAACTTGTTAACAAAATTTGAGATGAATGATTGTAAGCCTTGTAGTACACCCATGAGCACTGTCAAGCCACTCACTGATGATGAAAAGGATGAACTTGTTGATCAGACACACTATAGATGCATGATTGGGTCTTTATTGTACTTAACAGCATCCAGGCCAGACATTATGTTTGCAACCTGTGTGTGTGCTAGATCTCAGGCTTCTCCTAGAAAGTCTAACCTTATTGCTGTGAAGAGGATATTCAGATACCTAAAAGGTGCTCCCACACTTGGTATCTGGTATCCTGCTAATGGAAACATTGAGCTTTCAGGTTATTCAGATAGTGATTTTGCTGGCTGTCATACCACAAGGAAGTCCACATCAGGAGGGTGCCAGTTTCTAGGGAGTGCCTTAGTCTCTTGGAAAAGCAAAAAGCAAGCAGCTGTTTCAACATCCACTGCTGAAGCTGAATACATTGCTGCTGCAAGCTGTACAGCCCAACTTATGTGGCTTCAAAATCAACTACTGGATTTTGGGATAACTGCACTAAGGACTCCATTAATGTTGGATAGCCAAGCTGCTGAAAATATCATCAAAAATCCAGTCTCCCACTCAACCACCAAGCACATAGATATCAGACATCATTTTGTCAGGGATAGCTATGAAAAAGGTTTGATTTCTCTGCACCATGTTCCAACAGAGGATCAGTTGGCAGATGTGCTGACAAAAGCTTTAGACACATCTACCTTCACAAATCTGATCTCTCGAATTGGAATGTTAAACATGGATTAAAAACAACAAAAATGTTTTCAATAAAAACATTAAAATGTTTTCAGAAAATCAAATTTTGCTAAAATGACACTTTGGTTGAAAAATCTGTTTTAAAACCACTGATTCAGATAAAACAACCACTGTTTCATTAAAACCACTGTTAGTTGAAAAAATCTGTTTCAAACATCTGATCAGATAAAACAACCACTGTTGGTTGAAAAATCTGTTTCAAACATCTGATCAGATAAAACAACTGTTTTCATCAGTCTTTTGGTTAAACAACAGAGGTTGGCAACAGAGGTTTAACAAAACAGCTGTATGCCACCAGATGTTTCAACCATCAGATGTTTGCCACGTCTGCTCTCAAAAGCAGAGTTTTGCCACATCAGCGGTTTCACCAGAGCCTATAAAACCCTGTTCTTTTCCCCAACAGCAGTTTTACTGTCTCATTGTATTCAAAATACTGAAAACCGCTCTCGTCTTCCTCATAACCCTCACTCAAAGTTCATCACTTTCACAATCAAGATCCATTAAAATGGAACTCCAAACAAAAGCCACTCATAATTTCCTTCCCTATTTGGTAAAAACCGAAGACAACACACCATTCCATTCCACCATCGACATCATCAATAACTCCAAATATAAAAATGTTCTTATTGCTGATGCCCCCATATACCTGGAAACACTCCAAGAATTCTGGGCGAATGCTGAAGTCTTATACCAAGACAAAAAGCCAATTTCCATAATTTCAAAAATTGGAGACACCAGTATCACCATAACCCCTGAAATCATATCCACTACCTTCTCACTGAACGACTTGTCAGTATGGAAACTTTTCCAAAAACAGAGCTTCACACTGAGTTTCAAGAGAGAGGGTATGATGCACAAATGACTGGTTCCACATTATACAAAAAGTTTTTCCCACCAGTCATGAAATTTCTCTTCCATACCCTTCTCCTCTGTGCCTCTGCCAAGACTACTTCCTTCAATGAAATCCCATTGAGGATACAATACTTGGGATATGCTATGTTGTCAGATTCTGACTTCAATCTATCTCAGGGATTGTTTTTAGACTTGGTATCAAATGTGAAAGCCATAAAATCTGGCTCAAACAATGCTTTTCTGCTCTACCCTAGAATTCTAAGTGTAATTCTACAAAAGATTTTACCTAAAAAGGATTTTCAAAAGGGTGAGTCTTTTAAAATGAAAAGTTTAACTGATGAAACTTTTACAAGAATGCTGGGTTCTTCAACCCAAGAAAAAGTATTAAAAGTACAAAAAGTTTCCAAAACACAACCAAAGAGGACAAAGACAACAACTGTTGTTAAAACCTCTGTTGGTGAGCCCACTGCTCCTGGTGATCATGGCACTTCATCCAGTGCTGTGAAACCCACACCAGCCACCAAAAGAAACCGTCCATCCTCCAAAACAACCACCAAAACCAAAAAGGGACTTCTGGAAGATGAGATACCAGAAGCTAACCCTGTTGCATCACCAAAGCAACATGAAACCACTGTTGTTACTTCCTCACAACAGTTGGAGATATCTCAACCTAAGCAAACTCCTCAAGATTCCTCACAAAAGGAACTTGTTGTAAGCCAAAGGGAACCTCAAACTGAGGCATATGAGTCACTTGATCATATGTTTACAAGCCCATCTCCCAGGGCTAATCAGCTTCTTACTCCACCTACATCACCACCACATGTCCCACAAACAATGCAACCTCTGTTTGAAGCTATTGACAAAACTCAGGACAACCCCAGTTCCTCTCCTTCACCTATCACTGAGAGTATGCCACTACCAGTGACTGGGGCTGAGGAAAGTCAATCAGCTATCCCACAAACAGAAGAGGAGGTTATACTCCCAGAAGTCAATGTTACTTCTGTTGAGGTTTCAAGAGAAGCAGCTACTACTGCTGTAGAGACCATTGTCTCACAGCAGGACAGTGGTTCCATTGCTAAGACTTCCTTGAAGGCAACAACTGATGAGGACACAATTGTGTCTCCTAAAACAGTTGGAAGTCCCCAGAACCAAGACAAAGGGGCAGCAGGTTCTTATTCTATGGATTCCCCTCCTAGAACTGAACCAGCTAAAACTACCTTTGGTAGGGACTCAGATGAACCTATTAACTTGGGTGATGAGTCAAAACTTCAAGAATTGACGGCTAAAGTTCAAAACCTTGAATCCTCTGTTGCTGACATCAAATCTGATGTCAAGTCAATATTGGAAACATTGAATAACTTTACAAAAAGTCAACCATCCACTGCTGATGTTGCTAATGAGCTATGGAAATCTGTTTCCCCCATCATCATAGCTCACAGAAAATTAGCAGATCAGACACAAGAGACTTACATGACTTTGATCAGAAACATGGTGGATGCCAGATTTAATGACACAAAGGCTGACATCAAGGTGATCAAAGACCACTTGCTGAAGACCACTGGCTCTGCCCCTACCACAATTCTCAGAGATGAAGATGATGATGAATTCACTGCTGATGATGCCAAAAAGGGGGAGAGTGGCAGAGATAGGCTACCAAAACTTGATCCATTTGGTGCACCACCCTCACAAAAAGGGAAGAAGCCAACTGCTGACAAACCAGGGTCACCTAAATCAGCTCCACAAGCTCAACAACCAAATGTTCAGATCCCCGTCTCTGAACCAGCTAAAGCATCAAAGGCAAAAGAAGTTGATACTTCAGCTAATGAAAAAGCTGAAAAGGCTGCTCAAGACAAAAGAAAAAGGGCTGATACATTGGAAGTAAAGGCAGAGATGTTGGTGCAAAAGAAAAAGGAACAGCAGCAGGAAGTGGAAGATGTGAACACTTCAAAAAGGAAGAAAATGCCAGCCAAACACAGCAGAAAACCACCTTCCAAACTAACTGCTGAAACCTCTGATGTACAAACACCTGTTACCACAACCACTGCTCCACAAACTACTGCCACCACAACCTCTGCTACCCAAACAACTGAACCTAAAACCACTGCTAAAACATCTGCTCAACCCAAACCAGTAACCAAACCAACCACAACTCAACCAACTCCCAAACCTACTTCAACACAACCCAAAACCCAAACAACTGCTGGTTCCACAAAAGGACCAACAGATGTTTCCCAAACCACTGCCTCATCCTCACCTTCACCCAAAATCTTGTATAGCAGAAAAAGGAAATCCACCTTTGTTATACAAGATGAAAACATCCATAACACACCACCTAACACACCAATCTCATCCACACCAGTCAATGCCATTCCACTCTCATCTTACTCACCACACACTGCCCAATTCAGATCCCATAGACCACCACCAACCATCACCCCATTGGCTGAGAAGTATCCCCTTGAGTTGGATCTAATCAAGGGGGAACTTCAATCCTTCTACAATACTGATCAGCCATCAGAAAGATCCTTCCCATCTCTCAAAGGCTTCCCTGTTCCACCCAACATGGACACATATCTTAAATACAAGGGTGAACAGACTGATGCTGTCATTAAAGAGAAATGCAAAGGGAAGGATGACAGGACTGCTCAGGGCATCCATTCAGCAGAGCTTAGCAAACTCAGAAGGATTGAAGATTATGCTAAGACCCTGAGCAACTCCATGTCTACCATGCCTCTCAGCAGACACTTGGAGATGGAAGTGAGGGATTCACTGCTGGAACAGATCTTGGCATCCAAGCCTTATAAAGCAACAAAGAACCAATTTACAGGCTGGACCACACATGCTCTAAGGGAAGAACTAATCAGAATAGAGAACATGGCCAAGAATCCTCCTGCTAAGGCCTCTGCTCCTGATTTCAAAAAAGGGGAGAGATGAAGCTAGAGCCTTGAAGTTCAGAAGAATGAGACAAGAGCTTGTAGCAGCTAAGTATGGAGAGATGAAGTCTGTTGCCAGATGGTCAGAGATCAGGCTAATTGAAACATACAAAAAGCTTGAACAAGAAAGAAAGACCAATCCTGATCTTCCAAGAAAACCAGTGTATGATGATGCTCCCAAGAAACCCTCTCAGGCCTTTACATTAGATAGCCTACTTGCAACCTCTGATCTTTCCATTGCTGCTCAAAGACAATACAAGAAGCAGAAGGAAATGTCTGAAGAGGATACAAGGAAGTTCAATGAAACTTATGTAAAAGAGGGTCTCTTGAACCAACTTAGATTCTTCTCTGACCCTGTCACAGAGAAGTTCAGAGAACTCATTGGCAGGCCTCCATCTCCCAACTCATCCAAAATAAAGATGCATCCCAGTCACTCCTCTGACTCTAAAATTCTAAAATGGAAGTCTGATAAAGAGACCCATGAATTGACACTGATCAGGTCAGATGGTAGTATTCAGAAGTTGAGTATGGATGATGCACCTGGCCTAAGTGCAGAAGATCTCCAGACATTTTTGAATCTGACACTGGATAGAGATGCTGAATACCTCTTCTCTCTAAGCTTTGAATTACAATTGAAAGGGCAGATTAGAGAAAGTCTGATGAGGAATAAAGATAAAGAATAAAGCAGAGTTTTGGCATCATCTGTTCTAGGGGGAGATTGTTGGGTCTGCTGACCTGGAGAAGAACAGATGATTGAAAGCCAAAACATTCTAAGTACTTGATCAGGAATAAATAACAGTTGTTACAAGAAAGCTTCCTCCAAAGAACTGCTGATTCCCAAACTGCTGCTGCTTAACAACTGATACAAGACAACTGCTGCTGAAGAAAGGTCTGATGGATAAAGTCTGAAGAGCAAAAGTCTGATAAAGAACAAGTGCTGATCAAAGATCTGAAGAACAAAGGTCTGTTGAACCAACAACACTTTGGTTCAACAGATGATAAGAAGACATCAGAGCTTTAGTTTAACAGAGTTTTTCTATCAGTAGTTTCAATGTAACAGTAGTTTATTGTTTAACAGATGTTGTAGTTTGTTAGTCAGTTAGGGGTCGCTTTCTAGGTGACGTCAGCTAGAGATCATCAGAGGTTTGTACTTGTCTATAAATAGAACAGTACTTGTACTGTTCTATTTGTCACTCGTCATTCTCTTTTCAGACAAACATACTCTGAGTGATCAGGCTGGGGGGAGTTTGATTGTACTATTGTAATCTTTCAGTTTAATGAAAGCATTCGATTAAAGCAATTATTCTCTATGTTTTGATTATTCATTATTCCGCTGCACTTTCCATTTATACTTCATTCATATTTCATAGTTAATCAAAACAGTCCAATACTCAGATCCTAACAAATTATAAATCTTAATAAATAAACTCAAAATCGTAATCAATAATTCAAATAAATTACATTACAAACATAAAAAATCGTAATTTTAATTTGAAAATCAATTACTTCTTGTGGTGGAACCTTTGTAACAAACAGCCTGTGCTGGATTGAACACCATTTAAAGGCACAATATGCGCCAATGGAAATATCTTCTAATTGAAGCAAACTAAAATCGTAATATTAGTATTAGTATTAGTAATTAGTAATATATTCGTAAAAATAGTAATAGAAAATTTTAATTCGGTCAATAAAATATAAATGAGATTAAAATTAAAAATCTTAATATTAGTTTTAGTATTAGTAATATATTCATAATTTAATTCGGTCAATAATAAATAAATCAGATTAAAATCAAAAAACGCAATATTAGTATTAGTATTAGTAATATATATTCGTAAATTAATTCGGTTAATAATAAATAAATCAGATTAAAATTAAAAATCGTAATATTAGTATTAGTAATAAACAGATGAGCTTAAAAATCATAATATATAACACTAAATTCGGTCAATTATTATTAATGTCATTAAAACTCATACTGAATAACATTAAAAAATGAATAAATTCTATTAATTGGAGGCAAGACCAATAATAATTCGTAATATTAGTTTTAGTATTAGTAGTATATTCGTAATTTAATTCGGTCAACAATAAATAAATGAGCTTAAAAATCGTAACATATAACACTAAATTTGGTCTATTATTATTAATGTCATTAAAACTCATAGTAAATAACATTAAAAAATAAAATAAATCCTATTAATTGCAGGCAAGACCAATAATAATTAATAAAGATCGTTTAAACATAATTTCGTAGTAATATTAATATAAATAAATGTGATTAAAAAATCGTAATAAATAACATTTCAATTCGGTCAATTATTATTAATGTCAATTAGTATTAGTAATATATTCGGTCAACAATACTATTTTTACGAATAGTAAAACTAAAATCGTAATATTAAAAATAAATGAGAGTTATTTCGTTCATAAATAAATGTTAAATTGATTAATAATCAATCATTCATAACAAAAAATAAATGAGGCTTATTATGGTAAACTGAAATTCATATTAATATTAATATAAATTCGGTCAATTATTAAAAGATAGTAATAAATAACATTAAATTCAGTCAATTATTATTAATGTAAATAAATAACAATAATTCAGATTCAAATTTTAGATTAAATGACATTAAATTCGGTCAATTATTAATGTAAATAAATAACAATAATTCAGAATTAATCATATTAAATTCGGTCTAATATTACAATAATATTAAACATAGTTTTGAAAAACAGTAATATAAATAAATGTGATTAACTGTAACGTTCATGTTGTGTATGTTTTTAGACAACAGAAATTTGTTCATGGCCTTCAGCACATTTTGAATTGACACGTTAAAAAAGAACATTAAAAAATAAAGAATCATTTTTGAAAATTAAATAGGCATATGTACATGAAAATAACAAATATACCAAAACTGTTGCCGAAGGGTCATGCAATACCTTGAAGAATTGAGAACCATTATGATAACACATAATGGCGTTTGTGTCTTCGGATCAAATCCTGTTTTTCAAATATTAAAACATAGCATTACTAAATCCGATCGAATAGTAAATCCGATTCAATATATGTCTAAAAAAAGCGTGATGACAATAATAAATTAACATAAATCTGATTGAGCGCAATCCTTATTATCCCTTTATCACATATCCGATTTAATATGTGTTTATCACAAATACGTTCATCACAAATCCATTTCATTAGAACATGTGATAAACACAAGAATGATTTCAAATGGTAATTAGATTATGAAATATTAAAAAGAATAAAAAAAAGTAACAATAGGAAACGATAGTATCTTTGTTATCCCTTTATCACAAATTCGATTGAATATCTTGTTTATCACAAATCCGTTTCATTAGAACATGTGATAAACACCAGACTGATTTCAAATGGTTATTAGATTAGGAAATCTTAAAAAGAATAAAAAAAAATAACAATAGAAATTGATAGTATCTTTGTTATCACTTTATAATAAATCCGATTGAATATATGTTTATCACAAATCCGTTTATCACAAATCCATTTATCACAAATCCGTTTCATTAGAACATGTGTTTAAGAAGAATGATTTCCACGTAAAAGAATAAGAAATTTCATTCGGTTTGATTTGTTCTTAATAATGTTAACAATAAATAAAGTCAAAATAATAATAGGAATCAACATTAGAAGAGTAGTTTGGATGTTTACCTTTAATCAGTTGTGGATAATCAACAAATGATGCAAGGTGAAGAAGAAAGATTGAAAGATTTGTTAGGAATTAGGAAGAATATGAGAGTTTTGATATGGAGAATAAAAAAAAAGGTTTTTATAGTCATAATTTGGAGCTCCATATTAGTTGTTGGATACCTCAAACCCTCTCTAAGGCCTTGATTCAATCCAAGTGACCTCAATTATTATATAGATAGATACTAAGATTATATATTGAGAGCGTCTTATGATTAAGAAATCTAATATATGACACATCAATTTTACATGTAAAATAGATTAATCGCTTTATAGTTACATGTAGGAAATGTTTGGATAGTACCTAACCTAAAACAATTAAAAATGTATAACTCTAATGTTAACGCTTAACCTTAAACAATGTATAATTCTAATGTTAACATCTAATCTAAAACAATGTATAACTCTAATATTAATTCCTAACCTAAAACAACGTACAACTCCAATGATAACACCTAACCTAAAATAATGTATAAGTCCAATGTAACTCTAATATTAACACCTATCTTAAAGGCTAAAAAATGTACAATTATATCTTACTAATATTGATACCTAACAAAAAACAATGTTTAACTCTAGTATTAGCACCTATCATAAAGGCTTAAAAATTGCGTAACTCTAATATCAATATTCAATATCTAACCTAAAATAATGTATAAGTCTAATACTAACACTTATTATAAAGGCTAAAATAATGCATAACTCTAATATCAATATTCAATACCTAACCTAAAATAATCTATAAATCAAATGCTAATACTTCAACATGAAGAAACACTAAAAACTTAGTTGAACTGGTAAAAAAAATCTTGAATTCCATCAGTAAAGTAAATAGCTATCTGCTAGTCCTTTTCAGAATAAAACTAAACTATAAATATATCACTGATCACCCAAATAGTATCACATCCACTTGGTGATCTCGAAAATTTGGTTATGAAATCTATGGAGATTTGTCCCATTTCCAAACAGGGATTTTAGAAAGCCGGAGAAGACCAGACGACTTCTAATATTCAACCTTGACTTTAGCACAAGTCAAGCATTTACTCACGTATGAAGCTATTTCAGCCTTCATACTCAGCCACCAATAGGGTACCTTCAGATCTTGACACATCTTGTCGGAGCCAAGATAAATACAATATCGGGATTTGTGAGCTTCATACAACACAAGCTCTCACAAGTTACCAAACAATGGAACCCAAACACGCTCCGCGAAGCAGTGTAGGCCATTAGCTCTAAGCTCAAGATGTTTGTCAGCACCATGCATGGTTTAAGCTTTAAGGTTTTCCTCCTTCAAAGCTTTTTGCTGAGCAAAACATATTCGGTCAGGCACACCAAAATGAATAGTGAGCTGCAAGGCTCGAACACGACGGGGTTTAGCGTATTCCTTTCTGCTTAAGGCGTCTTCCACGACATTCGCCTTACCGGGATGGTACTTAACGGCATAATCATAATCATTAAGGAGTTCGACCCATCAAGACTATCGCATGTTCAAATACTTCTGATCAAATATTTTTGAAGACTCTTGTGATCGGCGTAAATGGTGCACTTGGTACCGTACTGTGACACCAGTCAACATCCATATGCATTTTATTTATTATTGTCATTCTATGTGCATAATTATACATTTTTGCACACACAACCCCCCAGTCTGGTAAAGCACGAGTATCAAGAAAACTCCATAAATCACCTGCTTATACATACAACACCCGGACTAAACAAAACAATTGGTGTTGAACAACCAAGCCAATCACAGGCTCAACAAAGAGCAACCGAATACCGATTAAAACAGTTGTACGAAATAACAGTACACCTGACAATACCCGAGTGGGAAACTATACAACCCACTCAAACTCGAATAATCACAATACATTTTATGAGGATACCACACTCTAACACATGGTAGTCCCTCACTAACACATGTTTACGAATCATAAAAATTATCATATGTTAACATATAATAACATGTGTTCACAACTAATAGATATTAATACATGTTAATATCGTCATCGAGTCTTTAAACACACCATGTATCCGCACAAACTCATACAATACCCGACCATCCACAACAAAATACACTCATATGTATACGTCTATAACCCACGGCCTAGGAAATTGCCTATAGCCAAAAGTATATATCATGAATGGACACATATATACACATACCCGATCACACACACACACTTGAATGTCTTATCCTCTTTCCTACAATACATGAAACCTTCTCTTTGCTTTCTTTTGGCCAAAACAATAACCCAAGAACTCTCATGTGTCCTTATCATAGGAATGTCCAAATGATACACATAAATGGCATGAAATGATATTGTACAACCACCTTCTTATGTGATGATCCCAACCTTAAATGGAAGATCCCTTGCTTGTCCTTTTATTCGGCCAAAAACATTCACACACACATGCACAATCATCTCACAAATGACAACTAGAAGTCTTGAACCATCAACATCACACATAATGAGACAAACACAAGATCTTAGGACAAGTCACTATCACCTTCGACCCATATGGAACGGCCGAATGTTCCTCAAGAAATCACATGACATAATCAACAAATTTAACACATGATGTAATCAATTCTAGCATGGATGAGGTATTCAACTTACACCTAATTAGGCAAGAGGCCTGATGACTCACAGAATTAACATATAAAACAGGCATAAACAGTCCCAAAATAGGTTACAATTAGGCTTACATTAGTTATAATTGATGCTTAATTCGTTCCTATTTGATTATCTCAGAAAACTAGAGCTCCAAGACGGAAACAAAGGATTTCTGGGAGAAAACATGCAAAAACGGGAGATTCCTGAAGATACCAGACTTCAAGCCTGTTCCCTGTATGTTCAGAAGACAAATCCGAGACTTAACCAATGCTAAAATCAGTCCTGGAATGACTTTGCACGGCCATGATCACCTGCACGAAGGCCCTGCACACGAGAAGACAACGCAGGAAACTTGGAGGACAAGAAATCAAGACTGAAGAGACATGCACGCCCGTGCCACTTCATGGTGCACGGCCGTTCCAGACACAACAGTACAGATAGAATCTGCCATGCAGCAACAGTACGTACGTATAACTGCAAGCACGCCCTCGACATCATTATGCACGGCCGTGTAACCCCTGGGAGGCCTATAAATAGCAAGCCAACCCCCACCATTTGTTCATCCCTTCTTGTGCTCTCTTGGGCCGAACTCCAAGCTTCTTCCAGAGATCTTGGGGTCTCGTGGGAGGCCTTCTGGCCATCCTAATATCCCTCAATGGTTAGGCTTCGACCTACCTTGATCGGTCTAGCCAAGTAGAGGATCATAGAGTAGTTATGTAATAATATCGAGGGTCGTGAGGATCAAGAGAGCTACATATCACTTGAAGATGGATAGCTTGTCTATGAGCAGCCATGTTCTTGTGTTGATCATGTCATATGGTTGTATCTTTCTATCATTCATGAACCCACTTGATTTGTAGACTTTTATTATTATTAGTAGTATTAGTTTATTTTTAGTTATTTGTGGTGTCCTCTTCTTCTAATCCATATTTGTTTATCTTTGTGACAGGTTGCTTTGATGATAACTTGAACCTAAAATCAATAATTAACTTACTAGAATAACTCATGAGTGTACCCGTGGTGTATCAAAATGCACGCACTTGTGAGCTCATCCGAAAACATAATAATTGATTAACTTAACCAATAACTAGAGGTTTAATTAGCTTCTGGTAGTCCCGACTAGATCCAAGGAAAGGAAACCGGTAGTGAGACAGATCCCTCGAGCTTCTGATATCCGAACCGGGTTCTAAGCAATGGCTTCTAAAGTGGACCAGATCTGAGTGACACATTTCTGGTACATACCAGATGACTGAGTGATCTTCTTAGCACTGGGAGGATTCCCTACGGGCGCACCAGTGATCATTTGTATCACACGCCTTTAGGATTATGTTTCCACCTTTGTTAAGGATTTCATTCAGTTCGGAAGGTTAAGTGTTGGGTAATTGAGTTATCATTAATGCAACCAACTTAATGTTTAATTGATCACTAAATGTTAAAGTCACAATAAAGATAAATAAATAACGGATTTATTATCTAGTTCTCGTTAGTACAACGCCGTTAACCAATGGGGGTACGGTCTCCTGATACCAACTGTAAGAGAGATCCATCGACCTAGTTCGAATGGGGATTCGTTGTTGGCCGACTCGGGAAGACCCTAAGCTGAGACCCTTCGGTACGGAACGCGAGAGCTAAGACAAGGTGTACGGTGTTCCAGGTTGGA
The DNA here is from genome assembly GCA_032199755.1 of Ambrosia artemisiifolia. Lineage (NCBI taxonomy): Eukaryota > Viridiplantae > Streptophyta > Magnoliopsida > Asterales > Asteraceae > Ambrosia > Ambrosia artemisiifolia. The sequence goes on along the minus strand of CM063514.1, from coordinate 32,621,793 downwards.
AGTGAAGCCTCCGCTTTAAGAAGAAGACAAAATAGAAGACCAAATACTTGACCGCGGTTCGAGGAGCCCGCTATACGCGAGGCCCTGGCGGAGACCCCACGTGGACGCACGCTTGAGAGGTTCAGCATTCTACGCGAGTAGTCACCTCCGCTTCTCTATCAAAGAGTCAACACTTCAAGTCCCTCTCGTTTTCCCCACAAGATTAACTAACTTAAGTTATTAATTCTAATAATAAACTTAACTATTTAATCAATGGACCCCGAGATATGCATAGTTTACTACTCTACTATTTTTATCTTTTCTTTTATAAAACCAAAACCTTTTTCAAAACTTTTATTAAAGAACACCTCCGTTTTATTTTTCTTTTTAAATCCCGATCAATAATTTGATCTAATGTTGTGTAGGGAAAAGTGTGATCCTTAGGGATACGATACTCAATACTTACCAAGAAACTATAATATCCACGTCAGGTTCTCTGCTTATGTGTTGGTTTTAGTTTCTAAAGTAAATATTGTTTACTTTATAAATTTAAAACTTGGTAAAAACCGGTTTAGTAAAAATCAGTCATTTATCCCAAACCAAAGTTTTGGAATTAAAACATCAAAGTTTTTGGCCGGGAAAATGATATCTTTTATTTTGCTAAAACCACGCACATCAAGTCAACTACATATATATATATATATATATATATATATATATATATTATCCTAACCATAATCGGCCCATGGAAACAAACAAATGGATTGATCACACTTGCTAGTAATTGATTAGTTAATGAATAAAACAAACTCTAACACCCTCATTCATGCGATTAGAAGACAAATACCCTCTTTATACTAAACTAGACCTTTCACCTATACTCTCATCATTCCCTTACTTGATCTTTACCCAATTAATCATCTCTTTCCTCCTTGATTTTTGGCCGAGCACACCATACATACATCACCATCAAATTAACAACTAAGAACTCATAGAAATATCAACATCCAACAAGTAAGGACAAGTTATGTTCATGGTTAAGTCATTATCAATCTTACACCCACACAAGGCTTTAGTCGATTATCATTCAAGGATCCCATGACAATGATTGATTATAAACACTAAACTTGCATATGATGGAAATCAATTAAGATGATGATGATGTGGGTAACTTAAACACTTTTGGATAAAAGCCAAACTAATCTAATCTCTTAGACAAGTCAACCCTCCCTTTTGTTTGATTAAGATACTCCAACATATCACCTTGCATCAATTAATTATCCCTTGCCCTAAACCTTGCTTTGGCCGAGAAGGATAAGTATACCACAAATGTTTTGTCACCATCTCCCTTGAACCTCTATATAAAGGCCCCATAATTCCTCACAAAATCCACACCACAACACTTCTTTTCTTGGCTATTATAAGCAGCCGAACACCTCTACCAATCATCCAAATCCATCGAGCCATTCAAGCATCCAAGCCGAAAAAAGAAGGTCCCTAGGAGTTGCACCATCTCGAACCCTCACTAGGTAAGTCATTTCGTTTACAAAGCTTCTACCTATCGGCCCTATTATGTTCACCAATTCACCGACCCTTGGTCACGAATGATCGACGACACACACATATAAATTAACACACATTGTTTCACTTATGAAAAATCGACTAACTAATGATCACATTGTCACGATACCCCACTTATTTGATAAATGATCAGCCCTTATATCACAATGGTAGGTTAAGTAATGTTTTTGAATCAAAACCTAATATAAATGATCAACTAATAATCGGTATTTATAAATAAAACTCATTTGGCTTATGTTCAAAGTTAAGACTTACAATGGATGGATTTATAATCGGTTTTCATCACAAAAACACTAGAACACCTTGCATAGCTCCGATGGTACCTTAACAAGCATGAATCGGCCCATGATGACTCACTAAACGATCGGAACCAAGGCCCACATTAAGCCAAGGTTTCGACTACTATATTCAAATATGTGTTAGAAAGGGCATAACATGTGTTAATATTACTATTTGATATTAAACAATTTAATCATATGTTAAAAATACTCGTTTTTCCCTAGAACAACCACACGTGTTAGATTGGGAATAATCTATAACCCATCACGACATGTGGGGTCCACTTGGTTCACAATGGATACCATTTTTACAATGAAACGCCCGGAGGTTCCGGAATCATATGTTTTACAAGGTACACATAAATCAACTAATGATTGTCACGTGCACAAAAACATAGCCCACATACACTAAACACAAGGGTCCACAAAGTCGGGTGAACAATTTGAACAATAAACGACAAGACCGTACAAATTACTATGTCCATAATGATCATAGGATATCATTGTCGGGACAGTAGCTATTTCATTTCCCTGCTTTACCAGACCTTATCCTCAGTTATCAGGTGAGTTTCATGCCCCGTTTTACTATTTTTCCATTTTGGGGGATAAACATGCTACAACACTAGTACAATTCAATTATGTGTTATTCTATCGTGACTACCATGTGAAACATGAGACAATCGGTTCATGAGATCTCAATAGTCCCCGTACATACATTGCACCATAACCATTAGCTATCAATAGCCATGGAACACTTTAATAGATCTATTGGGTTGACACCCCCACTCTTGGTTAGTCGCTCTAACCGGTTACATACAAAAGAGTGTTAGTATTCTACCATACATACATTGTCTTTAGTGTACAATGCACAGGCACAATAGTTAAGAGGTTTGGTTATGGGACTTATGGTTTGCACAGTAATCATTCGCTTAGCTAGCCTATGATTGGTCATACACGAATTACACGAGCACTTTACTTAGTACCTTAAAACCTGTGAACTCACCAACATTATTGTTGACAAATCTTTTATGCATGTTTTTCAGGTAATTGAACATGGAGATCGGGGACTTGAGAGAGAGGTTTGAGCTAGCACTAAGTGGTACCGTCACGGGTGTGGTTGTGTCAGTCACATGTTATCCAGGTGTTTAGAGTCATGTGTTTTCAGACAATTTCATAGTTTTCAGACAATGTTATGTAATTTCAATAATATATGACATCATCCATCCTCCGATGATATCTATTTTAAAGAAATCATGTGTGTTGCTCGAACCTTGTGCTTGAAAACCTTTCGAATCACATCCCCGTGTTTCCACCTTGGCGGGGTGTGACACGTACAATGTAACACCTCGAGGTGTTACGGGTCTCTTAAACGGGTCGAGTCGTACCCGACCACCCGATTATTTAATAAAATATTTAAGTTCGAATCTCGCGACCAACCGTTTTAACCGATTATATAGATAATAATTATTGGATTTTTATTATCTCGGCTAAACGCTCATTATCTGCTATTAAAACGTCGTCAAATATTTCTTATTTAATTGTTATACCCGTTACCAAACACCCGAGTTTCAGTTATTATCCTCGTTGCCAAACACCCCTTATTATATTTATCTTTTATAAACCTTGCTTGTCTCTTTCTCTGCATACATTCACGAGAACAACACACACATTTGTGTGTGTGTGTTTTGTCAACCACCAAACAGCAGCAGCAACCGGCCATCACCTCCGGCGCCGCCGCCGCCTCCCATCTTTCCGGCAACCATCTTCCTCCTCCATCTCCGGCTACCCTTATAACCACACAACCATCTCGTTCCTGTTATGAACCACCGAACCCCCACCATCACCTTGTTCCTCTGTTGCTACGCTGTGGGGAGACAGTCACCGCCGGACATGGTGACTGTCTATTAAGCCTTTATAACCAACAACTAATCAGAAACCCAACTATCTAACCCAACCCGAGCCTTCGTTCTTTTCTGTTCCGATAATAGCCAGCAACCACCAGCGAACCACAACCCTTTCTTCTATGATTCTTCTAATCAGTCACCATCTCTGTGTCTTCATCTCTCTGTTATCATAACCGAACAGTCACCAAGCTATGGTGACTGTCATCGGGCTCCGGTAAACTAATTATAACAACCCACTGGTCAACCAAACCCCACCAGAGAAACCTACCGTAACCTTAATCGGGTCACCCTTTGGTTCACATCTGGTAGCCGATAGCCAGCTATTGAACCCACCCTTCAATTCCGGTTTGTACCCGTAAACCACCCCTTATTATTATCCGGACAGTCACCAAGCTACGGTGACTGTCGTGAGTCTAGATAACCCATCAATAAACCCGAGCCTCTATTTCTGTTGTGTATCGTTATAGCCGGATCTAAGCCTGTTTCACTCTGTTTTGTGCTCGACAAGTTCCTATGGAGCCAACCGGTGATTATATATTCACACAGTATTGATTACCGGTTTGGAAGACGGGTTCGATAACCGGTTGGATATAACTCCCGGTTAATCCCTAATTATGTCCCGATTATATTCCGACGAGATCCGGTCATATCCCCGGTAAATACATCTCTAACCGTTCTATTGGTTATCAAATATTATGTTATAATCTATTATTAACTAAAGATTATAATTGTTATTTGTTATGAGGTACCGATAAACGAGTTGGAGGATACAAGTCGTTACCGAGTCAACTCAGTGACTCGGTCAACACCCGGAATAGAACCCGGTCCAATAGCTAGACGAGGATTATTAGAATTATACGAATATATATATAATACGAGAACGTACGGACTTGATATAATAATAAGAGAATAATAATCATATATAAAATATATATGTTTATATATATAAGATTCGATATATAAAACGATATACTAGACTCGGGTTAATAATAATATGCTCTGCCGATCCAGCATCCAGGTAAGTTCGTGTCTAGAGTTCTTTAGGTTCGTGTGCCAAGCTGTAATGGCCAGCTTTATTAGCTACGAGTGCCAAGCTGTAATGGCCAGCTAGATTTAGGATGTCCGTGTCGTGTCAATAATAAACCCCGAGTTTAGGACTATCTAATATATACCGAATTCTATATGTATAAATTGTATATATGATATATATCCTAAGTATTACAATCTAACAAGTCCCACGCGTAACACGTATCGATATATATATGAAATATAATTATAATAAGAAGATTAGCTAGAAGATTTAACGCAAACCTGTGAGTATCGTGAACTCCCCACTTTTACTGTTTTATTAAACGTTTTAGGGGAAATACATGTCATTTATTAGAAAACCTAGAAATGCTTTACATAATAGATTTTATAAAAGAAATATAATAGAAAAGGGGATAATAGAAACGACTAGGACAGTACTGACCGGTATATCGCCATTTCCTTTCTTATCCGACTAGAGGACAAGAACCAGTCTTACCCGAGAAGAGGGTAGGAATAATTATATTTACCACAAGCAGAGTGGTACCATCGATAGGAATGACAACTAATAGAATATAATAGATTGACATATAATCGGTATAATTTAATCGAATTGGTATAATAGAATATATTTTCCCCTCCAGAATTAGAATAGTAAAGCATGTTATAAAAGAACATTATACAAGAATTATAAATAAATGAACTGGCCATTCACTTTATAAAATACACGACCTCACCAACTTTATGTTGACAGAAACTATTTTTGGCATGTGTTCAGGTAACCCAACAGATATGATGACGTGGATCCTGGAAGAGTCAAGACTGTCAATATCCTGAGTTCCACTGCGTAGCTCCGATAACCCGACCCGACGACCCGGCACCGACAGCCAGGGTCGTTACATACAAGTAATGTCTCCAGATCTTTAGCGTAAACACAATAGCACCCAACTCCAGATCATGGGTAGTGTAGTTCTTCTCATGGATTTTTTAGCTGACAAGAAAAATAAGAGATAACCTTCTCACATTGCATCAACACGCAACCGAGACCCTAGATAGAAGCATCACAATAAACAACAAAATCATACATGCCCTTTGGCATGGATAAGATAGGCACAGAACAGAGTTTAAGTTTTAGCGTCTGAAACGCCAACTCTTAAGATTCACCCCAGTTAAACTTCTTGTCTTTCTGGGTAAGAGAGTTAAGGGGTTGAGCAATCTTCGAAAATCCCTCAATAAAACAACGATAGTATCCCGCGAGACCTAGGAATTGCCGCACCTCAGTTTGCGTTTTGGTGCTTCCCAGTCCTTAATGGCTTCTATCTTGGCTAGATCGACAAAAATTCCCATTTTATGAACCACATGACCAAGGAATTGGACTTCACGCAACCAAAAGTCACATTTGGAGAACTTAGCGTAGAGCTGTTCTCGTCTTAAGAGTTCCAAGACAAGTCGCAAGTGTTCCTCAGGGTCCTCCCTGCTATTGGAATAGATAAGAATATCATCAATGAAAACAATGACGAATTTATCAAGATAAGGCTTACAAACATGATTTATCAGATCCATGATAACTGTTGGGGCATTGTTAAGGCCAAAAGGCATGACCAAGAACTCAAAATGGCCATAACGGGTTCAAAAAGCAGTCTTTGGAATATCGGCTTCAGACACTCTAAGCTGGTGATAACCGGACCTCAAATCAATCTTTGAGTAAAAACTGGATCCTTGAAGCGGGTCGAACAGATCCTCTATCTAAGGAAGAGATAGCGATTCTTGATTGTCACCTTGTTAAGCTCACAATAATCAATTCCATCTTTCTTCTTAACGAACAGGATAGGAGCTCCCCGTGGAGAGGAAATAGGTCTAATGAAACCCTTTTCTAATAGCTCTTGAAGTTAGTTAGAGAATTCATGTATCTTAGGAGGTACAAGACGATAAGGGGATCGAGCGATAGGAGCTGCACCATGTGCAAGTTTAATACGAAACTCTACCAAACATTGAGGCGGAAAACCGAGCAAATCTTCATGAAATACATCCGAAAACTCATGAACCACAGGAATATCTTCGATCTTCTTCGCTTCAACAGATGATACAAAAACAAGTGCTAGAATGGCGTTATACCCTTTTCGAAGATTCTTATGGGCTTTCATACATGAGGTAATGCTCAATGGAGCGCCTCTTTTCTCACCATGCACAGCTAAAATTTCTCCATCGGGGAGTGGAACTCAAATGATCATATCAAAACAAATGATTTTAGCATGATACTTAGACAACCAATCCATACCCACCACGACATCGAAACTACCCAAAGAAACCTGCATAAGATCTATAGAAAAGATAGACGACAGTTCTAGGAAACACTCATTAAGAATGTGTGTAGCCTCAATCTGTTTACCATTAGCCAATTCTATCAAGTCTTAGCCTCTAAAGGTGAGTAAATGCAGCAGATATGAAACTTTTATCGGCACCAGAGTCAAATAAAACAGAATCAAAGCAATCGTTAAGAAGGAACGTACCGGTAACTATGTTTGGATCATGTCGGGCTTTCGCCGAACCAATGACGAAGGAGCCCGCATTCCTGACGCTACCCCTGTTGTTACCATTCCCGTTCTTCCCACCATCAGCCGGCTTCAACTTGAGGTAGTCATGCCTAAAGTGCCTCGCTTGACCATAATTAAAACATCCCTAGTTACCCAGAGGAGCGGGAGCAGGGGTAGCAGTCTGGGTCTGTTTTGGCTGAAGATTGTCCCTACAATCCTTTGCCTAATGACTGGTTTTGTGGCAGCGCTGGCAACGAAACTTGTCACATCTCCCTACATGATGAACCCCACATTGATTGCGAAGGATCGTAGGGACAATGACGATTCCGATGCTCAGACTTTCTGAACTACTGCTGGGGCTGAGTAGGAGCAAGGTTCTTACCCAAGTTATCCCATTTCCTCTTGTTACCGGGGCTTTCAGATTTCACCCCTTGGAGGCAAAACTCCCTCCTCCACCTTATGATTAGTCACTGTGTGCCAGGCGAATAACCTCCTGGATAGTGGTTGGACCTGATGCAGTCATCAACCCCCGGATCTCAGGAACCAAACAATCAATATAGTGATCAATTCGCCAAAACATCAGCGTAACCAATCCCGAACACACAATGGATAGCTCGTGATGCTTAGTGGTATATTCCTCAATCTCAGAACCCACCATACGAAGATTCCACAACTGATGCTCCAACGTCTTTATCTCATCACAAGGTCAATACTCACTTCTTTAATGATGGATAAATGCATTGGCTTCACCCAAGTAAATAGTTTGAGTAGTGGAGTTCCACCAGCTCAGAGCAGGTCTCCCATGAGTACCCGAATCAAATTTAACTTGGTTCTCAACAGGACAGTTGCACATGGCGAACATAGATTCAACCTTCCCAATCCACCTTAGCACAACTAAATGAGTGCGGCTTGCACTCCATAAAAGCCTTAAAAGTGCAAACCTGAGGAGGTGGTGGAGGTACATGCTAATGAGCAACATTCCCTAGATAAACAAGCAACACAACTTAGCAAAAGAATATAATAACGGAAACAGATTAGAGAATAGTAGTAAATAAATTTACCACCAAGGCCCAGCTGAGCGGCCTGAACAGCAACCAAAGCAATAGACACCTGCTCTTGAAGAAAATTGTTCAATTCCGCCTGAGTCATGTTGATGTTGCCACGAACTCCACCACGTCCACCGCCACGTCCACTATTGCATCCTCCGCATCCTCTACCACTGGCTCCAAACATCTTCAGATATCATAATGAATGAGAAAATTAGAATCATCAAGAACGATAGAATCTCAAAAATCATGCCAAATGAGAAAGAAAAGGCATCCCAACTAGACACATCTATATCAATTACAGACCATTTAGTTGGAATATCCAAACTTGCTTGATATATGAACACTACATGCTCATTGATGTGTTGCAAAACAAATGCACTTTTCCTTAGCATTTTAGTATCTTTTCTAGTCATTTATTTATCGTTTTAGATAGTTTTTAGTTGGTTTTTATTTATTTAGTACTTTTATAGGTTTTATTTATTTTTAGTTATTTTAGTTATTATTTACGTATTTTATTTGTTTTAGATGTTCGGCTGAAATAGGACGTGAATCAAGGAAATAATGTTATGTTACAAACATTGGGCTCGAGAGTTGAGGAGCAAAGAAAAGAAAATTTGAGGAGTCATGAAGAACTTGGTCCAATAATATTCATTAAATGAAGATTTATAAAGAAAAGGTCCAGGGAAAAAGAGCCCAAGAAGTCAAAATAGGTTGGCCCAACAATGGGAAAGGCCCATCCTGATGAAACCCATGCGTCGCCTACCTCGGGGAGCAGGGGCCAATCCCCTACGTACGGCAGGGGACCTTGGTGTCAAGAAAAATCAATTTTAAATTAAATTTTTGCTTTTTAACTCCATATAAATACTTTAAAAAAACCCCAATTCGTAACATACACCTCTTGGACAAATTTGGAGACTTGAATTGGATATTTTGGAGCAAGAGGAGCCTACCTGAGCTATACATCGCATATTCAGAGAGCTTTCGGTTCGGTTTTAAGTTATATAATTGTTTCTCATCATTTTGAACATGTTTGATTTCTATTGTTTGAACTTGGTTTTTGTTTTCATGGAGATTATGAGTAGCTAAGCTTTTTATTTGTGACTTGGAATGATGAACTAGATTTTGGTTCTTAATTAAAGACTTCTATTTTTTGTTTTGGATGTGCTGAGTTACATGACTTAATTTTTATGTTTGATTTTGAATATTTGTGTACTAGTGCCTTGTGATTTGATTACTTGTTTGTTGGTTTTGATTTCAAGGCATATAGGAATATCCCTTGGATCTAGAAATCATTCTAGTTTGATTAACCTTAGTTGTCGAGCTAGTTCTTGCAGTTAGGAATAGCACAAGTTTAACAGGTTTTTAAAATCAATTAGCTAAGGTGTGCAATCCCTTCCTGAAGGTTAGGAATATAATTCGGGATTGCTAAGCTGACTAACTAGGCATTGTTTGGTATTTTTTTTTATTGCTGGGGCGAGACTGGTTACTTATTTATGTTTAGAGTGTTCCTAGGATTTCATTCGTATTAGTTAAGTCTGCTTCACAGTTTGGGAGTTTTTGATCCAAGAGTGGTTGATTAAAGGATTACTATGGGATTTGGTTTCGCTGGAGCGATCCACTTTCATTTTACCATCTCAATACTTGTTCCGCCTTGAGTCTAGTCAGCTATCCTTGACAGGAGGTTTATTAGGTGAGAACAGGGTTTCCAACTGGATTACATAGGTCAGCTTTTATAACCAGAGTCTTGGGATTCAACCCAGGTTACCATTCTTCTCCTCATTAGATTTGAAACCAGTTTCTTAGCTTTCTTTTACTTTCAGTTTCTTAGTTTAATTAGTAATTTAGTTTTAATTAGTTTATTTTAATTTCAGTTTAAACCCCCCAATCAACAAATCAATTTCTTAATAATAATAATAATAATAATAATAATAATAATAATAATAATATTTAACAGGTAATTCATTATAGGTAATCTCAAAAGTGTTAGACAAGTCCTTGGGTTCGATACCTGGTCTTGCCTACTTGCTACTTGCGATCGGTACCCTTGTCGATAGTGTGTAGTTTTAGAAGAGTCTAGGATTTTAACTTGCTCAATTTATTTATTTATATACTTATTTTCACACATCACTCATCTACCTAGAGTGTGATACAATAAGAATCTCCAAGTGAACAATCACTCAGAGAGGTGTACTATGACCAGTACAAGTGCAAGATAGTGTGTGTGAGCGAGTGTGTCCACTGGAGTATAGAGAGGAGATGTTCGAATCATGAACAAATCTCAGAATATCGCCATAAAACTCCTCCAATGTATGCCACCGTCCTGCTAGATCAACAAGCTAACATCTTCGTCTTCTGACCAGAAGAGGAAGATAAAAGATAGAGATGGATAATAGAAAACAGATTGAATGGAAGATGCAACATGTAAATGATGATGATATTGACACCCATGAGATGTTAGTTAATTCCCACTTAACTTGACTCTCAAGTGTGCGACCGTCTAGTATGTTAGAATCGGCTATAGACCAGACTCTATATGCAGTCCTAGTTCACTATAACCATTGGCTCTGATACCACTCTGTCACACCCTCAAATTCCACTTGTGGGGTTTTACCGCGAGGTGCGTGACAAACCAGGATCCAAGTCAACGATCACAATAAACGAAAACTACAAGAGAAAAATAACGTAAACACAACCATGCAATTCAAACCATAGTGGAAGCGTAAATTAGGTTTACAGACCAAATTCCAAAATGAAATAGTTTTCAAAATCGTTTAAAGTTTGCAAATCCGGCACTACAAGTGATAGATTGATGTGGTGGACTCCGGTGCATCCTAACCTGGTGTTGCTACCTTAACGACCTAAGAAAAGATGCTAAAATGTGTCAACATAACAATGATCGTGAGTTCACAGGTTTTCAACAAAATATCGTAAGTGTGAAAGATCAAATCTGTTTTACTAATTTATCAAACGTTAGCTAGACATTAAGTATTTTACTACTACGATTGAAACCATTGTTGACTGTGTTGTTACTCAATAATGTGTATACCCTTCGAATTACCGTCATCCCCGATAAGCCCTGTGTGTTTGACACAATATGCACCCATCCAACCTCTAGTTGACCCAGGTGGGGTTTGTCAGGCCCAATAGAACTATCCACATTTCCCCGCTATATGCCAATATTAGTGGTTTCCTTGGGATTTAGATGAGTCGCATAGTAAACAAATGATAACAATAGTAATAAGTGATCTTTAAGTAAAACAAGTTGTAGCATGTTTTTCCCCCATGAGAAAGTATGTAAGTAGTGGGGCCGTGAAACACAACATAGGGTGCGTCTTCTAGTATAATATAAACCGATTGTGTAGTGATAGTCCCAATTACCGACGACCTATCATAAGACGCGTATAAGTGTGTTGACCGATAACACGTTGGTTAATTAACCCCTGGTTGTCCAAACCATGTCTGTGTATGTTTGAAAAAGTGTTTGATGTTTGACATGACCACACAAGACCCGATATCTCGTTGGTGATCCGTAATATCCGTATTTTAGCCAAATACAAGTTCATAAGAAATAACATGTAGACACGCACCTCATGTAACGAATAGATCACAAAACCTAGCATATAGATCATGTAACGCACGTATAAGTCATAAAACATGTTACGGGGTTTCCAGACATGCTACGAGGTTTATAATATGTTATTGGGTGTCAAAACACGCTACAGGGTTTCAAAACACACTATTGGCTTCAAAACACCCGGGTAACTACCAAAACAAATGACTGGCATCAAAACACCCAACTGGCTTTGTCCGTCGCCCACAGGCACACGACTGGCTAGCCAGTCGCCTGTACTGCAGGCTGCTGGCCTTTTTGCCACGCGAAACCCTCCAAATCAGATCCGAAGCGTATTGGAACACCCCAAATCAATCCACAATCATTATCCAACCCAACCCCATCATAACGCCCCAATTATCATCTCATTTGTCACACAATTTGCAAGTTTTTCCCACAATGGATAATATTATTGGTAAGTCACATCAATAGCATGCAAAAGTTACCCTAAATGGCAAATAACTTGATTTTATAACATAATCGCGTTCCAGTCATCATCAAGCTGTTGTATGATCATTCTAACATAAACCCTAACAACTTACAATTATCAGATCATCATATTACATCCTAGATTCCACCAAAATCCTCAAATGGGTCAAAACTCATAAAAGCCACATAACAAATCAAACAAGCTTCTAACACTCAGATAATCATCATAACAAATCCTTAGACTCCTTCTAATAACAAACACACAAGAAACCCCATGTTTTAGATCACCAACACCATTTAAGGTTTGCATTTTTATCAAAAACTCATAGGATGTGTTTAGACTTAGTTTAGAAAGGGTTTTCAATGGGTTCTATTGATGAAAACATACAAATATCATATCTGGACCTTTAGGGTTCATAATAACAACATAACAATGTTTAAAAAATGAATTGGATGAACCACACACCTTAGATCTTCACTTGTAAAGGTTGTTTAGGCTTGGAAATGGTGATTTTAGGGCAAAAACGGGTGTACAGAGGTTAAGGGTCGTGAGAGAGCACTTTGGGGTGAGTTAGGGTTGCACAAATAATGAAAAACAAGTCAAGTATGGTATTTATAGTTGTTACCAATCGTGCCCCTGATTCTGGGCGACTGGGGTCTGCAGCAGGCTTTCCAGTCACTCCTCCCAGTCTCCCCAAATCGGACAATTGGGTTTTTCGATGCGCTAATCGCTAATTTAACACATTAATTCACGTATCCACACATCGGCAAGTTATATAATGATCATAAAACATTTAATATCTGACAACTTACAGTTTTATGTTAATTCATCAACCTTCGAGACTCGACACTCGTGTGTGTGTGTTTTACCCTGTGATCCTCCGAATCACCAACCCTTGGACAACATGTGTGCAAATCGACTCCCGATGATTCCCCGAATCATCGAACCGACTCAACTAATTTAGTTAAGTATGTTTTATGAATGTTGCACTAAGGTAGACTTATGTGTTTGATAAAAGTATTAACCTTAGTTTTCCGGGTGTCACAATTTGTTTCTTTCTATCGACATTTAGCATTTCAATTATCGTTTCTTATGGTTAAGGGTGAAGATGTCTCAAAATTAACAAAGCAGGTGGTAAATAATTATATGTTTTCACATGGTTAATGGTTCAACAATTTGGTTTAAATGTGCCTTGCTTGCTGATCTGTTATTTAATTACAGTAGCAATGGTTCTCCTTGTAAATTGTTAGCCGATTCAATAGTTCACTTTATGTTTTGCAAATTTTCTTTTGAATATTTATCTATTACTATTACAATTTTGTAATTTGTTATTCTATGACTCTTTGGTGCAGTTTGAGTTGGAGGTTTAATTAGCAAAGATCATGGTTGGGTATGTAAATAGCTTTCATTTATCTTCATATAGTTAAATATATGAAAAATGAAGGGTTTAATTAATTTAATGTTGAATATATGTGTAGGATGTAACTTTGGGTAATTGGGTGTGGCAATTGAGTTTTTAACACACTTAAATTTTATCTATTGTTAATTTGTAATATTTTTTATCTTTTTATTTATGATTTAATGTATGTGTTTTTCGATGATACTAATGAAAAACAAAATTTTAGTAAACGATTTACACAATATTTCTTATAATTACAAAAATAAAAGTTCCATCAATTTCCGGATCTTTTATCAAATTGCAATTGAATATTCAAAATTCGAAAAACAATTATATTCCAGTTTTAAAGGAATCAATAAAGAAATCACATGGAGTTTAGGATTTGGATTATTTTTTCCAAATTAATAATCAATTTATTAGATTTACTTTGTCTACAGTTTTAGTAACATAAACAACGCGGTAAAGTTTATAGTTCATGCTAATAAGTTTTCCCATTTGGATTATATGAGTTTGGAGGATAAAAAAAACTAGTTTGTTATTTGCAATATTGGCCAAACCAAAGGAATTTGCAGAAAATTTGAAACTAATTTTATAAAAGAATTAGGTTGCAATAGGTATGAGAACCATCAATTGTTAAGTTTTATGGAATTTGGAAAAATCAGGTTGGAAAGACAATGAGTTTTAAAAGAGAATTATGGTTGGGATATTGATTTATATTTGAAGTTTTTTATAAAGGAAAACAAAACACCATTTTCATTAAACCACCAAAAACAGCTCGCCAAAGGCTAGTAATACAGCCACCAAGATCAATAAACAAAAAAGTATACAACTTCCAAAATCGAAAAAAAAACTATATATAAAAAAACATACAACTTCCAAAAACGAAACAAAAGTATATATATATATATAAAACAATTTATATTTGATTTTCAACACGAAAACAAAGTTATAAATGGTTGCTAAATATTTTTGTGTATACGCGTGTGCACACACAACATATACACACACTCCTTTTAGCTTACCGCATACAGATCGGGATCACAGACGCTTAACTATAATAAGGTGAATGTCACGTTTAAATTCTCAAATTTATAAATCCCGGATCTATTAAAATATTGTTAGTCAACTTGATCACAATGGATTCTGGGATGCTCAAGTATAATAAAAAAGTGTCATGCTAAAGTTCCCAAATTTATAAACCCCGGGTCTATTACAATATACTTAGTCAATTTAAACACAATATATTCTCTTATGTGTTTCTCTTTCTAATCATTGCTGATAGTTTTGGTTTAACATTGAACCATAGATCATCGTACAAGTTGCTATTAAGAATCTAAGTACCTTCCGACCTTTGACCACTTACGTTGCATTTCAGGTTCTAGTTTCATCAACGTGTTACTTTTATGTTAGTGTTACCGTTGTTTATCTTTTATTATTCTCATATCTACACTTAAGTTTCTATTATACATGTTTATTTTTATTTCAACTAATAAATTTAGTATTTTTTTTTAACGGAATAAATTTAGTATTAATATATGTTGAACCGTGTGTTCACACGGGCAATAATCTAGTACACTATCAAAAGCCTAATAGATAAAGACGAAAACCAACATATTCACAAATACTACACTAAAAGTATGCCAACTCCAGCAAAATCCTCTTATTAGAACTCTTGATTGCAAAGCTATAAAGTAACATAATAGAATTTACGTTAGTTTCCTTGACCTCACTCGGTTTTCCATGTGCTTCCAATAGTTCGACATGTCCAGAAAAATTGTCGGCCTACGAATGTGGTTTTGATCATCCTTCCGGTAGATTCCTAGTATATGTAACTAAACTATACATGGAGCAAGCAATTCGATCCATTTTTTTCAAATCTAGGTCGACACAGTTGGTGTTAAATTAAAAAAAAAAAATACTAAAACCAATAAAACCAACAAATTATTTAAAAGAGTTAACAGCCATTTCCGTCCTAAAGGTTTAGGCAGATTTGCCTCTTTCATCCAATTTATTTATTTATTTACTTTTATTTTTTATTTTTTTTTGCATCCGGACCATTGAGATTTGCAATTGGTTAACATTTCATTCAATTGGCTAACCAGTTAAAATGTATGTGGCAACCAAAGAAGGTGGGTCTATTCTGGTTGGTGTGAAATTGGATCGGGTGTGAAAGTGACTTAGGAGGCAAGAGAGTGATGGTGATAAACCATAGAGAGAAATATAGAGAGGGTGAGGATGTAAATAGTTTTATTGTTTATATTTTAAATATAAAGAAGCAATAGAAATATTAAAAAACAAACAAAATAAATATGTAAAAGACTTAACTATCCCCAAGTTAACGTTAAAAACAGACAAGGTTAGTGAATTTGATGGAAATGACAACGAATGACAAATCTCAGGTGTTAAGCTAAAAAAATACTTAAGCTATAATACATCATTAAAAAATACTTAAAATTGTAGTAATACATTATTAAACATCTATTAATGTTTAGATGTCGTGTAAAGTATTAAAATAAAAACAAACATATATGAATGGCTTGAATTGGTGTTGTATCTTCTCAATTCACAAACGTACATGCACCATTGCTTTCCATATATATTTACATCCTATTATACGTACACCACACGTTGACAAAATATATGTCGACGTCCGGTGACATTGAATCATCATCAAGCTCGTTGCCAAATTCGTTACCGGGATCAGCTGCTGGTTCTCCGAGAAGCAAGGTCAAGTTTCTCTGCAGCCATGGAGGCAAGATCCTCCCTCGCCCTGTCGACGGCCACCTTAAGTACGTCGGGGGCGAGACTCGCGTCGTCTCGGTTCCTCGCAACATTACTTTCACCGGTATTATTATTATTATTATTGTTGTTGTTGTTGTTGTTCTCTGCTTATTTGAACCCTAATTTGATTATTATTGTTATTGTTATTGTTGTTATTCTCTGCTTATTTGAACCCTAATTTGATCATAAATCATATATGAACTGTTTGTTTCTATGCAATCATTAAAATGCACACAATCGTTTGCAATTTTATTGACAAAGATAAGAATATTGAGTATGTTAAATGTTATCAAAATTCCGGTGTTATTATGAATGATATAATAACATCATAATTTCTTTAACACGCCGTGATTTTGCGCATGTGAGTCCTTGTGCATAGGGTGTGTTTGTATATGTTTTTTTTTTACTTTATGAGAAATTCTTTGATTTCTTATTACTTTTGACAGATCTTATGAAGAAGCTAACAAGCCTATTAGAAGGTGATGTGATTTTGAAATACCAATTACTCCATGAGGAGCTTGATGCATTAGTTTCGGTAAAATCCGAAGAAGATCTCCGCCACATGATTGAAGAATACGACCACCAGGACCTCACCGGAACACCAAGGCTTCGGACCTTTCTATTTCCGGCAAAGCCGATTATTATCGACAATCTGATGGGACCGATGGACCGCCACTCTTTAGAGCAGCGGTATATCAGTTCCATCAATGGTATTATTTTAAGTCCAGTATATAACAGCGCGTTTAGACCATCCGCTATTAATACTAGCCAAACAAGTTTTAGTATTTCATCAGCATGTTCTTCCCCTAGAACACCACCAGAAGCCACTGCGGGAAGCATTGTTCCCGTGATGGCTCCTGATGTTGTAACCCCTGAATTCACGGGTTCTCGTAAGCTTGATGGGATGTCCCGAGCCCGTAGCTCACCTAACCTGCATAATCTTGGTGCTAGTTCCCAGCCCAACCATAAGAACCAAGGCCCAATCTCAACTCTAAACTTGGGCCTCACCAACCAGCAATACTTTTATCACCGCCAACCACCAGCACCGCCACCACCCCACTACTACCATCCACCCATGCACTATCATCCACAACCATATCCCAAACCACCACTAGACCCTAGCCCACACAAGAGTTCTAGTCCTGACCAGCTTATGAGGATGAGAGCCCCCGGTTTAGCCGATTACTATAGGCACTCAATGGATCATAACCAACACATTCCAAATCAATATGTGCGATCAAGCAGATCAAGTGGGCATATGGGTTACCAAAGAAGTTCGCCTTATGACGAGTACTATGCTAATAACAGGTATGATCGAGAGAGTCCTCCTGGCAGCCCGTTAGCACGAAGCCCGCTTCAATACAATTATGTTTCCAAGTGGGATTCTGTTGGCGGACGTTAAATCACGAGCAAAACGGTTTTATAACGATCTTGATACTTCGTGTACAAATGTTGGTATGTAAATATGAGTTTTTGAACTCCTTGATTTCGGGCCGAAATCATCTACAAGTGAAAATAAACTTATACATGTAAATGATTTGTATATGAGCTTTTTTTAAACATTGATGGTCTTAGCTTACTTGTTTTGTGTGTTTTCGTTGAATGGGTGGGCTGAAGTTCCAAGGTATTTGGATCATTCGGTTTTGGGCTGGCAGACTCTTTAAGTGGAGTTTTGTGTCATCCAACCTGGGCTATTATTAATTATTAGTTTTAGATAAAAGCTCATTTTAATTGGTAGATTGGAAGCTCACCAATCCATTGGAACCAATGTGAATTTGGAATTAATTGGGCTGATTTCAGTTACCTGAACACAACTTGGGCTTTGTGTTGTTATTTGTGATGTATACGTAGTGGCGGATCTCGAACCAAACACCTGGTAGGACCGCGTTTAATCTGGACGGGCCGGTCTCAATACATATACAAATTTTCGAAAAATTTCGGTAAAATTTACACTAAGAAACAAAAAAACTGGACGGGCCGAGGCCCGGTCTCCACTCCACTAAAAACCGCCCCTTGTATACATATGCGCATAAGTCATAACTATAGAAATATTTTGGAGCATGTATAGTTATAGAAATAATAAATATTATTATAAAAACAATATTAAATTTCACTTATATGTTTGGCAAAAACTTTCAACGCCTTATTAGACCATGCGTAATGGGCATTATAGGGGTATGAATAAGCATGATAATGCCCTCAACACCATCCCCTTAGGCATTATATGGGCATAAAAAAGAAGGGGCATTTCTTATATAATGCCCAAATAGGATAAAAATATGGTAAGTAATAACTAAAAAGGGCATGCCATTAAGTGGCTTTAACCATTACACATTTTTTTAAGAGGCCTTATGATAGTGATGTGGTGGAAAATGCCCCTTAAGGGCATCAAATCTTATGGTTTTAGCCTTTAGGCGAGTTATGATTAGGCTTGAAAAATGAAAATGGTTGTGTATCGGTAAGTTTAGGCCTATATTCAATTTTAAAGTAGTGTCGCATATCTGGCCAAATATCGGTATGGTAACTAGCCATTAAGAATAGCCGTTAGTTCGTTAAAATAATACATGTGAGTTTTAAGTACACTTCTTTTTTCTAGAAATTTAACCTTTAAATAATTTTATTTTTTTACGGTAACAGCAAAGTTAAAATATGATAAATTACATGCATATTGTCACTGTCATAAAATGTATGAAATATCTAGAACATGGTTGTAAAAATATCGTCTAGGCGTCAATTACTCAACTAGTAACTCCCGGGTACTCACTGCCTAGGCAGAGTAGTCGGCGAGTCATCTTCGAGTACTCCCCGACCATGATCGAGTACTCGCAACTCCCCAGTCAATCTAGTTGACACCGCTTAGCGATTTTTGCAACCATACTAGAACATATAAATGTCATGATTATATCAATTCTAAGAGAAATGATCATATATCATAGCATACAAATATAAATAATATAATCAAATAGATTTTGTTTTGAACGTTAACTTTCACTAAAACACAAGGGCGTTCTCAACAAGAGAACAAACCCCGAAATTACAACATATACAAAGGACTAATACACCAATTCTCCCAAAGGAGATCGCTGAATTTGGTCCTATACTTAAGCCACAAAAACGATAAAGATTTGACGCTACCAACCACTACCGAAACCTTTGGCTCAATACCTTTAAAAGTCCTATCATTTCTGGCTCTCCAAATCATCCAAAAGGTCACCACAATGATCCCATGCACAATCTTCTTATCCCATTTCCCTCCAGTCACATTCTTGTATAGAGAAAGAAGATCTTGAATGTTAACCACTAAACCCGTACTCAAACCACACCATTTCCATATGTTAGCCCAAACCCCATACGAAAACCCACAACCCAAAAACAAATGCTCCGAGGACTCCGCCACAACTTCACATAACTTACCGCGATCGTTTGGTATGAAGATGTGTCGTCTAGCGAGGGCTTCAACGGTGGGGACCCTATCCAATTCCGCTCTCCACGCAAGAACTTGACACTTTGTCGGAACCCAACTGACCCATTTGAACTTAAAGCAATTGTCATTATCCAACTGTTGTTTCACATACCTCTTGACATCAGCAACCGAATACGTCGAAGAGCCGCTCCACTCCCATTTATCCATGTTGCCTGTTAACTCAATCGGCATCAACAAAGCTGACAGGTCTGACCATTCCTGAACCTTGGCCAAAGACATAGGTTTAGCGAAATCCACTGGACACCAAGTATCAGCGAATCGACAATCTTTGACCAGCCTTCCTTTAGTATTCGCGGACCTGTATAGTAAAGGGAAATGCGACATCAAGGGGCCATCCATCAACCACCTATCCTCCCAAAAACGAATGCGATTGCCATCACCAATCTTTCCTTTTAAGAGGTCTAAAAAGAATTTATCCCCACACTTGAATCTTTCGCAACTTAACACAATGGCGGACCAAACTCCCCCTTTGCCTGAAAAACGAGGGAGCCCGGACCATCTTCTCCTACCATTATGGCAAGCCAAAATAATAGATTTCCACAAAGTACCTTCCTCCAAACGAAAGCGCCACACCCACTTTGAGAGGAGCGCCTCATTGACATCTTTAAGCCGGCTTATCCCCAATCCACCATTATCTTTGTCCCGGGTTACCTTCTCCCAAGCCACCCAATGAATTTTATTTTTTTCACTAGAAGCCGACCAAAGGAACCTTTTCATAAGGCTCTCTAATTTCTCTATCACCCCCATGGGAGCCTTGTACAAAGAGAAGAAATAGATGGGTAAACTTTGAAGCACCGATTTGAGCAAGGTAATTCTCCCCCCAAAAGAAAGAAGATTAGCTTTCCAATGTGAGAGTCTACCTTCAAAAACCTCAATGATTTTACGCCAACCGTTAATACGATTCATATTAGCACCAACCGACACTCCTAGATAATCAAACGGGAAAGAGCCAACTCGGCAGCCTATCGATAGAGCCAGCTCCTCGACATCACCGATCAGAACACCCGGACCATATAAGAAGGACTTGTGAATATTAAACTTGAGGTCGGAACAAATGTGGAAAATCCGGAGAATCCTAGCCGCCACCAATATATTATTGGCCGACCAATTCCCCATTAAAAGTGCATCGTCCGCAAAAAATAAATGGGTGATGAGAGGACCATTTTTATTCAGTGAAACCCCTTCAAAAACGCCTAGCTTGCTAGCTTTGTTAAACAAACAAGTAAGCGTTTCCATAACGATAAGAAACAAAAAAGGCGAGATAGGATCACCTTGTCTAAGCCCTTTATGACATTGAAACTCGAACGTGGGCGACCCATTGACAAGGACCGCCGACCTAGCCGAAGCTAAAATACCCTTGATCCACAAACACCACTTTTCCGGAAAACCCATTTGACCAAGAATAGATAAAAGAAAATACCAATTAACGTTGTCATACGCCTTTTCAAAATCTATCTTCATAAAGAACACACTTCTCGCCCTCCTTTTACACCATGCTAGGACTTCATTTGCTACCAGCGGGCCATCTAGGACATTTCTATCACTGAGAAAACCCGTTTGGTTATCCGAAATAACAAAACCAATCACCTTCTTAAGTCTCAAGGATAAAACTTTAGATATAACTTTGCTAATAATACCCACCAAAGTAATAGGTCTAAAGTCTTTTAGACCAAGTGGGTTCTTGGTTTTCGGAATGAGAGTAATAAAAGAGGAAGCACACCCGCGGCTGATAGAGCCCGAAACAAAGAATTCCTCAAAAATCTTCACAAAATCGTTTTCCAAAAGAGGCCAAAATTGACGGACAAAATTAAAATTATACCCGTCCGGCCCCGGAGCTTTATCCTTCCCACATTCAAAAACCCCATGCTTGATCTCCTCCCTAGTGAAGGGCGCAATAAGACCATCCACCAAATTAACAGGAACTTTCTTCAAATCTTCACAGAATAGAGCCGACCTATGAGTAATCTTCTCTTTAAAATGATTGCTAAAAAATCTCCACACCTCTTTCTTTACCAACGATGGCTTTGTAACCCACTCTCCGTCAACCATTAAACCTT
Organism: Ambrosia artemisiifolia; assembly: GCA_032199755.1. Taxonomy (NCBI): domain Eukaryota; kingdom Viridiplantae; phylum Streptophyta; class Magnoliopsida; order Asterales; family Asteraceae; genus Ambrosia; species Ambrosia artemisiifolia. The sequence continues at coordinate 32,599,681 of CM063514.1, read as the reverse complement.
GAACCGCATTCGACGCCTTTCTAGTATTAATTACTCTGTGGAAGTATGCCGTATTATCGTCCCCATACCTCGCCCAATTCACCCTAGATTTTTGTAATAAATCCTTGGCGCGAAAACATTCTTTTTCTTCAATCCCTTTCTTGCACACTTGCCAAACCCACTCCTCTTCTTCTAAAAGCGTGTTCCAATTCCGCTTCTAGCCTTTCAAGATCATCTCTCAAAAATTTAAGCTCTTCTCCTTCTTTCGCTTCCACCTGCTTCTTCCACTCAATTAATTTAACTTTAAGGAGCTTTAGTTTAGCGGACAACACAGTGTCAGCAGCCCCAGACTTGTGAAAATCCGACAGCGCCTTAGAAACCACATCTGCGCAACTATCTCTATCCATCCACGAATTGAACCAACGGAACGGCCTAGGACCATAATTCTCAAACACCACCGATAGAAGCAAAGGACTATGGACAGATAAATATCTCGGTAGTGCCCTTAAACAGGCTTCAGGCCATCGATTAAAAAACTCATCGTTAGCCAAGAGCCTGTCAATCTTACTGAATTTCAGCGAAGACCCCTTCTTTGTAAGGCAAGTTTACAAGCCACCCTTCATACTATACTCTACTAAGCCTGTGACTTCAATAAACTCATTAAAACAATCAGCGTCAGAATGGTCAAAAAAACAACCTTTTCTGTCCTCCGTGAACCTAACAGAATTGAAGTCGCCCAGCAATATCCAGCACCCAGGACTACTACTGACTAACACCGACAATTGCTCCCACAACGGGCGCTTGTCAACCAACTTATGCGGGGCATAAATATTCAGCACATTTAACAAAGAGCCATCTTCCTTCAAAAAACCTTTAACCAATAAGAAATGATGATGCTTAACACAATCGGTCTTAGTAAACTTGTTTGGGTCCCAGAAAGAAATCAATCCCCCTGAACGACCCCTGGATTCAACAAACTCTACGTCCACATCCGAGTTACCTCAAAATTTAAAGGCCTTGAAGCCCTTCATATCCCTACACTGACTTTCCTGTAAAGCGACAAAATTGACTCCATTCTTTTGTTTTAATTTCTTAACCCACGAATCTTTACCAAAGACTCCCAACCCCCTGATGTTTAAGGAAAGAAAATTCATACCGTCACCTTTTGTAACCCTTCTTGATCAACGAAATCAGCAACTAAACGGGAATGATCTTGTAAATTAGCTCCCAAAGCAGCCCCGAGTTTGATAGTTTCTTCAACTTCAAAAGGAACCCCAGCCGATATATGACCTTCGTCCTCCATAGATTGGATTAACTGGTCAAACGGCACAGACGGCGACAATGAATGACGATCCGTCAACACCCCACTACCAGTAAGCTCTATTGTCTGCATCTTGAGAACTTGAACCTCTGGGCTGCTATGAACCTGCGCTGACTCCTCCACAAATTCCTTACGCTTTTGGGCTAAGACTTCTTCAGGCTCCATTAGCCCAATGAAATCATTGAGTTCAAACGAATCACTGTTAATGGGCTTCTGTCTGTTCTTTTTCTTAGCTGGGCCAGAAGACTGGGATGACCCACTACCCGATTTTTTAAACTTCAAATTCTTCCTCTTTTTAGAAAAAGCACGAAAAAAGCCCCTCCTCTTTGTACCTTTCTCACATGCAGTCCCTGTGTTACTAAATTCCTTATTAAGTGCCATAACCTCTTCATTAGCATTAATATTCCTAGCGGAATTTTCAGAATGATTAGGAGTTACTAAAACCGTTTCTTCGGCATTAATTGCTTCGTTATTGCCTTCACCGGAGAGTTGACCATCGATTGCCGGTGAGGTATTCATCACCGGAACTTCTTTCGAACCTATTTCCGTCCCCACAGCTTCCTCCTCCTCCATAGGAGAATCTGAACCGTCACTAGTATGCACTTGCACCACCTCTTCAAACTCCGGCACCCAATCTCCTTGTTCCTCCGAAACCCATATTCGATACTTCCGGTTCTTCGAGTTCAAATTGACTTCATCTACAATCCTCTTCCCATCCCCTACTAACACTTCAACATATTCAAACGACAAATCCCTATCCTTTTCTGACACATTGGCCTTATGAACAATGATCCCAAACAAGCCGGCAATCTGATCGTACACCTCATTGGAACAAAGGTGAAGGGGCACTCCTTTTATTTTTAACCAAGCTACCCTCTCGAAACCAATTGTTTGCCCTTCCCAAACAGCCACAGAAGTAAAGGGGTCCTGAAGCTTCCTGATCTCCTCATAAACCAACTTAGCCTTCTCACTACTCCCAAAAGAAATCAGCACATCTAGACCTCCAAGGTACTGCACAGAGAAGGATTCTGGACAAATCTGATTGATAAACACAAAAACCTTCTGCACTGCCTCGACATTCCTCATCTTAGCAACTACTGCCTTCCCATGCAAACCGGAGAATGCACGTACATTGTTGCCTATGTCTAAAGATTTGCCCACCAGAAGCTCCTTAAACGTCTTTACACCAAACCCCACAGACCCCCCCACTATTTTCTTTCATCCCCTCACTCTCTTTGTTAGGAAAAAAACTATTATCATTATATGTATTATGATTTTGCCTCTCAATATTATTGTGGTGTATATTATTATCATTATGAGAAATAAAACTCTCTCTATGGTTATCGATCTCTCCCTCCTCCATTACAAATCGGGCAATATTAAACCAGAGCTTCTCCTTGCCCATTCGAATCCCACGAAGATTACTCAAGAGTTCTGCTCTGTCTTTAACATCCAACAGAGATATGAACCCAAAACGATTGCCACGTTTATCACGTTTTCTAGCAATATATAAATCGAAGATCTGTCCGAAAGGATAGTAAATTTTCACATAAATAAGCTAATAGAATAATGTATTACCATACAACGGGTCAAAGAAAATTAAAAATAAAATACAAAATTTCAGTTTATATTTTTCGAGTATATGGTTCAAGTAAACTCATCATAGTTTTTATTAGAAAAACTATAAGTTAAAATTGGTTTCAACTTTTGTTTTATAATCTATAAACAAAATATTAATTGTATCAAGTTATTATTGAACTGATTCTACTAATTTTTTTTTAAAGCTGAAGTGATTCGACTAATGAATACTTAAAAGAGTGAAATAAGGGAGGACGCGACGCCACCAGAAATGGTTACGGGTATCTCACTACGAACACGGTAACATCATTGTGACATCCGGCTTTTTAGGACATTATCCGTACTAAGCTATTAAATATGGAATATTAATATTTAAATGCGTATTAGACTTAATTTGTGATAATTAGAGTCATTAGTAAAGTCCAAAGTATTATAAAGGTTTTTATTGGTAACTAGATTTTTATTCAGCCGCGCGCTGAGGCGGCGACAATTCAATTTTAAATTTAAGCAATCATGTCATATCCAAAATCGATTGACATACAAATGTACATATATTAAGATAACTTTGCATACAATGTTCTGGATAGTCTAATTGAATCTATTTTATTGACGTATGAGATTTCCGCCATTTTCGACCATGTATAAGCAACGTTACTCATCAGCAACCAATACAATGTTCATTTAAAGTATCATGATCAAGCCTCAAAAGGAATGGTGTTAAATTTTAACAATGGGAAGCTGTAATGTGGAGAAAAAAAATCTTACATACATTAGCTGCAACGTTACTCATCAATAACAATTCGAAGGTGTCAAAGCAACACTTACAATTCAATTTTTGTTGATACAACTCCTGAACGTGAAATCACGAACCCGGTCTACAGCAAAAGCCTGAAAACATCAACAAAAGAACATGAATAACTAAAAAAAATCTTACATTAGTCGCTCTTTTATGTTTGTTGAGATTTAATCTCTTCAACGCAGTGTAAAGTCTTCTCAAAACAGCCATTAATGATACCAGGCTATACTCCTGCAAAATCTCCTAGATATGTATATAATCAGGTCATAAAATTTGTTTAAACTCGCAGATTATTAAACAAATCAGTAGACAACTATGATAAACTGCATCAGGCGATATGTATAGCATCACCTCAGAATTCATGCCTAAACTCAAATATTATTAAACAAATTAGTAGAAAACTATTATAAACTGCACCAAGCATACATACTTGCATTGATGTTAAAAATACAGTAACCAAAGTCCCAACATATTCAATCAAATCCCAGCCTCAAAAGATTTCATGAAAACAAAGAAAGAAAAATTACTCCAACTGCTGTTGCATCATCATCATTTTAATGACTTATAAACGTTTTGTCGGGCAGCGAATACTGGCACCAAAGCCTTTAGTGTAAGCCGTATTCTTATACATACTTTGAAACAAATCATCAAGTAGTCATGAAAATAGAAGAATAAAATATAACACGTCTTGAAAATATAACATTTCATCGCAATTATAACAAACTGATTAAAAAAATACTCACAGCTAGATTTTTAAACTCTAGGGTAAGATTTTTCCTTATATTGTCTGATACCACAGCACCAAGTTGGTCTCTATGTTGTTTGATATTTTCCTCTTTGATCTGAATATATTTCAGAAGTCAAGCTTAAACCCGAAACAGAGTTTAGATCAAATAACAGTCCAACTAACCTCAGCGACAACAATGGCAGATGCTTTTTTGAATATTTCTTCAATAAACTGTTCAGGATCAGCAAAAGAGGTTGAAGAGTTTGCAGTATTGACCAGTTTCTCCTTCTGTTGACCACTGGAAGCCTTTAATGCTTTGGCTACATAAAGTTACAAATTATTATAACGGGGGTCGGGTGGTCCGTGATGGCCACCCCGTGATGGCCACGAAACACCGCCCCCATCAATTTATCACGACCGCGAGAGGTGCAAACCGTGGTAGTGATCACGGTTGAAAAGGAGAAGAAAAAAGAATCTTGTGGTCCATTGGTGGTTCCTGCCACTAGAGTCCAGAAAAATAGAATAAAAAACAACCTGGTGGCCCACTTCTCTTTTGTTTTTATTATTAAAAAATAGTAATGGGTGTGATGGAATGATGTGTCACAATGTGATTGGGTGTGATGGTTTTAGTGATAATTGTGAACACCGTCGCATGAGTTTAGTGATGAAATGTGATAGAATGAGGTGGCAGAATCTAATTGGGTGTGATAGTGTGATGGGTGTGATAGATAGGCAACCACCCCTTGTGGCCTGAAAGGATTATATGTGTAAATTACAATTAGAGTATATTGAATAAGATACATAAACTTCAGTGATGCTCACCCAATAGAAATCCAAGATTATGTTTCCTGAAGAACCAGAATCAGTGGAAGAAGGCGCCAGATGACCCTGTACATCAGCTACAATAAAGAAGGTGCCAAATGACCCTGTACATCACGCAAGTCTGTTCATTCGAATCGTCATACGTTAGCGTATATTTTTTATTATTATCTAGTCGTAACCAAACAAAACATACTGCCAAGCTACTGGCCAAACACACTCAAGAATGTATACACATTCAAAACAGATTCAAACAATTGATTGCAAATCAACACCCTAAACAATTTAGTAACAATCCGTGTAACTAATTAATTTTAACCATAATCTTTACTCAATACCACAAATCTGAGCTATTGTCACCTACAATACATCTAATAGTACCCGAAGGAGTAACCTGTATAGTGATACTGTTGTTAACATTAGTCGTTATCACCATCGCTGTCGCCGCTGAGAACAGAAGGCCGGCCGCTCAAGACCAGGGCCGGTCTCTTCCTCTTCTTACTTCTATTCTCTCTGCCTTCTCCTCTGCGTCTCTTTCTCTCTATATTCTCCCTTTCTCTATATAAACCATCAGACTAGTGGGTGTGTCATAAGGAATTCATGCTAGGTGCCTAGGCCGCATACTTTCCCAGCCTTCCTCAAACTGTCAACAAACTAAACGACTTTAATTTTTTAAGGGTTGTTGTGGATGCAATTATATAGATCCTTTGATTACCCCAGCAGTACAGCCTAGTTAGTGTTGCCATTAAGTTACAAAACATAATAGATCAAAAGTCGGCAGTTTACTGTTTTTTCGCTTGTTAATAGTCCTTCTTTATGTTCCGGTAATTTAGAAAAACATAAGTCAGTATAATCAAATACCCATCAAAGAAACATCCTTCTTTTGGCATACTTATGTAATAGTTGCCTAAAATAATGGTGTAAGTGAAATACCTTTGTGCGAGTACAGGACATGACTTTATGCATCCAATATACATTCTTTTCTACATCCCATGTCTAACTGATGTATGACGTAGTGAGGCTGTAATCAAGATTCAAAAATTTGATTCATTTTAGTTTTGGTTTTAAAGTATGTAGTGTTATAATCCAAATTTTGAAGTAAAGTATCTGAGTTTATAATGTTAACAGTTGACTTTAATCATGGATAAGTCAAAGCTACCTATGTTCACATGGGCAACATCAACCTTGATGTTAAAATATGCATACCACATAGTTAACAACAGCAGTTGCAAAATATACTATTTTTTTTCTATAGAAAATTAGTCTTCCTCCAGTTTTTATCATCATTCGTCTCCAACTTGAATATAAACCTCTTACACTGAGTTACACATTTACATACAAACCATGTTACTAACACTTAGCAAATCATAAAAAAAACATGAGTTAATATTATTTGCTTATAAATACCTTGTAACAAAACTACAAATTTGGTTGCTTTAAAGTAGTACTTACATGAAAAAGAAGCAACAATCTTCGTAGCCTTCCTATTGTCTTTATCATCATTCACCTCCAACTTCAACATAAACCTTATGCAAATTCAAAAAAATATAAAAGTAAGTCAGTTAGTTAATCGGATACTGTGGGATCAACAATAAACACCTAGTACAATAAGATTCGTGACCTTTTGTATTGAACGCGCATCACAAATCAAGGTCGGAACCCATTCATGCGATGACTTTCTCCCTCTCTGTCCACCTCTACTTTAAAAAAAAATATCTTTCTTACTTTATACCTGTAAAAAATCTAGACAAACAAATAAATCACGAAGTTATCCGGTTATATATTAATCTCATGACAATACAACGTGGGATAGGTTTAGGCTGCAAGCAAAAAAGCAAAAGACATTTTCAAAATAAAATCCATGTTTACAACTTCACAGATTACACCTAGGGGCACATTTTCAAAATAAAATCTTTGTACTAAATAAGAAGAAAAATATAGATATATTATTTCAATACCTCTATTATCAAAAACAAACTAAATACCCACAACCCTAGTATTAATTCAACCATGATTATTATAAAATAAAAATTAAATCACTTACTTGTAGGGTGAACAATCCTTGGTGTAACACCCCAATCGATGGCGTTAACATCGAAGTGTCACGTAGTGACGATTGTTCAATAGCTCATGGACTAGAAATGTAAATTTTTGAATACATTGAATGGAATAATTTATTACATTAAAAGAAATACAACAATTAAAACTAGTAATCTAAACTAAAATACAGTAAATCGCAATCTAAGCCTAAGTTCCAAAAGCTTAGAAGTTATCTCTTAAGAACCTGAAACATGTACGAAAATAATTTGAAATTTGGTCAATACAAAAATGTATTGGTGAGCATACCTGTTTGATACATATAGTAAAGAAAAGTTTTAGCAATTCATGTGTTGTATACTGTTTGCAATTATGTATAGTATCAGACAAACCACCCCTTAGAAATGAAATGAAATTTATATATAACTAGTTTTTTTTCACCCCGTGCTACGCGGCGGGAGTTTGCCATTTCCCCCGTGCTACGACAGGTTATATGCTAATATCATATATACAAATACCGAAGGCGACCCGTTTGCAAAACAATATTCTAATGCACCGAAGCAGGTAAACAAAAGGAGACTCCAACAATAACATCAAATGACATTTCTTACTATATGCTGTTAAGAAAAACCAAACACTAAAAGCTAAAAAAACACATAATCACAGTTGACATTTCATCGAACATCAAACATACAATTTGAGTCGTTTGAACAAACACCACACGGAACTCATCAAACATAGTATACACGAAACAATTAGACCATTCAGCAAAATACACACGCAAACACCAAAAGGTTGAGTAAGAATACGAAAAACCATACCTCAACCCATCATTGGGCAGAACCTAAATGAAACCCGTCAAAAGGATGAAGGTGGGTCTTGGTACAGAGCGCGTGACCGTCTTCGGACTTGAGTTAGCCGATTACACCTGCAACAATTAAAAAACCCCATCGTAGTTAAATATGATTCGTGAATCCTTAAATAGATTTGTACTATACTGCCTTCCTTAGTCGCCTTATCCGTCGAGCCCTTCATCTTCATCATCAGGAGCAGATATAGGCCATGGAGAGAGGGGGTTTGTGGGGCGGTTTAGAGATGGAGAGGTGGTGGTAGCTAGGTTTCTATAGATAGAGTGGGAAGTATGGTTGTGGATAAAAGAATATATGGCTTAAATGGTGGAGAGAGTTAAACAACACAAACACAACATGAGGTTGCATTGAGGGGTTGTACACACACAAAAGGAACGCATTAGCATGTTATACAATTTGCAATAGTGGCTTTACACTCGCAAAACAGATTTGGTAATTATATATATAATAATATTGCGCTATTGACAGTAATATGAAACACATAGCAATGACCAAGGTCTCTCAACAGAGTCCCTAGGGGTATATACCGTAGTACTATTCATTGAAATGCTAGTCCGTAAACGGTTAATGGTTTGACAAGCAATAGATACAAAAATAACACAAAGCAAACACACATGAGAATTGCACTTAATGTAAAGAAACAGTAATTTGTTATAGGTACATGTATAGCCCCAAAAAGTAAAATGAAAAAGGGGAAAGATATACTCACAGTTTGCGAAAGCGATCAAAATCCAACTTAAGCTGACGTGAGTTAAGTAATGGGAATTCCGAGGAATTCAACCTATAAAGTTTAAAAATACTAATAAGGGAAAACTCTAAGAGTCTAAGGTATCTAGGGTTCTAAGGCATTAGGGTTTGCTAAGTCGATTTGGGGAATTAGAGTTTTTATGATAAATCAAATTAATATATAAAAGTTGTATATCAAAAATAATATGTCAAAGTTTGTAATTGTGGTTTAGGTAGTATAATTATTACCAATTGAATATTTAGTAAAAAATATGTTTTGAGTAATTAAGACAAAATAATATAGTTACTTACTTTAACTAAATTATTGTAAATAAATACAATAATCATAAATATTTAAACAAATAACTATGAGTTACACAATGATCCAACAAATGATAATTAAGACTTTCGAACATAAGAATATTCTATTTTTATAAGAAAAGTATTTATAAAATAAATGTTAGATAGTATAAATAAATAAATAAATGATTAATTATGTCTAATTAAACATAAATAAGACTAAAAATACAAGACATGATCCAAATATATTATTTTTATAGAAAATGAATATTTTCTGATGTAAATCAATGAAAATAATTTTCTCATAAATTTTATCCATTTATTTGCATTTAAAACTGATTTAATGAATTTAAATCCTGTTTAAAAGATTAAAAATATGAAACTCAATAAAAATAAATGTTTTCTAAACCAATAATTTTTATTTCAGTTCATGATGATTAGAAATAATTTCCCAAAAAATTTAAGATTAAAATCATTAAAAATGAATTTTTTAATCAATTAAATATGAAAAAATAAATTAAATCGATAAAAATATAAAAATAAGACTTTTTCCAGAAAATAAAAGTGTGTATTTTTTCTTTATGGTGTCAAGATGTTACACCTAAATTTTCATAATTTTTGGAGCAAAAATGAATTTATTATGAATATCCTAAGTTTCCAATGTATTTTTATAATAAAAATAAAGAATAAATAGGATAATATAAGGTTTTTGAGAAAAAAATGAAAGGACCCATGTATGACGGGACTCGAACCCAGGTACCCACTGTTGTACAACACCATCACAAACACTACACCACATGTAACTTATGTTGAATAATTTCATATTAAAACATATTTAACTTTGTATGAAACTTCATCTTCTTCCCCAATTCTAACTCAAGAACCCTAACCCTACCCTAAGATTCAATAACCCAATTCAAGCATGATAACAAATCTGTTATAGGGTGATTTTGAAGAGGACTATATAAAGATTAAAACGGCATAAAAAATTTGATACTTACAATAGCGTTTAATGGTCGAAAAAGAAGAAGAAGAAAGGGCCGACACTAAAGAGCCGATTAAGATTCTTTCTGGCTTGATTTGTGTTAATTATTTTGTGGGTTTATGATGTGAATAAGTGCAGCAACAAATGGCAACGATTAATTTATAGTATTGTTCGATTACATGACGGTTTTGAGTAGTTTAAAGATTCCAATCGGTTACAACTTAAATTCGGTTTAAAACTTGACTAAAACGCATTTTTGCACCTTAAAAGACTTGTAACGGGTATATAATGATGGAGGAAAGATTAACAAGCAATAAAAACGAATTAAAGACTAAAAATCAAAGGGTTTAAAGTGGTCGGAATCTGAATTCGGTGGCCGGATATTGTTCTCGCCGGAAAACCGAGAATGGAGGGAGGGCCAGATTCAATTTTTTGAAACTTTCATGTTTTGGCAAAAGAAGTCCCTCAAGGTTTACTGAGTTAGTATATTGTATAACTAAGTTAGTTTTTCTTTAATAAAACTTAACCAACTTAGGTTACTTTTAACTTTAACTAATCCAAAACTTTTTAGAACTTAAACTTTTTGTCTTAACTTATAAAATAACTAATTAAGTTTGTATTTCGTAAGTTTCGACTAAAATTCACACATACGGTAAGCGTTTAAATCTATAATTTAGAAGTAACTCACGTTTTAAACAGATTCGACAACGTTGAAAAGTATAGGGACTAAATTTGACAATTGATTAAAGATGGAGGTGATGGACGTCACAGTCTCCCCTACTTTAGAAAATTTCGTCTCGAAATTTCTTTCAAGTGGAGGTTTCTATGAAACAAAAAGTGTCGTAAAAGTCAAGTAGGTTTTAGAAATATCACATCATTCATGTTTTGATAAATTTTAAAGTAGTTGTCTAATATCCAAGGTAAAAGTTTCAAAATCTTAAGACAGTTAACCCAAAGTTAGAAAGTTAAGAGTTTAAATGAGAAAGGTTTTGGGAATGTGTAACGGGTGAGGGCAGAGGTACTGATGAAGGTAGTCTCCCCTACTTTAGAAATGTTTTTTGCAGAACTTAATTAAGGACATGCAAAAAGATTTCGAATAACAGAGTGTGTAAGAATACACCAGATTTCTGTTTTCTATGTGGGTGGTCAAGATAAAGACTCTAGGAAGACGAGTTGAAACTCGTGTAAGAACGTTCTTATCGAAAATGCTAGCTATTAGTCAACGATCTAATGAAGAGGTTGTAATGGGTAGGCTCTTGGTCAGACTCCTAATCCGCTCCCGTAGTATCGTTTATGCTTATATATAGGGTGTACCGCAGCTGACCCACCACACCCCCGATACTTTGGACTCGTACTGATTGTCTACCAATAGCTAAAATAGAATTACACACCACCCTCGTGTACCTGTAAACCCACGATTGCGTTCCGGACCATAATCATCGATTTACCTTACACTAGGGTGTTATGCTTTTCCATAACCCTAACAAGAAACAAATGTGTACAACCAAAATATGTTAAGTAATCGATACTGCAACGAAATAATGACATGGTTAGAGGTTCTTCCCTTTCGGGTTTACCCTTTAACCGTACCTTATGTTCACATTGTTGGCTCTAAACACTCATACTGATAAACTCTGAGGTTTACACCGTTCCCCTCCGATTAAAGAAATACTCCAATCCGAGTCATACGTGGGCACTGGCTTAGATCTCATATGAGTTATCAACTAGGATGTTCATTGACCATGATGATGAAAAACATAATGTAAAGTATAACGGGTTTTGCTCACAATAGAAAAAATATGCATACCAAATATGTGTTCATGTAAGTATATAAGTATAGCATAAAATTTCGATTGAAAAAAATAGTATAACGTAAATCTAGCATGTAAGAATTAGGGAAAAAACCTGAAAAGAAATTCCTTTCCTGTTACCAACAACCATCGTCGTTGTAATCAGCCCATAGCTTATCAAAAGCCATATCCGACCCAAAAACAGTACACGCAATCCAGAATCGAAACCCTAAGTTAGTGAAACTCACCTTAGTCGTTGGACTCACTTGGCCCTCTTGGATCTAACATAAGTCGTTGCTCTCCATCACAAACCATGTTTACCGCCACCAATAAAAAAAGCCACCATGTTCGCCGACCAGAATCTCGTTTGGGGGGGGGGGAGGGGTTTCTATTGGTTGTAGCGGCATGTAAGCTGATGGCGGTGGTGTTGGTGGTGAAAATCTTCAGGATGATTTTACCTCTATTTCTTGTGTTGCATCCTCAGGATGCTAAAGGGCTTAACAGACTTTAGGATGTAACTGTATTTTAGCATGTGCACATCCTGAGGATGGACTAATAAATCATCTTTCTATGACATAATTGCAGGTACAACTAAGCTATAATATGGACTTGTAACCTCATTATAATGTCTATATTATAGTATTCAGTCGGAGAAGTTAAAGATAGAAGGGTTACACTTGCAAGACAAAGTCCAAGCTCGAAGAAGAAGTCAAACTTGTAAGCGATATGCATTAAATATCGGCGAAGAACCAGGAAACAACTGCTACAATGACTAGCTGAGATGAAACAGCCACAACAGTCACCTGAAGCTTTCAAAGAACTTAACTAAGAAGCGGATTACACGGGATTCATCATTTACTTTCATGTAACTATATATAAGGGGATGATTGACGAGAATAGGACACATGAGACTCACTTGAACCACACATACACTCTGCTGATCATAGAATACTCACACACCACAATCATTGTAATCATAGTACACTCGTCACTCATTCATCTAAAGTTGTAATCTTTTACCCATTTTTAATATTAACAAACAAGGCAGGGGCCTAGACTCCTCCCGAGGTTTTGAGCCGGCGATCAACAACTGACCAAGGGTTTTCCTCGTACATAGAGTGCTGTTTTCTTATTGCATTACATTTACATTTATCGATCTTAGCCAATTTCATCATTCTGCCTTACAGTTACATCCTCAGGATATAACTGTCCATCCTCAAATTTACCTTTGCCATCCTGAATATAGTTGTCACACATTTACTTCTTTTACATCTTGATACACCATTTTCAGAATAAAACTAGACTTAAATTTATTTGACACTTATAGCACTCTACCTCACATTTTCTGATTTGGAAAACAAGATTGTTTTTACTAAGTAACTTTTTGACCAAAACAATTTGGCGCCCACCATGGGGAAAGTGGTGCTATTTTAACAAAAAAACTTTGTTAAAACTTTTTCTCAAATAACTCATTTTACAAATCTTGACAACTATGTCTTCCTCCCAGAAATCTGTTTCCTCATCCATGCCATCTTCAACCTCTACCAGAAATGCAACACTGCCACCCCGACCTGCATTTTCAAAAAGTTCTACTTCCCAGATTCCACCTAGACCAGCAATGGGGACATCTGGATCCACTCATCCTGTTTTCGTATCAAATGATGACCTCATTTCCATGTTTGCAATGGTGAAGGATCAAATGCAGCAACAACAGGAAACCAACCAGATGCTGATGAGAGAGATACAATCTCTCAAAACATCCTCAAAGAGACCGACTGAGGACATGGGGACACCGTTACAACCTAGCGTGTTGGATTTCAACTCTGGCATCTCTGGGGGAGTTCATCAAGGAGATTTCATCCCCATGAGCACTGGATTCTCTGCTCCTGAAACAACTACAGCACCCAGAATGACAACAATTAGGGATCCAGGATATACACCTGGGCCATCCCAAGGATATAACAATAACGGTAACAATTTAAGTTCAAGTACCTTTACTACTAATGATGTTGCTTCTTTGCAGGATACATGTATAAGTCCACAATTGGCAAGGGAGCTACAAAAGATTAAGGATATGGTATCAAGTGTACCAGGGATAATACAACCTATCCCCGAAGTATCCTCAGTATGTCATAGGGTGTCTCGTTTTGCACCTCCCATATGTGATGCAGAGATCCCAAAGAGATTTCAAACTCCATGCATGAAACTCTATGATGGATCCACAGATCCTGAAGAGCATGTGGCTCAATACAGGGAAAGGATGGAGATAAATCCGATCCCTGCTAATCTTAAGGAAGCATGTTTATGCAAAGGATTTAGCTCCACCCTCACTGGTCTAGCCTTAAAATGGCTCCTAAGTGTTCCTCCTTATTCTATTACTTCTTTTGCACATTTGATTAATATGTTTAACAATCAATTTTCTTATAGTCGAACGTTTGACAAGTGATTTGTACAGGGTGACTCAGCCACAGGGGGAATCACTAAAAGAATATATCACTAGGTTCAGAAAGGAAGCACTTGACATCCCAAACTTGGATGTCACGACGGCAGTACAAGCATTCAAGATGGAACTACAAAGAGATTCACCATTCTACCAAGAATTGGTGATGAATCCTTATAGGAACTTGGATGAAGTCAGGAACAGGGCTCTAAGATTCATCCAACTTGAAAAATGACAAGAAGATACAAGAGAGGATCGAAGCATCCTCGAGATATAACCATCCTAATCGAAAATCCACTCCTAAATATGAACCTTACAAGCATAAACCATATGCTAGACCTGATAATAAAAAGGTCAATGTGGTTGAGGATGACGATGACTATGACTGTCCTAAATTATCAGACTATTGTTTTTCTATGGATGTAACAGGATTGATGTACGCCATGAAGGATCTCGGAGACAAAGCTAGATGGCCAAAGAAGGATGGTAAGTCAGGATGGAAGGACAAATCAAAATGGTGTGCCTTCCACAAAGATGTTGGTCACATCACTGAAGATTGTATTGCCTTGAGAAAGGAAATAACCTATCTTCTGAGCAAAGGTCATCTTAAATATCTCCTAGGCAGAAAGAAGCCAAGGATTCAGGATGGCACCAACATCCCAGAAAGAGCAGCATCACCACCTAAGAACTTTATTTCAGGAGGTTCAGACATTTGTGGAACATCCTATTCGGCCGCTAAAAGGCATACAAGAGAGACGAAATCAGAAAAAGGAGAAAGACCCACAAAGACTACCATCCTGACAACTTCAAAAGTGATCAGCTTTGAAGAAGAAGATCGAGAGAATATCCTTGACCCTCACTACGATGGTTTAGTTATAACTTTATATATTGCTAATCATTTTGTTCGCAGGATAGTTTAGATGGTGGGAGTTCAGTCAACATAATCCAGCTAGAAGCCCTCAAGAGAATGAACATCCCAGAAACTGAAATAGTTTCCAGGTCATCAGTCTTGGTTGGCTTCAGTGGAGAGACCAAGAGCACAGTGGGTGATATCAAACTACCGGAATACGTAGAGGGGGTGAATTCTATCCAAAGATTATGTGTGATAGATTCTCTATCTTGCTACAATGTCATCATGTCATCCTGGGGAGACCTTGGATACATGACATGAAGGCAGTCCCTTCAACGTATCACCAGTGTGTAAAGCTACCAACGCCATGGGGAGTTGTTAAAGTCAACAATGATCAACAAGAAGCAAAGGATTGCTATACAACATCAATGAAGGCTTCGTCAAGACAAACATAGCAATTACAGAAGGATGCACAGTGCCATCCTTAAGATGTCAAAGCACATCCTGACCAGGATGTAAAGGCTGTTTGCCTCGATGACAACAACAAGGATATCACTGTGCAGATCGGTAAGAACATCCCAAAAGACATTGAACAATCCCTAATTTCATTTTTAAAATGCAGGATGTCGACATTCGCATGGAAGCATGAAGACATGACTGGCATCTCTAAGGATGTCATTGCTCATAAGCTTGGGATTGACAAAAACTTCAAGCCTATTCAATAGAGACGAAGGAAATTCACACCAGAAAGAAATGCCATCAGACAAGAATAGGTGGATAGATTATTGAAGTCTAAGATGATAAGGGAAGTAAAATTCCCAAGATGGCTGGCAAACGTGGTACTGGTACAGAAGAAAAATGGGAAATGGAGAGTGTGTGTAGACTACACAGACCTCAACAAAGCTTGTCCTAAAGACCCATTTCCACTGCCACACATAGATTCGACGGTGGATGCCACAGCAGGCCACGAGATGTTGACATTCATGGATGCATCCTCAGGATTTCAACAAATCTAAATGGAACTGGAGGACCAAGAGGATACTGCATTCATGACCCCATCAGGTATTTATTGTTATATAGCTATGCCATTTGGACTAAAAATGCAGGTGCAACATACCAAAGGCTAGTGAATATGATGTTCAAAGAAAAGATTGGGGACACAATGGAAGTCTACATCGACGACATGGTGGTTAAATCCAAGAAGGCAGAAAACCATCTTCAGGATCTCAAAGAAGCATTTGACATCCTAGATGCCTACAATATGAAGTTAAATCCAGCCAAATGTCATTTCGGAGTTGGTAATGGAAAGTTTCTTGGGTATATTGTAACTAAAAATGGGATAGAAGCCAGTCCTGAACAAATAAAAGCCATCATTGATCTTAAATCCCCAAAGAATGTCAAGGATGTACAAAGATTAACTAGCAGGATTGCAGCTTTGAATAGATTCATCTCAAAGTCCTCAGAAAAATACAAGGAGTTCTATGATATCCTGAAGAAAAACAACAAATTTGACTAGGGACAGAAGCACGAGGATGCATTGAAGAAGCTGAAAGAGTATCTTGCAGCAGCTCCACTCCTGATGAAACCTGAGGATGGTGAACCTCTCAAGCTATATCTTGCAGTTTCTGGGAATGCAATAAGTGCAGTCTTGGTAAAAGACTTTGAAGGGTAACAACATCATGTCTATTATGTAAGTAAAACTTTACTAAATGCTGAAACCAGGTATTCACATATTGAAAAACTTATTTTAGCTTTGATAATGGCATCTACCAAGTTAAGGCACTATTTTGAAACACATAAGATACATGTTCAAACTAATTACCCTATTAAAAATGTGCTTAGAAAACCAGAAATGTCAGGAAGAATGGCAAAATGGTCAGTAAAATTAAGTGTTTTTGACTTGGTATATGAAACTAAAATGCAATCAAATAACAGGCTCTAGCAGATTTTGTGACTGATTTCAGTAGTGACATCCTGAGTGAAATAGAGTTTGAAGTTCAACAACTGAATGAAAATTTAGAAAAATGGACTGTATACACTGATGGTGCTTCAAATGCAAGAGGTACAGGGTTAGGAATACTACTAAAATCGTCACAAGGGGACATAATACCCCATGCTATTAGATGTGCATTTCAAACAACCAATAATGAGGCATAATATGAAGCTCTCATTGCTGGTTTACAACTTGCTAGAGACATGCATGTTATAAATATAGAAGTATTTCTTGATTCCTTATTGATTACTAACCATTTTAATGGATCTTATGTAGTAAAAGGTCAAAAGTTAGCCATTTATCTTGAGATAGTTAAAAAATTAGCAACTTCTTTTGTAGAATTTTCACTAACACAGGTACCTAGGGAAGAAACTGTTGAAGCTGATGCCTTAGCGAATCTGGGATCCTCCTTAAATTTACCTAAAGGATCCAAGATCCCCATTATTCACATCCTGAAGCCAACAATTGAAGAGTGGCGTCCTGAGGATAGTAAGGCACATCCTGAGGATATCGCTGAACATCCTGAAGATAAAACGATGCATCCTAAGGAAAACACTGTGCTAACCACTCAGGTTCAAGGTGATTCATCATGGATGACTCCCATAGTAAAATATTTACAAGAAGATGTCATCCCTGATGGAGAAAATGCAAAGGCTTTCAGGATGAAGGTATCGAAATTTATTATTATAGACAATATTTTGTATAGAAAATCTCTTACAGGTCCATATTTGAGGTATCTCAACAAGGAAGAAGCAAACGAAGTTCTCAAGGATATCCATGAAGGAGATTGTGGAAACCACACAGGAGGAAGATCTCTTTATTCGAAGACTCTAAGGACAGGATACTACTGGCCAACCATGAAGACGGATGCCATGTTGTATTCTCAGAAGTGTGATCCATGTCAAAGACATAGTAACATCCTTGACCAGCCTACTGAACCATTACACCCTATTATTTCACCAGGGCCTTCATGAAATGGGGAATGGATATAGTAGGGAAACTACCCAAAGCTCCTGGTGGAAAGGTGTTCATGTTAGTAATGACCGATTATTTCTTAAAATGGATCGAAGCCGAAGCACTTGTACAAGTCAGAGATAAAGAAGTGGTATCATTCATCAAGAGGAACATGTTAACAAGATTTGGAGTACCAGCTGAAATCATTTGTGACAACGGTTCTCAATTCATTAGCAAAAGGATGACTAACTTTTGTGAGAGCTGGGGGATCAAGATGATAACTTCAACACCTATCCATCCTCAGGCAAATGGACAAGCAGAATCCTCAAACAAAATCATTGTCAACAACTTGCAAAAGAAGCTTGGGGAAAAGAAAGGGAAATGGGCAGAAGAACTTCCATTTGTACTTTGGGTTGATAGGACTACCTCCAATAATGCAACTGGTCAGACACCTTTCTCCTTGGTCTTTGGAACGGAAGCAACGCTGCCAACAGAGATGGTCATGCCTACAGCTAGAAGACATCTTAAGGATGCAACTACCAACTCGAAAGCACTATTACAAGATTTGGAGACTGTGGATGAACTCAGAGATGCTGCTAAGTTAAGGATGGCAGCCTATCAACAAAGGGTTGCTAAAGCATACAACAAAAATATAAGGGTAAGAAGATTTCAAGTAGGAGATTTGGTACAAAGGAAAGCCTTCCAAAATACCACCAAACCAAGTGATGGCAAGCTAGCTCCTAAATGGGAAGGACCATACTTAATAGATTCCGAAGCTGGCAAAGGAGCATACTGGCTATCAACGATGGAAGGAGAGATTCTACCAAGAGTTTGGAATGCATGTCATTTGAAATACTACCATGTGTAAGACTTCATATGACTGATCTCTCTGGAAGAGAAACCATGGTTCGAATTACTGGTAAGATGAAGGTGAAGGCTGACAGAGATGAATCATCTCCATATACAGGTATCTATCCTTAACTTATTTCAATCGTTTATATTTTTACTAAACATGGTCTAGAAATAGTCCATCCTGAGAATTTTGCAGTACCACACTGAAGATGGAACGCTTTGAAGACTAGAGGGTTGGCCACCCTATCCTACGTTAAGGTGTCCGACACCTTCCAATGGTTTAAAGGTTTTCACCTTTCACATTGGGTTAGCAACCCCGCCTGGAGCGCACGTTATTCGTGTATATTTTGGAATATACATTGAATTCTTAAGGTTTAGACATTTTTCAATGTCTCTTTCGTATTTGGCCTAGTCGCCAGAGGCCTTGTCGCCAATTATTCCTAAGATGTTACAATAGGCCTTGACGCCAGTATCCTCAAAATACTACACTTTGGTTTCGTTACCAGGTTATCCTAAAGATTGCATAT
This sequence comes from Ambrosia artemisiifolia, assembly GCA_032199755.1. Taxonomy (NCBI): domain Eukaryota; kingdom Viridiplantae; phylum Streptophyta; class Magnoliopsida; order Asterales; family Asteraceae; genus Ambrosia; species Ambrosia artemisiifolia. Next base: position 32,580,138 of record CM063514.1, on the reverse strand, counting down.
GGGCTCGACCCTAGTTTATTTAAGGCCTAGTTGCCAGTACAATAACAATGTTTGCCTTTATACAGGTTATTATCAAAAATTTGTTAATCCTTTCTTGAAAAGGAATATAGGCTTAAAGTCTATCTTGAAGATATTACACTGGGGACATCCTCAGAATGATGAAGACCATCCTAAGGATGATAAAGAGAAAAAGAACTGGGGACATCCTCAGGATAGTGAAGACCATCCTGAAGATGACAAAAAAGAATTAAGGATCAACTCTCGTCATTCTCAAAAGACTAATCTATGAAAGGAGATAAAGGTATCATTTGTATCATTCTTTTATACTTAACATTTATTGATATTTGCAGGATAACAAAAGAACAAATAAAAGAGCATAAGGATGTAGCGTCAAAAGTGGTTACCATGTTATTTATATATCATAATCAAAATTGATGTCAACCTCTGGCTTCATCCAAAACCAGGACCCATCCACCAGAGGTCAACATCTATGGTCCAGGTCAGAAGAAGATTTGGGGCTTCGTCTTGAAACCAAGATCCCTCCACCCCAAACCTTATATTGTCTTAAACTATTACATGCCAAAATAAAAATTGTCTGAAACAAACAGCCTGGTACAATCAATATCACCAGGCATGTGTGTTACATACTTGAGCACCGACTCTATGGTTCCACACTCAAAAAACGCTCAAGAAGTAGAGGCCATGTATCCCGTAGAATACTTAAACGTGCTTAATTTCAGTGGCGTTCAACCCCATTGTTTACAAATTAAGAAAAACAGTCCAATAAATCAAATGCGCAACATGGATCCAAAAATTGGTTTGTGTAATGGAACTAGATTGTTAGGATTGTTAGTATCACAGTTAATGCCACGTGTAATTGAGGCTAGAATAATTACTGGTACTTGCATTGGGCACAGAGTATACATTCCACGAATTAATTTCGTTAGCAATTCAAAAGACCTTCCCTTTTTTGTTCACCAGGCATCAATTTCCAATAAAAATATGTCATGCCATGACTATTAAAAAAAGCCAAGGTCAGTCGCTAAAACAAGTTGGCGTCTATTTGCCAGAAACGATCTTTAGTCACAGCCAACTTTATGTCGCTCTGTCCAAGGCAACCTCACCTGACTCTCTTAAAATATTGACTACAAACGACAATGACGCCTACAAGAACACAACGTTAAATATTGTCTACAAAGAGTTGCTAAATGAAATTAACATTGATCAGGTCTAAATTACGCCATAACAAAACTTTACATGGTTTTTACACTGTATAATTGTGTATTAGTATATTATTATGTGTAGTTCTGCTTCTGCTAATTAAAATTATATTATTCCATTAGAAATGTAGTTATTTTAGTAAGATACACTATACATTGTTCTAGCATTGCTGTTGCTAAGATTTGCAGTGTACAACTGTTACATAATCTTTTCTAAAACTATGATATCTCTAAACGGCGATTTATGCATATATGAGTCGCAGTTAGCTTGATGTTTGCAAGTTTTCCTCATCAAATTGCTAACATGTATAAGTCATGAAACATGACTATGGTTATTTATATCATTCCCTTTTGACAATTCAAAAAAATAGTTTCTTATACTGACATTATTTCATTTTGCATGCCATTTTAACTTGGAATTGTGTCATGGACAACACAGGAATATTCACGCTTAGGGCAAAAAGTGAAACACCAGCTGTAAATGTTTGTGTGATACGAGAATGGGTTCCGGATAACAAAGAAAATGAATACCATTACTTGCTCGTAGATAATTAGGTATTGAATACAACATTATTATGCTAAATACTCTTATCTATTGTCCTTGGTTTAATGAAAAACTACTTCAGGGGGTGCAATACAGGCAGTGGCGAAAGGTGATGAGAGAGATATTGTCAAGCCAAAGTTAAAACTTGGTTCGTGCTACAACCTTGATGGATATGTTTGTGTTGAGGCCGATGAATATACCAGCGACATATCACACTCACCCACGATGCGTATTTGCAAAGCGTCTATTTTCACTCCTATTCCAGATACAAAAGAAATACAAAAAGAATACTATGAATTCGCTACGCGAAGGGGCCTAGAAATACAATAAAAAAAAGAGAAATTGCAGTTATGAATAACCTTTTTACAATATTTTTTCCCTCACTTACTTACAAATAAATACTAATAATCATACAAGCTTATTTCCAGATTATGTAGGGATTTTATAAAGCATGCGACACGACACAACAAAAGAAAACAAACTGTATATAATCATGACCTTAACTGATTGCAGGTATGTTATGCATTATTTAAGCTAAATCCCATAGTCGTCAATATGTATGCTGAACATGTATCGCCTTAAATATTTCAGCAACAAAGAGATAACTGTGGCGCTATGGAGCAACATCATCAGTTCACCAATAAGGTTCAACAGAGATAGAAATCGAAACAGCTTAAAAACCAGTCATAGTTGGCATAACATCTCTCAAGGTTCATGATTTTGTAGGTAAGATTCATTTTACACACAAATTGTATAGGGAATTAGGCTGTTGCCAATAGATTTATACATCAGGTAATTGAACAGCACAAAGGATTAGGCGACTTCTAACTCATTGTCCACTCCAATGCTTTTCATTATGAGATTTATAAGCTAATCTGTATGGACACCTTCTTCTAGAATATAATTTAAAAATAAATACCTTATAAACTCTGTGATGTCATTATGTATGTATGTTATCGACTATACTTAGAAAACAACATTATGTCTAATTACAACAAACCAAAAAAACAAGTCAATGTATGATTCTTAAAAAAACAAACTGTATTTTATGGTCAACTAGGGTTAGATAAGGTACCTAGCTGATGAGTCAAAACTGAGAATATGTTACAAAATAAAATCATATGATTACACATGATTTTCCTGAAAAATTGGAAGTCGCCAAATCATGATCATGTTGCGCACGGAATGATCCATAACAAAAATAGTTATTGTGGCTCTAAATCATTGATTTTCTACACTTCTCTCATGCAGGCACATTACAGTTAAAGTCTACTAATGGTACATATGTCTACTTAAATCCAACGGCTGTTGAAACAGGACAACTGAAAGATCTGTAAGTTAACACCCTCAAAAAAATTTCCTGCAAAAATATGCAATTCAAACTCACGGAGGCTGCTGTTTAAAAGGTTTGCTACTGGAATTTCACCCATCCCTTCATCAACAATCACCACCAATACTACTGCAATTTTAGACATCTTACAACTAGAACATAAAGACGTTCAAGTAAATGTATGACTATATATAAAATTATTGTTTACCACAACATTAATCTAACATTATTACAACAATAGGGAAAAAGCTTTATAGTCAATGGCTACATCAGTGAAGTACAAATATACAAAGAAAGGCATTACAAGGCTTGCCAACCTGCCATCAATCAGTGTACGAAAAGCCAACTCATTGGTATTGCACCCATGATGGAAATCTTAAAAAAGCCAGCAACATGTAAGTGTAAAACCATCATAATCAAATATACATGAACACGGCTAAATAACGTCTTTTCAGGTACCGAGTGTCCGCTACAACTACGGATGGTACAGGAAGCATTGATGCAACGCTTTTTGACAAGTAACTAACCAGCTGTTAAAACAAAACATGTGACGAAGTATTAGCGATGAATAATCCTTATGATGCGTTCCAAGAAATTGAAAATCAAGATGCCCAATTCCATATACAGATTCAAAAAGCCAAAGAAATACGCTGCACTGTCAACAAATCCTACATCCTCGAAAAATAACATGAAGAAGGTACGTCTGCCACTCCATAACCGTCAACTCCAGCTGCAAAAGCTCGCAACATAGCTTCTGTCAAAAGATCAATGATGTCACCAGGTAACATAACATAAATCATTAAACAATCTATTTTCCAAACATTTTCTAACAAACCAAATACTCTTCCGCAAATGCAGATGATGATGCCATCGTGGACAAAGGTAAGAAGCATAAAACGCAATGAAAACTATATCAGAAGGCGTATTATGTTTTGTGAACAAGGGCAAAATGACCCATATTATGAATGTATGCTTATTAGGTAGCTAAACAAATGCTTTGTATACTGGTAAGGCTTTTGGCAGATTGTAAGCTTTATGTCATACGTTTTTTCTCACCATTTATGGTTGCTTTGTTTTTTTTAATGCTGGCAAGTCAGGTTATAACCATATATGTATACAATTTGTATTTGAATTCTGCTATGAAAACTGTCACTTAATCATAACTTCTAATGTTTTCAATACGACAAAATTAAAAGGCGCGCAACGCGCGCCTCAAATCCCACTAGTTTTATTTTATACCACGATTAGCAAATTTATGCTTTCTCTGTTAGAAGCCGAATCGAGATGGCTAATCTCCCAAGTGACCCGTTAAGTGGGCTAGACTCCAAGAACAAGATAAAGAAGAGACTAAATACTTTGCTTTAATTTTCTCATATCCTTTTTGATGCAAACGTACGCCACTTAAATAAGAAACAAACATGCAGAATTAGTTAAGGTATGTGGGATTAACTTGCAATTTAATTTTAAGGCGTTGAAGAGGATTTTGCGCATTTTCCATTTATGTTCTGGACTCTGGATTAACTTGCAAAAATCGAGTCTATACGGGGTAGGTATGAACACGGACGAAGTGATATCAAAGGTGAGTGGGTTGGGTTGTAGGCCGGGTGTGACTCTATTTAAATATTTGGGTATACAAGTGGGTGCTAATATGCGTCGTATCAATAATTAGGAACCGGTTGTTGAAGTGTTGAAAAAATGGTTGTCAAGATGGAAGGATAATGTTCTCTCTATGGGTGGAAGGGTGATTTTGATTAAAGCGGTTCTAAAAAGCCTCCCGACATATTATTTCTCTTTGTAAAAAGCACCAGTAGCCTTGATCAATAAACTTGAGATGATCATTAAGCGGTTTTTATGGGGTGGAAATGAATTGAGGGTTAAAGTACATTGGGTTGCTTGGGAGACGGTAACGAAAACTAAAAAAAACGGCTTGGGCCTTAGTAAACTTGAGGAAAGTAACAATGCGTTACTTTTAAAATGGTTATGGAGATACCGTATAGAGCATGAAGCGCTTTGGCGAAAATTTATTGATGCGGTTCATGGCTCGGCTAAAAGATGGGAAGCGTTTCCTTGCAATAAACGCTTCTCGGGTACTTGGAGCAAGCTCGGATCATTTGGTTCCCGGTTAAAGGTACAAGGTCATACTTTTGTGAATAAGATTCGGGGGATTGTGGGGAATGGTAATAAGGTGAAGTTTTGGATCGACCCGTGGCAGTGTTGTAAAAATCGGCCAACTTGGGCGAGTACTCGGCGAGGAATCGCTCCTCGGAGGTGAGGCGCCCCGAGTTTTCCCTACTCGGCCATCCCAACTCGAAATCGGTCCAACTCGGCTTGGAATCGGTCAGAATAGGTCAACTCGGGAAGGAATCGGTCAGAATCGGTCAACTCGGGATGCAATCAGTCAAGTTGGGATCGGTCAACTCGGGATGGAATCGGTCAAATTCGGCCTTGGAATCGGCCAACTCAGTCTGAATCAATAAAATTAGGCCTCTAGTTGCTGTTTTTGAGATAGTTTTAGTATTTGACATACTTTTATGAATTTATGACATATATATAATCATTAAATTATTAAATTTCTATATAAATCACCATGCCCGAGTACTCCCCGCCTAGGCCGAGTACTAGCAACTCCCCGCCGGCCGAGTTGAGAGCGCCTAGCGACTTTTGCAACCTTGACCCGTGGTTAGTAGATGAACCATTGGAGACGTTGTATCTTGCGTTGTTTAGACTTGAGAATAATAAATGGTGCTCCGTGGCGGATAGAGTTGGAATGGATAATCGAGGAAGTATCATCAATTGGGATTGGAAGTCATATCCATCTACTAGTATTGAAGTCGACAATCTCATTGATTGTCATAGAAAACTTGCGACAGTGAATCTCAAAGGAAATGAAGATGGTTGTGCTTGGAATCAAGGGTAAGCTAGCGACTTTTCTGTTAGGGAGATAAGGAAATGGTTACGAAACGATGAAGAGCAGGTCGATAACATTGAATTTACTTGGTGTAAATGGTTGCCTAATAAGTGTAACAATTTTATGTGTAGGGCAAAGATGGATAGGATACCGACACAAAGTGCACTTCGAAAGAGGAATATTTATGTGGGAGATGGCTTATGTGTCTTTTGTGGTGAAGCGGGGGAGAATTCAGATCACTTGTTTTTGGCTTGCGGAATGGCGTGTGGTGTGTGGCTCAGCATTTCACCATGGTGTAAGATATCCCTTTTCTTTGTGTTTTCGACTAATGATATTCTTCAATTAATTAAGTACTTGGGTGGCTCGGAGACAAGCAAGATGCGTTATATGGTGTTCTTATCTTAACGTGTTGGCGTATATGGAAGGTTAGAAATGAAAAGGTATTTACAAGAAGTCATACGGAAGTGGTTCAAATTGTTTCGGATGTAAAATCTTTGGGTTACCTTTGGTATAAGAATAGATATAAGAAGGTTACAGTAGATTGGAGGGATTGGTGTAACTTTTCTTTTCTATGATGTAACTTTGTTTTTGGCGGATTATCTCTAGCTTGGAGATTTCCGCGTTTGGGTTAATGAAGTACGCCTTTCAAATAAAAAAAAGTTAAAGTTAGGTGGATGATAATGGAATAATGGAAAAGCTAGTTTTCTCTTAAATGCGTACATGGAAACTAAAAGGAAACGTGCATGGTGGAATGGTCTTTGAATGGCAAAGTGGGTACGTATCACTCTCCCAATGTTTAATATAGCCATAGTTGTGTGGATGGTTCCTCCCACGTATAGAGCATTGTGTTTTAATCCAGTGTCACACTATCACTTATCCTCTTCAATGGCTGCCAAATACTTGAAGCTTCATTATAAGTTTGCTATTAAGTTTAGCTACAAGTTTGCTACTTTATTTACTAAAGTAATCTACATCACCTTGTTTGTGTGGCGTTTGGAATCCACGTTGGCAACCAAATTTTAAACATCTCCATTTTAGTCCTCGTTTACGAGTGGTATCCATAATACATGTTTGAAATTTAATACGCAACAAACTGTGTTTAAAATTAATCTAATGTGACATTTAACCACATTTAAAATGTTTTAGCATTACAAATCCTCTCCAAATCATACAAGGCAGGAAGAATCGTCATTTACCACAATATAAAAAAAAAGAAGGTAGTGGTGGAGTGGTTGGAGAAAGACTTGGTTCTTCTTGTGACTCTGGTTCAGTTCCCACTCTCATTATTATCTACGGTATCCGGGCAATGATGGTGACAAACGCATCGAGGAGCATTCGATCCTGAGCCGCACCCCGGTTTTCACTCGACTGTTACTTCAGCGAGGAAACTCGTGTGAAGGCAATACGGCTTCCGGGAAAACGCTGTAACCAAGTTTGATACACCAGCACAAGCCCAATTAAGACAACGTAGTTTAGACAAATCTTGGATAGAACTGCCAATCAGTGACTTGGGTCACATACGAAACTCAACATTCTAAAAATGTCACGTGCGGTGATAAACAAAAACAACACACTCCATCACACATACCAACCATTACTTAAAAAACCCTTACAAAAAAAAAAAAAAAAAAAAAAAAAAAACGACGCCACCAGCCTACCAATCCTGACCACACATCCCACACCCAAAGAACATTCTAGATCCGTCCACGTGTCCCCACCTAACCCTCTCCTCCATATCTCCGTCCCCCTTTTATCCCCCAAACCCTCACCTTCCCATCCATCATCAACCTCACCTAGCTTATTCATTCATTCATTCTGCTATACTTATTGAATTCCATCTTCCATTGTACAATATCCCAATATTATTATTATTATTATTATTATCCAATGGCATCTTCAACTGCACATATTAACCCTCTCGCTTCAACTCCTTTCACCTCACCCAAAACCGTCTTCTTCGGCAAAGGCTTAACCAAATCCTTATCATTTTCTCACCAAAAATCATTTCTTAAACTAAAAAACAACAGAAGCTCTCGTTTCCATGTTGTAGCTGAGAAAGTGGTCGGAATTGATCTCGGAACAACCAACTCTGCTGTCGGAGCAATGGAAGGTGGGAAGCCGGTTATCGTAACGAACGCTGAAGGGCAGCGAACGACGCCGTCTGTTGTAGCGTATACGAAAACAGGAGATAGGTTGGTAGGACAGATTGCTAAGAGACAGGCGGTTGTTAATCCAGAGAATACGTTTTTTAGTGTGAAGAGGTTTATTGGAAGGAAGATGAGTGAGGTTGATGAGGAGTCGAAGCAGGTGTCGTATACGGTTGTTAGGGATGAGAATGGGAATGTTAAACTTGATTGTCCTGCTATTGGAAAGCAGTTTGCTGCTGAAGAGATTTCGGCGCAGGTACTTTCGGTTTGTTATAATGTTTTATTAGGTTAATTGTGTTATGTTATGATAGTTTGTTTGGGTAAAGTAGTGTATAATTTTGGTAGTGAATGGGTTAAGTTATGGAATTAGTATGTTTACTATGGTTTTTGAATATAATTTGATTGTTGATATTATGTTATTGCTTTCAGTGTTTTACTAGGTTATTTTGATTGATTGTTGTAGTTGTATTAATTGTGTTTTGTTGTTGGTTTGGAGTAAAAGGAATCTATAATTGTTGATGAATGGTGTAAGTTATAGAATTAGTATGTTTGCTATAGGTTTTAAAGATAATTAATTAATATGGACATTATGTTATTGCTTGTAGTATTTTGCCAGGTTGTTTTGCTTGATTGTTGTGGTTTAGTTAATTATTTAATTTTTTTTTTGTTATAGTTTGTTTGGTGTAAAAGTATTCTATAATCTATAATTGTTGATGAATGATGGAAGTTATTGATTTAGTATGTGTTTACTATGGTTTTTAAACATAATTATAGAACTATAGAAGTTATGTTATTGCTTGCAAGTAAGGTTTTGTGAGTTTTGAGTTAACTTTACGTCATGTTGGGTATGAGGATGATTGATGATTTGGATTTATAAAATTAGCATTTTCAAGATAGTTATTAAATATATTTTCATGGGGATGTTGATAGATTGGTGCTGTTTTTTTTATACGGTTTCTCACAAAATCACAAATTTAAAACAAAATTCAAGAGAGGGAAAGCTGAGAGAGTTGTGATTGGCATTTGGAAGGGGTTAATCAAAGAATGCGAAACAAAATTGGGGGACCTAAGTATGGGGCCCAAGTTTCAGCTATCTTTTTAAATGTAGTCGAGCGTCTAATGATATTGTTGATTATGGGTCATGTATATGCATGAAGTGTATGTTATTGCTTGTAAGTAAGGTTTAGTGAGGTTTGGAGTTAACTTCATGTTATGGTGTGTATGATTGATCTTTTGGAATCTTTCTTTGATTTTACTCTTATTTTGATTACAATAAATGAACAGGTTTTGAGAAAGCTTGTGGATGATGCTTCAAAGTTTTTAAACGATAAGGTCACCAAGGCTGTTGTGACTGTTCCTGCTTACTTTAACGATTCTCAAAGAACAGCGACCAAGGATGCTGGCCGAATTGCTGGTTTGGAGGTTCTGCGTATTATCAATGAGCCTACGGCTGCTTCGCTAGCTTATGGTTTTGAAAGGAAGAACAATGAGACTATCTTGGTTTTTGATCTTGGTGGTGGTACTTTTGATGTTTCAGGTGAGTAGATTATAGATAATTGAGCTTCAGAATTTTATTACGGAATCGAAGTTTTGTATGTATTCAACTTGATGTTTATATCTCACTTACAGTTCTTGAGGTCGGTGATGGTGTGTTTGAAGTGTTGTCTACTTCTGGAGATACACATCTTGGTGGTGATGATTTTGACAAGGTATTGCTTACAGTCCAAATGTCTTTATCCAATGTTGTTATTGAATAAAAGGTGATCAATGATTTATGTTTCTTGTTTGCTATCAATGCAGAGAATTGTTGACTGGCTTGCAGCAAGCTTCAAGAAAGACGAAGGCATTGATCTTCTAAAAGATAAGCAAGCTCTGCAGCGTTTGACTGAGACCGCCGAGAAGGCTAAGATGGAGCTTTCAACTCTGACACAGGCTAATATTAGGTACACAAATCAGTTGGGGATTTCATGATTGTTATAATGCATTTATGGCGATATTCTTTCGCTAATATATTTATCTTTTTTTTTTTCTGCTTAGCTTGCCATTCATTACAGCCACCGCCGATGGTCCCAAACACATTGATACCACACTTACAAGGGCAAAGTTTGAAGAACTATGCTCAGATCTTCTTGATAGGTACATTATCTTTTCATAAACAATTTAGGTATTAATTAAAGGCTAAAGATGGTGAACTCATTGTGTTTTAATTCTTCTTTCAGGCTTAAAAGACCTGTTGAAAATTCTTTGAGGGATGCAAAGCTATCTTTTAAAGATATCGATGAGGTGATCCTTGTTGGCGGTTCTACACGAATTCCTGCTGTACAGGAAGTTGTTAAGAGCCTAACAGGAAAAGAACCAAATGTTACAGTCAATCCAGATGAAGTTGTCGCTTTGGGAGCTGCAGTTCAGGTAAAACAATCATTTGGAATACATTACTATGTTACATATTATAATTTAGCGTTGGATTTAATTGTTTGTTTGTTTAGGCTGGTGTTTTAGCTGGAGATGTGAGTGACATTGTTCTTCTAGACGTGACACCGTTATCAATTGGTCTAGAAACCCTTGGTGGTGTGATGACAAAGATTATTCCAAGAAACACAACACTTCCAACTTCAAAATCTGAGGTTTTCTCTACAGCTGCTGATGGGCAAACAAGTGTTGAAATTAATGTTCTTCAGGGTGAGCGTGAGTTTGTTAGAGACAACAAATCTCTTGGTAGCTTCCGTCTCGATGGAATCCCACCTGCCCCACGTGGTGTCCCACAAATTGAGGTCAAGTTTGACATCGATGCAAACGGTATCTTGTCTGTCACCGCCATTGACAAGGGCACTGGAAAGAAGCAAGATATCACCATCACTGGTGCTAGCACATTACCTAGTGATGAGGTAAATTTCTTGACACCATCCTTTTATATCTATTTTTTCTGAAGGTTATTTTCTTCTCTAGAACCAATGGAGACCGATTGAACTGCTTTGGCAGTAAAGGGTTCGGTCTGGTTTGAAACTTGGAACCATATAAACTGAACCAGCTTAAATTTAACCATTATGATTTATATTATTTTTCATTTTTTTAAATATGCAGCTATGTGTATTTATTATAATCATAAACCACTTGTATAATTTTTTTGTACGAACCAATGATTTAAAAACTAAAATTAGGTTCAAACCGCTAGAACTGAACCGTTGGACTATCAAACCGGTATAGCCGGCAGACTCACCCAACTTTGCTGGTTTGGTTTGTTATCCTCCGAAACCGTAGCAAGTGTTTGGCACTGAGTTATCGTTAAAACTGGTCGATGAACACCTCTATGATATATGGGGTTGTTTGGATGTACTTCATGTGCAGAGGCTAGAACCTAACATGGGATATATGGCTGTTTGGATGTGTGATACGAACCTAATTACCTAAACATCCTGTTGTATTACTAATTAAACAGGTCCAAAGAATGGTTAACGAAGCTGAAAAGTTCGCAAAAGAAGACAAAGAAAAGAGAGACGCCATCGACACAAAGAACCAAGCAGATTCAGTTGTGTACCAAACCGAGAAACAGCTAAAGGAACTTGGAGACAAGGTTCCTGCAGAAGTGAAAGAAAAGGTTGAGGCCAAACTCGGTGAGCTAAAGGAAGCCATCTCTGGCGGGTCAACACAAACCATAAAGGACGCCATGGCTGCACTCAACCAAGAGGTGATGCAGCTGGGTCAGTCTCTCTACAACCAGCCCGGTGCACCAGGGGCTGGCCCAACACCACCCGGTGCTGAGCCGTCGGATTCATCATCATCATCAGACAAGGGACCAGAAGGCGATGTGATTGATGCAGATTTTACCGACAGCAAGTGAGTTATTGGATTGAGTGAAGTAGGTGATTGTTTTTGGGTTGGGTATGTCATAAAATGATGTATGAAAAGGGTAATAGTAGGTAGAGTTATAAAGAGACCAGATCCCTTGGAAGAAAATGGATACCATGCCACTCCGTTGAAGATTTTGTTTACATATAATACGTTTAAAATGATTTTTTGTTGGGATTATGCTGTGTGTAATTTTTTAAATTACAGAATCATTTGTTTGTTAAGCGTTTTGAGGGATAAGGTTCAAGGAGCAAAAAGATGACGTTAGCGGCGGTGTCCATAAACAAGACGATGTGGCGAACCTTAACTTCTAGTTTGGTAACCGATCCCACCCGTCCTGGTCGTGAAATAAACTAGGCGATCTTTGGATATACATCCAACTTAAGAGGTTTCAAATCATTGAGGGTTTGATATTAACTTGTATATGGTTGTTACAAATATATATGCATGGTGGATAGTTATGTTTAAAACGAAATTTAACTTAATTCTTTTTAGATAAACTCATATAAACAGTAAAATTACTACTAAAATATTATAAAAAAATAAGATAAACATAACGCTTAAACAGCGGGTGGATGGTAAAGAGTATGCATAGCGGACGTAGTTTTTTTTAGGTGTTGGAATATAATATGAAGTGCTTAGATAAACTGATAGTATAACGAGTTTAGTTAATAAGTGTTGGAGAGAAATTTAGTGTGCCATCAAGGTAGTAATGTTATTGCTTTTAATGGAGTTCGGTATATTTACGTTAAGAGAAATGAATGCCTTATATAGGTAAACTACAAAGAAAGAAAAAACTATCTACCAACATTACATCTAAAACGTGTGCGGATAGAAATTAAAGAAACCGAACGACAAAACTTTTTACAAATTTTCCAAAGAATCAATAAACGTTTGTCGGCCAATGGTGAATTTTAGAGTGCCTTCTTCATTCTTCTACTTTAGTTATTCTTTACGGTGTCTTCATGATTTTTTTTTTGTGTAATCGTCGTTGCTTTTGTCTTGTTTACATCTGTCTTTTAGAAATCTCTGTGTGTGTTGTCGACTGACTGTGGGCTTGAACAATCTTCCGTTTGATCTTCGTCTTCATTTAGATTGACAAAGTGATGAAGCTGTAGAGTGTCTCCTTCTCCTGCGAAATGTAAGAGAACACACCAATTTGGTTTTGCATATATGGGCTAAAGGTTTTCAAATCATTGAGGGTTTGATATTACCTTGTATTGTATATGGTTGTTACAATATATATATATAATTCAAGCATAAAATAAAAACCCTTTTGAGTTGAAAAACCTTTGAAAACCCATGTAAAAAAACATTATTTTTTTTGAAAAAAAATAACCAATGTAAAATAAATGTTTCTAAGCCTTTTGGGCCAAAAATAAAATAAAAAAAAGCGCCAACATGATTTTTAAAAAAAAATAAACAAAGCTGAAAACATATAGCTGAAAATATATGTAAACAGCGCAACTTTGTTTATTTATTTTTTTTTAAAAAAATCACGTCTAAACCCGTCTTGCCATTAAGGTTTAGGAGAAGTCTTGAGAATGTGTGAAATTGTGAAGTGAATGAATCAATGTAAAAGGTTATGGGTTTAAATAGGTAAATTAGGTCAAAGAAATCCTTCTTTTTTAGTTATGATCGTTCCCTATAGTCTTTTTTAAATAAATGTTACATGTGGCAATTCGGTGAGGAGGGTAGAATTGCACCGATTCAACCCCCCTTCCCCCCGGGACCGATAACCTCCGACCCATTGCCCGACAACATACCACAAAGCCTAATACACAATTAGGGTTGCAAACGAACACGGACAAAGCCTTGTTTGTTTTCGTTTGTTAAGGAAGTAATGTGAGACTGAACTGTTCATGAACACTTACCAAACAACATTTTATGTTTGCGTTCGGTTGTTAAGGAAATTAATGTGTTCGTATTCGTTTGTGTTTATTAACTTTAGGTATTGGAAAAAGTGAGCGCAGGCAAACACAAATGAACGTTCATGAACACAGATGGACACAAACGAATGTTAAACAAGCCTTTATGAACATAAACGAACACAAATGAACGTTCATGAACATAGATGGACACAAACAAACGTTAAACAAGCCTTTATGAACAGCAACGAATGCAAATGAACTTATATTAAATTTCGAATAAAATTAGCATCTTTCATTACAAACACTACGTAAATCTACCGAAAATAGACTAACGCAATTACTCAAACATACTTGACATAATCTCGATAAAGTAATTACCATAAAATAATGTCTAAAAAACAAAGAATTATTAATATTAAACTTGAAGTCCCCATTTAATCAAACCCAAAATAAACTCAAGTCTTAATATGCCAAAAATAATAGTTCAACAAGGCGTTAGACAAACACGGCCCGTTTAGCTAAACTTGTTTCGAAGGTTCGTCCATCAATAACTCAAATCCACGAATTTCATGTTATGTTTGTATAGTGTAATACTACAACGATAGTTATAATTAAGTAAAATTACATGAAAAAACCTTCATTTTAAGTTGCAATAAAGATAAAGCACTCTTAGATATGCCCTAAACTCCAAACTAATATTTATCTCTATTAAATAACTATAGTGATCTTTAAGATAAGTGAAACAGTCTGATTATTATTGAATACATTTTTTATTTCATACGAAAATAAATCAACCAAAAAATAAATTAAAATAAATATCATCTTCCTGCAATTTGACACCATGCCTCAAGTAATTCCCAATATAGAGAACTCAAATCTCATACTGAAAACCATAAAAACACATAAAGATATAATAGTTTAAAAAATAAGCAAACTCATTGAGTGTTCAAAGCCATGAACAAGTTCTGTTTTCGCGCATGCTCTGGGATCAGTCGTTGAACAGTCTCGGGAGGAATGCCTGCAAGCTCTGCAACGCAAACAACCAACATCTAACATGTTTATCGAGGTTAAAATTTCGACCCGTATACATGTAAGTTGAAAACAGTTGTGAAAATCTCAAACAGGCCAAATAAAAAAATGAGCTAAATGGGGAATGGGTCAAGTGGGTCGGCATGTAAAACATATTTAAAGTAGTTACAAAGTCGATTTTTAATACAAACAGCTGAAACTGACAGAAACACTCGATTCAAAGCAAATTAGCCAGTTGCCCACTGTGTGAAAACTCAAGTTTTAACGGTTTGATTACGGTTCGGGATTTTGAACTCATTGGCTACCTTTATTTATCTATTTTTCTTCTCATATTTGGCATATGCAGTTATGGATATGTCAAATATTTATGAACCACCGCTATCATTTTTAAAATTCAGTACAAACTAATGATTTTGAAATTGATAAAAATCCGGTTCTAATAATCCAAACCACCGAACCAAGCTGTTTTGCCAGTTCGGCAGACCCAGCCAACCCTGCTGGTTCAGTCTGCTGTTTTTTTTTTTTTTTTTTGCGGTTTGGCCCAGAAATTTCGGCAACACTATTTGCCAACCCATGTTCTACAGATTTAGACTGTCGTAATAATATAGGTTTTTTTAATTATAGGTAACACAATAACTATTTATAAAAAATGGACAAATAAGTGTTGGTGAGTCAACCCAACCATGACCATTTTGACCAATGCTAAAGTTGACCCTCTTATTTGACAAAAAGTAGCAAACATATAGTTGGTTTGCAAAGTTATTCAAACTCGATTCTTCGGTTGATTCACAACCAGCATGTACTTGTCATTAGCTCTAAAATCCTTTAATAAAGCTCAGTTAGTTGTAAGAAAATGTTCATCAAAACCTAAATATTATGTCGATTTACACTTCATCATGTATATCCTATTATAGTCAAAAGTCAAATGTGCACCTTTAACAATATCAACTTACCTTGTGGTTTAAAATTGAAGAGTGGAGGAAGTGGACGACCGTTTAGAAGACGGGTAGTCGGATCTCTTAATTCATCAAAGAAAGGATGCACACAAGCTTCTAACTGTGATTCACAAAATAAAGAAATAATTAAAGTATCAATACTTCACCACTGCCCCTAAAATAGGGTTGTTCATGAGCCAAGGCCAGCTCGAGCTCAGCTCTAATTTTACACCAAACCGACTCGGTTGGTCACAAAATTAAAACCGGGCCAAAAACTTAAGTTGAAGGTTGGCTCGGTATTAAAAAAATTGGCTTAGTTTGGCTTCACTCGGTTGAATTGTTAGATCTCAGAACTTCAAAGGAGGAAAGGGTCTTCCGGCAAAGTGGGCCGGATAATGATGGAAAGTTGTGATTGAAAGTCTTCTATTTAGGCTAAAGTATATTAAAAGTTGGGGTTAATTTAAGCAAGCCAACCATGTTGAGCTTTGAGGCACGAGCTATTTGGACAGCCCTACAGTAAATTTTTAATTCATAGTTTTAGTTTTTTTTTGTTTGGAGATGCTAAAATAGAACTTACAGCAGTGCATCTTAAATTGGGTGAATACTGGAAAAACCTACAAACTAAGTCCACGGCTTCAGGAGGTAAACGTTTTTGAAAGACCTGAAAAATGAAATAAAATAGTGACAATTAGTTTCTCGAATTATTATAATTTAAATATTATTTATTGATGATAAAAGAAAGTATACTTTGTGCCATGGATGGGGCTTTATTTGTGGAAACCTGAATTCGGTATAGTTTGGGTTCATGCATTTTATCTCTTCCCGTGTAGGTGTACCTAAAACCTGTATAACAAACATACAGTATAAAATCGGTCAAAAGTAGAATAAGCGGTGTTTAGATATACGTTTTGGAACTGATTTTTAAAATTAATTATTTAACCAACTTACTTTAACAATTATAAATGAATAATATGAACATTGAAAAAACGTATTCAATAGGAGACTCATTTTAGAGGTGTCGATGAAATTGTTTTAACAATATATTATTTGTAAGAACAAATCTTTACACTTACGTTGGATATTTTAGAATATATAACACAAATTTTCTATTTATAACCGTGAGAATCCGTTAGGACTATCAAACTACTTTTAAACAAACACCTATATCATGCTAACCAATGGGACCATGTAAAACATAATTTAAGCTGAACACGTGGCTCTCAGATGTAGCGGTGAGCAACCAATGAACAACTGACAAAACCAAACCGAAATAACCAACCCAGACTAATAACCGACGTTTTGGTTTGTTTTTTTTTTACCTTCAGTATGATCCCAAAACGGAGCCAAATCGACCCACGCACACCCTAAGGCCCTACTCAGATGTAAAAAGGTAAAAACAATAGAAGCGGGATTCAAACCTGAGACCTCTAACCTTACAAAAAAAAATTCTTTTCAATACGGAAGAAGTTTAAACTGAGGCAACTGTGTTAGCTTTACCTTAATGATCTCCACTAGCTGATCAACGCCACTTTCTCCAGGAAACAACGGCTGCAAATGAAATCAACCAAGAGAATGATTACCTGTTTGGTTGATTTAATAAGAAATGCAGAAACTATAGTACCTGTCCAAGTAGTAACTCAGCCATCACACAGCCAGTTGACCAAATATCTATCGCCGTTGTATATTCAGTGGCACCAAATATAAGCTCTGGAGCACGATAATATCTTGAACATATGTAGGAAATATTGGGTTCTCCTTTTATCTGGAAAAGATATAAGGGATCATGAATATAAGTTATGTAATAAATAGAAATTAATGTGAAGTTATGAACATGTTTATATGACTTACCAGAACTTTAGCACTTCCAAAGTCGCAGATTTTCAGCTGATGTGTGTGCGGATTTACCTTATAAATTACACAAAAAAACGCGTGTTTCATAAATAATAAGTAAAAAAGGATCGAATCAAACACACGTCTGACATCCATCTTAGGAAAGAATCTTACTAGCAAATTCTGAGGCTTGATGTCGCGGTGACATATACCAATGCAATTATGAATATAGGCAAGCGCTCTGCATATCTGCAAACAGAACCACACATGTTAATAAGAAATAAAATAATTAGTTGGCCAAAAATTGTAAAATCATAAAATGGCATAAAATGTTAACTCTCTTAAAAGGGTAAATTCAAAAATGAAAAGTTAAGTAGCGCGTGCCTGATACGTATACAACTTGACATATATCAAAGGCATGCGTTGGTTCATCCTAGTATAATGACGAGCGCTACGGCTAACCGTTTCAGGAACAAAATCAAGAACAAGATTAAGATAAAGCTCTTCTTTATCAGTGGTTGAAAAGAAATAATGTTTCAAGGACACAACATTCGGGTGGTCCAACATTTGCATAATTTGTAGTTCCCTGTTTTTATAACGCTTGTCTTGAAGTACTTTCTTGATAGCCACAATCTCTCCGGTCTCTCTGCATTTAGCCTGAATCACAAACACAAAAAAAAAATGAAGTCTAAACCAAGTGAAAAAGTAAAAAAAAAAAAAAAAAAAAAAAAAAACCAGTAGTTCCACTTACTTGAAAAACGACTCCAAAAGATCCTGTTCCAATCACATGCTCAGCTATGTAACTGACCGTCTGTCATAAACCAAATTATAAATGTCTTAGACATGACATAAAACAAGCAGGCGTTTACGGAATTGATCCAATGCCATTAAAAATGACCAAATCTTAAAAATTTATTACTTCCAACCTGTTTAGACTGACCATTACGACCACCAATTGTTGTTCTTATTACATGCCCTGCTTCAGTACCCACACCGTGTACTATCTCTGGCTCACTATCCTGAAATGAAAGTAATTTTATGTCATTCAGAGTGTCCACTGAAAGGTAATAAGCTCTCCTTAGCCAAGGCAAGAGGTGAAGGTGCATGCATCACGTATGCGAGACACAATGAGTTTGTATAATATTTTTTGATATTTATGATAGGTATCTATCATCACGTACCCAAAATTTAGATACCAATAACCAATAGATACGATTAAATATATAAATAACCTCTACCTACAACTTATTAATCTAAATGTACAACCTTCTGATACACAAATTCTGCCTATGTACAAGTCACCTCACACAGTCATAAGTGATGAACCTCTAGCCTGAGTGTGCCTTGCGCCTCAAACGTGCTTTTTAAAACTAAATCTACAAGTTAAATGTGCATGAACTAATCTATCTATTTGCCTACATATTTAATGTACAAGAAGCCTCAATCCAGCATAAATAGACGTAAACATCAAAAGAACAAGAATTTATGACAGCTAAAAGAATATTATTATACTAAATCAACTAAAACAAACAAACTTACACTAACTCTTTCATCATCATGCTCCACCTTGTCCCTAAGTCTCATCTCAAGCATCTCTCGCCCCAACCAATCAACCGAACTAGACGACTCATCGAACCCACCGGCGGTTCTTGAACTGCCAACTCCACCATGTCCTATGCTGGCTGAAGCCATCTTATACCGCGCAAGAACCAAAGGTGCTAACAATAGTCACACTCCACATACACTTCTTGAATGAGAATCTGTGTTCATAGCACATCATAATCATACAATAAACAGGAACTAAACATTGCATAACATATTAACATCTGACATTTCCTCTCACACAAGAACAAAACTCAAAATGATCCTACATTCTACAATTACAGTGCAATTGACTAATTTCCAAAAAAAAGAAAAAGACAGATCATTTATATAAGGGCTGGCTAAACGTACCCCTTTAACTAAGGCGAAACGTGTGGTTTAACGCCCCATCAAAATTTGGAAGGTTCTCATTGGCCCGTAGGGCTGACATAGGGGCCCACACACTCATTTCCTCTCTCGCGCCTGTTACCTCACTCACGAGAGAACTCTCCCCCGATGTTAAAGTGGTGAGCTGGACGGGGGCGCTAGCCCACACCATCCAGCCTAAATGTACCCCCTATAGATATGACTAAATCGACTTATTAGTATACGACGTCTCATAATTCACCATTTTATACAGCCAGTATAACACTTTACTCGAAAAGGGGTACATTCAGTAAAAACAGAAAAGATGTCCGTTTAGCACAACCCTTTATAAAATAACAATTTGTCACCAAACCATGTATCCCTAAAAGAGATATAGTGTGTTAAATCAGTCATTTCATCACTCTACTTTTATACTTTTACTACTCAAGAGGGTGTATATTTAGGGTACATTTAACCAACATAATTCATTAACAGTCAGATCTAACTAAAAGCCATCCTAAATTAATGTTACACAAAATCATAAAACAAACACATATTATTAAACTACACAATCAATACCAAAAAAGAACATATTCCAACACCCTTTACTTAACCTTCCAAACATTCCTCACCTCAACAAAATTAGCAAGATTTCCAGACAAGAACAATCTGGGCATTTCACAATCAATCAATCAATCAACTGACAATAAGATCAAGATAATGTTCTTATTGGGTAAAGAACTGAACTTTACAGTTATATATAACAGGGATTTTGTTCTCTCTCTATCTCCATCTGAGAATAATAATAATAATAATAAGAAAGATGGGTTATTTGCTTTTTGATGTTTGTTTTGGGATGCTACACACTGTTACAAAAGAGAGAGAGAGAAATATGAAGAGAAGGCTTTTGGGCTTTCTGACACAAGTTGGTGACAGAAGTTTGTTTTGATTTTACAGTTTAATAATAATAATAATAATTTATTTACCATCTTTACCCTTTAATGTTTCAAACATGTTATGTCTTTTTGGTTTTGGGGTCTTGATTTGATTTGATTTGATGTTAATAGTGTACTTTATGCTTTTATATTTTGTGCTTTTATATTTTGGATTGGATTGTCCAATTGGTAGGTGATTTTGTTGAAGAAGTGATTTTGGTGATATATATAAATGTATTTTTTATGTGTGTATATGGTGTAAGGGTATATAGGACTAGAGGTAAAAAAAAGATGGGTATTTTATACGGTTGAGTTGTAGGTTGAGCGTGAAGGTTAAGACGGTTTTGAAAAGTTTGGTTGGATGTCACAATTTAAAGTTGAAGAATTTGATGAGAAAATACGTGTGGTTGATGTAGGGTTTGTTTAAAATTGAAGATTTGAAGTAATAGATGAATCCTTGTTGATGAATGACCCGGTCGTGATGAGCCTATGTAAATATGTCGTGTGGAAATTGGTTTTATCATGTCAATATCAAGAATACAAAAATGATTGATAAATCATGAAAAAAGAATCTTACCCATAAATCATATCGATTGATAATGCGGAAAAAATGAGAGCGGTTGACAGGAAATCACTTATCTTGTTTACACTATCTTGTAATGAACTTCTAGAATGGACTAGAGATTTTGTTATAGGTTTATATATTGTTTACAACATTTTGAAACATTCGACTACTTATAAATCAATGAATTGTTTACAAAAAAATTATTTGGTTGTTCATGTGTTTATTCGTTCTTCTTTTATCAAACAGTGACTACTAAAACTGTAATTGTAATTTTGTTGCCTAATTGATATGTTTCAATTTATTTTGTTAGTGCTACCTCTCTCTACTACCACTACTACGACCATGACCACCATGACCACAAACATGACCACCACGACAACTACCTCTACTGCTACGACTACTACTAATACAATTACTACTACGACTATACTGCTACTACTGCGACTACAATTACGACGACCACCACGACTTCTAATACCAACACGTCTCCATACATTCTACCAGGGGCGGATCTAGGTGTAGTCGGGTGGGTTCCCGGGAACCCACTCGGTTTGTAATTTTTAGTGTTAAAGTATATATAAAAATAGAAAGGAACCCATAAGAAAAATGATTTAGGAACCCATTACTAAAAGTTGGAGGTGGTGTAGTGGCTAAAACCCGCGCTCACATCAACAAGGTTCCAGGTTCGATTCCTCCTTCACGCATTTAAATTTTTGGTTTCTAAACTTTTTTTTTTTACCTCAAACCTAGGGTAAAATCCAAACCTAACTCTTACCCCTTCCAAACACAAACAGTGAGCAGCCCCCCAACCCTTCTCCCCCTGACCTATGCTCTCTGCCTCTTGCCCTCCTCCGCCGCCCGTCCACCTCCTGCCGGGCAGTTTGAATGAATCGATGGCAACCCCTTCAACTTCCAGAATCGAAGGTATACCGACCCTTTGTTATTGTTATTCATGTTTTGTAAATGAGGGTGCACGTCTTTTTTTTTCCTTGAAGTTTGTTGTATTAGAAGTCTTGGAATGCTTGATATTCTGTAACGATTTTTATTTGGCTATGGTAATGTTTATTGCCTTTTCAAATTTAGTGCTTTTGAAGTCTTGAATTCTTGTTGTTTGGTTAAGATTCTTAAATGAGTGCAAATATTTTTTTTTTCTTAAATATATATTATTTTTGAAGTCTTGGAATGGTTAATGTTCTGTAAAGATTTTGATTTAGGTGTGCTAATGTGTACTCCTTCTTCAAGTTCTGTACTTTTAAAGTCTTGAATGCTTAGTGTTCTTTAAAGATTTTTATTTAGGTGTGCTAATGTTTATTGCTTCTTCAAGTTCAGTACTTTTAAGTTTTAAAGTCTTGAATTTTTTGTTGTTTTTTCTTGATGTTTTGTAGAAGATTCTTAAATGGGTGTGCCAATGTTCAATTTTTTTTCTGCTTCAAGTTCATTGTTTTATTTAAGTTTTTCTTGATGTTTTGTAGAAGATTCTTAAATGGGTGTGCAAATCTTATTATATTATTCAAGTTCATTATTTTTTAATGTCTTGGTATTTTTAATGTTCTGTAAAGATTCTTAGTTTGGTGCACAAATCTTTATCAGTGCTTTTGAACTCTTGATTTCTTGTTGTTTTGTAAAGATTCTGAACTTGCTACATGTAAAGGCGACAACGGTGCTGGAATGAGTTGGTTTCTTGCGGTGGTAGAAGGCATAGTTGGACAAACAGTTAAAGGTATTTAAATGCTTACAACCTCCTAAATTCTTATACAATTATCGTATTAGTTATAGTTTTTGTTATTATCATATTAGTTATTTTAGGGATGTTAAATTTTAACCTGTTGAAACCTAAACCGACCCGAACCCCTAAAACAACCTGAACCGTCAAACCTACCCAAACCGTCAAACCGACCCGAATTTTTTTATGTTCGCTCATATGAAATTAGAGCATCCAAAAAAGGAACCCAGTGAAAAAAATTCCTGGATCCGCCACTGCATTCTACTTGCCATCCATATATTAACTTCATAGGTATATTTACTAATTCAAGTGGTGCTAGCCAACAAACTAATATCAATAAGGAATATATAGTATGATCTAGAAAAGTACCTTCTCTATATATATGCACACTTTAGTAAAGAAGAGGGTAGAACACTGTAATCCTTTCATATCTCAGTATTGAATAAACTAACGCACCTTTTGTGCTAGTAAAGGGACTTTTAGAATAAACAATGTATTCTTTTTCATTTTGTTTAATGTTTTACCTTAAATGATCATACGTATTTTGAGTATATAAATTCAGCCAACTTTTCGTATCAAATATTTTAATGTTGGTGTTTTCTATAGGTTTTTTTTTTTTTTTAGAATATTGAACGATCATCGTTTATGTTGTTAAAACCGCTGCTGCAAGCATGTTGAGTCTATAGAACTATTATTGTTTTTTAGTTGTTTAGGTGCATTATATGGTCATTGTGTTTCTCATCCTCTTAGTGGTGAAATAAACGTCAATTTAATATGCTTTTTTATGTGTTCAAACTGTGGCAAACATGTTAATGCCTGGTGGGCTTATTGCACCTGAACACGAATTGATATCAACCTTAATTCGGATACACTTAAAATAACCTAACACAAACACAATTTGGGTAACCTATTTATTTAAACCGTTCAAGTAGGTTGACAGGATGTAAATAAGTTGTAAGCATGTTATAAACGGGTTGAGAGTAAATGCACATTTGCAATTTGAACTTATAAATTTAACTTTTAATTTAGTTTGAAAAGAGTTGTTAAGTCGATCCAGTTAATTTTAGTACAGCTCAAACACAGCCCCGCTTTATTAAAAAAATTAAACCCGTCAAATTGATTTATATTAATTTAACGTACTAGACATGACAAACCAAAACTTGCTTGTATCATGTCAAACATTTGTCACTCTTACCACTAACAATATAAACTTACAATATTAAATAACCCGTAAATCTTAGAGCATTCACAATGAGAATCTCCCATAGTGCCACCACACCACCCCTCCTCAAGCTTTGCTCCTATCACTTTTCCTCCCTATGTTTTCCACGTGAGCCCAAAAAACGCTCTAAAATTGGCATTGTGATGCTCTTACAACACCTAAACTCTTGATGGTGTATCTTTTTATTGGTATGTATAAAAAGTGTTGCCCTAAAATTGGCATTATGATGTTCTTGTTGGCCCAGATCAGTTTTGCAGCGGAATCAATTATGAAATACTAGTATAAAGAACACAAATACGAATGAATAATATGATAATATCGAATGAAGTATATGTTTGATACAATAAGAACAATAGAAACAAGTAATTCTGGAAGTTTTTCGACTTAGAGGATTGTATGTATGAAACAATCTTGATAACCGTAACATTATGACATACTATACATATATATACTTAACATTATAACAGATTAACCGACACAACTATTGATGAAACGACGCGTCCTTCATTTTGAACCGGTGTCTTGTGTGTGAATCGTTGTGTCTTATTGATGAACCGGTGTGTCTTGAGTTGACCGATGTGTCTTTGTAAAACAAACCGGAATGATATGTTGAACCGCCGTTTTGTATGAAACGACATGTCTTCTTGGTGAACCGGTATGATGTTATGCGAATCATATACTAATCTAGCTTATATAATTATAACTTCCAATACCCTCCCTTAAGCTAGATTGGGAGAACTTGTATCTTGTTTATTGATGAAGATATTTGTTGCTTGCTTCTCGTCAATTTCTAGTCATATGATGCTATCTCTGTGTCATCCATGGGAGTTGTTTTTTTCTGTACCATCCATGGGACCTGTACCGTCCATAGGAGTTTTTCTTCTGTGACATCTATGGGGTCTGTTAGCTTAGTCATCATGTAATTCCATCTTCCTTTTACTTTCCATGAAGGGATTGACTCTCCCTCCTTTCTTCTTTAATTCTCTTCCTGCATACTTTACTTGTGTGTCCGTATTTCTGGCAATGGTAACATTGAATATGTACATATGATTTTCCTTTTCTTTCTCTATCTTTTTCGTCTAAACCATTGCTTTTGTCATGGGCATCTGCTTTGCTTGTTGATTGAAGAAGGGCTTGTTCATATGTAGAATTATCATTATGTTTCATACGTAGTTCATGAGCTTTAAGAGAGCCTAATAGGCTTTCCAATGGTAAAACAGAGATATCCTTTGTTTCTTCTATAGCCACAACAATATTCTCGAATTCTCTTGTTAGACTACGTAAAATTTTCTCAACAACCCTTTTGACTTCAATGTTTTCCCCATTTAAACGGATTTGGTTCCATAAAATGATCACACGATTGTAGAATTCTTCAACGGTTTCGTTTTCTTTCATTCTAAGGTGATCAAATTCACTATGTAAGAATTGTAGTTTAATCCGTTTTACCTTTTCTTCTCCGCGATAAGACTTGTAAAGCATATCCCATGCATTCTTTGATGATGTTGCTGTTGAGATTCTTTCAAATATTACTTCTTCTACGGTTTGATACATGTAGAGTAGTGCCTTGCTGTCTTTTCCTTCTTTTTCTTTTACTTCTTCTCTTTGTTGATCTGTTAGTGAGGCACTTTCAACGGGTTCTTGAATTCCAACTTCTATAATGTTCCATAAATCTTCAAATTTAAATAAGGCCTTCATTTGAATACTCCAATTATGATAATTATTTCCATTTAATTTTGGAATTTGAATCTGTAGAATGCTATTGCTATTTGACGTCGTCATGATCTTGTGTCGTCTTCAATAGTGATCCATCTAAAGTCTTGATAACTCTTTCCTTTTTCTTAATAATAAAACGGCGCTTCCTTCTTCTTTTGTTCTTTGGTGTCGGTAAAAATTAGGTAGCCAGCGCCTCTTTGTTTTTTTTTTTTGTTTTTTTTTTAATAACAAGGCTCAATACTGATTTCTAATAAAAATGGACCCTTAAATATTTTATAGTAAAAAGATCTAAATTTGACTTTTAAAAGTCAAAGGATTTTTTTTCTTTTCCCACATAAGCTTTCTGTTCCTGCCTCGTTTTCTTTGATTCAAGTTTTTTTTTTAAAAAAAAAAACAGTTACTTCTAAATTGTCTATACAAATTCTTGATCTAATTTCCTAAATCGAATCTTACTTGAATCTTTAAAATCGAATACAGTTTTATTATATTTTCTTCGGTTCCGTTTCTTTTCGTTAATCTGATTTACTGTTTTCTTTTATTCTTAAAATCGTTTTATTAAATCAAAAAACGTTTTTGTATATGATGTTTAGACTGAAATCAATTGAAAAAAAACGTTTAGGATTGATTTTCTTTAAAGAGAAGTTTGGCGGGAAACGTGATGTTCTTCCAAAGTTAAGAAAACAGAGTAAAACCGTTTCAAAAATAGAATCGCAAATTAACTATTATTTTCAGTTTGTATTCGACTTGATCTATATTTAAAAAAACAGGGAAGTGATTCGTGTAACCGTTTGTCGATCTAAAATCCTTGTTTGATTTCTGTTTGAGATTCCGGTGACTTCGTCGGAATCCAATAATACTTGCTGATTCGTACTTCTTCTCCGGTTTTGTATTGAATTACGGTTACAATTCTGTATGAAAAGATATGTTCTTCGTTGATTGGCCGTTATCTCTTGGATTTGATGATTGTCTGATGGTTTCTTCCTATGCTCTGTTTTCCTTTTGATTTCTGTACTTCGATTGATTGTATTCCACTACCGCTATTCTTGTGTTTATTTATTCCGATATGCAATCTGGTTGTTCTTCAATCTTCTGTTCTAAGATCCTTGGCTCTGATACCAGTTTGTTGGCCCAGATCAGTTTTGCAGCGGAATCAATTATGAAATACTAGTATAAAGAACACAAATACGAATGAATAATATGATAATATCGAATGAAGTATATGTTTGATACAATAAGAACAATAGAAACAAGTAATTCTGGAAGTTTTTCGACTTAGAGGATTGTATGTATGAAACAATCTTGATAACCGTAACATTATGACATACTATACATATATATACTTAACATTATAACAGATTAACCGACACAACTATTGATGAAACGACGCGTCCTTCATTTTGAACCGGTGTCTTGTGTGTGAATCGTTGTGTCTTATTGATGAACCGGTGTGTCTTGAGTTGACCGATGTGTCTTTGTAAAACAAACCGGAATGATATGTTGAACCGCCGTTTTGTATGAAACGACATGTCTTCTTGGTGAACCGGTATGATGTTATGCGAATCATATACTAATCTAGCTTATATAATTATAACTTCCATTAGTTCTTACAACACCTGAACTCTTGATAGTGTATCATTTTATTGGTACGTATAAAAGTGTTTCATGGTTGGATCAGACTAATCAGTTTGGTTTGGAAACCAAACTAGTAACCGGTTTGAACTTTCTTTTTTCAAATTTAAATGTAAAAATTTACACACAAGACATCTCAAATAAATGAATGAGAGTGCATCTGTGAACTCAATTATAAAGATATTGTGTTGTAAGTTTAGTCTAGATATATAAACCAACTACATTTAAATTCTTTTATTTATAGAAGTTTCTTTATTCATTTTGGTATTATTATAAAACAATATTTTTTTAATACAACTATCATCACAAAATACGTATATTAAAATTTTAAATTCTCATAGTATTTACTAAATATTTTCCTTAGTTATTTATGATGACATTCAGTTCATCAGTGAGTTCAACTATTAAACCAGTAAGACAGTTAATTAGAAAACCGAAAAGTTGCCCCTTACGAATGTGAGATTGTGAGTTTAAATCCTTGCAAGTGCAAGGCGGGGTAAAATTAAGGTGTAATAAAAATCGTGGTTAAAAAAACCCGAAAAGTTAGTAAAACATTACATGTAAATGACTTCCAAGATTTTCATAACCGGACCGGATATCGAACCGGACTCTCGGGCGGTTCACCAGTCGACCGGTCTAACGAACCAGGCCAAAAAATGCATCAAAACATAAAAATAATAAAAAAAAACCCCGGCCCGATCGGCCGGTACAGTGTGGTTTTCAAAACATTGATCACTTCTAAAAAAATGTGAAAATATATAAATTGAACAATAATATAACTGAGTTTGAAATATTGGGTTGGGTCCACATTGATGAGTACGATGATGAGAGTTAATTGGTTATGTTCGAAAATTAAAGGAGAGGTGGGTCACATGTTTTCATATGGACCCGACACGTGGTAGATGGTCCACTAAACAAGGATCATGCTTTGACCCCTTTACTCACATATGTCCTCGTCACTTGCACCAATTTGTCATCATAATCTTTATTTCTTCCTTTAACAACTAATTATTCTTTTCAGCGCCATTGAGGCTTTGGCCCAGTGGTAGTATGGGGTGAGGGTGTATAAGGTGAGGTCATGAGTTCGAATCCCTTCATAGATGATAAGGGTGATTATTAGGGGAATATTAGGTGAGTATGTAATTAGCCATTCAAAAAAAATTATTCCTTTCAACAATCCATACATAAACAGCATAGATCAGCTTAAAATTATAAATTAAATAATGTCAGAACAGTGGTTCATAAATTAATTAAATATTGTCACTTGCTTTAACAGAGGTTCATACAACTGTTGCTCCAAAATTTGTGCTCCAAATTCAAATTTCAAACTCAAAACCCCATTACATAACTATATAAAGGTATCATCTCTCTCTCAAATAATTTACTGCTTTCTCTCTCTCTCTCTCTCTCTCTCAAATAATTTAGTGTTTTCTCTTAAATTCTTAAATCATAACAGATGCTTCTCTCACATTCACGTTCAGATCGAAGGATTCAAGTATCAGGTAACCAAATTCTAATCGATCATAACAATAAGAATAAAATTTATCCGTTTGGTTTCCAATAACCGTCAATCTTTTGTCTGCTCCATTAGCAACCAGAGTATTTAGGTTGAAAACGGTGTTGATTTTGAAAGATTCTTACAATCAAAGGAAAATATTAGTTGTACCATTACCAACGGCTCAACATCGGCAGCGTCAAACTCAAGATAGGTATGTCTTTGTTTTTTAAAGCCATTTATGCATTTGTTTAATGCATCTTGAGTCATGGTTGATGTAGTATTTTTGTGAATATTTTACCGTTACCAGATAGAGGCGTTAGCTCAAGCAATCAAGGAGAACACTACAGTGTTTTTCCAGATGGTGTCAGACAAGACATTGATTGCAATTATGCTTTTACGTCAGTATGCTTATCTTTTGAGAAAGACGTCTCCGTTTACTGCCGTGTTTTTGGTTCCCGCTGTTGTAGTTGTCAGCAGGTATTTTTGTTGCATTTATTATTTCTTGAGTTTGTTTTCAAGGTTTGTAGTTGAAGTATAACCGTGAATGTTTTTGTTTGTTTGTTCCATTAGCAAGCAGAGTATGTGAGGAAACACCTTGAGTATGTTGATCTTTGAAGGTTGATCTTTTGAAGATTCTTTCAATCAAAGAAAAATATTATTTGTATCATTAGTAATGGTTCAAGAGTTGCGGTTTTTTGCAAGACTATTTCTTGAAGATTGATGGGTGTATAAAGAAACAAATATGTCTCTGTCTATTCAAGAGTGGAAGGCAAGATTAATGACATGTTATAATCAAAGTTGATTTGTATGTATTAGCAAGATTAGTTGCAAGTTTTCTGCAAGTTTAGTTGACATTAGTTCACCTTTGTAGCGATATTGCAGTTGTTCACCTTTATGGAAATTCAATAATTGTTTTCATTCTTAGTGGTTTTTTGTAATTTGAAAATTGTATTGGATGACAGTTGTTTCATTACATCTGTTGACTTGCCAACGGATCTTTTAAAATACATGTTGTCATTTATAAGTAGCAGAATCCTCTTCCCTCTGTTAGTAGTTTTTTGTAACGTCTGCTTACAGTCAAGACATGTTTATAAATAGTCTATAGTATAAACTGAAGTTGTATTGGATGACAGTTGTTTTGTGAAGATCTGTTGACAAGTCAACAGGTGTTGTAAAACAGATGTTGTCCAAATTTAATGACAGTTTTTTCATTAGATCAGAAGTTGTACTTGATGACAGTTGTTTTGAGAAGATCTGTTGACAAGTCAACAGTTGTTGTAAAATAAATCTTCCAATTAATAAATAATACAAATCTTCTATAAAATCACTTCTTAAATTTCTAAGAGTTTGTTCGATCAACACTCTAGTGTTGGTTAAATAGAGACCCAAATGTCCAAATTTAATGATTACGATTTTCAAACTTACTTTATTTTGGTAAGAATAGTAATTTGAAATTACAATATTTTATTGTATGAGTTGCTCCTAAGGTTTGAACTTTTAAGAGGGAAAGTTTTAAATTAACATAGGGAAGCGTGGTTACGATTTGGAACATTAATAGAGTTGAGTGACAAATAATAAAAGTTTTGAGTGCAAATATTATTATTAATTAATTAATTTATTTACGTGCCAAATGGTAATTTGAAAGTGAAAATTGAAAATTCTATTGGATGACAGTTGTTTTGAGAACAACTGTTGACAAGTTAACAAAAGTTGTAAAAGATCTGATATGATTTATAAGTAAAAGAACCCTCTTCAAAATCAGTTTTTTACTTTCTACAGATTTTGTACATACCATCATTTGATCTACGGAAATAAATAATAATAATAATAATAAATTTTTTAAAACCTTCTTTAAATAAGCCCTAAGTTTTGAACTTTTAAGAGGAAAAGTTTTAAATTAGTATAGGGAAGCGTGTTTATTATTTTGAACATTAGCAGGGTTGAGTGACAAATAATAAGAGCTTTGAATGCAAATATTAATATTATTAATTAATTAATTGATTTATTTACATGCCACATCGTAATTTCTAAGTGAAAATTAAAAATTCTATTGGATGATAGTTATTTTGAGAACAACTGTTGACAAGTCAATAGAAGTTGTAAAAGATCTGTTATGATTTATAAGTAATAGAACCCTCTTCAAAATCAGTTTTTTATTTTCTACAGATTTTGTACGTACCATCATTTAATCTACATAAATAAATAATAATAATAATAAATTTTTTAAAACCATCTTTAAATAAGCCCTAAGTTTTGAACTTTTAAGAGGGAAAGTTTTAAATTAGCATAGGAAAGTGTGTTTACGATTTTGAACATTAACAGGGTTAAGTGGCAAATAATAAGAGTTTTGAATGCAAATATTATTATTAATTATTGTATGAGTTGCTCCTAAGGTTTGACTTTTAGGAGGGAAAGTTTTAAATTAACATAGGTAAGCGTGGTTACGATTTTGAACATTAACACGGTTGAGTGCCAAATAATAAGAGTTTTGAGTGCAAATATTATTACTACTATTATTAATTAATTGATTTATTTACGTGCCACATGGTAATTTCTAAGTGAAAATTGAAAATTCTATTGGATGAGAGTTGTTTTGACAAGTCAACAAAAGTTGTAAAACATCTGTTATGATTGATAAGTCAATAGATGTTGTAAAAGATCTGTTATGATTTATAAGTAAAAGAACCCTCTTCAAAATTAGTTTTTTATTTTCTAAAGATTTTGTACGTACCATCATTTGATCTAGAAAAATAAATAATAATAATAAATTTTTTAAAACCATTTTTAAATAAGCCCTGAGTTTTGAACTTTTAAAAGGAAAAGTTTTAAATTAGCATAGAGAAACGTGTTTACGTTTTTGAAAATTAACAAGGTTGAGTGGCAAATAATAAGAGTTTTGAATGCAATTATTATTATTAATTAATTAATTGATTGATTTATTTACGTGCCATATGGTAATTTCTAAGTGAAAATTGTATTGGATGACAATTTTTTCATTACATCTGAAGTTGTATTGTATGACAATTGTGTTGAGAAGATCTGTTGACAAGTCAACAGTTGTTGTAAAACAGATATTCCGATTAATAAATAATACAAATCTTGTATAAAATCATTTCTTAAATTTCTAAGAGTTTGTCTGTTCGATCAGTACTGTAGTGTTGGTTAAATAGAGACCCAAAATCCAAATTTAATGATTACGATTTTCAAACTTACTTTATTTCAGTAAGAATGGTAATTTGAAATTGGAATATTTTATTGTATGAGTTGCTCCTATGGTTTGAACTTTTAGGAGGGAATGTTTAAATTAACATAGGGAAGCGTGGTTACGATTTTATTATTATTATTATGAATTTATTTATTTACGTGCCACATGGTAATTTCTATGTGAAAATAGAAAATTCTATTGGATGACTGTTCTGTTGACAAGTCAACAAAAGTTGTAAAACATCTGTTATGATTTATAAGTAAAAGAACTGTAACAACCCGATCAGGGGGGCTTGGATGAATACACAGATTGATGCCAGAATTGCACAACGGAAGCAACGATAACTAATATTTAATGTTTTAATTCAAATTCTAATGCAAAATATAATTACACAACTTAAATATATAGTTCAAAGCTATGCAGGGACGAATCGCGACGATCGTCGAAGTAGTTGAGGGGTGTAGTCCTGTAGTCGATCCGATCTCTATCTGTACATATCTCTAGATGCTCTAAACCGCAACTCTTAAAGCTCGAACCTTCTAACATGAAAATCTCTAATCCACACAAGCAAGCATATACATCGTCTTCATGATCATCCAAACGTAGTACCTTAACACATGCTTAAAAAGAGTTTGGGTCAGCAATTACGCTTGTGAGTCTGTGTGATAGTTAAGTGGATCCAAAACAGTTTATTATTTCACAAACAAGTTTACACAGTTTAACACACGTGATGTATAAGCGACCCCTCAACCCTAACATGGACTCTATCTACTGCCATTATAGGTCCTGGCAAAATATATGCCGCAATGGTCTTTCACCTTAGTGGAGGATTTCCCGGGCCCTACGTCCCGAGTCCACCTTGCATGGGGGATTCCCCAAGTGGTACTACCCATATATTAAGTGGCTCACCTAAGAGTTAATGCGTGTCGGTGTTATCCGACAGCTTGTATCTTGTCACATCACATAGTTTAGACACACAAGCATATCTTCACCCCAAAACAGTAAAACAGAAAATACGGGAATGGTACACATAACTCACCTCAGCAGCGTTTCACCCGGTCACATAGCATCTCAAGTCAAGTTTCCATCTTTCATACACTAGTAAGATCCTACTCAATATCTATAAACATTAGTGCGTGTAACCAACATTGCGGTTACATGTGTGGACGAACTAGGACCATTGGTTGTCATTGTTGGGTTTATTCTAATTGCCGAATCATGGTTCTACTCATCTAGTTATGCAATCTTACATAGTCCAAGTGGGTCAAAAGTATGAAAATATATGTATATGTATGGCCATCTAAATTTCCAATAGTCCCGAAGGTGTCATAGTTATCAGTTATGCATATACATTAGTTATGTCTATTGTCCGAATTTTAATTCTATTAAGTTGTCCAACTTATAATGTACGTCTCATGTTCATGGTTTTCAATCTATAGTCCAGCGTCTTATGTTTCACTATCTTATTGTGTTCGTCAAAATATCCTAATACATATTTGCTTATGAATCATACATAAGTTAATATATATTTAGTTTTGGTTAGCCGACTTTGTATATAAGTATCTAAAGTTCCAATCGCCAATGTCATGTTTCGGAGTCATATGTTTGTTTATAGTCCACATGTATGTTAGTTCAATCCGCATACCATATACATTTCCTAACTTCTTAGAGCATTCACATTAGAATCCCCATCCCCCATTCACTCACAACCAATCACAACCACATATTACACTAAACCCCATTAAATTTTCTCTGTCCTCCACTCACAACTACTTTCAACAAATATTAAAAAATAAATACAGTTTTCCAGTTTTCCCTAAAAGATTCTCAAAGAACTCAATATTTACCGACACACTGTAGATTCCCCATTTTCTTCACTCACAATCACTTCCACCCCCCAAAAAAATTATAGGGTTTTGTCACCCAATTTTTTGGGGTTCTACTGTGAATGCTCTTATGTCCCAATTACCAATATCGTCAAAGTATCTCGTACCTAGTCAAGTAACATAATATGCAACATATATATTTATATATACATTTGTAAGCTCATTCTCTTGGTTTATCAAGTTCTATTAGTACATAGGTTTGTTCAATGGGTCGGCTCCGGGTATAAGTAGGGGTGAGCATTTCGTGGTTCGAACCCACAGGAACCTTGGACCCGACCCACGAGAACCTTGGACCCGAACCTTTTTAAATATATGGGTCGGTTTTCGGTTCTAGATTTATATGAATTATCGGTTCCGGGTCGGGTCGGTTCCAAACCCACGGTTCTAATATAAGAACCACAAGAACCGTTTGTATTTTAATTAAAAAATAAAAAAATAATCTTTTTTAGTGTTTTCACTATTCGTTTTTACGTTTTATTGTAATCGATTTCATGTAATGTTAATACAATATTAAAAATATTATTTATAATAATAACAATGTATTTTTCTTGAATTTTTTTCAGCTTAATGGATATGCATAGATGTGATATATTATATAATATACTAGCTTTTATCTCGGGAGTGTCCCGGGGTTGAAAAATATAACCATTCTAATAATACTAATACTAATAGTAATAATTATTACTCTTGTAATTAACTAAATAAAAAAACAACCTTGCTATAAGGTGACACCATGTGTTGCAGTGTTGCGTGATTCTTTCTCCTAGCTTCTCTTGATGAAGTATACCTATCCATCTTTAGAAGAGTAAAATTCCAATGATAGCATGGCGATTGGGCTAAATTTCAACATTGTATATAAGAACCTGGTTTAAAAGAAAAAACATGATTAATGAATAACCTGAACAATTTGTGTTTTTTTCCTGTATGAACGAAACCCTATAAAAAATAGTTGTTTTTTTCTCCGTTTTTTATATAGCACTATGGTACTCGTTGGAAAGATAATAAAATGCTCGTTAATTTGGTGTAATTTTTTTCTTTAAAAAATCTCGTATATAAAAGATATTAACGTTTAAAAATGATGGGAGGAAACATTAGTGAGAAAAATCTAAATTTGTTTTTAAATTCTTAAAGAGATTAGGGTTAGATAAGTGTAGAGATTAGGGTTAGATAAGTGTAGGAGAATGGATGAAAACAAAATAAAAAAATAAATTAAAAACTCTCACCTCAACGTGCCATGTGGCACATTCAAAGGAAGGTTGAGGTCTCCATTGACTGCCACCTCATCAATATTCAATTCTTTTATTATAAGTTATAGATTATAGATTATAGATTATAGATATTATATCCAAATTTGAAGTAAATATTTATATATATCGCTCTGATGTGTGTGTTTGTGTGTATTTGTTATGTATACATAACAGATTCACATAATGTTTCTGTTGATGAGAATGACAAAATTGTTACGAAAACATAAGTCGAGAACCGAAAAATGACTTAAAAAAAACTCATGGGCTATTGTTAGACTGTCTGTTGTGGAAGCGCGAGTAGCACGACGCAAACGAGGTTTCAGCGCCCGTGCTCACCCCCAGTCACAACAGCCCCACGCGAACAGTGCCGGCGCGAGCTCAAGCGATGGTGGTCGCGTGGGTTAACGGGAAAAAGTGACCTTTGGTCACGCCGTTGCTCACCTCCAGCCACAACGGGGTCAAGTGACCGTATTACTTGATAGTGACGTCGGTGGCTTGCGCACGTTCGCTCGCGCGTCTACAACGGGTGGCCTTAGAACCATATGGAGGAATTTTTTTACGAGCATGGTAAAAGAATAGGAATATGTAAATCCTCTAAAAGTGGGTATTGCATTAAAGGGTTCTAGAGGGTCAGACCCTTTTACCCGACCCATCAGAACCTTTAGGACCCGGAACCACATAGCCTTTTAAGGTTCGGTTCGTGGTTCCTAATTTCAACAATAAAAGGGTATACGGTTCTGGTGGGTCCGGGTCGGTTCCGGACCCTTTGCACAGCCCTAGGTATAAGATGCTCGCTAAGGTGCCACACGTGTCCCGCGAATATATATAACTTATAATAACTGACATAAGTCATGTTTTATACCTTCTAAACTCCATTCGTTGACTGATCCTCGACTGATATTGACCCGTCTGGACTGTTGACCAACCAGTTGACTCGGCCTCTTGAATCGTTTTCCTACTCGTCTGACCATACTCAATCATCACCGTCAACATTTCAACAGCACTAGTTAACCCACAACCACTGCTTATCTCTACAACTATTACTCTTAACCATTACCACAGATCCAACATCCGAGATCACCACAAACCACCGTCCACCACCTTAACCAACCCGACTATAGAACCCGTACAGTCACCATCACCTAAACCCCCACCATGAGCCACCGTCTCAGCACCAACGATACCACCCACCATCGTCACCAGTACAACCATAACCAACATCATCTTCGCTACTCGATCCCTATACCCTCAGCTTCTATCCACCATGAACAACCACCCATTTACTCCTCTTCCTGCCTCTCATCTTCGATATCTTTCTCCCTTCGATTCCCTCTCTCCTCCGCGACTCTCTCTCTCTCTTCACTTTCTCTCTCTAGCTCTCTTCAGTGGATGTGTACTGTGTGTGTATCGGGTATAAGTAGATAGAAGGGGTAAGGGTTGAATGGTTTGGGGGTGACTCACCGGAGCTCCTCCGCGTTTCTTCTTCCTCCGGCCCCTTTCTCCTTTCAGTCTCTCTTTCTCTCTCTAACGTCTCTCTCTCTATCTGCTGTGTGTGTGTCTGTATTCTTAATAAGTTTGGGTTAGATGGTTTTACATAAACCATTTCGGGTTTAGTGGTTTTGGCCCATGTATTGTTAACATATGGGGAGGACATGTGTCCTCCTCAATGACTCATCAAGAAGTCATCGGGTGGGTTTGTTATCGGGTTTTGATTTGGTCTCGCGTCGCGTATAGTATTATTCTCCCTCG
This sequence comes from Ambrosia artemisiifolia, assembly GCA_032199755.1. Lineage (NCBI taxonomy): Eukaryota > Viridiplantae > Streptophyta > Magnoliopsida > Asterales > Asteraceae > Ambrosia > Ambrosia artemisiifolia. Next base: position 32,543,159 of record CM063514.1, on the reverse strand, counting down.
CCAAAATAATTAAGTAATTCATCGGTTCAGCTTCGCATTTGATCATACATAATTTTTTTACTGTATGTTTATTTGTTATAATATTTTTAGACGCGAAAAATTTTGGGCCCTAGGCCCGGGTTGTTACATTCTCCCCTCGTTAATGTATTCCGTCCTCGGAATTATTTTCGGGCTATCTGACGTTACACATCCAGTATACTCTATACTCAGATTCAGTACTCGGATCTTACCATTTCCGAAGGAACTGGAGTTCCACCATCATTCTTATATAAACTAAGTCGTATTTGTAGTGGTTCCATTCTAATTCTCATACTCTGTTTAGATTTGAAACAAACGGTTTAAACCTTTGACAGATCATGGTTTGTTCTTGGTTTGATTTTCAATTTTATTTTTGATGCAACATTGGTGTTTATATATAGGGTGTACCGCAGCTAACCCACCACACCTTTGATGCCTCGAAAACGTACTGAAAATCTTACATAAATCCTGATAGAAAACGTACTCGAAGGCATATTTTATCGATAATTCCTATGTGTATTAAAAAATATATATATTAGCCCTTAGGGACTATGCTTAGGGTAAGTTAAATGCCAAAGTAGAAACCTTACTAAGTTCTTAGAGTTTTATGTCGTTTCAACCGATTCCCATGCCTAATATTGTGGTTAATTCTATTTCCATTAACGACATAATCATTGTATTCTTAAGTTTCCAAAAATCTCTAAGATACCGTGTAGGGCATGATGACCAATTGTCGAAAAATATGGGAAAGAAAAACCTCCAAACACTCTATGTTGATCTTATCATTATCAAGGGGCACATAACCTTCCCTTTGGTGTCCTAGCTCTTGTCCGCTCTTAATGTCGGATTGCTATTTAAAAGATCTTACTACTAATTTTGAACTAAGTTCTCTTGTTTTTGTCAAATATTCCTTAATTGATTTATTTACGTGCCACATGGTAATTTATAAGTGAAAATTGAAAATTCAATTTGATGACAGTAGTTTTGAAAACAACTGTTGACATGTCAATAGAAGTTGTAAAAGATCTGTTATGATTTATAAGTAAAAGAACCCTCTTCAAAATCAGTTTTTATTTTCTACAGATTTTGGACGTACCATCATTTGACCTACATAAATAAATAATAATAATAATAAATTTTTTAAAACCATCTTTAAATAAGCCCTAAGTTTTGAAACTTTCAAGAGGGAAAGTTTTAAATTAGCATAGGGAAGCGTGTTTACGATTTTGAACATTAACAGGGCTGAGTGGCAAATAAAAAGTGTTTTGAATGCAAATATTATTATTACTATTAATTAATTGATTTATTTACGTGCCACATGGTAATTTCTAAGTGAAAATTGTAGTGGATGACAGTTTTTTCATTACATCTGAAGTTGTATTGGATGACAGTTGTTTTGAGAAGATCTGTTGACAATTCAATAGTTGTTGTGAAACAGATCTTCCGATTAAAAAATAATACAAATCTTCTATAAAATCACTTTTTAAATTTCAAAGAGTTTGTCTGTTCGATCAATACTATAGTGTTGCTTAAATAGAGACCCAAACGTCCAAATTTAATGATTACGATTTTCAAACTTACTTTATTTCGTTAAGAATGGTAATTTGAAATTGGAATATTTTATTGTATGAGTTGCTCCTAAGGTTTGAACTTTTAGGAGGGAAAGTTTTAAATTAACATAGGGAAGCGTGGTTACGATTTTGAACATTAACAGGGTTGAGTGACAAATAATTTGAGTTTTGAGTGCAATTGTTATTATTATTATTACTAATTAATTAATTGATTTATTTACGTGCCACATGGTAATTTCTAAGTGAAATTGAAAATTCTATTGGATGACAGTAGTTTTGAGAACAACTGTTGACAAGTCAGTAGAAGTTGTGAAAGATCTGTTATGATTTATAAGTAAAAGAACCATCTTCAAAATCAGTTTTTTATTTTCTATAAATTTTGTACGTACCATCATTTGATCTACATAAATAATTAATAATAATAAATTTTTTAAAACCATCTTTAAATAAGCCCTAAGTTTTGAATTTTTAAAAGGGAAAATTTTAAATTAGCATGGGGAAGCGTGTTTACGATTTTGAATATTAACAGGGTTGAGTGGCAAATAATAAGAGTTTTGAATGCAAATATAATTACTATTATTAATTATTTGATTTATTTACGTGCCACATGGTAATTTCTAAGTGAAAATTGTATTGGATGAAAGTTTTTTCATTACATCTGAAGTTGTATTTGATGACAGTTGTTTTGAGAAGATCTGTTGACAAGTCAACAGTTGTTGTGAAATAGATCTTCTGATTAAAAAATAATACAAATCTTCTATAAAATCACTTCTTAAATTTCAAAGAGTTTGTCTGTTCGATCAATACTATAGTGTTGGTTAAATAGAGACCCAAAAGTCCAAATTTAATGATTACGATTTTCAAACTTACTTTATTTCGTTAAGAATGGCAATTTGAAATTGTAAGATTTTATTGTATGAGTTGCTCCTAAGGTTTGAACTTTTCAAAGGGAAAGTTTTAAATTAACATAGGAAAGCGTGGTTACGATTTTGAACATTAACAGGGTTGAGTGGCAAATAATAATAGTTTTGAGTGCAAATATTATTATTATTATTATTATTATTATTAATTTATTTACGTGCCACATGGTAATTTCTAAGTGAAAATTGAAAATTCTATTAGATGACAGTTGTTTTGAGAACAACTGTTGACAAGTCGATAAAAGTTGTAAAAGATCTGTTATAATTTATAAGTAAAAGAATCCTATTCAAAATCAGTTTTTTATTTTCTACAAATTTTGTTCGTACCATCATTTGATCTACATAAATAAATAATAATAATTTTTTTAAAACCATCTTTAAATAAGCCCTAAGTTTTGAACTTTTAAGAAAGAGAGTTTTAAATTAGCATAGGGAAACGTGTTTACGATTTTGAACATGAACAGGGTTGAGTGGCAAATAATAAGAGTTTTGAATGCAAATATTATTATTGTTATTATTAATTTTAATTGATTTATTTACATGCCACATGGTAATTTCTAAGTGAAAATTGTATTGGATGACAGTTTTTTCATTACATCTGAAGTTGTATTAGATGACAATTGTTTTGAGAAGATCTGTTGACAAGTCAACAATTGTTGTAAAAAAGATCTTCCGATAAATAAATAATACAAATCTTCTATAAAATCACTTCTTAAATGTCACAGCCTCAAATTCCACATGCGGAGTTTTACCGCGAGGCGCGTGACACACCAGGATCCAAGTCAACGGTCACAATAAACGACAACTATATGTTATGAAAACAACGTAAACCATTCATTAAGTTTCCAAAACGAATCCACAACAGCGGAAGCATAAAGTTTTATTATAACCCAAAAAGTAAAAGTTAAAAGTCTAATAATGTTCAAAACCATGCAAGTGAAATCCTAGACGCCGTGAGATTTCGTGCGCCTATCGACTGCTTCTACCTTAGCGACCTGAGAAAAACATGCTAAAAACGTCAGCAAATAATGCCGGTGAGTTCACAAGTTTTTATGGAAACGACTCCGAAAGTTCCAAAGAATACTCTCGGCCAAACCAAGCCATATGTATATTAACCAATTGAATACCTGTCACTACTACGATTGGAAAACTATTACTGGACACGAATGCAAGAATACATGAATACACCTACCCGAATACACGAATGCAAGAATACAAGAATACCTGAAGAGAACATGCACCCGTCTGACCTCCAGTCGACCAGTGGGGCCAGTCACGCCCAAATAGATCTATCCACATTTTCCCCATTGTGCAACCACCGCACATTCATGGTTTTCCTCGGGACTTTAACAAATCGTATAGCAACCCAAAAGAATACCCCAATATGTAATGAATTCATGAATACCAGTACATGATACCATATAGTAACCAACGACCACCTCATAAGCTTTACAAATACGAATACTTAGCAAAACATAGGTTTTATGAATACCAAAACGTAGTTTGACCCATCTTTTATGAAAACATAAGTTGACACACGTTTAAAGAATACAAGTACACAGCATGTTTTCTCCCCCAAAGGCAAAACCAGTAAAAAGTGGGGCCGTGAACTCATTTTAGATTGCGTTCTTCTTAATAAACCACCGACAATGCAACTGACAGTCCTAGTATCGGCAACCTATCATTAAATGCATATGAGTACCCGAACTATTGACCCGCATGTCACCTAGTCTCGCAGTGTCCAGACCATAACCATTATACGTTTGAAAACATGTTTGACTAATAACCTGACCACACAAGACAAGACCCAACATCCCATTGGTGACCCGACATCCCACGTGTTAACCAAATACAAGAAATCAAGCAATCAGGCACAACTATGCACTTAACACGCATAAAAGTTCACTAAGTCTAGCATACAGTTCATTTAATACATTTACGAGTCCGAACACGTGTTATCAGGTTATTAGGCATGTCACGAGGTCACAAACATGTTCCTATATGTTAAACCATGTTTCAGGATGTCAAAATACACTTACAACAGCAAAACACACGATTAGGAATCAAACATGCAATTAGGAAATCAAACAGGTAATTAGGATTTGTAATTGCCTGTATTACACATTAGTAGAGGCCTACTCTCCCCCAAGGGACACGAGTAGAGCCCTATTCGCCCCTTGGACAGGCGAGTACAAGGCCTACTCGCCCCCTGCAGTCCAGAGCCTCATTTCGCGCGTTAAACCCTCCAAATCAGATCCGAAGCATGTGAAAACACCCAACATCAAACCCAAATCATTAAACAACCCATTCCAAGTGAAAAACCCCAATTTATCACCAGTCTAACAACCCTAATTGCAAGCATTTCCCAAAATAGCATAATATTATGAAAACATCACATCAAGCATGCACAACTTACCCTAAATGGCAAATATCCGGATTTCATCATATAACATGTAACACCCCGGACTTAGGGCCTAAAATTTTTCGTGTTTTAAAGTATTATTATAACCAAATTAACAAATAAAATAATAATATACAACGAATACGAAGCTAAACCGGTGAGTTACATAATTATTTTGACGAGGAGAATAATATTATACCCGTTACGCGACCGGACCGACACCCGTTAACGAACCCGACACGCGAAACTTGATTAGTCACTACCCGGAACACATGTCCCCATTAGAAGGGGACACATGTCCCTCCATGGTGTTGACACCATAACAATTAAAACCATTTGTCACCACAAATGGTTTTGTCATAAACCATCCAACCCACATATTATATAAAGACCCAACCCCCCACCCTTCACTCCTGATGAACAAAACAACCAATTATCCTTTACATCCCCTAAGAGAGAGAATCAAGAGGAGATAGAGAGCAGCAGAGGTGGAGCTCCGGCAAAGCTCCGACGAGCCGGAGGTGCTGCAACCAAACGACAAACAACAACCACCCATTACAACCCCAACATCCAGATCTGTTAGAACAAGAGAGAGAGTTAGAGAGAGAAAGACGAGGAAGAAAGAAGTAAAAGCAGAAAGAAGGGAGAGAGATGCGAGAGAGAGAGAGATCGGAGCAGGATAGAGTCACGACGGTGGTCCCAGGGTGGATTAAGGTACTGGTGGCGTCGGCGGTGGTCTGGGTAACGATTATGGAATTCGACTAAGGTAAGATCAATCATCTCTATTTTGGGTTAATAATTGGTTAATGATAGAGGGTGATTGGTGGTTGTAGTGGTGACAGCGACGGAGGAAGGCGGTGGAGCTCGGGTATGGGTTCTGACCCGATTACTGTTGTGGTTTTACACGATGGTTTAGGATGGTCATACTGTGATGATTGCTCAGTGGTTGATGGGTTATAGAAGGGTCACGAGTTGGAGAGGATTGTGGATTATATTAGCTTTGGATGACGGTTGTTATGATTATGAGTTCCAATGGTGCTTTCCGTTGACGACAGACATTAGAAGGTAGTGGTGACGGATGACATGAGCCATAGTGATGACGGTGTAGGTCTCAAAGAGGGTCAGAGGACGGGTCAGACCTTCGGTTAACAGAAAGTCAACTCTCGGGTCAAACCCGGTCAACAGGATCTAGGCTGGTCAACACGAGGTTACGCGAAGAAAGGTATAGAAGAATCCTTAAACCGTCACTAATACAAGTACTATGTTTATGCATATTAATTCATCGTGTGTGCACGTGTGGAACTAGAACGAGCTAGACTAAACCAAATCATATACGACATGGACAAGTAAGACTATATATACATATACCAGTAAAGATTGGATTGCTATATATGATATAGGCGATTAGTGGAAATATTAAGCCTAGGTATGTGGAACTTCGGACAACAGGTGTGACCAATATATGAATATGATTGATCACTCGAGATATAAAGGATCGATAGATGAATACATGACTCTTTGAAACAATAGACAATATAGTTGGGATATAGAAATACGAGCATCATCCCTTAAGAATTCGGACAATTGGACAAGTAAATATGACACATGAAACTCAAAGATGTACCTGGACATATAAAAACTTGACATAACCATTGAGATAATGGACAGTGATATTTAAGACTAGAACTTGACAATGGGACATAATAGATAATTCAGTATTAGATTCATTTGGGATCAATAGGATATTAGATACCATTTACCTATTATAGAGAATTTGAAAGATTAGAAAAGCACCTTGACGTAAATATTAGTTACCCAATTCGTACTTGTAATTTGGATAATAAACATGAGTAGGACAAGACAATAAGCTGAATATGTATTGCTTCGGATTAAGAACTATGCACATTATATAAATGAGATGACTAGAACTACATTTCGACAATTAGAATAAGTCCAATAATGATGATCAACGATCATAGCTCGCCCACACGTGTAACCGCGATGTATGGTTACACGCGCTAACGTTTATAAACTTGAATAGGATCTTGCAAAGCAATTGATAGACATGATCGACTTGGCATACTATGTGACACTGTGTGACGTGAAACGCTGCTAAGGTGAGTTCCGTGTACCAATCCCCTTTTTCTGTTTTACTATTTTTGGGGTGAATGCATGCTTCTGTTTTATAAACTATTGTGATGTGACAAGATACTAGCTGCCAGATAATACTGACACTCATTAACTCATAGGTGATCCACTTAATATATGGTTAGTACTACTTGGGGAATCCCCCACGCACAGTGGACCCGAGACTAGGGGCCCGGGAAACCCTCCACTGAGGCCTGCGGACCTTTGTGGCATATATTATGCCTTGTAGATCTATAATGGCAGTAGATAGATCTAGTGTTAGGGTTGAGGGGTCGCTTGTACATCACTATGATTTGAACTGTGTAAACTTGTTTTTGAACTGATAAACTATTTTTGGATCCATTGAACTACTTACACGGACTCACCGGCATATTTGCTGACCCAACTCTTTTTAAGCATGTGGTCAGGTACTGCGGATGATTGGATGACAACAAAAGGTATATGATAGCTAGATGTGGATTAGAGATACACATGATAGAGATTGGTTCGACTAAGGGACTACACTGCTTTGACGACCGCCGTGCTTCGTCTTCGCATTAGATTTAGTTATGTTTTAGATTGTATTTGTATTATTTTGCGACTAAAACTTGTACAAATATTAAATATTAGTCATCGTTGCTTCCGTTGTGCAAGTCTGTTACCAAACTGTCGTAACGTTCAGCCCCCTCCTGGTCGGGTTGTTACATAACAACATTGCACAACAACATCCTACTGTCACTACATCATCCTAGAGTGAACCCTAACATCACACAATCAACAAAACATACTACAACACCCTAAATCCTTCTAAATCATCCAAACGGGTCAAAACTCATATTATCTTCAATACACAACCATTAACCTTCAAACTCATAGATAAAATCCTAACAACTTATTTATATCAGAAATACATCAAACACATAAAAATCATATCCTGCATGAAAATACCATATAGAACAAGTATGAAGTTTAGATTTGTTTTAGAACTGTTTTAAAAGGGTTTTCAAAGACACAAACGTGATAAAACTAGGTCTGGACCCTTGGGAATTAAAATAAAAACATTACAAAGATTTAGGATGGATAACACACCTTAGGTTTTGCTAAAGAGAGTGTGTAGAGCTTGAAAGGATGGATTTTAGGGCAAAAACGTGTTCCAGAGGTTGATTATGGTGTGGGATAGCTTTAGCGCGAGTTAGGGTTTCACAAATGATGTTTTACAACACAAGGGTGGTATTTATAGGTGTTTATAGTCGTTCCAAAGTTACAGGCGAGTAGATGTTGCAGGAGGTAATTAGAAGTTTCTAATCGCCTCTGATGCAGGCGAGTAGACCTTCTACTCGCCCCTAAAGAAGGCTACTCGCCCCTGCAGGAGGCAATTAGACTTTCTAATCGCCTCTTGAAGGTAGTTATGGGTTTTCGACGCGTTAAACACTATTTTAACACATATAAGCACGTATTCACACACCGACAATTCATATAATGATTGTAAACACATAATGCATGATAATTAACACGTTCACATTCATTCACCAATTTTCGGGACTCGAGACTTGCGTGTGTGCATTAAACCCGACGATTCTACAAATCACCAATTCCTGTACATATAGTTATGGACCGACTCCCAATGATCCCGTGGATCATTGTAACGACTCCTGATGATTCCCGGAACCAACATAATGACTCAATTGACCCAGTTAAGTATAATGTATGCATGACTAGCTAAGGTAGACTTACTAGTTTGACAAAAGTTATTAACCCGAGTTTGCCGAGTGTCACATCATCCCTCTGTTGAAAGAATTTTCGTCCCGAAAATTGCTCAAAACCGAAAAGGAAGCGGTGAAAAGAAAGAAAAATTTTCCGGTTGTCACATCATCCCCCTGTTGAAAGGAATCTCGTCCCGAGATTCACTCAGCTTCAACAGTAACGAGTGTCGACCTAAGTACACACTTAAATAACGAATGAGGTTTCCTAGATTCCATCTAGTCCCCTCGATCCCACAAGAACCCCCTTCATTAAGGTAAGTTCTTGTGCCCACTCTATTAATTATTATTTTAAATATTTTTGGGCTGACGTGCATGCTAAGCTAGCAAGATTATTTTTATGAAGTCACAAAATATTTTTTTTATGAAGTTATAAATATTTTGTGTGCGAATGACATCCATATTAACTCATATATAATATTTTGGCATGAAAATTAAGTAAGGTATATGTTATATGTACCTACGTGTTTGAAGACAACTAAAATAAAATATATACGGATGGCTGTATATGTTTATATGAATATAAACGTAAGTTTATGAAAGGAAGCTATATATATACGTATGAGGTGTAAAGGTACGTAGGTATACGTATGATGATTTAAATATATATATTTATACGCAAGTATATGTGAACTCAAGATGCCCTTCTTATGGTTTTTAAAACTTTGGGCTGATATGCATGTCGTATAAAATATTGGAAGCTTTATGTGTTAATAAGGTTTTGTCTTGATTAAAGTGTGGCTTAAGTTTTTATTTGATATGCGGAATGAGCTTAATATCTTGAACATGTATTTGAAACCTTACTTGGTAGATCAAGTTTTGTCTTGATTGTTACTTGTTTAGGTTATATGGATTATTATATGTATATATATATATATATATATATATATATATATATATATATATATATAAATTGGGTATGTTAGTTATCGGGAATAAAAACTGTGCTATAATAGTATGTGATATGCCTGCTATGAATTATAGTTAGGGTTTGAGTCGAGTAGGCGGAATGCGCTTATGCAGACTTGGTATTGTTGTGCTAAATAGGCGGGATGCGCTTATTATGGATTGTAACTAAAGTCTTGGGTTGAATAGGCGGACTGCGCTTATCCTAGATTTTAAATATTGCTTAGGGAACAATTAGGCGGATTGCGCGTATTGTTAACTCTAAGGTTATAGTATTTTGTTATTGTTTATTTTAACAACTTACTTATTATTGAAAATTTATAAAACTTGAACTCACTCAGCGTAGCTGACTTTTGCATACACGTTAGATTGATTTCAGGATGTTGATGAATAAAGGACGCCTAGGGATGCAGTGGGGCTACTCAGTTGCGGTTGACATCTCAATTAAGAAGACATCTACGAGATGTCTATATATATATGTATATATATATATCTATACTATATTAATATATATATATATATATATTTATATACTTCATTGGATGCTTAATAACATGAAGTCATAAATAGGCAATTAGTGCCCTTACATTTTGATGTAGTATAGGAAATTTATTATGCAGTGTATAACGCATGATACGTAGGTTGGAATGCTTCTCGTTGAACACTTAGATACATAAAGTGTAAGAAGGAAACCCAATACCTATATTTGTTTAAGTATGTTATGATGGCTCTTATTGAGTGCTTAAGTGCAATAATTCATAAGGGTGTTATGCTGACATTTGAGGTAGGGTAGAATTCCCTTCTTCGATGGTTAATTGCAAACCTTTAATGCTTAATAGATAAATGCTATGAGTACTTGTGATGGTTAAATGTTAATGTGTAGACAGAATTGTTAATGTGATCATAACATATTGTGTTTAGGGTGACCAAAGTAAAGTAAACAGCTGATAACACCTGATCAACATTATTAGAAGTTTACCCTTATTTTACACATCCTGAATATGTCTGGTGACTGATCATGTGACGGTTTTGTCGTGAATGTTTAGTATGGGTTGTGTCTATCACCTTTTGTATAAGGTTAGATAAGTTCCCAAGGATACTAGACATTTAATCGAGGACGAGGTTGCGGTAGGAAATTCACTCCTTGTGACCAAGGCTGTAGATAGTTGTCGAATCTAGTTATCGGGCCATAGTCTTTACCCTTTTGTAGTTAATATCATTGGGTTGCTTTGATGTTTTTCTTGGGATGGACTGGCTGGCTACCGTGGATGCTCAACATTGTATGCGGGCAGAGGCTCGTGCGACTTACAACTCCTAATGGGAATCACATTACTGTTCATAGGGATAATAGTTGCTCATTACCTCGGGTTGTTTCTATGCTTAAGGTGGAGAAAATGTTGCAGCGCGGGTGTAAGGCATATTTGGCACAAGTCTTGGATGTGGGGGCTGATGTCCTTAAGCTGAGGGATGTCCCCGTAGTGCGGGCTTACCTGGATGTATTTTCTGATGATTTGACAGAGTTGCCACCGAATCGTGAGGTTGAATTCAGATAGACCTCGTGCCAGGAGCTAAACCTGTTGCCAGGGCACCTTACCGACTCGCACCTGCAGAAATGAAAGAACTCTCATCTCAATTGGAGGATTTGCTCAAGAAAGGGTTTATTAGACCAAGTATCTCACCTTGGGGTGCACCGGTTTATTCGTTAAAAAGAAGGATGACAACATGAGAATGTGTATCGATTACTGGGAACTAAACAAGTTGATTGTGAAGAATATGTATTCTTTACAAAGGATTGATGACTTGTTTGATCGGCTCCAAGGAGCTAGTTGGTTCTCGAAGATTGATCTTAGATCGGGCTACCATCAGCTGAAAATACGAGAGCATGATGTATCGAAGACTGCTTTTCGTACTCATTATGGGCATTACGAGTTTTTGGTGATGTCCTTTGGTTTAACTAACGCGCCCGCGACATTCATGGATTTGATGAACCGAGTGTGTAGGCCTATGCTCGACTGTTCGGTTATTGTTTTTATTGATGACATTCTCATATATTCCAAAAGTGAAGAAGACCATGCTCTACATCTTGAAGAGGTTCTTCAAACTTTGAGGAATGAGAAACTTTCTGCTAAATTCTCAAAGTGGGCTTTCTGGTTGTGTGAGGTTCAATTTCTGGGTCATGTCATAAATTCCGATGGTATTATGGTAGATCCCACGAAGGTGGAGGCAGTGATGAACTGGGAGACACCAAAATCACCATCTGAGATTTCGTAGCTTCTTGGGTTTGGCAGGTTATTATCAGAGGTACATACATGATTTATCCAAGATAGCTTCCTCATTGACTAAACTGACTAAGAATGAGGTGAGTTTTGTTTGGGACTTAGAACAAGAGAACGCGTTTCTTGAACTAAAGTAAAGTTAGACACCGGATTTGCGGGTCTTACAAGTTTGACACGTGCATAGATCCTAGCCTTACCGGGTTGGACGGAGGATGTAGTGGTTTTTTGGACGTGTCACTTGGGGGTCTTGGGTGTGTACTTATGCAGCGCAGTAAGGTGATAGCTTATGCCTCACGCCAGCTGAAACCCCATGATATTTATTACCTGACTCTTGATTTGGAGTTAGCAGCCGTTGTTTTTGCACTTAAACTGCGGAGACATTACTTATATGGGGTTCCTTGCACCAACTATACTGACCATAAGAGTTTGAGATATTTCTTTGAGTAGAAGGACCTTAACATGAGGCAGCGTAGGTGGTTGGAATTAACCAAGGGCTAGGATGTGGAGATTTTTTTATCACCCAGTGGTGGCAGACGCGTTGAGCTAAAAGGAGAGGCCTAGACCCACTCGGGTGAAGTCTTGTCAGCTTATTTTGAAACTGGGTATGGGGAAGCAGATCTCTAGTGTTCAGAATGAAGCCTTATAGGGGGAGTGGATCATGACGGAGCGTATGTGGGGGCAGTAAGGACTTTTGAAAAGCAATGAAGACAGGGTTATGTCCATAAAAGGCCGGATGTGGATACCTCGATATGGTGGGTTAGGGATAAAATCATCGAGGAGGCAGACCGAACCTGCTATTCTAATAACCTGGAAGATCTTAAGAAGAACTATTGGTGGCCGACGATAAAGTATGAGGTAGCAACTTATGTGAGTAGGTGTTTCACTTATTTACAGGTTAAAGCAAAACATCAGAAACCGTTTTGAAAAATTCAACCTTTAGAGGTACCAAAATGGATGTGGGAGCATCTTGCTATGTAATTCATTACTAAGCTACCCTGTGCGCCAAAGGTGTTTGACGCCACTTGGGTAGGGGTGAATTGGTTGACAAAGATTACTCACTTCTTGCCGATACGGGGGACCTTTAACTCCGAAAGGTTGGCAGAATGGCTCCTTCGGGAGATTGTATCTAAGCATGGTGTGCCAGTGTTATTATTTCTGATAGAGACACTCGTTTTACGTGAATGGGTACTGGGTTACACATCAGCACCGCGTATCACCCGCAGACGGATGGTCAGTTGGAAAGAACCATCCAAACTCTCGAAGATATGCTTCAGGTACGCATTATTGATTTCGGCGGTAGCTGGGAGTATCAACTACCCTTGGTGGAGTTTTCATATAACAATAGCCATCACGCCAGTATTTGGATGCCACCATTTGAGAAGTTGCTGTGTTTCACGACTAACTGACCTTATAAACTAGGCTATGAAAGAAGTGGGATATGCTTGCTCTGATTTATAGTATTGGTTTTTTGTCATGATTGTTACTTTTTGTTTTGAATGGTAACCTAAAGCGATTTCATGAATGTTTTACCTTTGGGAAGGTGCTTAGTTAAACCTAGAGCTTGGTTCAACATAAAGAAGCCTTACTATAGGGATATCTAAACCCACTCTCTAGTAACTTTATGGAATTCCTATTTGCCAGGAAGTACTTTACGACTAATGATTCGAGGACGAATCCTACTATAAGGAGGGTAGACTTGTAACATCCCAAAATTTTCCTTCCGTTCGTACTGTTGTATAGCTTGTATATTTTGTCTCAAACAACTCCGTCGTGACTTAAGAAACTTTTGTGGACTTATGACTCTATGAGAACGGTTCCGATGTGTTTAAGCGTAAAAGCATGTCACACCTTCAAATTCCCACATGCGGAGTTTTACCGCGAGGCGAGTGACATACCAGGATCCAAGTCAACGGTCACAATAAACGACAACTATACGTAAAAAGATACGTAAAACAAACCATGCATAATTCAATAACCATGATCCAAAATGTAGCGGAAGCATTTTAAGTTTACAAAATCCAAACAAAAGTAAAAACATGAGTTTAAAGTTTAACATTCCAAAATATGATCCTAGACGCGAGTGCGACTCCGTGCGCCTAGTCCGACTGCTGCTACCTTAGCGACCTGAGAAAACATGCTAAAAAGTCAACATATAATGCTGGTGAGTTCACAGGTTTTAAAATAAGCGTTTCATTAATCCTTTGAAAACCGTTACCGTTACTACTATGCTATGTGAACGCTAGCTAGGCGTTATTATAATTACTACTACGGTTGAAACCATTGCTGACTGTGATTTATAATGTGATACCCTTTACGGACTACCATCATCTCCGGTAGGCCTCGTGTGATTGAGACAATATGCACCCGCCCGGTCTCCGGCCGTCGAGTGGGGTTTGTCAGGCCCAATAGCGCTATCCACATTTCCCCGCTACATACCCGTATTAGTGGTTTCTATGGGATTTAGATGAGCCGTATAGTAATATAATGATAGCCATAGTATAACTTGAAATCATGTGTTTAATTTGTAAGCATGTTTCTCCCCGAAAAACAAAACTGATAAAAGTGGGGCCGTGAACTCACCTTAGGTTGCGTCTTCAGTTAAAGAGTGATCTGATATGTGTGTGATAGTCCCAACTAGTGGCGACCTATCAATGAGTTTACATAAGTGTGATGATGACGTGCGCGTATATACACATAATTTACAATGGATTTTAACACACGTTTTGCTTTAATATTTATAAAAATGGTTTCGACCTTCATATTAAAACACACACACTAGGGCAAGTGTACCCTGTCATATATGTAGTAAGTACAGATAAGAACCAAGTATCGATCCATGGACGCGCGCGGAGCAATGGTACTAAAACTCTGTCCCCGATTCACCAGTAGGTAAAAGATAAGTTTGGGTTTTGTTTAAACTAGATTAATTCTAAAATATGTAAATAACATATATAAGACTCCAAATAGAAAATATAACTATAAACACAACCCTAGCATGTCATCTACAAATCATATAAAACACAGGCGTGTGATCAACATTCCCATTTTCCAACAGTTAGTGTCCTTCTCAGGCATCCTAACATGACAACTATACAGAAAGCTAACACGAATACACACGTTAACCACTTCAAGTTGTTCATTAGCGAGCAGCTGATATAATCTCATGTGGGTCTTTAAATAAAGGTTAGTATCACCTTTCGGGAGTCCTCAACCGCACTAGTTCGGGAAAGCAATATCGAATGCACAATACGACCACCTAAACTAGCATAAAGTAGATCATTTCACAACCTATTCCATTTTACCAACTTTGAACACAAATCTACCAAGATCGCTATTTTTACCAAAATAACTAACAAAGATATTTAACCGTGTCAAAGATTGGTAACAACACCATTAAGCTTTTAAAACTCTTTTACGTGCCGGTAAACATTCATAATCGTTATTCAAGCGACTTTAACCAAACCAATACCCGGTTACAGTTTCATGGTGTAAACTTTATCAACAAGTTAACTAGTTTACTACCGGACGATTAAACGGACGGTTTCTTCAACAAGTAATCCGCCTAACACATTCGACAATCATCAAAGTCACTAAAACATAATCATAAATCCAACAACAACGAAACAAGGTTGCAATATGATCATCAAGATCCAAACATGAAAAACGCCAAATTCATACAAAACGCGATTTCATACAAACGATTGTTTTAACTACAAACGATTACTAGATATTATCCGTAGGCTATAATACAATACATAATCGACACAAACAAGCCAAAATATTCAGATTTGAACAAACTTAAAGTTTATAGATCAAACCATAAAATCTTGAATGTGAAGGATTGGATGATGTTAGACGATTAGGATGAGTTCCCGAGCTTGTTCCACTCCTTTCCAGCAGCTTAGATCGTCCAGAAAATCGCCCCAAAAGTGTCTCCAAAACCCAATATTTTGATCAGTGGGTGTTGCTCTGTATTTAAGGCAGATTCGAAGTGGTGCACGGCCTGGTGCACGGCCGTGCGCCTGGCCGTGCACTGCTGCTTTGTTGATTTAGACGTGCAAGTGGCTCGATGCAAGTGGCTGATGTTGCTCCTGAAAATATCTTGGCTGGCACGGGGGTGCCAACATGTGGCACGGCCGTGCACCCCAAAGAATTCCCTTGGAAAACAGGGAGTGCACTGCCTGTGCACCTGGTGGTGCAAGCCTGGCACGGGGGTGCCAAAATGTGGCACGGCCGTGCACAACTTCCAGACATGGGAAATTTCGTAGAAGTTGTATGTCTCGTCCGTTTTTAGCCCGGTTTCTTCGACTTTGTCTTCGCGGCGCCGTTTAGACCTGAAATAAATATATAAAGCAATTAAGTACCAATTTCGTGCAATTAGGGTCGAAAACGCGTATTTCGGGAGTTTAATCGGGGATTTAAATATGTATATTTTAACGTATATCAAACCTCCCCACACTTGAACTTTGCTTGTCCTCAAGCAAACAACAAAACATAAAGAAACGAAAAACTCGCCAATAAGGCAACAAAGACAAAATATAAACTGTACAAACGATAATAATCAAAGCCCACATAAGATATAAACAGGGGACAAGATACTCAAAAGCAACGACTCGCATCCGATCCACAAAGCGTGCTAACCCGTACACGACTCACAATGTTCACACACACTCGGTTTTATTTATGAAACATACGTGTAATGTGTATGTGTAAATCGCTCCATCGCCAAGACAATGAATCGTGTAATATCATAAGCTTGTCAAAAGATCTAGTCTTCACCAACTAACGTGTGAAAAAGCACAAATCAAGAGGTCTTATAAGGGTTGTAATGTCAGGCTAGGGTAAGGGTGTGGAATGGATATATATACAGTGACGAAATGGCTAAAACTCGGCGGTTAAGTCTAACTAAACTGACGCAAAAGCAACTATACAATACATACGCGAACATAACCGCATTTTATTCAAATCGAGCTAAACATATAACTTCTAACTTTATTGCCCCGAAAACTGCTCGAACACTGCTAATTCACCCTATTTTAGGGTGTTCTATTTTTCTGGAATTTTCTGGATTTTTTTTTTTTTTTTTTTTTTTTTTTTTTTTTTTATTATATATATCTAAGATATAACTGATATTAAAACACGAATATAATCAACATACGGGCTCTAAATATACAAACCCGAACACGAACTATTTACGATGCAAAAACGAGTCAAACATTAACCTAAACCGAGTTTCAACACAAAGGGTTTAAAAGAAAAAGGCTAAATTTGGTTTAGTGGCGAAATGGTGTGGTAAATAAGAAAAAACACGGGATTAGGTTCAACATGGTTAACTAGGGGATAATGTTTGGGTGCGGGAAAACAGATAAAACGAAAAGAAAAAGGCTCAAATCAAAAGGTTATCCTAAATGCCTCAATCATGTTCATACAGTCTCACACGTTTCTGATCTAAACAAGTATGCTAATGACAAGTTCTAAATTACACAAAACATCCGGCCCACTCGAAAGCATGTCAAAGAAATAATATTTATACTATAAGGCTCAAATGCTCACGTAACCGGTAGGAAATGGGTGTAAGTGTACGAATCTAACACGCTCGTATCTCATCTGTTTGTCGCGCCTCGAGTTATCTTTATCAAAATTTAGTTAGGCTTGATGTTTAATAGTAGAATATATATATATGTACTTTTAAAGGTTTTTTTTTTTTTTTTTTTTTTTTTTTTTTTTTAGTTATAAATATATATATATACACGAGGACAAACATCAAGATATAATCCCTCCCCACACTTAAATGTCACATTGTCCCCAATGTGAAAAGTAGAAAGCGTTTATGAATTAGCTAACTACTGTGTGAAAAAGGAGAATAATACTCCCCTGTTTGTGATATCCCGAAAAACACGGTGGCTGCATTGAGCATCCAAACCGGTGCTCGCCTATTCCTGCACTATCACCATTCTTGACAAAACCAAAACACATTAAACACATCCATCCATAATCACACTTATTGAAACAAGCAAACAGTGCTGAAATTAAAAGTAGAGAAAAGTAAAGAGTACAAATACAGGAAAATAAAGATGTCTTGGGTGCTCGCACCCGAATACAATAAAAAAAACTAACATAAGCAAATCAAATACCACCACCACTACTCCTCACTCCTCGTCATCATCATCATGGTGGGTCCCGGACGACCCCGCAGCATCCCCACCTCTTCGGCGCTTGTCACCCGGCCCACTTTGGTAGTGATAAGGCTGATGGCCAAAGTGAGATGGGTAAACCGCGCGCAAGTCCTGAAAGAGGTGGTGCATGCTATCAAACATGTACCGAAAGTTCTCGCGAGTTTCATTCCTGAACTCGCGAGTTTCATTCCTGAACTCGGTGAACTCCTGGTAAAAGTTTGGGGGGGGCGCGTACTGGTGCTCATGCTGCTGGTGTGGCTGCTCCTGTTGCTGATGTGGCTGCTCGAGTGGCTGGTGCGGCTGTAGCTGGTGCTCCGGTTGTGGCAGTGGGTCCCAAACTTCATCGTTATGCCCTTTTAAACGGATTATTCCATTGTATTCATGAAGGATCCCCATGCGCCTGAGCACGTCCATGTTAACCAGAGATCCGCCTTGAACTCGAGTAAGGGTGTTCCTCGCTGCCTTGAGGACACCCATAGATCTGGCAATAGCAGTCACATATTCCCCACCGTAAATTGTACTCCCTGGTTGTGTACCTGCTGCTTGACTAAGAAAAGATGCTATTAGTGCAGCAAGGTTAACTGGTTGATCACCTACCAAAGCATACAAGAATAGCAAATCAGGGGTAGGGCAATTGGTGGAGTTTTCTTGCTTTGCAGCTGCAGTCCCACAGAGAACTTTTTGGAACACTCGGAGCAAAGGGTCGCGGATTCGGGTCGCTTTTGAACCTGAGGGATTATAGTTTTGAAGCCCCGTGATTTGCGCCCAAAAAGCGTTCCTTAACACGTTGTCTTCCGGAAATTTATACATAGCTTCATTGAAGCTATTATCCGAGACTTCCTCATCCGAATATAAGCCCAAACGGACCCCCAGATCCGCGACTGAAATGTCGCGCCACACTCCACCCAAACGAAATTGTAACCCCCATCGCCCATTTGCTTGAAAATCCGGTTGTTCATGCTTTCTTGGCCTTTGGTATTGGAGAGTAGAGAAGAATTCAATAGTGATCTCCTCAAAGACCGGTTCTCTGATAGAAAGCAAGTTTTCCATCGGGTCATCCATCAGTTCCCGTAACCTATCCCTTTGATTCAGCTCAGCAAGAGTTTCATAACAAATTCTTCGCGGGGTGGCAATAGAGTTCCGCCTTGCATATAGTTGTTCAAACCTTTCAATGCACCCGCGGTCTTGCGGTTTTGCCGGATCGAATCTGAGGAAACGGTGCACCATCTGCATAAGAATGCTTAAATATGTTAGTAAACATCGAAGGAATTGGACCCGGACCCAAACAACGCGAAACAAAAAAAACAAAATTTTCAACAGACTCTGTGAGCGGCCGCTCACAGGGACTGAGCGGCCGCTCACTGCCCCTGCGCGCGCGTTTTCGCTCTGCAGCCTCCCTATTTCGCTCCTGTGCACTTGGTTTTGGCCGGTTTTCAATGTTTTAGCCAAATGCACTCTGTAATCGGCCATTCAAGCACTTGTGTTTTGAAAAATTGTATGACTTGGTGATCGAATGGCCGAGTTTAAACATTTATGAAGTATTTGAGCGAATTTTGAACCTTGAACACTTAGGCGCTAAGACTTTGCAAAATGTTTTCAAAATCAACTTGCTTAGCTTTAGGCGCTCAATTTCCAAAATCATTATGAAGTAATCACTAGAACTCGGGGCGCGTTTGTTTAATTATGAAGAGCGCCCCAAAGTTCATGAACAACAAACAAGTAAAACACAAACTAAATACTAACAACCTCAAAATTTGGGGATTTGTTAAACAATTATGAAAAACCCCCAAAGATTAAGGTAACTACACTTTATCAAACAACCTAAACATGAAGAATATGAGGATTTTTTGAGCATTTATGAAGGATCCTCAACATTGAACAAGAAGGCTATCTAGACAAAGATTACAACTAACTTACAAAATGAAATCAAAGTCTTGGGGTTTTGTTAAACGCTTATGAAGGAAACCCCAAGAATTCAACATCATTAACAACAAATTAAAACCTAAAACATGAGGAATTTGGGGATGTTTAAACATTTATGAAGAATCCCCAAAATTCCAAGAACAAGACTAAATTATACTAACATCTACACTAGCATACAATTCCTAACAAGAAATTAAACTAAATTAGCATTAGATTACACTAAATAATAGGCTTCAAAATCACACAAATCTTAAGAAATTTTCGGACCTTTGTTGAAAATTATGAAGAAAACCCAAAAAGTCAAAGATTTGAACAATAATCAACCATTAATCTATACTAACAACCCAAACAATTCATTCAAGCAAGTCTAGGGTTTGTTAAACATTATGAAATAACCCTAAAACTCATGAAAAGATTACATAAATCTAATCTACA
Organism: Ambrosia artemisiifolia; assembly: GCA_032199755.1. Classification (NCBI taxonomy): domain Eukaryota; kingdom Viridiplantae; phylum Streptophyta; class Magnoliopsida; order Asterales; family Asteraceae; genus Ambrosia; species Ambrosia artemisiifolia. Next base: position 32,522,646 of record CM063514.1, on the reverse strand, counting down.
TTACACTAGAACAAGGAAACAAGCAAGAAAACAAGAGATTCATACCTTTTTCTTGAAGATTTGAAGTGGGTTTGAAGGGTTTGTATGTGGGTGTTCTTGAGAGCAAAAAATTGTAAGATTTTGGTCAAAATAAGGTTGAGCGGCCGGTTATAAGGTTTTAGGGTTGAGATTTGTAAGTTTTAAATGTAAAATACCCATTTTAACCTTGAAAAACTACTGCAGACCCGATCGAGCGGTCGCTCGTTCCCTTTGAGCGGCCGCTCGGAATTTTTTTTTTTCAGACCTGGGCGTTTTGAGCGGCCGCTCGCTCTTTTTGAGCGGCCGCTTACTGCAATCTGATGTGCAATTCGCTGCAATTTTTCACCCAAAAGCCGCTGCACTTGTCCGTTTTGACCCGAACAACCAACATACCTGTGTTTTGACGCTTCTTAGTGTATTACCTCAGTTGTGAAGCGACTTCCCACATAATCCACAAGGCGCGAATGAAACCTGCAATCTCTAAGAACAACTAAACAAACTAGTTAAAAACCTTAAACAATTTAACTAAAAATTCAATCTAAACTATAACCATTTGTACAATTCGGCGCGCCCATACACATGTAACCCATTTGAAGCTCGTTTCCTGCATCATTGCATCCTCGGATATGATCAAACCTGCATGAACCTGCGCACGACTCAAACAAACATTAAAGTCTAAGAAATCACATAAAAACTACGAAATAAACTAGAAAATTACCAACTTACCCCAATTTGGCGCGCCCATACGCGCCACGCTATATTTATTATCGAGTCGCTAGCTAGACTCACTTCCCCACACTTTATGAAGCGTGTGGGGCGTAGAGATCGATTTCCTCTACGGATTGGTCAACCGGTCCTTCAATATAGACTTTTAATCTATGACCGTTGACTTTGAAAGTCAAACCCTCAGAATTCACGATTGAGACAGCACCGTACGGATATATCTCTTTAACGGTGTACGGTCCTGTCCAGCGGGATTTCAACTTTCCAGGAAAGAGACGCAAGCGAGAATTATAAAGCAAAACCAAATCGCCTACCTGAAAATCTTTCTGGCTTTTCAGGCGACTGTCGTGCAGTCTCTTTGTGCGCTCTTTATACAATATCGAGCTCTCATAGGCCTGCTGCCTAAGCTCCTCCAGCTCGTGAATCTGTAAGAAACGGGTCTCACCGCCGGTCTTAAGATCCAAATTCGCCGTTTTAAGAGCCCAGAATGCCCTATGCTCCAACTCGACAGGGAGATGACACGCTTTTCCATAGACCAGCCGAAAGGGAGTCGTCCCAATAGGCGTCTTGTAGGCCGTTCTAAAGGCCCATAACGCGTCATCAAGCTTGTCAGCCCAATCCTTGCGGTTTTGATTGACCGACCGCTCAAGGATCCGCTTCAATCCACGGTTCGTGACCTCCACCTGCCCACTTGTCTGTGGATGATACGGGGTGGATAACCTGTGGTGAACACCATATCGTGCTAATGCGCGAGCAAGCTGCGCATTGCAGAAATGCGTGCCACGGTCACTAATCAGTGCCTTCGGGGCACCAAACCGGGAGAACAAGCCTCTAACAAACCTCACGACTACTCGGGCATCATTTGTGGGTAAGGCTTGCGCCTCGGCCCACTTTGACACATAGTCAACCGCCACGAGTATGTATTTATTACCCCGCGAGGAGGGGAATGGTCCCATGAAGTCTATGCCCCAAATGTCAAAGACTTCACAGACTTGGATGGGATTCTGCGGCATTTGGTCGCGTGCCGATATGTTCGTCGCCCTCTGGCACGAATCACATGCACCGACCAGTATCTGAGCGTCACGGAAAAGCGTGGGCCAATAAAACCCGGAGTCTAACACTTTTTTGGCAGTGTAATTCGCTCCGTGGTGACCTCCGGTCGGCCCCTTGTGACAATCACGCAATATCTGCGCCGCCTCAACCCCGAACACGCAACGGCGAATCAGCTGATCCGCCCCGACCCGGAACAAAAATGGGTCATCCCAGAAGTAATGCTTCAGGTCCGCAAAGAACTTCCTCTTTTGCTGGTGCGACAATCCTTTGATGAGGATCCCGCACGCGAGGTAGTTCGCAAAATCCGCGAACCATGGCGATACATCTTCCACCGACTCAACGCTCATCAAGAACTCGTGGGGAAAATTGTCATTAATGGTATCCCACGCGCAGTTCTCGGCGTCATCATGCTCGAGTCTGGACAGATGATCAGCAGCAACATTCAGGGCACCTTTCTTGTCCTGAATCTCTATATCGAACTCCTGCAGCAACAGGATCCACCTAATCAGGCGCGGTTTCGCGTCCTGTTTGCTGAAAAGGTATCGGATCGCTGCATGGTCCGTATAGACAATGGTCTTCGACAGCACTAAATACGATCTAAACTTGTCGAATGCAAACACTACCGCTAGAAGCTCCTTTTCAGTCGTGGTGTAATGCTCCTGAGCATCATGAAGAGTCTTACTAGCGTAGTAGATCGGGTGGAAGTGCTTATCCTTCCGCTGTCCCAAGACCGCCCCTATCGCGAAGTCACTCGCGTCGCACATGATCTCGAATGGCAGCTCCCAGTCAGGTGCTACCAATATAGGGGCCTCAACAAGCAAACGCTTCAAAAGGCCAAATGCCTTTACACACTCTGCACCAAACACAAACGGTGCATCCTTCTCCAACAATCGGGTCATCGGACGGGCGATTTTTGAAAAGTCTTTAATGAATCGCCTGTAAAAACCCGCATGACCCAAGAAACTGCGGATAGCTCTGACAGAGGAGGGCGGAGGGAGCCTAGAAATGATATCTACTTTGGCAGGATCCACCTCCAACCCATTCTGAGAGACCTTGTGCCCGAGGACTATTCCCTCCTTCACCATGAAGTGGCATTTCTCCCAATTCAGCACAAGACTGGTTTCCTCACACCTCTGCAGCATCCGCTCAAGATTTCCCAGACACTGATCAAAAGAACTCCCGAAGACTGAAAAATCATCCATGAATACCTCCATGGAGTCCTCGATCATGTCATGAAAAATAGCAATCATGCAACGCTGGAAGGTAGCCGGTGCATTGCACAGCCCAAATGGCATACGCCTGTAGGCGAATGTGCCAAAGGGGCATGTGAAGGTCGTCTTATCCTGGTCCACAGGATCGATAGGGATCTGGAAATACCCCGAGAAACCATCAAGGAAACAATAATACAACTTCCCCGACAGACGTTCCAACATCTGATCGATGAATGGAAGCGGGAAGTGATCCTTGCGGGTGGCGTCATTGAGCTTGCGATAGTCAATGCAAACTCTCCACCCTGTGACGGTCCTCGTAGGAATCAGTTCATTCCTATCATTCGTGACCACCGTCATGCCACCCTTCTTGGGCACGACGTGCACAGGACTAACCCAAACAGAATCCGAGATAGGATATATCAATCCAGCATCAAGCAATTTAATCACCTCGGATTTAACAACCTCTTGCATGTTCGGGTTCAGACGCCTTTGGTGCTGCGCACAAGGCTTGTGGACATCCTCCATCAAGATTTTATGAGTACAGAATGAGGGATTAATCCCCTTGATGTCCATGATCTTCCAGGCAATTGCCCGCTTATGAAGTCTCAAAACTTTCAACAACTCGCTCTTCTCTTCCACAGACAATGAAGATGAAATGATCACCGGTAGACGCCCCTCCTCATCCAGAAATGCATACTCGAGATGCGGTGGGAGCTCTTTCAGCTCTAGAGACGGTGGGTCCTCAACAGACGGCTTCGCCTTCTCCTCTTCCTCTCGCTCAATCTCCACAAAACGCTCCGGACTTTGGGAACCATCATCACCAATCTGATAGACTGGCTGCTCATCTCTATGGCCCTCCTGCATAATGCCATCTAGGCTCCCACACAACAGATGTGTGTCCGAAACATCTCTCTCCCAAGCACCTCTGACATGAGAGCTGACACACTGGTCTACTATATCAAGATAGTATAGTGTATCGTCCTGGCTCTCAGGATGGCGCATCGACCTCTGAATGTCAAAAGTCACGTGCTCATCATTCACTCGGAGTGTGATCTGGCCCGCAGCCACGTCAACAATCGTCCTCGCCGTGTTAAGGAAAGGACGTCCGAGAATCAGAGGAACTTTAGAGTCCTCATCCATATCCAGGATAACAAAGTCCACAGGGAAAACAAATTTGTCAATCTTGACAAGCATATTTTCTACAAATCCCCGTGGATACTTGATCGAACGATCAGCGAGGCGAATACTCATCCTGGTGGGTGAAGGTTCACCCAGATCCAACTTCTCAAAAACCTTATAAGGCATAAGGTTTATGCTGGCCCCCAAGTCTGCAAGTGCATTACTGACAGTCATGTTACCTATCAGACAAGGGATGGTAAAGCTACCAGGATCTCCCATTTTCATGGGCAGTCTATTCTGCAGAATTGCAGAGCAGTTCTCGTTCAACAGAACGCAGGACAGGTCCTCAAGTTTTTGCTTGTTTGTGAGGATGTCCTTCAGAAATTTCGCGTACTTAGGCATCTGGGCCAAGGCTTCCACAAACGGGATGTTTATGTGTAGCTGTTTGAACAGCTCAAGGAATTTCCCGTATTGGGCCTCGTCCTTCTGTTTCCTAAGTCTGCTAGGGTATGGGACAGGAGGAGTGTAATCTGTGACTGGCTTCGGTATCTGTGCTGTACTTGCTGGGACTCGCCTAGCGTGCACCTCGTCCGAAGACTCAGTCTGGACCGTCTCAGTGATCGGTGGTGAGTCCGATGTGTCAGGTCCCGTGGTTTTACCACTCCTCGTCATAATGGCATTCACATGCCCCCTAGGATTCGGCTCAGTGTTGCCCGGAAGACCACCCTGCTGTCTCTCGGACATCATCTTCGCCATCTGGCCAACCTGGTTCTCTATGGCCTGCATCGACGCCTTTTGGCCCCTCATCTCTCCCTCATAATTCGTAAAGCGCTCCTCATGCTGCTTGTAGCGCTGCTCAGCGAGCTGATAGGTATCAGAGGTGTTGGTAAGGAGTTGCGACATCATCTCCTCCAGCTTGGACATACCATGAGGGGCGTGCTGCTGGGAGCTGCTCCCGGCGCCCTGGCTCTGGTATTGGTTCGGTCTCTGCTGGGACGATTGACCACGAGACTGGTAAGGCTGCTGGTTGGACTGGTAGGGCTGTTGGTTGGACTGGTAGGGTTGTTGGTTGGACTGGTAAGGCTGTTGGGACTGTTGTGGTGCGGGGGCCCTCTGCTGATATCCGAGCGGGTTCTGGTTAGAGGAACCAGATCTCCACCCGAAGTTCGGGTGATTTTTCCAACCCGGATTATACGTGTTGCTGTAGGGGTTATTCTGGGGTCTTGTCTGATTGCCCATATAGTCCACCTCCTCGTGGCCTGTATACATCACCCCCTGAGCACACGAGCCAGGCTCGTGAGATACCCCGCACTGCTCACACAAACAATCGGTCTGCGCTACGTGCTGCTGCTGCTGCTGCTGAGAGTTATCGAACCTCGAAGCCAGAGCCGCTATTTGTGCAGAGATCGCCGTATAGTTATCCACGGCATGCACACCAGCCTTTGCAGATGAAGATCTAGATCTATCATTCTGCCGGGACTTAGACTTTAGGGACGCCTTTTCAATAATGCTCCACGCTTCCCTAGGAGACTTTGTTCCGATGTCTCCTCCAGCGTATACATCAAGGCGTTCCTGAGACGAATACCCGAGTCCCTGATAAAAAGTTTGCACCAAGTGCCTTTTCGAAAGCTCATGGTGCGGGCAACTCAAGAGTAGGTCTTTAAACCTTTCCCAGGCTGTGTACAATGATTCATCGTCATCCTGACGAAAAGTCATGATGCGATTCCTCAGCTTTTGAGTTTTCTCAGGAGGAAAATATTGCTGCATGAACTGTTGTGACAACTCTGCCCAAGTCGTGATCGACCCTGCGGGTTGTGACAGAAGCCAAGTCCGGGCTTTGTCCCGCAATGAGAATGGGAAGAGTCTCAAACGTATAGCATCATCGGAGATGCCTTGCATCTTAAAGGTGGCTAAAACCTCCAAGAATGCAGCAATATGTCGGCCTGGATCCTCGTGTTCCAGTCCACCGAATTGCACCGAGTTCTGTATCATATTCACGATACTGGATTTGATCTCGAAATGGTCCGCCAAAATAGCCGGACGGATAATACTCGGCGCAAGTCCATCTCCTCCTGGGCGACCACTATCATTTAGCGGAATGTCGTCATCCGCCATGATAACGTCGCTTCCGGCGTCCGACCCGTCGTCGGCCAGATCGTGCCTCGCCTCTACAACTGGGACTTCTATTCTAGGGGCAGAAATAAGAATATCAGAAACAAGACGCAATTTATGAAGTCTAATCCGCTCGCTTCTCCTCAAGACACGCCTCCGCTCCTCGTCAGAAAGATCACCAGAAGGCCCGGGGTTTGCGGACATCAACCTGCAAATAAGAATGATACAGTTGCAGCAGGCGAATATATGACAAACCAAAAAGGCGATAAAAGACAGAAAAATAAATAAAGAATCCATAAATTCATACGAAAACAAAAGAAAGCAATAAAATCGAGAAAATCAAACTAAAAACAAATAGGATCAAAGGAAGAACGGAAAAGGCAGACTAACCCTAAAACTATACAACGAATGAAATTAATAATCAGTTCAAATGCGAACAAACAAATCTAATCAATCAAATAACGAACTAATCAAATTCATAGACAAACTAATCAATCCACATTCAATCAATTAAATCTATCAACACCCTAATGAACGAACAATTAAATCAAACAATCCTATACGCAGATAAATGAACGAATCTATGTGCTAACCTATAAACCAACTTAGAATCAATCCAAAATATCAACAGACAAATAAATCAAATAAGCATTCAACGAATCATATATGCGAATAAATGAACGAAATAACAAATCAAAGAAGTATAAACAAGTATTCACAAGTATGTACACTGGTAAAAAGTTGACTCGGTTTGTTCCTAAAGCTCGTCGCGTCCCCGGCAACGGCGCCAAAAACTTGACGTGCGCGTATATACACATAATTTACAATGGATTTTAACACACGTTTTGCTTTAATATTTATAAAAATGGTTTCGACCTTCATATTAAAACACACACACTAGGGCAAGTGTACCCTGTCATATATGTAGTAAGTACAGATAAGAACCAAGTATCGATCCATGGACGCGCGCGGAGCAATGGTACTAAAACTCTGTCCCCGATTCACCAGTAGGTAAAAGATAAGTTTGGGTTTTGTTTAAACTAGATTAATTCTAAAATATGTAAATAACATATATAAGACTCCAAATAGAAAATATAACTATAAACACAACCCTAGCATGTCATCTACAAATCATATAAAACACAGGCGTGTGATCAACATTCCCATTTTCCAACAGTTAGTGTCCTTCTCAGGCATCCTAACATGACAACTATACAGAAAGCTAACACGAATACACACGTTAACCACTTCAAGTTGTTCATTAGCGAGCAGCTGATATAATCTCATGTGGGTCTTTAAATAAAGGTTAGTATCACCTTTCGGGAGTCCTCAACCGCACTAGTTCGGGAAAGCAATATCGAATGCACAATACGACCACCTAAACTAGCATAAAGTAGATCATTTCACAACCTATTCCATTTTACCAACTTTGAACACAAATCTACCAAGATCGCTATTTTTACCAAAATAACTAACAAAGATATTTAACCGTGTCAAAGATTGGTAACAACACCATTAAGCTTTTAAAACTCTTTTACGTGCCGGTAAACATTCATAATCGTTATTCAAGCGACTTTAACCAAACCAATACCCGGTTACAGTTTCATGGTGTAAACTTTATCAACAAGTTAACTAGTTTACTACCGGACGATTAAACGGACGGTTTCTTCAACAAGTAATCCGCCTAACACATTCGACAATCATCAAAGTCACTAAAACATAATCATAAATCCAACAACAACGAAACAAGGTTGCAATATGATCATCAAGATCCAAACATGAAAAACGCCAAATTCATACAAAACGCGATTTCATACAAACGATTGTTTTAACTACAAACGATTACTAGATATTATCCGTAGGCTATAATACAATACATAATCGACACAAACAAGCCAAAATATTCAGATTTGAACAAACTTAAAGTTTATAGATCAAACCATAAAATCTTGAATGTGAAGGATTGGATGATGTTAGACGATTAGGATGAGTTCCCGAGCTTGTTCCACTCCTTTCCAGCAGCTTAGATCGTCCAGAAAATCGCCCCAAAAGTGTCTCCAAAACCCAATATTTTGATCAGTGGGTGTTGCTCTGTATTTAAGGCAGATTCGAAGTGGTGCACGGCCTGGTGCACGGCCGTGCGCCTGGCCGTGCACTGCTGCTTTGTTGATTTAGACGTGCAAGTGGCTCGATGCAAGTGGCTGATGTTGCTCCTGAAAATATCTTGGCTGGCACGGGGGTGCCAACATGTGGCACGGCCGTGCACCCCAAAGAATTCCCTTGGAAAACAGGGAGTGCACTGCCTGTGCACCTGGTGGTGCAAGCCTGGCACGGGGGTGCCAAAATGTGGCACGGCCGTGCACAACTTCCAGACATGGGAAATTTCGTAGAAGTTGTATGTCTCGTCCGTTTTTAGCCCGGTTTCTTCGACTTTGTCTTCGCGGCGCCGTTTAGACCTGAAATAAATATATAAAGCAATTAAGTACCAATTTCGTGCAATTAGGGTCGAAAACGCGTATTTCGGGAGTTTAATCGGGGATTTAAATATGTATATTTTAACGTATATCAGATGACTACTAACCCGAAGGCTAACTAGTCCCCGATTGTCCAGATCTTGACTACGTGTGTTTAAAATTGTGTTTGAACGTTAATCGGACATCCCAGACAGAACCGATATCCCGTTGGTGACCCATTACATCAATTAATCAAGTACATAGTGTTAACATACAAGTTTCAAGCACACAACACTTAGTTTGCATCAAAAATTGCACATATGAAGTCGTAGGGTCGAATCGAGAGTTTTCTGTGTTTGGTTCGACCCAGACAGCCTCTGGTTTGACCCAGACACCTTACTTCGACTCTTTTAAAGTTCCTTCGACCCAAATATAAGTTCATTTGACCTAACACATGTTAATTTGACCTTAACACATGTTAATTCAACCTAAATCAAGCTCGTTCGACCTAACAGGGGTACATTTGACCTAAAGGAAGCTAGGTTCGACCCTTTCATGCTACACTCGACCCCTGGAGGCTACCTTCGACCCCACGTGGGTCGAATGAACCCCAGGTTCGACCCCTACATCCTTAAACATCCGAAAACGCATCAAATCGCATCAAAACTATTCGAAAACATCACGAAACATCACGAAACACAGCAGTCAAGTATGAATAACACATCCCTATGAATCCCTACCAATTTTACTCCACAATCAGTCCGTTTTCATACTAACCCAAAATGGCAAAAATCATGAAAACGTCACATCACGCATGAAAACTTTACCCAATTAGGAAACTTTCTGTAATCATTCAATAACCAACTCAACATGTTCTGATTATCATGTGTAACAAAACCCCTACTCATTTCATTCATATTATCATCTTGAATCAAACCCTAAATCTATCAAAAATCCCCTAAAATGAGTAACATATCAACATCTAGCAAACAATAACAAAAAATAACCAAATCTCATCATCAATAACAGCTCTAAAAGATTCCTATGACATTTACACAGCATCAAATCACCAAGCAACACATAGCACAACATGAAACATCATTAATACCTCATAAAAACACCACTAACACATGTTAACTTGTATGAACCTTATGTTTTATGATTAGGTTTTGTTTAGAAAGATGTTAGGAAGGTTTTTAATTGTAAAAATCATATTAAAACAGATCTGGACCTTTGGGGTTTATTGAAAACGAATCAAAATGCATAAAAATGGGTTTTAGATCAAGAACATACCTTAGATCTTTGTTTAGAAGATGTTTGTAGGTTAGGTTATGAAAAACAAGATCAAAAACTCCTTCCCCTGTGATTAATATTGATAGAGAGTGTTTAGAGGCGTTTAGGGTTTGTGAAATGATGAAAAATGACAAAGTATGGTATTTATACTATGTCCAGGTTCGACCCTATACACAGGTCGAATGAGACTGTGGGTGGTCGAATGAAGCTATCAAGCTTCTGAATGTCTGGTTCGACCCCCCTACAGGTCGAACCAACACAGGGTCTTTTCAAGTTTTCCAGTTTTGTCGTTTTAACGCATTTTAACACATTCTAACACATGAACATGCAATCCTAGCACATGTTAATCCTATAGAACCATGTATAATCACATCAACATCGTTAAAGCACGTATCTACATATCATATCACGTATTTAGATCGTTTCATGTTTGTTACTTAATCTAATTCATGTAATTCACCAACAACGGGACTCGTAAATTATGTGTGTGTGTGATAACCCCAATGATCCGCCAAATCATTGATCTCTAGACAATACGTAATGTGACTCGACTCAACTGACTCCGTCAAGTATGTTTGTTAATGTTTTCGCTAAGGTAGACTTATGTGTTTTATAAAATGTTAACCTGAATGTGCCGGGTGTCACAAAGCATGTGGGGCCATTACGTTATATTATGAAGTTATGGATTTCCTTTTACGCAATTGCGCCACATAGTTCCTACTAGAAACTTGGAAGGCTTGTTTTATGAGACACAAAATATGATTGGGGCTATATTATGTATGTAACTTGAGAGTGGAAGGGCCTAAGTACAAAATGGAATTTGAAACCTCTTGAAAACCTGTTTGACGCCATTATACAGAGCAAATCACCATCACCTTTTTTTTTTATCTTGAAACCCTACCATCGCAAACAAAAGTCTTGAACGAAGTTTATTCCACCGATCCAGGTTTTATCCACAGTTGGAGCTATTTCATAATCTTGTATGTATAGCCCGGTCATGGCGATGTATTTGATGATTAGATTCCGCGTTGGCCCCATTGTTCGTTACATTAGTCGTTTCGGGTAAGCTCGCTCCCTTGTACCTTAGCCGTGTCTTATACATAGTTCTTTGTAGGAGTGTCGGCTCAGGTTCGGTTCAGGGTATGGGTACGATTTTGATGTGTAGGTTGAACCATATGTTTTCTAGGTTATCATTTTAGAGCTCGGTGTTGGAAGAAGCCACGGTTTTAACCATGTATTAATCTCTCACCCGAGGTTATGACCTTAGTTGGTCTTTGGTTCGGGATTAGCAGTTTTAGTCGAGAACACATGTTTGGGTTCACATGTTGATTGTTGTAGTGGAACCATGTGTTTTACTAGCTTGGTTAATCAATCAGGAAAAAGAAATAAGCTTTTGGATATCAATATTCATGCGTGATGGTTTCTTTCAAGGGTCATGTGTTTAATAGAGTTTGTAGTAGGTCAATATAAATATTTTATCATGAGTTTTGCTAATGGAATGGAGATTGATCTAAAAAATGGTGCTTAGTCATTGGGGAAAAATGAATAAATAATTGATTTAGGTGTAGAAGAGATCACGGTTTGTTAACCGTATTGAGCTTTGGATATGTGGGTGAATAGTGATGAGACTATGAAAACCATGTTTTGAAATTTGATAACTTCTTTTAACATTCCGCTGCGTATTTTTTTGAAATAAAATAAGATTACTTTTGAATTGTTAACATGGTTTTAGCCTTTAAATGCCAACTGTTTGACCTGTCGGTTTTAAGGGCCTTACAACAGTGACATATGAAAATAGGAAACACATTAATCATCCCATGGCCCATTTAAGTTCAAAAGAATACAACAAACCTGAAAGTATGATGTTGCTTCCAATGCTCCTACGAACAGTCAAACCCAAAAAAAATTATAAAATTGGTTCGGGCAATGGTGGTGACAATGATATATAGCCGTTTAGTTTTAGAGTTCGCCTAAATGGACCAATATGCTAAAATACAAAATTCCTTTTACCCAAAACAACTAATTAACAAAATAAATAGGAAGAAGTTAAAGACGACATACCTATATATGGAAGAAAGATAGTGATGATCCTTAGGAAATATTTGAAGATTCATTGTCTTCACGAGGAACTCAATTGATTCTTCATCAAACTCTTCCAAATAACCAGGCTTGGTATCAACAATTCTTGTTACCTGAAATATATTTACACACTAAAAGGTTAAAATAATTTCTACTTAACATAGGTCATTGATTGAACAATATAACATGGTCTTTGTTAGGTTAACCTCCAAACAATCATTTCTACATATTTTTATAAAAAAAAACTGCTACACCATGCAGGAATTCTAATTGTTGATTTGTGTCTCGAGTGAAGCAGAGATGCCTGCAAAACAACCAAGAATATTAACATTTGAAAAATAAAAGAACAACTTTAAATAGCCAAAATCACATATCTTCAGGCGCTCTACAGGGCTCCCGTCTAAAAGAGGTTCCCGAGTCTTAAATCCATGTGGCATATTTATTGCACAATGTTGATATATAGTATTGAAATTCTAAAGGCATGTATATTATTATGCAAAACTTCAATTTTTAAAAGTCGTATTTACGTAAATCAGTTTTTAATTATTCGTTGACTAACTTAAATGTTATTTAAAGTAAGTTTAAAAAAGTTATGAATATTTAAATTTTGACTAAATAAAAAAGGTCAATTTATAACCTTCTATAAATAAGGGATTTGAAAAAAAATCAAAGAAAATGCAAATAAATAAAAAGATGTTAGTTATCCATTGCCTATTGTATATGTTATTTAATTTAATTTAAAAAATAAAAATATATACTTAAATTTTCTAGAGAAGAATACTCAAATTTAAAAATTGCTACTTATCTTAAATTGTAGCACACGTTCTAACAATTAGGTCTAGACTTATTAACCTTTTGTCTAGGTTTAGTGAACCCTATATTAAATCATTTCCATAAGTAATCCAATTAGTTAATCAATTCAAAATTCGGATTTTATATCATAATCCATATCAAAATGATGAACACCAATATAAACACACCAACAAATTCCATCAACCTACTAACAAACATCTATTCAGAAACACCCAATCAAATCCAATAAAACCCTACTATCCAATCAATCCTCATAAACATTATGATCCTACTGATAACAATGAACAATCAGTCATATAATCTAGCAGCTCAACTATCATGATATTAATTATAAACCCATTACCAGGCAAACTTAAGGAATATAATCATTTCGCAATATAGCACCAACACGAATAATAAAACGTTAGAATATTACAGTTCAAGAGAAAGAGTAACATGGTTTACAAAATCTATCACATAAAATTGACAAAATCAATTACAATAGTTATAAAAAAAACCTAATCTTGATTAAACCATATACCGAATCAAGAGACGAATATGTATTCAAGGTTTTTAAAGAATAAAAAAACATAACAGTAAAAATCCTTAATATTAGATCGTAATACCGTTTATTGATGGTGGATGATTGATTGAAGTGAGATTCATTGCTTGAATGATGAGAGAAACGAGATGATCTTGGTTGTGTGATGAAAGAAATACATTTAAATATTAATGTAAATTAAAAGAACAAACTATTGAATCTTCAATCAGACATTAAATAAATGTATTCTTTTTAAATCAAAAGTCGGATTTCTTAAAGATTGTCATGAAAAGATAAAAACTGATGCAAGATAAAACAAAAAGGAGGAGATCAGATCGATTAAAAAATTACATAAACAATACAAAAACCCTAATCTGTTCATCAATGGAAAGTTATTTTTCGAAATCATTAAAATTGATTGATTCACATAACTGATTATATAAACATATATTGAATAAAAAATTAAATAACTGTGAATCTATTCAATAAGAAGAGGGATAAGATCGATTAAAAAAAACTACATAACCCTAATCTATTATCAATCGACAGTTATTGTTTAAAATCACTAAAACAGTTAATAGAAGTGAGGTGAATCAAAATTAAAAGATTTGAATGTTCTTAATGAGTAAGAGAATAAGGATATGATCGTATTACCGCTTTAGTGTTGATGGTTGCAATGATCGGAATGATGTTTTCGTAGTTTTTCGACAACAACTGTATCAATAATGTGTATTGATCTGGAGAGAATTAGGGTTCAGAGAGAGAAAAATGAAGGAGAAGGAAGTGGCCGTGTTTCATTTTGTGGAAAATTAAAAAAAGAGTAATTAACTTCCTAATTTACTTGACATTTTCCTTTATTCAATATCATTTATTGATTTTTTTTTAAAAAAAGAAAAAAAAGAGAAAAAAAAAGAGAAAAACTATAGATGAGCCATGTGGTCTAACGAGAGAGTGAATAAAACTGAAGGTGGATTAATCTATTTACAAGTGGCATAAAAGAGTTTTGTTTATTAGGTAGTATAGATTTCTAGTCATTGCCTTCTAGTTAATGTGAATCTCTGATACTGTTGAGCGTTGCTTCAAATAATTATCTGTCAAATGGTGTTGCCACAATTTTTGAATCGTTGGTGTTGATCGTTGGTGTTACTATCACAGCCCTAACCGAAAGTCAGAGGACAGAATGCTCTGATACCATTGTTACGATATAAATTAGTAATTAAGCATAAGATCGTTAAAAGAGAAGAAGATGTATAGAGAAGTAGGGTTTATCTCAAATCATTGATGCCTCAATCTCATAATCACTTCACATAAGTAAAAAATTTAGTTGTTACGACTTACACCACCATTGACAATAGAACAACTACAACAGATTTATTGTTCTAAATCATATTATTGATGCAACAATAAAGTGTAAAGTTATTTTTCTTTCTTCTGAAGGTACAATAATCGTTTAAAGGTAATAAAAATGACAGTAAATAGCTCTATATAATTTATTGGATAAAAAGAAGGGTATTTATTACATTTCTGAATAATCTTTTACAGTTATATACCAAATTAAATCTATTGGATATCGTCATCAACAACCTTCCAACAACGGGTCACCGGTCTCATCGTTTCGCTTGGATAAAATTCTATACTTCTTTGAGGTCCATGATGCTTTATCATACGTTTCTTTTCTTTATATATATAATTCTCTTTGTGCGGATGCTCAACGTCCACTGATAGATCAGTATGATACCAATGGACAGCAAAGTTACACTGTGAGCACTTCGTGATAATATGGGAATGCAATTTGGTCCCGCAAATTTGGCATAAACCATCATTCTCAGTCCCCGGAGCAAGTGTCAAAGGATGGTGGTGAAGATCTCTTTTACTTACGGCCCCAAACTTGATGTTAATGTACTTATAAACACCTGCTTCCAAATCGATAGAATTAACCCCTTGTTCAGATTGAAGTATTAACGGAGCACATGCAGAGTGAATGGATTGTGCACACTCTACACAATGATAGAACCACTTTCCAGGATCTAGACCCTCCTCACAAACATCACAGAAGTATTGACTTTTGTGATTCTCGATTGGGGAGTAACTCAGCTTCAACGAGTGCTTGTCCAACTTGTGCCTAATTGTTTTAGGTAAACGCAAAGCACATCTGCAATCCAAATAGAAATCACAACTAGTACATCTAAAATAAGTCTCACCTTCAACAATACTAACACGACATGCGCGACATTCCATCTTAGAAACGCGACTATGGCTTGATGAAGCATTGTCTACTCTTGTAAGTAAGTGATTTGGGTGTGCTTCATGTGTAATTTCTGTAGGCATAAATGCACAATTAACATCAATAAGAACACCACCGGAATAAATAAACCCATTGCAAGGTAAGCCACAGGCATAACATTTCCACCCAAAACTGAAAAAATCACCCTCGTAAAGATAATAGCCTAAGCGACTTTGAGGAAGATGTTCCATAGGTGGTGGCCTGAAAGGTAGACGAGTGCACCAATCATGGATAACAAAGTCATCGTCTATTGAGCATTTGTAAAATGGCACTTTTGTAATTGGTCTTGTACATGCATTGCATAATAATTTAATCCTCTTCAATGGGTCGTGCAAAGAGGTGCTTGTGTCATTATCTATTAGGACTAATGGATGCTCATGCATTTTATGTAAGAGGTTGCCCTTTTCATCTCTTCCTTTCACACAAGTATTGTGTTTAAATATTTTATTTGATAAGATGAATGATTCATCATCCACAGGCAAGTGAACAAGGTTGGGATACTCAACATCTTTGAAATTCTTTTCTGTTTTTCCTATGCCTGTTACATAAAAAGAGTAAACTATAATTACACTATGCTAAATCTTTGCGGATTATTCAAAATAACGATATTTTGTACTATGTATAATGCTTAAAAATATATGTAATTTACGTCAGAATATGATAACTAACGTTTAAAACTACTGATGGAAACCTAAAATATAGATACTGAATAGGCTCACTTTTGTTTTGCGTAAAATTTAACTGACATGAATAGTTTAATATGAAAAGATGTAGATCTTGTTGCATGAATCATTTGTCATTGGGAATGTTTAGAACCTACGTACACAATTAAGCATGTGGTTTGTGATATATATTTTTGAAAACATAACTATCAAAAATTTGTATTTATTCAGGGGTTGTTTGGTAACATTGTACCAAGCCATCAAAAGCTGAATTGGTTAGAATGTTTCTAAAACTAACTAATTAAAAGGCACCATCAACTATTAAGAGGTGTACTTTAAGTGAACCAAACACATTTTATCTCTGACCAATTCAAATGTTGCATCTTCAAAGAGTCATTAAGATGATACCAAACAACCCCTTTGACTTTTTTTTTGAATAAATTTTACATTACACTAAATTCAACGTTAAATGAAATCTGAAAAAGAGAAAAAGGAAAATCGGAGTCTTGGGTTGCAACATACCCATTTGTGAAAGAGCTCCAAAAAGAAATCGTCATGTCATGTGTATAGAAAAATAGAAGATATTGCAATCCTTATAATTTTAGCTTTTTTAAATAATAAAAAAACTCATTTGTGACGTGTAATGTATAAAGGCATATGTTTCAAGATTTACCTGGTAAGTTGATGGACATGGAAGGCTCTATCCTTTGTGTTGCGATGGACATAGAAGGCTTTGTCCTTTGCGTTGCACAATATGGGTGAACATAGTACATGCACTTACTACACTTGTAAATCCAATGTTCGTCTTCTAATTTCACACCACAAATCCTACATTCACAATCATATACTTGATCTAGAAACGAATATGAAAGGGTGAGCAAGTGACTATGGCTAAATTGTTTAGTTTGAAGTGATAACTTTATGGGAAGGCAAAGACAATCGGAGTTTAGTAAGAAGTTAAAACAAGTGATGCATTGATAGAAATTCCCTTCATGTTTCTTCTGACATGCAAAACAGTCACTCAAAATAGCTTTAACACTAACAGGGATTAATGAGTGTGGGTGAGCAGGGTGATGGACTGTATTTTGCTCCTTAAATGTGGCACAAAGTATATCGATTCCATAATTGCATGTTGAACAATGATAATAGATGTCACTGAACCACTTGAGACAAGCACCACATTTTTCATCCTTTGTTGTTCTTTTAAGGGTAAGAGTATGAGATGGGTGGCCTTGGAATATTAATGTTGGTGGTATTTCCTCACAAAATTTATGGAGGGAGTAATTACATGATGACATGCTACACTTGAAGTAATAACGGTGGTACCAGTCGATTTGTTTCCCACACCTATTACATGTACAGTGGAAATTTTGTGTTGTGATTAAATCATTTTCATCATATTCGTCATCGTCTTCTATGTAGTCTCGATGCATTAGTTGCAAATCAACAAGCGTTAGTGGATGCTCATGTTGAAGCTCTTGTTGGTTTAGCTCCTTGACATCCATATCAACGCTTCTCTCTGTCATTTTATTTTACATGACATTTGATTACTTTCAAATGTATCATGTAATGTAATGTAAGTATGAAATAAAATGAAAATCTTAAACACATAAATAGTGATGTTAATTAGGTGAATTATTCTTGAACTACTCCTAACAAACAAGTTAAAATTTGGAATCACCCTGAGATTATTAAAACGAACTCGAGCTTCATGTAGCAAGCTTTATTAAGCTCACAGGTCTAGACGAGTTTATTATTCATATAATAATAAACTACTATTTTATATGATATAATGTATAGTTTATAATAACTGCTACTGCATTTATAGTTATATTAGAATAACTAAATAAGGAACATACATGCACGCGCGCACACACACACACACATACATACATACATACATACATACATACATACATACATACATACATACATACATACATACATACATACATACATACATACATACATACATACATACATACATACATACATACATACATACATACATACATACATACATACATACATACATACATACATACATACTGTGACACCCGGCAACTTCCGGTAACTAACTTTTGAAAACTTAGTAAGTCTACCTTAGCGAGTCACGCATACGTTACACAAAACAAGGTCGGTCGAGTCGAGTCGCACGTCATTAGAGTTTTAACATACGCAAGTCTCGAGTCCCGGGGATTGGTGAACGAGTGTGAACGTGTTTACTTTCATGTATTATGTGTTTATAATCATTATGTGACTTATCGGTATGTGAAAATGTGTTAACATATGTTAAAACGGAGTTTAACGCGCAAAATACACCATGCCAGACCCTGTAGGCGATTAGCATGGCTAATTGCCTTCAAGGTGGCGATTAGCCACTACCTTTAGGCGATTAGCCTTGCCCTATAGGCGATTATGGGGCTAATCGCCTACAGTGAAGGCGATTAGCAGCCCTAATCGCCTGATAAAGCTCCATAATCGCCTGCAACATGTCTGACGACTAAAAACACCTATAAATACCACCCTTGACCTCCAAAACATTATTTACACAACCCTAGCCGTCCCATAACATATCTCAACCCACAAACACCCTCTGGAACCCATTTTTACACACAAACAACCATTTCCAAGCTTATTCCATCATCTACTCTTAAATACAAGGTGTGTTCTTCAAACCCAAACCTTTAAATGATTATGTTTTACTCCCTAAATGTCCAGACCTAATTTATAAAGGTTTTTGTCTTTGAAAATCCATTTAAAATCGTTTCTAAACAAACCCACACCTTTACATGTGTTATATGTGTTATATGTGATTAAAGATAGAGTTTTTGGGATCTAATCATGATTGTTTTTGTGTTATTATGATGTTTTTAGCTGTTACAAGTTAGTATGATAATGTCCTAGGAGTTTGAATGGTTTTGGTCGTGTATTGTTGATGCTTGATGTTTTGACCCGTTTGAAGGATTTTGGATGATTTAGGATGATATGAGGTGTGTTGTTGATTGTTTGATGTTAGGGTTTGCTCTAGGATGATGTTAGAACAGTAGGATGCTTTCGGACAACGTGATTATATGATTAGATCTGGATATTTGCTATTTAGGGCAAGTTCTTGCATGTTGATGTGATGTTTTCATGTTAAATTGCTATTTTGGGAAAACGCTCGCATTCGGGACTGTTAGAATGATGAAAACTTAGGGGTTTTGCTTGAAATATGTTTGTTAATATGTTTGGATGATTATTGGGTGTTTGCGCACGTTTCGGATCTGATTTGGAGGGTTAAACGCGCGAAAAACCACATTTGCTGCACTATAGGCGATTAACAATCCTAATCGCCTATGTTATAGGCGATTAGGGGCATAATCGCCTAAGACAAGAGGCTACTCGTGTGCTAGGATGGCGAGTAGCATCCTAATTGCTAGCAGTCCATGCAATTGTGATCCTAATTGCCTTCATGTCATGCAATTGTGACCCTAATCACTAGTTAAGCCCTGAATTGCATACCACATGACCATAATCGCCTAATATGCATGTGATTAGCCCTAATCACCTAACATAAGTGGCGATTAGCCCTGGTAATTGCCTGTTGACCATCCCTAATCACGTGTTGACTTTCCTAATTGCATGCTAAGTCCCTAATCGCATGAAATGCTGTTGTAAGTGTATTTTAACATCCCGAAACCCGATTTGACACCTAGGAACATGATAGGAACCCCGTGACATGCTTAGTAACATAGTAACACGCGTTCGGACTTGTTCGTACGTTAATTGACCTATGTGTTAGAATCGTTGAACTTTAACGCATGTTAAGGACTAAGTTGCATGATTTGTGTATGTTTGAGTATGAGGTGAACACGTGTAGTCTCGGGTCACCAATGGGATGTCGAGTCTTGTACATTTGGTCAGTTTAACAGTCAACGCATTTTCAAACGAACCTGGTTATGGTCTGGGCATCTAGGGACTAACTAACCTACGGGTTATTAGTCTAAGTACTTGTAACTGTCATATGTTAGGTCGCCGCTTTACGGGGCTAGCATAGCTTGTTGGTTTAAATCACTTTCGAAGTAACGCAACCCAAGGTGAGTTCACGGCCCCTCTTTTATATGTTTTCTTTCGGGGGAGAAACATGCCACGCAATTTAACAAACTCAATGCTTTCGTATAAACATGCAACTTCTTTTGGAAACGCTTTACTCATTTTGAATACGTAACTGTTTTTGGGAAGTAACTTGTTGTAAGCACGCTACGCTTTTGAAACACTTTTGGGAAGTAACACTTTTGGAAAGCAATACTTTTGAATGCAACGCTTTTGAAACACAACTCTTGATTTGCAACACTTTTGTTTACTACACGACGAAACAAGGAGTCCCGGGGGAAACCATGAATGTGCGGGGTAGCACAACGGGGAAATGTGGATAGATCTATTGGGCCTGACAAACCCCACCCGTCGGCTAGGAGCCGGGCGGGTGCATATTGTCTCTAGTTTAGCAACACAAGCAACTCAAACACGGGCAGCAACTCAAGCAACGCTGTCAGTAATGGTTTCAGCATCACAGTCATGGTAGTAGTAGGAAACGCTCGTTTGTTCGTTTATTTATTCGTTTAACGTATCTTATGACATGGTATTTTGTGATCAACGCTCAACACACGGAAACTTATTGTAAACTTAAACCTGTGAACTCACCAGCATTATATGTTGACCCGTTTTTGGCATGATTTCTCAGGTCGCTAAGGTAGCAGCATCTCAGGGCTTAGGCGCACGCGTCTGCACGGCGTCTAGTTTAGGTTCATGGTTTTGTTATTAAACGAGTTTGGAAACTTTTGGGATTTAGTTTTGTAAAACAATGCTTCCGCTGTTATTTCAAATGGTTTGGATTCGTGTTTTTATTTTACGTATCTTATCATATAGTGTTGTTTATTGTGACCGTTGACTTGGATCCTGGTGTGTCACACGCCTCGCGGTAGAACTCCGCATGTGGTAATTTGAGGGTGTGACAGATTGGTATCAGAGCCAATGGTTATAGTGAACTAGGACTGCATGTAGAGTCTAGACTATAGCCGAGTCTCACACACTAGACGGTCACATACATTTGAGTCGTGTCTTTTGGTAAACATACTAACCTTGTCGGGGTGTCGGTATCCTTACCACACGGTGTCACATTGCTTATCTCATTCTTGGTTATTCCTAGCTTCACTTTATCTTCTCCTTCGGGTTTACAGTCGTGGGAACTTGTTTGATGATCTTTTGAGTTGGTTATATCTTCCTAGGATGTGGGTGTTGGGTGAATTGAGGTTCGAGCTCGGGGCACGCCTCGAGGACCATGTAGAGCAATTTATCATTTCGGGTGCACACGAAATGATAAGTTGAAATGCATGAAAGACTTGGTGGATCTCGGGTTGGGATTAATGGTCACATTGGACCCAATCCTGGATTTTTCGTATTCTCTTGGTTTAGCGTTGGTGATGGGTCTGAGTGTTTGTTTCTTGTCTTTCTCAGAAGATGTCTGGAATTCACGGTGGACGTAGAGGCGGTGGTCGTACTGGCGGACGCAATGGTGGCGGTGGTCGTGGAGGGGTGAACCTAACCCAGGAGGATCTGAACACCTTGCTGCAGGCTGCCTTTCAGGCAGGACACAATGCTCATGGCGGTGAGTTGATCCTATCAGTTTTGCCTCGTTGTGAGCATGGTATCCTTCTTTTGTGGTTTTCTTACGTGTTTCGTTTCAGGCGGTGTTGTTAACCCACCCCCAGCCATGTGTACGTACAAGATGTTTCGAGATTGTAAGCCCCATGAGTTCTCTGGCACTGAAGGGGCTGTAGGCATGCTCAAGTGGCTAGAGAAAGTGGAGTCCGTATTCATAATGTGCAATTGCCTTCCCGAGGATCGGGTGAAGTATTCTGTTGGGCTCTTCACAGATGTTGCTCTGACTTGGTGGAACAACATCACTAAGAACATGGGTATAGGTGAAGCCTATGCCATGCCATGGGAGAACTTTGTACAGCTATTGAAAAGGGAGTACTGTCCCCAGGGAGGAGGTACAAAAATTGGAACATGAGGTTTGGAGCCTCAAGATGGTGGGGTCTGAGATTGAAGAGTACACTGTGAGGCGTAACGAGTTGGCGGTGCTGTGTCCTGACTTGCACGTACCAGAATACAGGAGGATCGAGCACTACATTTCAGGGTTAGTACCAGAGATAGCGGGGTTAGTGGCTGCGGGAAATCTTCCTACTTATGCGGAGGTGGTTCGATCGGCTCATCGGATGACTAATCTGAAGGTGAATGAAGGTGTTTTACCTGCTCGTGGTTCGACTGTCAAGGCTCCAGAGGGCAGCAAGCGCAAGTTGGAAGGCTCGGGGAAGAGTTCGGCTCAAGAACAGCCACAGCAGCAGACCAGGAAGCTAGGGGCGGTGGGGTCACCGTCGACTCAGAATCAGGGTGGATACACTGGAAAGAACCCTAAGTGCAACCAGTGCGGGTACCATCATGTTGGGAGTTGTGATACGTTTCGTTGCAACCGTTGTCTTCGCTATGGCCATCTGGCCAAGGATTGTAGGGTCAGCACTCAGGCAGGACAAGTTCAAGCAGTTGCCCCCACTCCTACTCCTCGGGGAAATCAAGGGTGCTTCAATTGTGGTGAAACAGGGCATTTCAAGCGAAATTGCCCAAAGCTGAATCAGGGAGAGGCAGGCACAACAAGAAATGGAGGGAACCACCAGGGCGGTGGTGTAGCTGCTCGTGCTTATGTTATTGGGGCTAGGGAGAACCAGGAGGACCCAGATACTGTTACCCGTACGTATTCCTTCTTATCTCTTATTACGCTTTGGTTCTACTTTTGTCCGCATTATTGTGTGTTCGTGTTTTCGGGTGTTTCCTTTGTGGGTTGGTCGTTACTTCTCATTCTTTGGGATCGATGAGGGTCCTTTGGGGATGCTACTTGGACGGTACCAGTGGGTCGTTACACCGATCACAGTAGTCCCCAGTAGGCCTTCGATCGGGGGTCTCTTGTCTCATATTCACTCGCTGTTCCTTGGGGAACGCTACTTGGGCACACACAGAGGTCGACACACATCACTGTTGGGGCCAAAAGAATCTCGGGGCGAGATTTCTTTTAACAGGGGGATGATGTGACGACCCGGAAAAATTTTTCTTCTTGTTTGTCTTCTCTTTTCGACTTCGGGAAATTTTCGGGACGAAAATTCTTTTAACAGGGGGATGATGTGACACCCGGCAACTTCCGGTAACTAACTTTTGAAAACTTAGTAAGTCTACCTTAGCGAGTCACGCATACGTTACACAAAACAAGGTCGGTCGAGTCGAGTCGCACGTCATTAGAGTTTTAACATACGCAAGTCTCGAGTCCCGGGGATTGGTGAACGAGTGTGAACGTGTTTACTTTCATGTATTATGTGTTTATAATCATTATGTGACTTATCGGTATGTGAAAATGTGTTAACATATGTTAAAACGGAGTTTAACGCGCAAAATACACCACGCCAGACCCTGTAGGCGATTAGCATGGCTAATTGCCTTCAAGGTGGCGATTAGCCACTACCTTTAGGCGATTAGCCTTGCCCTATAGGCGATTATGTGGCTAATCGCCTACAGTGAAGGCGATTAGCAGCCCTAATCGCCTGATAAAGCTCCATAATCACCTGCAACATGTCTGACGACTAAAAACACCTATAAATACCACCCTTGACCTCCAAAACATTATTTACACAACCCTAGCCGTCCCATAACATATCTCAACCCACAAACACCCTCTGGAACCCATTTTTACACACAAACAACCATTTCCAAGCTTATTCCATCATCTACTCTTAAATACAAGGTGTGTTCTTCAAACCCAAACCTTTAAATGATTATGTTTTACTCCCTAAATGTCCAGACCTGATTTATAAAGGTTTTTGTCTTTGAAAATCCATTTAAAATCGTTTCTAAAAAAACCCACACCTTTACATGTGTTATATGTGTTATATGTGATTAAAGATAGAGTTTTTGGGATCTAATCATGATTGTTTTTGTGTTATTATGATGTTTTTAGCTGTTACAAGTTAGTATGATAATGTCCTAGGAGTTTGAATGGTTTTGGTCGTGTATTGTTGATGCTTGATGTTTTGACCCGTTTGAAGGATTTTGGATGATTTAGGATGATATGAGGTGTGTTGTTGATTGTTTGATGTTAGGGTTTGCTCTAGGATGATGTTAGAACAGTAGGATGCTTTCGGACAACGTGATTATGTGATTAGATCTGGATATTTGCTATTTAGGGCAAGTTCTTGCATGTTGATGTGATGTTTTCATGTTAAATTGCTATTTTGGGAAAACGCTCGCATTCGGGACTGTTAGAATGATGAAAACTTAGGGGTTTTGCTTGAAATATGTTTGTTAATATGTTTGGATGATTATTGGGTGTTTGCGCACGTTTCGGATCTGATTTGGAGGGTTAAACGCGCGAAAAACCACATTTGCTGCACTATAGGCGATTAACAATCCTAATCGCCTATGTTATAGGCGATTAGGGGCATAATCGCCTAAGACAAGAGGCTACTCGTGTGCTAGGATGGCGAGTAGCATCCTAATTGCTAGCAGTCCATGCAATTGTGATCCTAATTGCCTTCATGTCATGCAATTGTGACCCTAATCACTAGTTAAGCCCTGAATTGCATACCACATGACCATAATCGCCTAATATGCATGTGATTAGCCCTAATCACCTAACATAAGTGGCGATTAGCCCTGGTAATTGCCTGTTGACCATCCCTAATCACGTGTTGACTTTCCTAATTGCATGCTAAGTCCCTAATCGCATGAAATGCTGTTGTAAGTGTATTTTAACATCCCGAAACCCGATTTGACACCTAGGAACATGATAGGAACCCCGTGACATGCTTAGTAACATAGTAACACGCGTTCGGACTTGTTCGTACGTTAATTGACCTATGTGTTAGAATCGTTGAACTTTAACGCATGTTAAGGACTAAGTTGCATGATTTGTGTATGTTTGAGTATGAGGTGAACACGTGTAGTCTCGGGTCACCAATGGGATGTCGAGTCTTGTACATTTGGTCAGTTTAACAGTCAACGCATTTTCAAACGAACCTGGTTATGGTTTGGGCATCTAGGGACTAACTAACCTACGGGTTATTAGTCTAAGTACTTGTAACTGTCATATGTTAGGTCGCCGCTTTACGGGGCTAGCATAGCTTGTTGGTTTAAATCACTTTCGAAGTAACGCAACCCAAGGTGAGTTCACGGCCCCTCTTTTATATGTTTTCTTTCGGGGGAGAAACATGCCACGCAATTTAACAAACTCAATGCTTTCGTATAAACATGCAACTCCTTTTGGAAACGCTTTACTCATTTTGAATACGTAACTGTTTTTGGGAAGTAACTTGTTGTAAGCACGCTACGCTTTTGAAACACTTTTGGGAAGTAACACTTTTGGAAAGCAATACTTTTGAATGCAACGCTTTTGAAACACAACTCTTGATTTGCAACACTTTTGTTTACTACACGACGAAACAAGGAGTCCCGGGGGAAACCATGAATGTGCGGGGTAGCACAACGGGGAAATGTGGATAGATCTATTGGGCCTGACAAACCCCACCCGTCGGCTAGGAGCCGGGCGGGTTAATATTGTCTCTAGTTTAGCAACACAAGCAACTCAAACACGGGCAGCAACTCAAGCAACGCTGTCAGTAATGGTTTCAGCATCACAGTCGTGGTAGTAGTAGGAAACGCTCGTTTGTTCGTTTATTTATTCGTTTAACATATCTTATGACATGGTATTTTGTGATCAACGCTCAACACACGGAAACTTATTGTAAACTTAAACCTGTGAACTCACCAGCATTATATGTTGACCCGTTTTTGGCATGATTTCTCAGGTCGCTAAGGTAGCAGCATCTCAGGGCTTAGGCGCACGCGTCTGCACGGCGTCTAGTTTAGGTTCATGGTTTTGTTATTAAACGAGTTTGGAAACTTTTGGGATTTAGTTTTGTAAAACAATGCTTCCGCTGTTATTTCAAATGGTTTGGATTCGTGTTTTTATTTTACGTATCTTATCATATAGTGTTGTTTATTGTGACCGTTGACTTGGATCTTGGTGTGTCACACGCCTCGCGGTAGAACTCCGCATGTGGTAATTTGAGGGTGTGACACATACATACATACATACATACATACATACATAAACAAGAACCTCGTATAGGTATACCTATTGTATAAAAATAATACATACGATTCTTTTTTACCGATTCTATTTATTTACCACTACATGAGATTCTATTTTATACATCACATACATAAGTGCTTATTTAATGGAGTTATCTCCTTAATACTGATACAGTATTAAACACAGATATAAAAATAAATCAAAACTAATCAATAAAAGAAGTTAGGTTTGTACATCAAATAATGAAATTATAATTATGATAAAAATAAACAATGCATATTATACTATTAGACATTTAACACAAGGCAAATTTGAACTCGAGTTCTCTTAACGAGTAAAACTTGAGATAACTTGGAACACTAAAATGTTGAGAATGAAAAAAATGTGTACCTTAGTGAGTAATGAGAGTTATAATACCTATGACTTGGATGTCATTGTTGCTTGTTATATATAAATCCATAAGCAAAGCGAAGAATGAGCATCATCATTATGTTACACTCAAGGAAAGAATTGTACTTTTCTTTTGTATTTATAGAAAGAATATTTCTTATTTCATTTGTGTAAAGAATAGTGTATTATATATTACTTTTCTTGGGTGTATATTGGTCTTTAGATATGATGCATTTGGTAAACTCAAATCCTTAAAAAGAAAACATCAATGGGTTAAGAAAATTAATGAAAACGCCTTGAAAACACACCTTATCACTCTTCCCTTTACTTTAAGTATATATAGTTCCATAAGCATAGAATGGGCATCATCATCATGTTAAACTCAAGTAAAGTATTGTCCTTTTTTTTGTATCTACAGAGAATAACTCATATTTTATTTGTGTAAAGAATAGTGTATTAAATATTACTTTTCGTGGGTGTATATTGGTCTTTAGATATGATGCTTTTGATAAATTCAAATACTTAAAAAAATAACATAATTGGGTTATCAAATTAACGAAAACGCCTAGAAAACACACCTTATAACCTCTTCCCTTAAAACATGTTCTTGAGTGTTTTAGCACAAAAGTACCCACCATGCTCTCCCTCCTCTAGACCAGTGTCTATTACTATGTCCTAAAAAATAGCCCGAATCCGACTATTGTGGATGTTGTATGTTAAATTTTAGTGTGTTCTCTCTAAAAAACAAAAACTATCATCCTTGTACAGTGAAATTGATTACAAGTCAATGCACAATCACATACATAAGTGCTTATTTAGTGGAGTTATCTCCATAATAGTGGTACTGTACTAAACAAACATATAAAAATAAATCAAAATTATTTCTATAAAAGAAGTTAGGTTTGTAAATAAAATAATGAAATTATAATTATGATAAAAACAAACAATGCATATTATCCTATTAGACATTTCACACAAGGCAAGTTTGAACTTGAGTTCTCTTAACGAGTAAAACTTGAGGTAATTTGGATAACTAAAATATTGAGAATGAAAAAAATGCGTACCTTAGTGAGTAATGAGAGTTATAATACCTATGACTTGGATGTTATTGTTGCTTGTTATATATAAATCCATAAGCAAAGCGAAGAATGAGCATTATCATTACGTTACACTCAAGGAAAGAATTGTACTTTTCTTTTGTATCTATAGAAAGAATATTTCTTACTTCATTTGTGTAAAGAATAGTGTATTATATATTACTTTTCTTGGGTGTATATTGGTCTTTAGATATGATGCATTTGGTAAACTCAAATCCTTAAAAAGAAAACATCATTGGGTTAAGAAAAGTAATGAAAACGCCATGAAAACACATCCTTATCACTCTTCTCTTTACTTTAAGTATATATAGTTCCATAAGCATAGAATGGGCATCATCATCGTGTTAAACTCAGGTAAAGTATTGTCCTTTTTTTGTATCTAGAGAGAATAACTCATATTTTATTTATGTAATGAATAGTGTATGTAATATTACTTTTCGTGGGTGTATATTGGTCTTTAGACATGATGCTTTTGATAAATTCAAATCCTTAAAAAGATAACATAATTGGGTTATCAAATTAACGAAAACTCCCCAAAAACACACCTTATAACCTCTTCCTTTACTTAAAGTATATATAGTTCCATAAGCAAACCAAAGAATGAGCATCAGTATTGTGTTAAACTCAAGTAAAGAATAAAACATTTTTTTTTGTATCGAAAGAATGAATAATTCTAAGTTCATTTATGTAAAAAAAGTGTATTATATATCACTTTTCTTGGGTGTATATTGGTTTTAGGTATGATGCTTTTGATAAATTCAAATCCTTAAAAAGTAAACATAATTGGGTTATGAAATTAATGAAAACGCCTAGAAAATACACCATATGCCTCACTCACAAAACATGCTCTTGAGTGTTTTAGCACCAAAGTACCCACCATGCCCTCCCTCCTCTAGACCGGTCTCTATTTCTATCTCCTCAAAAAACGGCCCGAATCTGACTATTGTGGATGTTGTATGTTAAATTTTAGTGTGTTCTCTCTAAAAAACAAAAACTATCTTCCTTATACAGTGAAACTGATTACAAGTCAATGCACAATCACATACATACGTGCTTATTTAGTGGAGTTATCTCCTTAATACTGGTGTTGTACTAAACACACATATAAAAATAAATCAAATTTATATCTATAAAAGAAGTTAGGTTTGTAAATAAAATAATGAAATTATAATTATGATAAAAACAAACTATGCATATTATTCTATTAGACATTTAACACAAGGCAAGTTTGAATTTGAGTTCTCTTAATGAGTTAAACTTGAGATAACTTGGAACACTAAAATGTTGAGAATGAAAAAAATGCGTACCTTAGTGAGTAATGAGAGTTGTAATACCTATGACTTAGATGTCATTGTTGTTTGTTATATATAAATCCATAAGCAAAGCGAAGAATGAGCATCATCATTATGTTACACTCAAGGAAAGAATTGTACTTTTCTTTTGTATCTATAGAAAGAGTATTTCTTATTTCATTTGTGTAAAGAATAGTGTATTATATATTACTTTTCATGGGTGTATATTGGTCTTTAGATATGATGTATTTGGTAAACTCAAATCCTTAAAAAGAAAACATCATTGGGTTAAGAAAAGTAATGAAAACGCCTTGAAAACACACCTCATCACTCTTCCCTTTACTTTAAGTATATATAATTCCATAAGCATAGAATAGGCATCATCATCGTGTTAAACTCAAGTAAAGTATTTTCCTTTTTTTGTATCTAGAGAGAATAACTCATATTTTATTTGTGTAAAGAATAGTGTATTATATATTACTTTTCGTGGGTGTATATTGCTCTTTAGATATGATGATTTTGATAAATTCAAATCCTTAAAAAAATAACATAATGGGGTTATAATATTAATGGAAACTCCCCAAAAACACACCTTATAACCTCCTCCTTTACTTAAAGTATATATAGTTCCATAAGCAAACCTAAGAATAAGCATCATTATTGTTTTAAACTCAAGTAAAGAATTGAACTTTTTTTTGTATCTTAAAAAAGAATAATTCTTAGTTCATTTATGTAAAAAAAAGTGTATTATATATTACTTTCCTTGGGTGTATATTGGTATTAGGTATGATGCTTTTGATAAATTCAAATCCTTAAACAGCAAACATAATTGGGTTAACAAATTAATGAAAACGCCTAGAAAACACACCTTATGCCTCACTCACAAAACTTTTTCTTGAGTGTTTTGGCACAAAAGTACCCACCATGCCCTCCCTCCTCTAGATCGGTCTCTATCTCTATCTCTATCTCTATCTCTATCTCCTCAAAAAACGGTCCGAATCTGACTATTATGGATGTTGTATGTTAAATTTTAGTGTGTCCTCTCTAACAAACAAAAACCATCATCCTTGTACAGTGAAATTGATTACAAGTCAATGCACAATCACATACATAAGTGCTTATTTAGTTGAGTTATCTCCTTAATACTGGTACTGTACTAAACATACATATAAAAATAAATCAAAATTATATCTATAAAAGAAGTTAGGTTTGTAAATAAAATAATGAAATTATAATTATGATAAAAGCAAACAATGCATATTATTCTATTAGACATTTAACACTAGGCAAGTTTGAACTCCAGTTCTCTTAACGAGTAAAACTTGAGATAACTTGGAACCTTGGAACACTAAAATGTTTGTAAATAAAATAATGAAGTTATATATATATATATATATATATATAGTTTATTAATCCACTTAACAAATTTTCCCAAATAGGATCAAGGTTAAACGCGTATAAACAAATAAATAATATATAGCAACATAGGGGGTTTAGTAATCAAACTTTGACGAATACACCAGAACTGTAACATGTGAGTTACAAAGAATCGTCGCTAGTAGGAAGTTCACATCCGAGCACAAACCAAGTGAGAGCAATAACTTGCAAGGAAGAGGGAGGGTGGTGGAGGTGATAGATGGCAGGCAGCCAAGGGGTGGCGACCCTTGATGTTGGCCAAAAAGTTTATAGAGAGGGAAGAAGGGTTGTTGTTTTGTTAAAAACTTATGATTAGGGTTTCCCTTGAATCCCTAATTTATAATAAAGCAAACTTACATCAAGCCCCCTATATAGTATCATAATATTCCTTAATATTAATCTAATTAATATTAAGTCCCTTGAGTTTAAAACTATTATTATTTCAATAAATAATAACCTAATCACTCGTGAACATATCTGATTCTGTACCAACGTATAACTCTTAGGATCATACCGAGTTACGTTACGTTGATCTCGACTTTAATTACGATCAGACATAATATATATTAAAAAATCTCCCACTTGGACGATTTTAATTAAATGAGTCAATGTGCGTAGAGTTTGACGCCTAGCGGCATCGTACTGCTCCTAACGCGGCATGGCACTTTAAAATCGTCAACTAGTTCCTTGTGTTCAAGTAACAATTTACTTAACCAAATACTATAGTCTTGATATTTTTATCAATAAGTCCCTTCTGTATAGAACATTCGTTGATCATAAGACATGGATCATTCATTCTTACATAGTGATCAACTATTCTTTATTCTCGTCTTTAATTCAAAGTGGTCTAATGAACTACTTTTCGTCCGAGCATGTCCTCGCGTTTATTCCAGTTTCAGTTAACGAGGGTGCTAGAATGTCTAAACTTGTAATCCTATAGAAGTACATAATTTCATCAACGTCATACAAGTCCCACTTAACCTTGGATTTTTTCCAACGCTACCCAAATTATTACCCATGTTTCAGGACAGTGCTAGATAACATCAAAGATAGTCCTTATCAATGTAGTTTGATATGTGCCTTAGGAAAAAAAGGACATATTGAACATGTCAATATCAAAACATCTCATGACATAGATCCATGGAGATCGTTTTGAAGTGAGTCACATCCAATATCATTCCCTAGTGATATCTGTGAATTTTGATTCTCAAACCCTTGATTTATTCATCTCATGAATACAATCATTTCAATTCATAATAATCTTACATTCAAATTTGCATTTAACCGTTAAATCAAACAAGTATTCAATGTATCTGTTTTAGTTCAAAATAAATCACTAATACTCACTACAGATCATGCCCACTGTCTAGCAACTCTAAGCCCTATCTTTCCATCATGATCCTCGTGTTCAGTTTGAGGTAAAGGCTTAGTAAAGGGGTTAGCCAGATTTACATATGTATGAACTTTGTTTATTACGATGTCTCCACGCTCTATTATTTCTCTAATATAGTGGAATTTTCTGTGTATGTTCCTTGTGGTATGATGTGATCTTGGTTCCTTTGCAAGAGCAATGGCACCTGTGTTGTCACAGAGATACAATCAGTTTCTTTATGCTAGGCACAACGTCGAGATCAGTAATGGACTTCTTCATCCAGGCAACCTAATTAGCAGCATCCGATGCGGCATTGTATTCTGATTCAAGGGTGGATTGAACAACTGCACTTTGCATTGAGTTCTTCCAAGTAATAGCCCCACCATTTAGAATGAAAACATATCCTATCTGTAGCCTTGTGTAACGATCCCACATCTGTTGGGAAGGAGAACTAACACTTCTTTATAAGAGGTGGGATACCTTCCCTATCGTGACGCGTTTTGGCGTGGGAATTGCCCACGACCAATGCAAAATCGGGACATGCCCGGACAATATCGCGGTACGGGGGTGGGCTGTTACAAATGGTATCAGAGCCAGGGCCGGGCCGTTGTGCCAGCGAGGACGCTGGGCTCCTTAAGAGGGGTGGATTGTAACGATCCCACATCGGTTGGGAAGGAGAACTAACACTTCTTTATAAGAGGTGGGATACCTTCCCTATCGTGACGCTTTTGGCGTGGGAATTTCCCACGACCAATGCAAAATCGGGACATGCCCGGACAATGTCGCGCGGTACGGGAGTGGGCTGTTACAACCGCGATATTGTCCGGGCATGTCCTGATTTTGCATTGGTCGTGGGCAATTCCCACGCCAAAACGCGTCACGATAGGGAAGGTATCCCACCTCTTATAAAGAAGTATTAGTTCTCCTTCCCAACCGATGTGGGATCGTTACAATCCACCCCCCTTAAGGAGCCCAGCGTCCTCGCTGGCACAACGACCCAGCCCTGGCTCTGATACCATTTGTAACAGCCCACTCCCGTACCGCGATATTGTCCGGGCATGTCCCAATTTTGCATTGGTCGTGGGCAATTCCGTCACGATATGGAAGGTATCCCACCTCTTATAAAGAAGTGTTAGTTCTCCTTCCCAACCGATGTGGGATCTTTACACCTTGAATCATCATAATCATTTTGGAAGCTTCCATCAGTGTAACACTTAACTGACAGCTTCTCATTCAGTCCTCCAACATGTCCTTAGTTCTTCTTAAGTACCTAAGAATGTTCTTCACTGCATCCCAGTGACTTTCTCCTGGATTCTTTTGATATCTACTCGTCATGCTAAGAGCATACGAGACATCAGGTCTAGTACATAACATGGCATACATGATGGAACTAATAGCAGAAGCATATTAAACTCTTTCCATCTTCTTGCTAAGAGCATACGAGACTTCAGTGTTTGCACACTTCTTGCTATTAAGAATGGTTCCATATGTCATAGGTAAGAGCCCCCCTTTTGAGTCTTGCATTGAGAAGCGCCGTATGACCCTATCAATACATTTACTTTAACTCAAGCCTAATAACCGCTTTAATCTATCTATATAAATTTTAATTCCCAAAATATAAGTGGCTTCACCAAGATCTTTCATTGCGAAACATTTACCCAACCAAGCCTTAACATCTTTTTGCTCAGAGATATTATTTCTAATAATTAGTATGTCATCTACATATATAGAATGAGAAAAGTGATATAGCTCCCACTAGATTTCTTGTAAGCACATGGTTCATCTTGTAAGCACATGGTTCACTTTAGTCCAAAACCCAAACGTTGCCAGGGACGAATTTGGCAAGAAAAATAAAACTGAAGGACCCAAATGTAAAAGGTTTGGGTTTTGGACTGAAGTGACAAAAGTGACCAAACCTCAGGGACGATTTTGGCTATTAACTTTTCGGTAGGAAGATTAACAATTTAGATGAAATACATTTTTGAATTCCACATATGATATGTTTTGTCTATTAAAAACATACACCAAGATTTTTACGATTTAACGGGAGCCTTTAGAATTCTATTGCGGAAGCTTGATGAGTGTTCGTGTAACATCCTGTTTTTGTTATATAAATAAAATGTATTGGTTCATATTTATTAGTAAATGAAACGGGTCATTGATAGTCAAAACGAACCTATAACATGTGAGATGGATAATTGTGTATTTAAAATTAGTTAACGAGTAAGTGACGATCACATGATTATTTGAGATGTGAGATCAAGACGATCAATTACTATTATAGGAGACCGTTTAGATATAATATAATATATTATATTATATTTGACTCTGCTCCGTTTTTAATGAAACTAAGGTCAAAATGTCGACAGAAATAAACTCGTCTCAATAGTATATTCATAATTGAATAAATCGCTAGATTTTTACAAATTATAAACACGAAAACAAGATTAAGTTAAGTTAATTATAATTTAATAATATTAAATATAATAACAATAATAAAACAACAGAAGTGCACGTGTGTGCTTGGATGAGTGGTGAGTGTTTTTGTTACTTTCAAAGTAAATAATTCTTAACCACCCAGTTTCTTAGTACGGTGGCACATGAAAGTCGGCCAACGAATTCGAAAAGTTTTTGTATAAATTCAACTTCAGTGGCCTCTTTTGAATGAACATTCAATTTTCACCATTCTCAGATATTTAAGGTATGTAGCTTATTCTTTTTGTTATTATCATAAGTTCTAATAATCTATATAATAAGAACATTAGGCTAACCACTCATCAGAGTAGGGCATATGAACATAGCATAACTTGTCTAATACGTGCATAACCAATTTATAGTATTATATGACCAAACTGATTATGAATGGTTGGGATGAATTATTTATAAGAAACTAGGCATTGATATTAATGCCCTAATATTTCAAATTGAAATTGTTGTGCACTGTAGTAGCAGCGGTTATGTGAAAGGGGTATATTAGAGTTAGAATACTACTTCATAGACCTAGAGTAGTAATATGGTCTATTAAATTTTATATCACAGTTGAAGTTGTGAGAAGCCCAAATAAGTAGAGGAGAAAGTTTATTAAGGTGAGTTACTTAAACTATTTTCAAAACCTGATACTTGTTCGTAAACTTGTTTTGATGGTGATTGATCATGTATATGCATCGAACCATAGATGTGGCATTCAATGTGTTATATATATTATAATGATCATTATACTTTCCCGGGGGGACATATAGTTCCTATTGGGGAATTGGTAGGCTGTGTGAATATATGACCGGATGAAGTCCGGGGGGGGGGGCATACACTTCCAGCTCGGGAATTGGTAGGCTGTATGAATATATTTTGGTGACATGCAATGAGCTCAATACTTGATCAATAAAATGTTTATGTGGTTGTTTTACTGATGAGTAGGTTTATGTTACTCACCAGCTGTGTACTGACGTATTTTTATTACTCGGGCATGTATCACATGTTGATGGTGTAATGAATGGGAGTTCCTAGCTGAGAGTTGGAATACTTTAGACGGTTCATCTTATTATAGTTAAGCTTTGTTTAGCTAGGTGGTACTTGGATCGCACTGGCTTGTAATAAATACTCAAGTTATGTAATGAGATTACGTTTCCGCTTTGAGTTTGCGCCGACTGGTCACTGTAAGTGCCCCGGCCTGGGTGGGGTGTGACAGTTCGGGTGTGTTTGGCTCTTCTCGCGACTTGATCCTTGATCCGGGACTTCCACGAATGCATACCTGGAACCATTACACAAATAATGGTTAGTGGGATTATGTAACACCCCACACGTAACCCGAGTGATCATGCACAACTGATACCACTTACAGCGGAAGCAAACTAAACTTTCATTATAACTTATAACATCCGAGCACAAAACATTATTTATTTACAACTCTTAACAACTAAAAACTTCATAGTCTCTAGGCTTCACTATTGCCAAACAGGTTCTACAGCTGTCCTCATGGTTCACCTGAGATAAGTATACTCAAAACGAGGCCAATATATTACTAGTGAGCTCATGCTATATAATTGACACAAAGCATCACATTAACATTTGTGCATACATAATATGGGTTATGACTACCGTACTGGCTATCCCATGTTGATGCACTTTATGTGGACGTCACTGTCGAATAGACTAGGGTTGAGTCTTAGTATAGTGTTACATGAGATTGTGGTGATCCATAAGGGCATTTTATGGATCTGACGCATTTGTAAATATAGGACAATACCAAAGCCAGGTTCGACCTAATATACACTGGGCGAATGTGGAAATGCTCCACATTCGACCATTCAAAAGGGGCGAACGTGGAACTTGGGTTTTGGACTATAAATAGCAATCTCATGTGTTATTGTTCATTTGGTGATTTGAGTTGGTACTTTGAATGCTCTCAAGGGGGAGGTCATGCCCGACCTCCCCCGGCCACGAGATAGACGTTTATCCTACTGATGACAGTGTCTGTAACCGTTTCTGTATTAATACGAATCTGTGATGACGTTGTTATCGTATATTTCTGTCTCGTCTCGAACATCCCGTCTAAAACCGAGTTGTTTATGTGTAATCGATCCACGAGTTCGGTCCGTAACCGGATTCTCATCCCATACCCCTAGTAGTGTCACCACAGCCACCTATAGGTAGAGGTGTACAAAAAAACCGGTTTTTTTATAACCGGAAAAAAAAACCGGAACCGGTTTTTTTAAAAACCGGTTTTTTTCCAACCGGTTCAAGACCCGACCCGAGCAACCAGTTTTAGACCGGTTATTGTATAAGTAAAATGCGTTTTTTAAAAACCGGTTTTTTTAAAAACCGGTTAATAAACCGGGTATGACAAAAAACCGGTTTTAAAACCGGTTCATACAAAAAACCGGTTTCCAGGTACAAAAAAAAAAACCGGTTTAACCGGTTTAACCGGTTTTGAACGTTGCAAAATGGACAGCAGTTTGTTTGGAATGTTTGGAATGGAAAAAAAAAAAAAAGTAAACAGCAGCTGAAAATTTCAGCAGCCAGCAGCAGCAAATTCCAGTTTTTTTTCCGGTTTTTTTTTCCGGTTTTTTTTCCCAGACAAAAAAACCGGTTTTTTTAACCAGTTTAAAAAACCGGTTTTTAAAACCCGGTTTTACAACCTGTCTTAACCGGGTTTAT
Organism: Ambrosia artemisiifolia; assembly: GCA_032199755.1. Lineage (NCBI taxonomy): Eukaryota > Viridiplantae > Streptophyta > Magnoliopsida > Asterales > Asteraceae > Ambrosia > Ambrosia artemisiifolia. The sequence goes on along the minus strand of CM063514.1, from coordinate 32,485,408 downwards.
GGAATATGGTTCAGCATACGAAAAACCGGTTGAAAAACCGGTTCGGTTATAAAAAAAACCGGTTTTAAAGACTAAAAAAAAACCGAACTCGAAAAAAATCGGTTTCGGTTTAAAAAAAAAACCGTTTTGTACACCTCTACCTATAGGTATGGAATCCGTTACTGAGCGCATGGTTACTCCATACTGGACACCCCTTGCCCTATTTCAGCTTTTCGTAACGTATCCATTAAGCATACAAGGATCCTTTATACCCCCATAGATATACGCATATTGAAGAATTCCCATTTATTACCAGTTTTGACAGGACGAGTATACTATCACAGTTTTATAAACAAACATGATAACTCACCTGTGCAATGATGCTTAACAGTTGCTCAACACTTGCCAGTATAACCAGGCAATATCTCAGGGTCCTGACATAATTACATAATCCTAGGTTAGGTAATGGCACGCCTAACTAGTTATTATCATGGTTGGATATTTGTTAACGCTGCCTTGTTTAAGCATGGGTGATCAGTCCATGCCTAACTAAGGCTAGGCTACCCAATACCCACCCCTAACAATAACTCTAGTACCAAAAATAATAATACTAATATTACTACTAAAAATACTAATTATAATTAACTAAACTAGGATTTTTATCGCGCGCGTTGCGGCGCGCCGCGGTGATTTCTGCTTCAACTTGAACTTTTTCTTTACTCGGTTACTGTATGCGCAAAACTGATAAGAACGTCAAATAAGGTTGCTGAAAAAAAAATAACCGCGACCGCATAGTCTTGAACCCAAGACCTCTGAGAAAATGCATCTCATACTATTACACCACCAAACTCAATTGTGTTTTAATATGAAATAGATTATACTTCACATTAAATATGATGAAAAAAATGCAACTTGTGAGAATCGAACTTGCAACCTTCCATTTAACAAAGTGGACCTCAAACCACTACACCACTAATACAATTGATATTTAAATATGAAACCAATTGTATTTATTATTAAGTAAATCTGGTAAAATAAAAAAATAAATGAATTGCCTCCGCCAGGAATCAAACCTGTGACCTTGGGAATAAGAAGTTCACCACACCACCAACACTACTTATGGTTCTAAATGCAACAAATCATATGTATTATAAATATAAATAAATGTGTGGGAGAATGAAAAAAAATATAAAATGAATTGCCTACCCTAGGAATTGACCTTGTGACCTTAGAAATAAGAAGTGCACCACAAACCACTCTACCACCTACACTACTTGTGTTTTTAAATGAAAGAAATCATATATATTATAAATAAAAGTGTGGGAAAAGGAAACAAAATATAAAAAAATGAAAACACTATTGATGAATAGTGAATTGTTGTTTTAAATTAATACATAGTTAATATATGCTCGTGCGAGAATATACTTGAATACTATTTATGGCAAGTTGGTGTAGCGTCTCCCTACTCGAGCTCCAAAAGTAACTAGTAATAACACATAAACGGATATTTAAGTCTCCATCATACTTAGGGGCTGTTTGGTTGATTAAGTGCTGAATCATTAAGATGGTCTGAATGGTTAAGAGGCTCTGAATGGTTAAGAGCTGAATCATTCAGCATCCCTTATTAGCTTAATGGTTCAGCACTTAATCATTCCATTCAGATGCTGAAACAAACAGTCTGAATACTGAATGATTCAGACCTGAATGGTTAAGAGGCTGATTAAGAGGCTACCAAACAGCCCCTTAGTATTAGAGTGTCTTCATTGTGTTTGGGATATACAGCTTGATCACTTCGTTTTCTATTTATAGGTGCACCTGTATGTTTGTTCCTATTTGTCTTAATTGTGAAGTTTACTTTCTATACACATGTTCACTATAGATATTCTAGTGATAACTTAACTATGAAGTTTGCTTCATGTACACACACCTTGCAGTCGTCCAGACACGCGTATATAAATTCATATTTCATCATCTAAATGTATTATTATTATTAGTATTATTATTATATTAAGGTAATTAGTTCAGCTGCTTAGCTCGTTTTTCTTTTATAACTTTTAAGCTATAACGTTTTATAAAATTTCGAATATACTTTCAGGACGAACTTATTTTTCTCTATGTTTTGACTTAAGTTTTATTAAAAACGGAGTAGAGTTCAAATATAATATATTTTATTAGTACTACTAAACGGTCTCTTATACTAGCCTGAGTTCGTCTGAGTATCTTCGATTTCAAATAATCGTCTTACTCGTTACTTAGTTGATCGGCAATATATAAATTATATGTTTCACATATTTTCTTCTTGTCCACGAAACGGGGTGTTACAACTCTACCCCCTTAAATTAGGTTTCGTCCTCAAAACCTATCAAATTGTGAACAACCAAGGCTAAGATTTCTTCATCTACTCTTCACTTTTCCCTATAACATTTGATCATTTTTATGTTCCATTATACTCATACTTTTTTTACATAACTTATTTATTTTATCTGTCGTCAAGTAGATGATATCATTCCCATATAACTTATTTTTGCGAATATTTGTCCAATACATGGGACTTACACATCTTATCTTGCATAGCGTTTCCTAGGTTGCATCCTCAATGCTGGCTTGGTAACTGTTATCGGATGATGAATTAATCGATCGTAGATGGTTGTCTTAATTGCCATCTACAAAGCATTTCCTCTAATTTTTGGGATAGTCCATTCTTTATGTCCGTACCCACTCAGATTTCTTTGAGTTCCTAGTTTTTACTATAAACTTCGACATAATCTTGAAATGAAACAACTATATCTATAACTATGACCTTGTTAGATACACAGTGTCACGCGACTATCTATAATGTAGAGTTGGACTTACATTTCATCTTATAGTCCTCACAGATTGATTAAAAAATTGTGCCGACTTGGAAGCTTATCAACTATTACTTAAATAGTACTATATCCACGACTCGATCTTGGGTGTTAAGTAACACAACCCATTGTTATTTTCTCCCATTTTCATTTGCATCCCAGGTTGTTGTAGGTAGCTAGATGGTTTCTGATATTCTGCATTTCTCTACATGTATTGTAATAGATCTTTTTATTACTGTCTACTAATAATCACTTCGTATCAAGGTGTACTAGGTACTAAAACGTACGGGTTTTCTCTAGTATCATATCTTATAGTCAGCTAAAACTAGAAACTCATATTCGATTATCGAATCTTAAGATCTCGTCATTATCATGTCTTAATAGTTTTTATGTGCAAACCATCAATTCCTTCTTAATATGGTTAACAATTAATGCTTTTTAGTGTGCATTATTAATGCCGTCTAAAAGGTTTATCCGAACTACAATTTTCGATGCACATATTCTTATTGGTGTGCTCTTTCTTTTCTACCTAGTTTATCCATGATCATGTTTTCCTAACAAACTCAATTCAAGAGACCCATAAATACTAAAGGTGTGTTACTTTTACATGAATGACATCGCTAAGTGTATTCAAGTCTCTATGATCGATGCACATACACATCATCATGTTTTCCTTCTTTAACAAAGAAGTTGAGCTTGCGGGTTGGGTTAAAATAATGTTCTTCATCCATTCTATTAGGTTTCTTGATACTACTAGTTTGTTGTTAAGCAAGCTGTTATGGTATTTTTTGTGGCACATGATTTCCTTTTAATTGAGTAAGGAGCTACACAATCCATCTTTAGGACTACACTAAATTTTCCAAGTTTCATAGGTATTAACTTTATAGGATTTAACTTATTGTTCAAACTTACCATAGAGTTCTTAATGTTTTCTACTATCTCCTTTTGATTGACACCACTGATTTTGACTATAATGATATGGCCTAAATCAGGTGATTCTTGATTCAGATCACAGTTAAAGATAGTTTATACTAAGCTTCTCTTCGCACTAGCTTCCATGGTTTCAAATAAATTCTTAAGAGCTCTAGTTCTAATAAATGCTCTGACTTATGGTGGTAGACTCCACATAAGTCGAATCATCATTTGTGCTTCCTATTATAACCAAGTGGAGAACTAGGTGTCCTTAAATGTCGTGACATATTACACGTATGTATGGCTCCTAAATTATAGTTTAAAGAAATATATCTATAATGGTTGTCTTATTTTGGAACATAATTTCTACATAAAGTCCTAGGTAAGCTATGCCAAAGTCATTTGCCATTCAGACCTTATTGCCTTAACGCAATCGCAAATACCTAAGAAATATTCCATTATACTTAACCAGTTGTACGCCTTTATCACTCCCTATAGGTTAATACACTATTTTTGCTTACTTTTTCCCTTTTTCTACTTTTCTCGTCTATAATCCTAGTTGTTAACGACAAGCAACTTTATTTTTTGGTTTCTCCGAATTGGTTTTTTTTTGGGTTAAGTGGCAGTACTAATCCTACCTACAATTAGGGCAATCATTTGTATTTCTCTCTCGCCTAACAATACTTTCGTTCTTCCTTATGTCGTGACATACTGTGATGTAATTTTCGTTCTCAAAGGACATTAATTTCAATTTTCAATAAAGTGTGGTCCTCTATTTACAGACAGTATTTATCTAGTACCTTATTAAGTTAGTACATAGTACACAGGTTATTTTTATTTATGATGTACCAGAATGTATACTTATCTTCTTAAATTATGTGATCGTGTCATATACGATAACATGTGCTCTCAGTTCGATAATTATTCAAGTAACAAAGATTTGGGTTGGCACATGCCTTAATTACTAAAGTGTGTCCACATTTACTTTTACAGGTGTGGGTATACATGTCTTCCACCTTACAAACCAAGCCAAATGGCATACTACCATTATATAAGACATTGGCTTACTGCCTATTATGAGTGTATTTTACTACTGGGCAACCCATACTAGGAAGGCTCACCGCGGTTTCCCAGCCTCAATACCTCATTACTTGTCCATTTATCAAGGATACCCCAATTATCATGCATTTATGCTACCTCATATTCATTCATTTATTCAAATATGGGTGTGTTGTTGACCTTACATGGTGTCAACATGTGACACCCGCCACTTAGCCAGGTCAAAATCCGTAAACTTTCTAGTTAACATTTAATTTTTCATGCATTATTCATGACATTTTATATGCATAAGTCCCCCAAGATAGTCTAGCAATGTCCGAACGAGTATAATTTCACCCATATCAACGAATATTGGTGACACAAATTTATATGATTACAAGTGATTTTCCAAAATCATGTATAGATGCCCATTTATTTTATAACACAATGGGAAGCATCATGGATTTTTATGTATAAAGTCTAGTATTTATTCAACTAGCATACTTACACATATGTGGATATGTGTACACGACACACACACATATATGTATATATATGTATATTTTTGGCCTATATATATGTATATGAACAAGAATACAAGAAAACTAGCTACATATTTATAATTAGCACTACATATTCTTTTTGTTCCATCTTAAATGAACTAATTAGTTCTTTTATAAACTTAACTATTTTTGGTGAAACAAGTGATCAACACTAGGATTTATGAAAACTACTAGCCAAAAATGATCACCACCATCTTGTTTAATGTATTATTCCTACTAGACAATTGGAACACCATCAATGTAGTGTCATGTCCCATTATTCTTTCTAAGACAATTAAATAAAAGATTTGGTGGCTTAACCATATAGGGTAATATTCCTTAAACACCTAGGATCAAGGATGTTGGTTTACCACTTTGGTTAAGTGTCCACTTTTTCTTTTCTTCTTTCTTTCTTTTCGGCCGAGTACCCCCCCATATTATAATTATGTTTTTTTTTTCTAATTAATCCCTTGTTTGTTTAAGTCCCTAGAAATCCCAATGTGTTGTCACATTAGATCAAGTCTTGTTAAGCATCATCATGGTGATTAGTCAACTTTGAGATATGATTTAAGACTCTTGATTTGCTTGCAAGATTGGAGACAAAGTAAGATTATTAACCAAACATAGTAGGATTCCTTAATTCACTTAGAATTAGGAAAGATCATTACCACATTTAGGAAGCACCTCCCTTTCTTGCATCCTTCCAGTCCGTCACCCCCCTAGTGCCCTCTAATTCTTTTTTTTTTTAATCTAAGTCAACCTCTTTATTAACATGTGTTGATTAGTTCCATAAGTTGACTCCATGTAGTGTCACTCATGCTTGGAATCTTGCCAACATAATCAAGTGATTAGTGACCTCTTAGAGAGTGATTTGGACCTTGGATATGCTAGGAGGATATGGAACGTATGTAGATTACTAACCATATTAGGAAGGATTCTCTAATCACCCTAATCCATAAGAGTTGACTTACCCTAAGTGTTAATCACTTTCCTTGCACCTTCTCATCTTCACCTCTATATAAGGAGGCCTTGGGTGAGCCATTCACCACACCACAACCTCTCTTGCTCCCTCTCTCCATTTCGAAACACACACACACCTAACAAATGCTTTAGGAGCAACCAAGGAGTTCTAACATCTTGCCTTCTATCTTGGATCCACTAGGAGGTATAAACCTTAACTCAGTTACTTCTTTACTTTATTAAATGGTTCACCTTAGCTCATAGTTTATCATTTATAATAAAACATCACCATAGATAATTTCAAGTAATATATATGTATGCGTGGACATACATACACATGTATGTGTATGCGTGGCATGTATATGCATGTACAAGTGTGTATGTAAATGTTTAGACATGTAAGAGCCTAAGTTATCATGTTATTTTACATTAATAATGAAAACAAAGTCCATGTGTGTGCATACATACATACGCGTGTATATATATATAGAGTATATATATGTGTAAAACAAACTCATAATTATAGATAGTAATGTGTATGGACTACCAAGATACATATGTATATGGGTATGTATGTACAAGGGTAGACCCCATAGACATCCCTATCTATGGTTATGTGAGGAAATACACATATAGGTATGAGTATAGATGCACGCATTTTTAGGTGTGAATACATATGTATATGATGTTTGCGTATGGTAAAAACTAAGTATATTTGAACATAATACAACTCATTTTCAAAGAAGGAACACATGTTTTATAATGGAAAACATATGTTGGAAACTAGAACCTATTTTCATATAAAGATTACTATTTTCGAGCAACTAGAATGTCACCAAGAAAGTCTAAACGATTATACCACTAGAGATCGGGTGAACCACGAGTACAATGGATTATTTTTTACATGAATCTAAGGTACCATGTATGTATATGGGACATATAGGTCGAGATATCTAGTTTTGGACATACACTTTTGCTAGGCTACGCACGGACTTGAGGTGAGTTCTCACGGCCCCTTTTTACTGTTTTATGTTTTGGGGAAAAGCATGCATCATTTACTCGTTTTTAGAATGAATTCCTAGCCGACCGGTATACATGAGACGATGTGTATAAGAGTACTCGCTAAAGCCCTCATATATTGGTTTATCATAACAATTAGATATGGATTTAGCCTAGAAACACATGAATAGATCTATTGGGTTGACACCCCCACTCTCGGTTAGTCGCTCTAACCGGTATATGATATATGAGAGTGCTTGCATTTCTTTTATGACGATTCATTGCATTGTTATGCAATGTGCGAGGCACCACTCGTCAAGGTTTGGTTATGAACTCATGATGGTTTATCATCGTTGCTCCTAGCTAGGCAATGATAGGTCATTCAAGGAATTCATTAAACTTTACATTTTACAAAAACCCGTGAACTCACCAACATTTTGTTGACAAAGTTTTCATGCATCACTACTACAAAAAAGGCCTTTCTTGACACGCATTGCGTGTCAAGAAAGGGGTCCGATGACAAGAAAAAAAAACGTCAAGGATGGCGGTGTCATAAATTTAATATGACATATTTTCGCGTGTCATCTGTTTATGACACACATTTATGACAACATTTAGTGACATACGTTATGACACTTTTTAATGATACATTTTTATGACAGTTTTTGTTGACATTTTTTCGATACATATTATGACAGAATTTTATGACGTTCTTTTGCGTGTCATAAATTTATTAATCTAAAAAAAATTTCCTATAAAATTACATATTTACCCTCCTAGATTTATAGCTATTTTATTATATGCAAAATAATTAACAAACTAATAACAAAAACATCATTTCATTATATAATCAGAGACGTTTAACGTTTACAAAAATATTGTATCGACATTACATTGCCTTCAAACAAACAAGTTTGGATCATTTGAAAATAAATGTTGCGGCGTAGCCTGACCATTCTTCGCGAACGACATCCATGTCTTCATCCCCGTAATGATCCACTCCTCCCCCAACCTGAGACAACAATAAAATTAATAGATTAATCGAGGTCGGCCCATTATTTTACATAAATCATAACACATCGCTACGTTTATTTTGCCATAACTTACATTGCCCAATATTTTGACTCCTCCTTTCACTATCTCTTTCATGAATTTCATGACGTAAAATCCACATTCTGTGCTTCCCCTTTGGCATGGACACTACACATTAAAAAAACTAGTGGGGAACCCGCGCGTTGCCGCGGAGTCGACATTTTACGCTAGTTTTATGTTAGGTTATGAGTATTAATTTATATAAAATGCTCAATGTGGCTACAACTACACTTCTATTGTAGAGCAAAAACATCACAAAACTAAAAGTTTATGCTAGTAATAGTCTAACGGGTCAGACATAATGAAAGTCTTAAAGTTGTAAAAACACTATTAATAAAAAGAAATTGTACCAACAAGAAAATAGACAACATAATATAGCTAAACTATAAAGAGTAGAAAAAACACAACATACCACATATATCCAAAGCAATACATCACTCATAACTGCAATGTGACCCACTGAAATGTTGGACCACTATCTGCAAGAAGTTTTTGTATACTGATGTGGCATTGTTGTAAACTGTTATGTTTTTTCGAATGCAATATCATGCTAAAGAAGCAACAAAACCATATGTAGCATCCTAACAATGGATGCCACGCAAACAATAACAATTCATTTGAATTTAACATGTTCAAAGGTAAATGAATAAACCTTACAATTAAAAACACTTCAACCCTTGCAATATATTAACTCACTATTCAGTAATCACTAGTTAATGAACATGAATACATAATACTTTTTTTTTGAATGGCAAATAAATAAGTGAAGCTGATAGTATAGGTCATCAAATAAATTCAGTATAGAATGTAAACAAACCTGTTGGATTAAGTCATCTTTTGAAGCGAATGGTGACCATTCAAGAATGGTTTTTAAGTTAGAAGACCAGTCCTCCTGAGTGCCATATATTATAGGATCTGTCCAGTTCTGCAGCTGAATGAACGAAAACGAGCAGTCGAACCGATCCTGGGCATTAAGTAATTTGTAATACAAACAATTTTTTAGTCGTTGAACAGCCTTGTTCAAATACTTGCCGCGCATTGATACATATATAAGGTGTTTTTGACCATGTTTATGTTTAGCCTACTTACCAAAATCTGAGAGTTCATCAACCGTCAACGGAACGACAATGACGTATGCCAAGGGTAGCTAACCCATTCATGATAACTAAACAATGATATACCGAATTGCTATTCAAACGATGCACTCGCCCCGCGAGCTGGTTTTTGCCTCCCATCATTGCCTATCAACAATGATAAAATCTAAGGTCGTAGTTCACGCCCGGCTCCCAGCACGGTGTGAGGTTTGTCAAACCTAATAGCACTATCAACTAGTAACCCGCTTGCCACGCGGCAACTCATTCGGTAAATAATGAAGGACTTCCGTGATAGAATGCAGTTTAGTTCATCAAGGACACAGAGTGTGAAACTAGCAAAACCTGACCCACACAAGGAGTCATAGCATCCCAAAACCCGGGATGTGTAGTAGTCCCAGACCGGACTAGAAAAAGTTAAGTAAGTTGTCTCAAACCCGAGACGCATGCTTTTGAGAAAAAGTAGTGAAACTCACCTTAGGTTGCAAGCAAATAATCCAAACTCCGCAAATAGGACGTACTACCGACTCCATATTACATGTGTCACTAAGTGAGTATATGTGTAATATCATTACACCATATGACCCGTTTGTCCAAGCCGTTTAAAAGTTCAAAACCGTGTAAGTGACACCTAATGATTCTAAATGCACAAGTAACCCCTACGTACCCGTTGGTGAACATATTAATTATCATCATTTTTACACTTCACATACATCTCATATAAGTGTCCATTCATGTTCATGTCAAATACATACCATATAAGACTCCAAATAGTCACATAAACATACACTACGCAATCTGCGTTTTTAGGACAGATTGTGTGTTATGGAAAACAATTTATTTAAAATACTTACTAAATGAATTAAACTCCCAAAATTTTACTGAATATTCTATGGAGTTCACTTGATAACCCATATTTTTTTGTTTTGTCTCAAAACCATACACAAAAATTATGAAAAATCGTACAACACAGCTATGTCCAGAAAGTTTCCACAAAAGGTTAGATTAGTAGAAAAATTTCCAAAAATTGTGTATTCACCAAAACGGGGTGAATCCACTTGAAAAAGCCAAGTTATTCCAATGTTGACCTACTGCCCAAATTTCATAACCTAACTCTTTGTAAAACTCAAGTTATGATCGTTTAAATTTGACCCAATTTACTAATCCGAAAATCTGATTTGACCTTTAATCAAATAAAATTCCAAAAACCACTCAAACGACGTCCAAATCGGATGATTTTGCCCATTATGAAAAGCTAAGACCATGTACAGTACAACCATCCAAAGAAGTCATCAAAAAATTAATACTTTTAAGTCACGTAACAGACCCTACAAGTCGACCCAAGCATTCTGTCCAGATTTTAATCATGCATGTACCTCAAAATTAACGAACCCTAGATCCATAATATCACCTAATATCACCATAAACATGTATTACAATACTCCTAGCATGTAAATCAGATCTCACACAACAATATTCATCATGAATATTATCTTTTATTAACTCTAAATTATTAACGATCATACACATACAATAACCATTCAAGACTCGTCATAATAACACATAATCAATGTTATTTAGCATGTTAATCTTTATTAAGACTCATGTTTATGTTATTTAAGTTTCACATCAGATCTGGACAAGCAGGTTTTGATGCTTTAAAACATAATTAAAGAGATTAAAAACATAATAGATTGTTGTTATACCTTAAGCCCTTTAATCTTCTTGATTATAAACCTTCTCAAGCTCCAAAGATTTTTAGATTATTTTAGTGGCATAGGGTAGGGGTGTAATTTTCGTAATGATGCAGGTTAGGATAATTAGGGTTGAGTTATATTGTTAAATAGTGATCAAAAACGTCATTTTTTAATAATTCCCAGCGAAATGGGCCTTGATAGGCCTTTGGGCTGCGTCAGGAGTCATGAAGCCTGTTGTGCGTCACCACCTCTGCTCCGCCTATTTTTCTTCTTTTCTTTTTGTTGATATTTGTCGTTTCTTGACAATTAAGTCAAGTCATCTCATCATCATTCATTCATCATTTTTTTTTTGTGTGTACTTGGTATCACCAAGTTTTCGTAAAACTAAATTTAATTTCAATTTTATTTTTTTTAAATATTAAACACATATATATATATATATTATATATATATATATATATACTAGTAGGAAACCCGCGCGATGCGGCGGTGACAACAATTTAAAACGCGATATTCGTTTTCTATTAGTTTATAATCATTTCGTCACATATTGTATATAAGGGATGAGCTCGTTAACGGTACCATGTAAATATTCAAACATATAAAGTACAAATTTGACACTAACCGTTTCATTTTCATGTTATGCAATATTCAAACATATAAAGTTCAAATTTGATTGTAATGATGTTCTATAATATCCAAAGTTCAAACACTAAGAAAACGAGTTTGAGGCGTGCCTCAAAGGGTTCATTATGCACATACACCTCTAAGGGCTGAAACACTAAGAAAATATGTGCCTCATGTGTGCCTCGAGTTGGTTAGGGTGATTTTGATGTTTTAGACTTTTTGGGTCAATTATTTCATTTTTAATGTGTGTTTTTGATGTTTTCGACTTTTCTGGATCAATTATTTTATTTTTTATAACATATATAATTTTTATATTTGTTTTTTTATTCCGTCTCGTTTCTCCTCGTGAGGCTTAGGAAAACGCCTCAAAACTCGTTTCCATTCTTTTAAACTTTGATTTGTGATGCACTAAAAAACAATTGTGAACACACATCAATATAAAGAATAAGTAGTAGAATAGATGCCAATAAAGATGCTTTGTGAGCTCAACACCAGTGTCAATCGCTGGCACTGCGTATTATTATTTGTGCTTTTGAGTGATCACTGATGGTCCCATGGTGAGTCACCATCAACCTAATCTTTCCATTCTACTATGCACAGATGTTTTCTTGTATTCTACTTATGAAAGAAATGAGCAATATGCACAAATGATACACATACCATTTTATGATATCAGAGATGAAATCAATGGAAATTTGTCTGTATCTTTTTATACCCAGCTGATTTATCATCCCCTTTTCATCTTAATGTTCTACAAAATTTTCCTCTACATAAGTTCTAGCCATTTTTTGTTATTCAATTCTAATCAATAAAAATCATCAACAACCTGCCTCAACAATTAACTACATGACCATATCCATAATGTCATGGAGACCTTAACTAAAAGCTCTGAAGAAACCACAATCCTGAAAGTCAAATTACATGAGTAACTAAAACACAAAAGATACCATAACCATTGCTATCTATGTCATTTCTCAGGTGCCATAAATTGATTTGCAGTGCCATTAATAAGAAAATCAGATTTCAATTACAAACTGTACAGAAAAAAATGAACGTCGCTGTCTCTAGATGACTCGAATTCAAGCTTTCACCTAAGTATTTGTTCAAATCAACAGCCCATTATACAACAAACATATATAAAAAAATCAGACCATTGTATCAATTGAATTTGAGCCACTCTATGCGGCTGAGTAAGTTGACCTGTGACAAAACCAATAACTTGAGAGTTGAGTCTGACCAAGCTGCATCTCTGTTGAATCTTCACTACATTCATAAACCCATGCCAGTAAGCTACCTACTACTTTTATAAACACATGCCAATAAGCTACCTATCTTCCAACATTATTAACAAAAAATCTGTGACAAAAAGATATAAAATAGGTGCGTGTTACTTGCCAAACCTGATAGTCAGGTTTCTATAGTCAAAAGGACTCCTACCATCAAACGAATAGGATGTTTTTCATCTTTGTTCTTTGTGGTCAGGAAGGGTTACACCAATGGCTGCATCAATAGCATGCGGTGGATGAAAATCGAGTCCGACCTGTACACAAAATGAATAATTTCAACCGGTCAGCTATGCCCTAACCCACCCGACCCACCCCTTGTGCCACCTCAACATAAAGATACATATGCGACAACATCGGAGAGACAGAGACCATAAAAAACATTAAGGAAAGACCACCCTGAGTTCACAAATCAAGGGTACACGGAACTACAAAAAAAGATATTGATACCATACTTGATAACTAATTTATTAAAATTATGCGCGATGCGGGAACGTTTCTTTTGCACATAGCTCATTCTAAAACCTTATAACAACTCCCTTTTTGCTTAGTGTATTGTACAACCACAACCATCGTCACAATACCCTACAGTTTATGATAGATTTGAGATGTTGAAGTAGAACAAAAAAACAGGCTATCTAAAGCTGACCAAGCTCTTGTGGCAATACACCAAAGAGATTATTGTAAAAAAGATCTATGCAAAGTCATAAAAAATACGCAGAGTAGTTAAATTCAATATATGAATAACACCTCAAAATCATTAAATAAATAATCTCTATGGATGGGTCATTTTTACCAGACCAAAGCATCAATACATTATATATTTGTATATGCATTATATCATGATAAAGATATCCATTGTCGATTTTAAGCAAAAAAAGTTTCATGTAAAATTAGAACATTTTACAAAAAAAAAAGTGGTATGTTATTTTCTCAATTTCAACTAATAAAATTTGGATTATTTTACAAAAAAGTAATCACCTCATGATCATGTTATGTAAAACTGAAAGTTCACTCACTACAAAATTAACATCCCAATCATTTTTAAAATCAAAACCCAATGGTCTTGAGCTTTCCGCTCTTTGAAACATTCTTTTACTGTTAACCGTTACTGTTCTCCAACAACACCCTACCATGATAAAAGGTAACAAGATAAAAATAAAGCAAAAGACTAAATATTAACCTTTTTTTATCTAACCTTGGCAGTTGGATGCACAACATCTAAAATGAGAATTGTATCACCATCATTCATCATAGTTATATACCAAATGTCTTCAACCAACATCTGAGACACTCAAACTATTAATTTTACAGAATAGCGGTAAACCTCGTCATATTTCTTTTCTTCAACCAACATCTGTACATATGCTTTAAACAGTTGTACATATCTTAAAAGTGACAAATTACCGAAGCTACCCCTCTAATATGCATTATAATATAGTATAGATTACTTAAAAAAAGTAACTGGTTAAATGGGTCACCCAAGGTATGTACATAAATCTACGAAAAAAATGTAATTTGGGTTAATTAAACTCGAGCTGACCCGTTTCCACCAAGACTGTATCAACTTCTTTCAATGTAAAGTCTTCCATGCCCATGGATGAACCTGGCTGAACCCTCTGTGTATACGTGTGTTTCATCATCCAATCTGAAAACATACATAACCCATGATCCTACTTATCATAATAGAAAATGGATCACAGAAAACATATAATCTCTTACGATTCTCAAACTGCTTTGCTCAATGTAGAAGCTGCAACAAATGTTTTGCTATCCAGGTATCTATTCTCTCCATCAATCCTTTGTTTCATTCTTAAATCTAATTCAACTGGGCTCAGTGTGATTGGGTAATCTGAAGCCTGTGATCAAGTTAAATGCATGCGTGATCAAATTCAATGTCGAGTTTAATATGAAAAAAAAATTGACACACCCTTTTGAAAGGATTAAAGGCATAATGTAATATTACCACCCATCCTCACATGTCAGCATAGGAAGGAACGTGAGGTGAGTATAGCACAACATCTGTTTACCATTGTGGCAAAATTAGTACCTTATACGTTTGAAAACCTGCTCGAGAGTGATGAATATACAGGAAAATACCTCTCTATGGCTAAAAACACAAACTGGTCCAGCCTGCACAAAATCAAACTTGTCACTCGCATATACCCCATCTTATTATTGGAAAAAATGAAAAACTAAAGCCTATAATATTTTGAATAGAAAGAATACTGGTGAAATTAATTCTACATTGACTTGAATAAAAATACCACAATCCATGGGTTTTAGTTTAACAGTTCATAAAAGTTGTTGGTGTAAAGCTGGTGGCATGGGCCTCTTTCAATCAAATCTGCCAAGTCTCCAACAATCACATCATATTTAT
The DNA here is from genome assembly GCA_032199755.1 of Ambrosia artemisiifolia. Lineage (NCBI taxonomy): Eukaryota > Viridiplantae > Streptophyta > Magnoliopsida > Asterales > Asteraceae > Ambrosia > Ambrosia artemisiifolia. The sequence goes on along the minus strand of CM063514.1, from coordinate 32,469,962 downwards.
CCTCTATCTTCTCTAGTTCCGCCCTGAAACGCCAAATCGTATAAAATTGAATAAATGTTTTGAACCTTGCATCATTGATTATAAGCTCAAGTCAATGATCACAGAAAGCGTTACTATTAACCACCAAATGAGACTTGCAAAAAAAGTCCTATAAAAGAGAAGAAAATGCTTAACCTATTTCTGCTTTTGAAGGGGTTCAACTGATGTAAGACGGAATTTAGAATATGGACGGTCTCTACCCTCGTATCAAAAACAATTTTAAGCAATTTCAATCATCACGGCTGCATCCTCGTCAGCATATCGTCCTTCCAAGGATAAATCCATCAAAAACAAAATGTTTTTCCCTTACATCCAACGCCTAAAAAGAATGAATAAAAATCTTCTAGTTTCTTCAATAAAATACCATCAGGATACCTTCTGTACCAAAGGAAGCACAAAGTAAATACATAGTATAATGCAAATTATACCATTGGCATTCTGTAGAAAAGGAAGAACAAAGTAAACACATAGTATAATGTACATTATACCTGCTCGTTCTCACCAAAACCGACACTACAGCTGCATCTGCCATCACCACCACCCACACTTGCTGCTTCGCAACACCATTGACCCTCCGCGACCCACCACTTTCACCACCGACGCCCCAAGTCCCCAACTACGACCCCACCACTTTCATCCAGCAAAAAAAGTGAAAATATTTATATACACCATAACAGGATGTGAGATTACAAAAAAGACATTCACCTCAAAATTAATTTTTGAATTTAGATTTCTATTCAGAAAAGGATCTTGAATTCCTGCAAATAAACGTATTAAATTATACTTTGATCAACATATATCTGAATGTATTACATAGATTCAACATAAACATAAGCTACTCAAATAACAAACATACATACGGTTAAAAAAAGGTACTTCCGCCCACAACCACTATCATCGAGAAAACCCTAACACAGATCTGGAAGTATTACACAGATCCAACTCAAATAATAAACAAAAACGGTACATATGGTTAAAAAAAGGTACTGAGAGGTCAAACCTGTTTGATCTGGTGTCGGGTAGAAATAGTCACCAAACATTGTCCGAATCTCCCATTCGCTCTAGGGCTCCACTTGTTCACGCCTCCACCACTATCATGACCTTTCTATGTGTACAAGAATCAAACAAAGACATCACTAATGAATACAAAATCAATAAAGACATTCGATAATAACCAAGAAATTACACAAAAGCATACCTGTGGTGAGGGAGGCGACCACAATCATTGAGGAACCTCAAATACACGACCCCATTCGTTGCAAAAAATCCCTAAATCGGAACCAAGAGGTCAAACCCAGGAGACCTAGTGTCAGATTGAAAGAGATAGAGCCAGTTTCATTAATTTGGTGTTGGATAAAGAGATCTTGAAACCCTAGATCTTGAGTCTCCAAGAAAGAAAGAGAGAGAGCAGGGAGGCGGATAATGAAGAATGATATTGAGAAACCCTAATGTGTATGTGTATCCCGTGTTTTTTTCTTTTGCATTAGGCTTGTACATAACGCATTATAGCTTGTAACCCTTAAGTAATAGTGCATCAACCCATTGTACAATATGCTTTTGAGAGTTGTAAAGTGGCAAATGACCATTTCTACCCTTCCTATATGCTTATTAATATAGTATAGATATATATATAATAATTAATCTATAAAATATTTAACCCAAATATTTTATAACTAGTTTACGATTCGCGGTCCGACTAAAACTAGTTATGGACCCGGTCTCGCATAACAAAATTTATTTCATTTAGTTCTATATAATTTCGCGTAATAGTTTCTATATAAAATATAATACATCTGCAAAATATTTAACCCAATATTTTATAGCTTATATACCATCTTCAGTCTGTCAAGTGTTGGTTACATGCTCTGTAACGTGTTTTTGCGTAATAACATGTAATGCCACATAAGTTCATAAATAAATTCACATAAGCATATAATTGCAAATAATATCAAACAATTATTTCACAATTGTCCATTTTCTCACTTCACCAACGTTCGGGGTTTGATACTCGTGTACGTAGTCTAGTAATTCCTCGAATTACCTTCTTATGCAGTTATTAACCTATAACTGTGCAACGTGTGACTTATCTAGCTAACCCTAGTAAACTAAAATGCAAAGAATGTAAGTACAAGTAACTAGAGTTTAGTTAAAGTGAGAACCTGAAATTATGGGGTATCACATCATCCCCAAGTTGAAAAGAATTTCGTCTCGAAATTCAGCAAGTAAACAAGAATGCCAGCTAGAAAAAGTGTGCTTGGTTCCCGGATGTCACATCATCCCCAAGTTGAAAGGAATTTCGCCCCGAAATTCACTTTGAAAGAGCTGCTTTATGTTCAGCGTTTGATCTATGCACAGGTTCAGGTTCGGTAAAGAGATGTGGGTATTTGAGCCGCATTTGATCCCTGCGTTCCCACGTATATTCCGGTCCTAGACGGGAATTCCATCGCACCTTAACAATAGGTATGGTGCTTTGTCTGAGTTTCTTGACGCCCTGCTCAAGAATCTCCACTGGTTCTTCCACGAACCGTAGCTAATCGTCCACCTGGATCTCCTCCAGTGGCACCACCAGTCTTGTATCAGAGAGACATTTCTTTAGATTGGATACGTGGAATACATTGTGTACTCCACTGAGTTCATCAGGCAGGTTTAACCTGTAGGCTACTGGACCAATTCTTTCGACAATCTCGAACGGTCCAACGTATCGTGGGTTCAACTTTCCCCGTTTTCCGAAGCGTATCACACCCTTCCAAGGTGACACCTTCAATAGTACCTTGTCCTAAACTTGGAACTCCAAAGGTTTCCTACGCTTGTCAGCGTAACTTTTCTGTTGATCACGAGCAGCAGTCATCCGGTTTCTGATCTGTACTATCTTCTCAGAAGTTTCGTGCACGAGTTCGGGACCTGTTAGCCGGCTATCCCCAACTTCAGTCCAGCAGATGGGAGATCTACACTTGCGTCCATAAAATGCCTCAAAAGGCGCACACTGAATTGAAGTGTGATAACTATTGTTATAAGAGAATTCAATCAAAGGCAAGTGCTTGTCCCAACTGTTTCCAAAGTCCACCACGCATGCTCGTAGTAGATCTTCTAGTGTTTGGATGGTACGTTCACTTTGCCCATCCGTCTGAGGGTGATAGGCTGTGCTCATGTCTAAGCGAGTCCCCAATGCATCTTGGAGAGTCTTCCAAAAATGAGAAGTAAATCGCGCGTCGCGATCTGATATGATAGAAGTAGGCACCCCGTGCCTAGAGACGATCTCCTTGATATAGATGTTTGCCAGTTTCTCCAGCGTGTCTGTTTCCTTTATTGCTAGGAAATGTGCCGATTTGGTTAAACGATTGATGATAACCCTAATCATGTTATGCCCACTAGGCATTCTAGGGAGCCCAGTGCATCATGTTGTGATAAAGTCCATAGAAATTCCATCCCATTTCCACATAGGGATTTCTGGTTGTTGGAGTAAGCCTGAAGGTTTCTGATATTAAATCTTAACCTTTGCACAAGTCAAGCACTTACTAACATATGTAGCTATCTCAGCTTTCATGTTTGGCCACCAGTAAAGAGTTTTGAGGTCTTGGTACATTTTATCCGAACCGGGATGTACCGAATAACGAGAGGTGTGAGCCTCATCGAGCACAAGTTGTCTGAGATCCCCAAAATGTGGAATCCAGACTCGATTCATGAAGTATTGAAGACCATCTGTCCTCAGTTCCAGGTGCTTATCAGCACCATGCAAAGTCTCAAGCCCGATGTTTTCATCTTTCAAAACCTCGCCCTGGGCTTCACGTATCTTATCAGGGAGATTAGAATGTATGGTAAGTTGTAAAGCTCGCACCCGTTTGGGTTTTGTCTCCTTACGACTAAGGGCATCCGCTACAACATTAGCCTTCCCTCGATGATATTTGATGGCACAGTCATAATCATTCAGAAGCTCGACCCATCGACGTTGTCGCATGTTCAGCTCCTTCTGATCGAATATGTTCTAGAGGTGTGACACCCGGCAAATTCAGGTTAACAACGTGGTCTAGATTAAAGTCTACCTTAGCGAGTCACGCGTATTCTGTACTTAACTGGGTTAGTTGAGTCGGGGTATGGTTCGGGAACTGTTATGTGAGTCTAGGGAATCATTAGATGTTGGCCTAGAGGATCGTTAGATGTCAGTCATTAACCAAGTGTACAAGGGGTGACGATTCGGAGAATCGTCAAAGCATAGGGAACATGCAAGTCTCGAGTCCCGGGGATTGGTGAACGAGTGTGAATGTGTTTATTTGCAAGTGTTATGTGTTTACAATCATTATGTGACTTGTCGGTATGTGAAAATGTGTTAACATATGTTAAAACGGGGTTTAACGCGCAAAATACTTGGAACAACACCCTATAGGCGATTAGGGTGAGCTAATCACCTATAGGGTGGCGAGTAGCTCACCCCAGGTGGCGATTAGGGGACCCCAGGTGGCGATTAGGGGGCTAATCGCCTAAGGGGGTGGCGATTAGCAACCCTAATCGCCTGCAACTGAACCATAATCGCCTGCAACGTGGGTTACGACTAAAAACGACTATAAATACAATACTTGACCTCCTAAACATCATAATATCAACCCTAGTCGCCCCACAACTCGTCCCAACACCCACACAACCTCTGGAACACGATTTTGGATCAAACAACTTGATTTCAAGCCTATTTCATCAATCAATCACAATCTTAAGGTGTGGTTTTCATCCATGCAATCTTTACTAATGTTTTTATTGAATCCCTAATGGTCCAGACCTGTTCATAAACACTTGTGTCTTCTGTAAATCGTTAATAATCGTTATTGTATGGATTCTAGATGCTATGCATGTTGTATGTGTAGGTTTTAATTTAAAGATAGGATTTTTATGAATCAAGAAGGGTTATTAACATGATATTAGGGTAGTTACTGATTTACGATGATGGTATGATGTGGAAATCTGATGGATTGTTCATTAGGTTATGTTTATGCATGTTAATGTGATGATTACATGATACTTGTGTTATGTTTTAGAAACATGGTTGCATCCAGGACTGCTAGAACAAGGTTAAACGAAGTATTTTGGTTTAAACATGTTTAGGATACTTGTTTGATTGATATTGGAGGTTAACACACGTTCTAGGTTTGATTTGGAGTGTTAAACGCGCGAAAAACCGGAACAGACCTGCAGGTAGCGATTAGCAGGGCTAATCGCCTAAGGGATAGGCGATTAGCAGGCTAATCGCCTACCAGAAGGGGCTAATCGCCTACCCTGTAGGTGATTAGCATGCTAATCGCCTGATATGGTGTGTTTTTGCATGCTGCATGACCCTAATCGCCTAATGAGTTCTGAAATGCATGTCACATGACCCTAATCGCCTACAAACTCAAAAATTAGCATACCACATGACCCTAATCGCCTACTGTATAGGCGATTAGCATTCCTAATTGCCTGTTGACCAACGTAATTGCCAGTTGACTTTTCCTAATCGCCTGTACTGCTGCAGTAAGTGTATTTTAGCATTCCGAGACCCGTTTTGACACCTAGGAACATGCTAGGAACCCCGTAACATGTCTAATAACTCGGTAACATGTGTTCGGGTCAATAATGTGTTAATTGAACTATGTGCTAGAACTTGTTGGACTTTAACGTATGTTAAGTGTGACTGCATGATTATGTGTTTGTGAATACTAGTGTAACACGGGAAGTCTCGGGTCACCAATGGGATGTCGAGTCTTGTACGTATGGTCATGTTAACAGTAAACGTGTTGTCAAACAAACTTGGTTATGGTCTGGACATCTAGGGACTAACTAACCTACGGGTTATTAGTCTAAGTACTTATAACTGTCATATGTTAGGTCGCCGCTTTACGGGGCTAGCATAGCTTGTTGACTTATTCTGTTATTTGAAGTAACGCAACCTAAGGTGAGTTTACGGCCCCACTTTACTTGGTTTTCACTTTTTGGGGGAGAAAACATGTGTTAAACAACTATTTGGTAACAACTGTCATACTATGGGTTTTCAAACGGCTTACTATACGATCTTTGGAAGTCCCGGGGGGGAACCATGAATGTGCTGGTTTGCACAACGGGGAAATGTGAATAGCGCTATTGGGAGTGACCAACCCCACCCGTCGGCATGGAGCGCTGGGCGGGTGCATATTGTCTCAAACAGGAACAGGTTTACTATTCGGGCACAACAACTGGTATGCGAGTTAGTAATGGTTTTCCAATCGTAGTAGTAATGGAACATGCGCCTAGCTAGCGTACTTGGTTTACAATTGTTATAGTATGGACAGGTTGAACTTGGAACTTTGATTACAAACCTGTAAACTCACCAGCATTTTTGTGCTGACGTAAACTCTTACATGTTTTCTCAGGTCGCTAAGGTAGCAAAATGGAACTAGGGCGCACGCGTCTGCACGGCGTCTAGTTAGAGTCGCATGGTTTTTGAACATTGAACATTTGGTTTTACTTTGTTATGTAACGATATTTAGCTTCCGCTGATGTTTAAGATTTTTGAACTATGTTTTTGAAATTCATTTAGTATTGTTTATTGTGATCATTGACTTGGATCCTGGTTTGTCATGCGCCTCGCGGTAAAACTCCGCAAGTGGATTTGAGGGTGTGACAAGAGGCTCTTGTGATCAGTAAAGATCGTACACTTTGTCCCATAGAGATAGTGCCTCCAAATCTTGAGAGCGAAAACCACCGCTCCTAGTTCCAAGTCAGGGGTGGTGTAATTTTTCTCATGAACCTTAAGTTGTCATGAAGCATACGCGATCACCTTCTCACGCTGCATCAGCACACACCCTAAACCTTGGATATACGCATCGCAGTATACCACAAAGTCCTATGTACCCTCACGTAGCGATAGTATAGGTGCACTGCAAGGTTTTGCCTTTAACAATTGAAAAGCAGATTCTTGGGCATCTCCCCACATGTAAGTAATTCCCTTTTGCGTCAAATCAGTGAGGGGTTGAGCGATATTAGAAAATCCCTCAATGAATCTATGATGATATCCCGCAAGACCAAGAAACTGGCGCACCTCTGTTGGAGTCTTAGGAGCCTCCCACTTTTTAATAGCATCAATCTTGGTGGGATCGACATGGATTCCTGCCTCGTTAACCACATGTCCTAGAAATTCACATTTAGAGAATTTCGCATTCAGCTACTCATTTCTCAAGAGTTCCAAGATAAGCTGCAGGTGTTGCTCATGCTCCTCCATGCTCTTAGAATAGATCAATATGTCATCTATGAACACTATGACGAATTTGTCCAAATAAGGCTTGCACACACGGTTCATAAGATCCATGAACACAGCCGGTGCATTGGTTAGCCCAAATGGCATTACCAAAAACTCATAATGTCCATAACGAGTTTGAAAGACTGTCTTCGCCACATCCTCCTCTCGGACTCTCAGCTGATGATACCCTGACCTCAAGTCAATCTTAGAATAGAAACTCGACCCTTGAAGCTGGTCGAACAAGTCATCAATACGAGGCAAAGGGTAGCGGTTCTTGACCGTTACCCTGTTCAACTCTCGATAATCAATACTCATGCGGAAGCTCCCATCCTTCTTCTTAACAAACAGGACTGGGGCTCCCCAAGGTGAAGAACTAGGCCTAATGAAACCCCTATCCAATAGCTCTTGGAGTTGGGTCGATAGTTCTTGAAGTTCACCTAGTGCTAGGCGATATGGTGCGCGTGCAATTGGGGCCGCTCCAGGTGCAAGATCAATTTCAAACTCCACTTGACGAACAGGTGGAAGTCCAAGTAGTTCCTCTGGGAATACATCTAGGAAGTCACGAACTACAGGGATGTCTGAGAATCCGGTTAGAAACCGAATTCACGGATCGATTAAGCGAATTTAGCTCTGTTTCAGACGGGAGATTCGAGACGAGACAGAAATTAACGATAACAATGTCATCACAAATTCGTATTAATTCAGAAACGGTTACAGACACTGTCATCAGTAGGATAAACATCTATCTCGGGGCTGGGGGAGGTCGGGCATGACCTCCCCTTGAGAGCATTCAAAGCACAAACTTAAATCTACAAATGAAAACCAACACATGAGATTGCTATATATAGTCCAAAGCCAAAAGCCACTTTCGCCCATATGAAGAGGTCGAATGTGGAAGTTTTCCACATTCGCCCCTTCTATAGGTTCGAACCTGGCTTTCATGTTTTGGTCTATATTTACAAATGCATCAGATCCATAAAATGCCCTTATGGATCACCACAATCTCATGTAACACCATACAAGACTCAACCCTAGTCTATTCGACAGTGACGTCCACAGAAAGTGCATCACCAATCTCCCCCTTGGACGTTGCTGGCGAATCCTAAACACACCTAGCATCTTCAGTCAGTTATTGTTGAAGTATCAGACACGTCATTACATCAACAATCTCCCCCTTGACTGATGCTTCATCAAGTTTCTCAGAGATCCCGTATGATAAATCAATCATGTTCTTGAGTAACTTCATCTGTTCGACAGAATACAAACCGTAGACGAGTGGATCAAGCAATCAGAAGTTTTCAGCGGGAACTACCAATACTATTGAGGACTTGAAATGCTTCAAAAACTGAAGTTTTCGACGGGGCCAACAATATCTATCAATAGCTCTTGAAATTCTTCAGGACTGTGATCTTGAAACTTTCGTTGAACCTACGTGCCACATGACTCCTATTAGGATACCTCATTACTTTCAGAACATTGAAATCTCAAACTTGATTTCCTTCTTCATAACAACTCTTTTTGAACAAGTTCCTTCAAACACACTAGAACTGGGTTGACTGTTCTCATCTTGCGGAATAAAAATATATCTGATTTTTCTGGCCCATAATAGTCCTTTGAATCTGATTATCATACTGTTGATTCACATGACTATCCCACAATAAAACGTTTCATCATCATCATTTCTTCAACAATTTGGGTAAACATCATCACCATTCTCCCGAAATTTTTTACCCTAAAAATACCAATTTTTCATTCCATATATCGAGGGTACGAATGTGGAAAGGAAGTTACATTCGACCCCTGTGTAAGGTCGAATGTACCAAGGTTGCCACTGAGATTCCACATTCGCCCAATTGTGATGTTCGAATGTGAAAATTTTCCAGGTTCGACCTGTAGTAAGGTTCGAATGTGGAAACTTTCCAGGTTCGACCTAAAAATCCCACGTTCGACCGTTTACAATCCACTTTCGACCTCCCGTAATCAAAAATCATCTGCACATTCGATCCTTGCAGAAAAAACGTGTTCTTCTTCAATATTTTCTGCAAATCAGTCCATAATCACTCCAATTCTTCGAATTTGATGATGAAACTTGTTCAGAAAGGTGCGGAAATGAAAACCTAACCCTCGAAATCACAAAAAACATGGAGAAATCACATGATTTCGGGTTCAATTAAGAATCTAGGGTTTCTAGGGTTTCAACCTTTCAATCAAAATCTGAATTTTAACGTCTGAAATCATGAAATTGAGCTATGATTGATTCAAACGACTGTTAGATCGTTCAAATCGGTACCATAGCTCTGATACCAGTTGAGAATCCGGTTAGAAACCGAATTCACAGGATCGAATAAGCGATAAACAACTTGGTTTCAGACGGGAGATTCGAGACGAGACATAAATTAACGATAACAAAGTCATCACAGATTCGTATTAATTCAGAAACGGTTAAAGACACTGTCATCAGTAGGATAAACATCTATCTCGGGGCCGGGGGAGGTCGGGCATGACCTCCCCCTTGAGATAAGAGTTCTCCACATGCGCTCTCTTCGGGTTTGATTGGTTCGGGTTCCTTCTCTATCTCCTCTTTTTTTCTCCCCAGAGGTGTATGTGATCCTTAACACTTACAGTGTACAGTTTCCCAATTTGGACATGGTAGTTACTAACTAAGTCATCAAGTGTTCCACTTGTTCGTTCAACAATTCTCATCGACCCTCAGTAGTTTTCCCTTCATTACTTGAAGTGTAGCACCGCGCCGTGGGTACTGCGTAGTTCTCCGTTATAGTGGAGTAGCCTTCAAGGGTTCTCTCCCATGTATCTAACAGTTGGTACCTTCACTGGTACTCTATTGCCGACTTCCCCATCCGTGAAGCTGGTTGGAATTTTAGTCCCAATTGATGCGCCACATGGCCTAGCTTTCGTCCTTCACCAAGGATGCGCTCAATATCGGATTTAGTGTTAAAGGATTATATATCTCCTATAACCTGTTAAGCAAGTATACATAGCCCGAAAGCTAGTTGTGCACTTAAGCTGTGAGTGTAACTAATGCAAGGCTTATGCTATGACAGTTATAGACTAGACTTACCATGCAGTCCTAGTTCACTATAACCAATGGCTCTGATACCAATCTGTCACACCCTCAAATTTCCACTGCGGGGTTTATACCGCGAGATGCATGACATACCAGGATCCCATAGCCATAAGTCATATGAACGAACTCTAAATGCCCAAACCATTTAGTTCATTTTCAAAAATCAAGTTTAGTTAAGCTGCGAAAGCGTGAACCAAATTTAAACATTTTAAAACCATGCGCAAAACAACGCGCCCAAATTAAAACCATATGAAAGAAAACATAAAAGCATGATATGTAAATTAGGTGTATGCCCAAGACCCCAAGTGTAGTGAAACGTTCAGTGCTTCCTAATCGTGACACCGGAAGCTAACTACCTGCAAAAGCATGTATATCGTGTGTCAACATAAAGTTGGTGAGTTCACAAAGTATGGAAAGTAAAAGTGTAGGTTTCCCAAACCAAGAACAACAGTTAGGTTTCCCAAACCCAAAAACAGTTATCAATAACCAAAACCAAGAACCACTAGTTTAGCGTATGCCAAGGGTAGCTAACCCATTCATGATAACTAAACAATGATATACCGAATTGCTATTCAAACGATGCACTCGCCCCGCGAGCTGGTTTTTGCCTCCCATCATTGCCTATCAACAATGATAAAATCTAAGGTCGTAGTTCACGCCCGGCTCCCAGCACGGTGTGAGGTTTGTCAAACCTAATAGCGCTATCAACTAGTAACCCGCTTGCCACCCGGCAACTCATTCAGTAAATAGTGAAGGACTTCCGTGATAGAATGCAGTTTAGTTCATCAAGGACACAGAGTGTGAAACTAGCAAAACCCGACCCACACAAGGAGTCATAGCATCCCAAAACCCGGGATGTGTAGTAGTCCCAAACCGGACTAGAAAAAGTTAAGTAAGTTGTCTCAAACCCGAGACGCATGCTTTTGAGAAAAAGTAGTGAAACTCACCTTAGGTTGCAAGCAAATAATCCAAACTCCGCAAATAGGACGTACTACCGACTCCATATTACATGTGTCACTAAGTGAGTATATGTGTAATATCATTACACCAAATGACCCGTTTGTCCAAGACGTTTAAAAGTTCAAAACCGTGTAAGTGACACCTAATGATTCTAAATGCACAAGTAACCCCTACGTACCCGTTGGTGAACATATTAATTATCATCATTTTTACACTTCACATACATCTCATATAAGTGTCCATTCATGTTCATGTCAAATACATACCATATAAGACTCCAAATAGTCACATAAACATACACTACGCAATCTGCGTTTTTAGGACAGATTGTGTGTTGTGGAAAACAATTTATTTAAAATACTTACTAAATGAATTAAACTCCCAAAATTTTACTGAATATTCTATGGAGTTCACTTGATAACCCATATTTTTTTTTTGTCTCAAAACCATACACAAAAATTATGAAAAATCGTAAAACACAGCTATGTCCAGAAAGTTTCCACAACAGGTCAGATTAGTAGAAAAATTTCCAAAAATTGTGTATTCACCAAAACGGGGTGAATCCACTTGAAAAGGCCAAGTTATTCCAATGTTGACCTACTGCCCAAATTTCATAACCTAACTCTTTGTAAAACTCAAGTTATGATCGTTTAAATTTGACCCAATTTACTAATCCGAAAATCTGATTTGACATTTAATCAAATAAAATTCCAAAAACCACTCAAACGACGTCCAAATCAGATGATTTTGCCCATTATGAAAAGCTAAGACCATGTACAATACAACCATCCAAAGAAATCATCAAAATTAATACGTTTAAGTAACTTAACAGACCCTACAAGTCGACCCAAGCATTATGTCCAGATTTTAATCATGCATGTACCTCAAAATTAACGAACCCTAGATCCATAATATCACCTAATATCACCATAAACATGTATTACAATACTCCTAGCATGTAAATCAGATCTCACACAACAAGATTCATCATGAATATTATCTTTTATTAACTCTAAATTATTAACGATCATACACATACAATAACCATTCAAGACTCGTCATAATAACACATAATCAATGTTATTTAGCATGTTAATCTTTATTAAAACTCATGTTTATGTTATTTAAGTTTCACATCAGATCTGAACAAACAGATTTTGAGGCTTTAAAACATAATTAAAGAGATTAAAAACATAATAGATTGTTGTTATACCTTAAGCCCTTTAATCTTCTTGATTATAAACCTTCTCAAGCTCCAAAGATCTTTAGATTATTTTAGTGGCATAGGGTAGGGGTGTAATTTTCGTAATGATGCAGGTTAGGATAATTAGGGTTGAGTTATATTGTTAAATAGTGATCAAAAACGTCATTTTTTAATAATTCCCAGCGAAATGGGCCTTGATAGGCCTTTGGGCTGCGTCAGGAGTCATGAAGCCTGTTGTGCGTCACCACCTCTGCTCCGCCTATTTTTCTTCTTTTCTTTTTGTTGATATTTGTCGTTTCTTGACAATTAAGTCAAGTCATCTCATCATCATACATTCATCATTTTTTTTGTGTGTACTTGGTATCACCAAGTTTTCGTAAAACTAAATTTAATTTCAATTTTATTTTTTTAAATATTAAACATATATATATATATATATATATATTATATATATATATATAATAATTAATCTATAAAATATTTAACCCAAATATTTTATATCTAGTTTACGATTCACGGTCCGACTAAAACTAGTTATGGACCCGGTCTCGCATAACAAAATTTATTTCATTTAGTTCTATATAATTTCGCGTAATAGTTTATATATAAAATATAATACATCTGCAAAATATTTAACCCAATATTTTATAGCTTATATACCATCTTCAGTCTGTCAAGTGTTGGTTACACGCTCTGTAACGTGTTTTTGCGTAATAACATGTAATGCCACATAAGTTCATAAATAAATTCACATAAGCATATAATTGCAAATAATATCAAACAATTATTTCACAATTATCCATTTTATCACTTCACCAACGTTCGGGGTTCGATACTCGTGTACGTAGTCTAGTAATTCCTCGAATTACCTTCTTATGCAGTTATTAACCTATAAATGTGGAACGTGTGACTTATCTAGCTAACCCTAGTTAACTAAAATACAAAGAATGTAAGTACAAGTAACTAGAGTTTAGTTAAAGTGAGAACCTGAAATTGTGGGGTATCACATGTTCGGCTATAGAAATGGTTAACTGAGTTAGGGTTTCAGTTTCCTCTTTCGGCTATAGAGGTGTTCTGTGATCCTTCTTCTTAGCCGACGTGGAACACGTCACGAATCAGATTAGGGTTTTGTGTCGTGGAACACTTACATTCACGAATCAGGTTAGGTTAGGCTACAGAGGTGCATCTCTTTACCCCTTTTCTTTCGCTTACATTTGATGATTTTTTAAGCTTTCACTAATCAGGTTAGGTTAGGCTACATAGGTGTCGTGGAACGAAGAAATTTAGGGATTGAACGAGCAGGGATTGAAGAATGGTGGGTTTAATTTCTTCACAGATGGAGACGATGAGTGAAGAAAGCTTTTATCAGAAAAGGCGCGGGGATGAACGAGCAGAGATTGAAGAATGGTTAGGGTTTAATTTGATTAGGATGAACGAGCAGAAAGGTGAGGGGTTTGATTTGAGAGAGAGGGGGGGGAAGGTGTATGGAAAACGCGCGGGGATTGAAATCTTTTGAGATTTTAGGTGACACAAATCATGACACGCGATTTCAAAACTGTTATGTTTTTTATTTTATGACGGTAAATTATTGACACGCGTAAAAAAACGTCAAGAAATTATCATTTTTTTTCCAAAGATGACATTTTTTTATGACATGCACTTTTGCATGTCATAAAATGTGGTATGTCATAAAAAAAGTGTCAAGGAAGACCTTTTTTTAGTAGTGCATGTTTTTCAGGTAACTAAAATCATGGATGGAACTTGGGATATGATTGGGCTTACATTCACAACCACCACACAACGTGTCATTAAAACTTTTGACCCCGCTAAGGGTTTTAAACTATATCTTGTGAAACTTGTTGTCGTTGAACACGTTTGGTACTTTTATAAATAAATAAATATGATTCTTTACTCATATCTTGTGCATGAAAACCATTCATGGTTACACATATGTTTCCACCTAGGCGGGGTATGACACAACACCTCACTACCTTACATATATTTATCATACAAACATATATCATATATCATATATATATATATATATATATAGTTCTAGGAAAACAGTCATGATACTCAGGTTCACACGGGCCTCGAATCCTATACATAACTTTCAGTCTTCTTAACCGAGTATAACCTAACAATCTTGGCTTATGACAATATTCTTAGTAACCCGTCTAATAAGTCTCTTTATTATTTTGTAATCAGAATCCAAGTAATCAAAACTTAAGGGTTCTATTATTCATACTTAAGTATTATTAGGGCAACTAACGTAATCAAGTCTTAATGTCCAAGTCTTAGTCATCCTAGTCCCTAAGATATTCTGGTTAAAGCCTAGGTATTCTCAGTACAATACCTAATTCGCTAAAACCTCGGGCTCTGATACAAACTGTAACACCCGACCCGTAACCTGGGTGATCATGCACAATTGATACCACTTACAGCGAAAGCAAACTAAACTTTCATTATAACTTATAACATCCGAGTACAAAACATTATTTATTTACAACTCTTAACAACTAAAAACTTCATAGTCTCTAGGCTTCACTACTGCCAAACGGGTTCTACAGCTGTCCTCATGGTTCAACTGAGATAAGTATACTCAAAACGACATCAGTATATTACTGGTGAGCTCATGCTATACAATTGACACAAAACATCACATTAACATTTATGCATACACAATATGGGTTATGACTACCGTACTGGCTATCCCATAACCATTTTACAACTGACACACTGACCCCCTAGTAGTGTCACCACAGCCACCTATAGGTATGGAATCCATTACTGAGCGCATTGTTACTCCATACTGGACACCCCTGGCCCTATTTCAGCTTTTCGTAATGTATCCATTAAGCATACAAGGACCCTTTATACCCCCATATATATACGCATATTGCAGCATTCCCATCTATTACCAGTTTTGACAGGACGAGTATACTATCACAGTTTTATAAACAAACATGATAACTCACCTGTTCAACGATGCTTAACAGTTGCTCAACACTTGCCAGTATAACCAGGTAATATCTCAGGGTCCTGACATAATTACATAATCCTAGGTTTAATATTGGAACGCCAAACTAGTTATTATCATGGTTGGATATTGGTTAACGCTGCCTTGTTTAATCATGGGTGATCAGTCCATGCCTAACTAAGGCTATGCTATCCAATACCCACCCCTAACAATAACTCTTTTACCAAAAATAATACTACTAAAAATACTAATTATAATTAACTAAATATATGCTCGTGCGAGAATATACCTGAATACTATTTATGGCAAGTTGGTGTAGCGTCTCCCTACTCGAGCTCCAGAAATAACTAGTAATAACACCTAAACGGATATTTAAGTCTCCATCATACTTAGTATCAGAGTGTCTTCATTGTGTTTGGGATATACAGCTTGACCACTTCGTTTTCTATTTATAGGTGCACCTGTATGTTTGTTCCTAATTGTCTTAATTGTAAAGTTTACTTCCTATACACATGTTCACTATAGATATATTCTAGTGATAACTTAACTATGAAGTATGCTTCATGTACACACACCTTGCATTCATCCAGACACGCGTAGATAGATTCATATTTCATCATCTAAATATATTATTATTATTATATTAAGATAATTAGTTCAGCTGCTTAGCTCGTTTTTCTTTTATAACTTTTAAGCTATAACGTTTTATAAAATTTCGAATATACTTTTAGGACTAACTTATTTTTCTCTATATTTTGACTTAAGTTTTATTAAAAACGGAGTAGATGTCACACCCCGCCAAGGCGGAAACACGGGGATGCAACCATCGAAAGGTTTTCAAGCAACACACATTTTTATTAAAATAGTACCACCACGAAAGATGGATATTGTCAAAATTTATTCAAAACAACATAGTAATATCTAGGAAATGAGATAGTGTCTAGTATTCATGGATTTGAAGCAAAACATCATAGGATTGACAAAACCATTAAGTGGTACCACGTGGTGCATGCTTGAACCTCTCCCTCAAATCCATGTGTCCCTCCATTAGTTACCTGAAAAACATGCATAAAGAGTTTTGTCAACAATAATGTTGGTGAGTTCACGGGTTTGAATGTAACAATCAAAACCAATGTGTAATTCGTGTATGTCCAATCATAGGCTAGCTAAGCGAATGATTACTGTGCAAACCATGAGTCCCATAACCAAACCTCTTGACTGTTGTGCCTCACACATTGTACACTAAAGACAATGTATGTATGGTAGAATACTAACACTCTTTTGTATGTAACCGGTTAGAGTGACTAACGAAGAGTGGGGTCGTCAACCCAATAGATCTATTAAAGTGTTCCATGGCTTTTGATAGCTAATGGTTAGTAAATGTTGTACGAGGACTAATGAGCTCATGAACCAATATGTCTCATGTTCCACATGGTAGTCATGATAGAATGTATACACACTTGTAAATGCCACTAGTATTGATGCATGTAAGTCCCCCGAAATGTAAAATAGTAAAACGGGGCCGTGAAAACTCACCTGATAGAGATGTACGTGGACTAGTGAAGCCGAAATACGTAGCAACTATTGCCCGGATAGTAATTGCCCTATGATTTATTAAAAGCATGGTAAATCACAAGTTTTCATTGTTCATCATACAATTTTGTCTACCCGACACTTGTGGACCCGGTTAATATGTTATGTGGACCTTGGTTTTGTATTTGTGATAGAAATAGATACCTTAACATGTGTTTAGACCATTATTTTACTCAAAACGAAGCTAACACATGTTCTAGCTTTGCTTAACACATGTTAGTTTATGGTAGCCGATTACTTTATGTTGTATAGTTCAAAAGCCAATTAATTTTTGGATCGAACCCGATTGTTTTAAGCTTTAACAAAACCTTGTAGAGTTAACATACAATATGTTTGTGAGTTTTATAATAAAATCATGCTTGATCATCATGTTGTTGGACTTAGCTTCGAACTTAAGTCAAGTGAGTTTGTTTTCATGAAAACCGATTCATACATGGTAGTTCAAGTTGTGTATTGACCCCAAAGTGTGACTTAACTTCCCAAAGTTATTACAAAGACCGGTTATTGTTTGTGTTAAGACAATGCCGTCATTAGTGAGAACAAGCAACTAAAACAAAAACAATATGTGCAAGAATCCTATCCATGAGATAATGTTTCGTAAATCATTACACATGGGGTGTCGTGTGAAAGAAAAATGGAGACTTCAAGGGTCGGGGGTCGGTTTAACAAGGAAGCCGAGTACAATGTGATGAATAAAGAGGCTTGTTAGTCGAGTATCTTACCTAGTAAGGGCTTGAGATGATGTAACTCCTAGGGATCTTGGGACCTTCCTTCCTTGGCTTGGTACTTGAATGGAGTGATGGTTCTTGAGAGTTCTTAGAGGGTGTTCGGCTGCTTTGAGAGCCAAGAAAGAAGTGTGGGGGTGTGGGTTATGGTGAGGAACTATTAGGCCTTTGAATAGTGGTTCAAGTGGGAAGATGACAAGACAATTGTGGTAGTCTCATACTCCTCAGCCGAAGCATGGGTTAAGGAAAGAATCATAGGTTTTTGTAATGTCATTTTATGGAGAAACTAATCAAGAAAGAGGAAAAGGTTGACCTTGGTAGATGGTTAGTTTAGTTTTGGCTTTAATCCATTTGTATGAAAGTTTTACACCACCTCTTCACTCTAGTCGATCCATCATGTAGGCTTGTGATCTTTGTGATCCATCACTATCTTGTTTCCTTGCTTATGAGCCGTAGCTTTGTCATAGGAGTGTGGACTTGATGGTGACTTGTCTTAGAACATTCTTACTAGAGGTTGATAGTTCCAAGTGTCATTGGTTGTCATAGTGATAGTGATGTGTGCTTGGTGTGTTTGGCCGAGATTTTGGGAGGGTATTCGGGTATAGATAAAGCAAAGAGAAAGGGTAGAAGTCTAGGTGTAGGTCCTATTTTGGTATAAAGAGAAAGGTTTGTCTTCATTAGTAAGCATGTGTGTGGATTAGTGTTTGTCTTATCCTATCACCAATCATGTATTAACAAATGTGATCAATTCTTTGGCTTGGCTCCCCTTAGGCCGATTGTGGGGTGTCTTTCACATATGTGGTTAGTTGACTTCATGTGGAAAGATGTCTATCCTTGTCCTTATGTCTAAAGGTGTGTAAGTGATGACTTCATGCGTTAACTCTTGTCACTCATGTCATGTGCTTCATGTGGAAGTGATATTGGCCGATTTCCTATGAGTTATAAGTGATAGGGATGCATCTAAAGTGGTGCTTTTCATGTGATGGTGAGGTTTCAAGACCCTTAGTTTGTTTAATTATTATGTGGATGTGTGGGTGTTTCGGCCGAAGGAACAAAACAAGTGAGGGTTCCACGAGCTCTCTAGATGTTCATGTGAGCATAATGTCTAAGCCGAGTGTATGTAGGTAGGTGTATATTATTGTAGTTTTAATGGTACATGTATATCTACATAGGTTTGATGTTGATAAAACAGATTATTAGTTACCTTAATCTTTCGTTCGACCACTAAGCCAAGGCATGTCATGGCTTTGATTAGATCGTAAGTCATTTAAAGACGACACCAACATGTATTATGCTTATAAATCATGAACACTAGTCATTATACGTGGACACATAATATCATTGATGGACAAGAACATGTGTTAGTTATGGTTCTATCATGTGTGTAACATCGCCCTTTTAGGTATGGACAATTCCATACCTATCATGACTAAGAGAACCCCCCTATAATATCTCTCTTTCGTGCTGTCAATCGCTCGAATTGGAAGCTTCTTTGGTCGCAAACGGGTGCTCGGGTATCACAATCTTTCGGTACACCTTAACCTTTGATGTTATGTGAAATTGATTCGGTTTTTATAGGGGAATAAAAGCCCTAACGTTTTATTTCTTATCTGCAACGAATTATTGATACAATTAGATAAACTAGGGTTCATGGGTATTATATTTGGGGAAGATGACACGTCGCGGACATCATTCTCATATTAAACGATCTGAATTTAATCAGCTGGTGATATGCCTTGTGTTAAAAAAAACGAACCGGCGTTGGCCTGGGTTCGAGACCAGGCACCTCCTATTCCTTTTATTTTGATAATTGGTCATAATAAGAGCCAAACAACCTATACAATCAACTGAAACCAAATGTAAATGTTCTCAGGGTCTAGACCAGTTGGTCAGGCTTGTGACTTAAACCTCAAAACCGGCCAAGGACCTGGGTTCGATCCTTGGCAACTACAAACCTTTTTGTTTCATTTTTTTAACCCTTATTCTTTATATTTAAGCTAATAACCTTTTCAAATAGTTTTTAAATATTATAAGTGGTCTATAAATTCTATAAAAATTATATTATGTTGTTCTGATGGTAAAGACTATCATACAATTTTTAGTTTTTCAAAAATCATTTATTTAGTATATATTATAAATATTACAAGTTTATTCAATTATAATTTTAAAATTCTAGAAAAATAACTAAACAGTTTTATAAAATTTCACAAAAATTATCCTAGACATATAAACTGATGAACTTTATAAAACCAAATTTTATTTTTGTAAAATATTAATTTATCTATTTTAATTCAATTTAATCTATTTTAAATAATATTAAATTCATAATAAATTCGTTTTTCACTATTTTTATACCAAAATTTTACATAAATTATTTCTATTCATTTAGAACAGAAATATGAATTTTAATTTGGAACTTTAATAACTTTAATATCTTTAGATATTAAAAACTATGTTTTGACAAATAAATATTAATATATTATATATTCATTAATTAAGAAAATAATTTTATAAAAATTATTTTCACATTTACTACATTTTAATACAACCATCTTTAATTAAGAATTGTCAAAAATCCTTTTCTATTAATTATTTCTTCATTTAATTATGTAATTAACAATTATTCTAAATTAATTACCAATCGATTATCAATCCCCAAATTAGGAACCCTAGAATACCTTTAGACTAGAAAACTTAATCTTATTTTATTGCCTTGAACTTAGGGTAATACTTGGAATCGTTTGTGCCACATTTAGACTATTTCAAAGGATTCAAGACTTGTGCTAAGGTGAGTTTACATAGCCCCTTTTTCTGTTTTTCATTTTGGGGTGAAACATGTTTAAACATTTTATACACTATCATTTACTCATTCTTACATTATTGAAACTTGTGATTCAATTACACGATCATTTACTCATTCTATCATTTGACTGTAACAAAAAGACACAGTACAATCATTAACATTGATCAAGCCGCCTGTTTAGATTATAGCGCTATAGGTCTGACAAACCCATCCCCCCGCATAAATTTAGGGATGATCGATAACAGTTACACTCTTACTAACTTGCGAGTTAGGTCTCAGTCGACACAAGTAGGGGTGTTCTTTTTAACCGATAACCAATAACCGAACCGAACCCGAAGTGACCCGACCCGAGAAAGTACCTTACCCGATTAACCCGAACCCGATTAAGTGCATACCCGAACCCGGCTAGAGTCTTTAGGGTCGGTCTTCGGATTAGTTTTTTATAATTCGGGTTGACCCGAATAAACCGAACAATTCAAAAACAAATAAATGATCCAATTTCCATATTTTTATACATATTGAAGTTGTGATTTTGCAGCCAAATTTGCAACTAAATATTGTGACCCATGTTGTGGTTTTATTTTACCAATATTGTAGCCCAAATGGATAGAAAGACGCAACCCAAATGGTTGGAAATATGTAACTCAAACACCCAAACCATTTAACCGATAACCATTTAACCCGATCCGAAAAACCTGAACCCGATTAAACCTATAATCGATAACCATTTAACTTGATTGGGTCGGTTATCGGGTAATATTTTCACCGCTGAAAACCCGAATAACCCGACCCAAATAACCCGATAACCGAAAACCAAACCCGATGAACACCCCTAGACACAAGGTTTGATTGTACAAAAGGCGCATTGTTACATGTCGGACTCATATTCTATCATTACTCGTTATTATACTTCAACTATGTTTGCTATACAACTTATTGTTTTAAACTATATGAAAAACCTATGTATTCTCACCAACTATTTATAGTTGACGCCCCCATCTTTCCAACTTAACATGTTTCAGGTTTATTTGCTATTGGAAGTTGTACAAGTCTTGGAATGTCTAGGAGCTTTGGATCTAGTTTATATTAGTCAACTTTTGTACTCTTTACTTGTAAGATGAATTGTTTAAATATTATTCAACTTTCATTTAGTACCATGAGCTATTGAACAATCATTACTACGTGACGCCTCGATGTTTCCGCCATCGGTTGGAGTGTTACAATGTGTTAGTGGGTGACGACCTCATTGAGTGCTTGTTTGGTGATTTTCCGGGTGTTGTATGACTAAACAATTAGTTTCTGTTGAGTTTCCTGAATGACTCATGCTTCACTAGACTAGGGGGTATAATGTATGCAGTAAGGTATAATGATGCACACATAACGAGGTAATAAATGGAATATGTACGAATGTTGACCTGGTCTGTTGACTGTTGTCACATTCTCCCCTTGTTTTGGAATTTCGTCCGTGAAATCGAGTTTTCCTACCTGAAGAGGGAAAAACTTACCCAGTTGATTGGGTAGGTTTGAATCCTCTTAGAGAAGGTGAGGTTGAGAGTGTGCTCCGGATCTGCAATAATAGAGAGAAAGAGAGGATGGGACTGTAGAGAGGGGCCTAGGCTTGGAGGAGAAAACTCTCCTCTACCTAGTAGTAAAAAAGTGGGGTGCTCATAACTTGCCAATACAAGAGGTGGTGACCTCTTTATATAGGAAGTTAATGGGCCTTCCAAATGGATCCAAGTCAATGGGCTACCCAAATGGATCCCCTAACATAATTGGGCCAGGCCCAGTTAGGGGGTTTCTCTACAAGTCCCAGGTCCAGTAGCGCTGAACCTCGCGAACGAGTTAGTACAAGATAATAAATAATATTAATATTAAACAAGTAAGTCCGAGACGGAGACCCGCTCAAGGCGGTTCGGAGGTCCGTTCCGGGTTATACCTCTTCATGTCCCCCCAAGTCCGGTGTTCATTAGCGAGAATGAATACCAGACTTTAAATGGTGGGTCTTGATGGAAAATAATCAAGGTTCGGCCCGTTATGTGTGGGCCGAAGCATGTCATGAATATCCTTGTGTTTCGGATATCTTTTTTGCTTATTTTTTCAAAGTATAATCTTCTCGTGCAAGTATTAAGGGTTTGAAAACCTCATTTCGTGTTATTGAGACTTTATCATGCGTCCATGATTTTCAAGTCCCGGTATAAATTATGTTTTAAGTGTTTCAGGACTTTTCATCCTTGACTGCTTATAACATTCGAAGTAGAACGTTCATTTTTCGCGTATTTGTATTAAAAAAGTGCTACGTAGTCTTTGTTCTGGGGTGTCTTTTAAGTTCGGTATTTTGTCTTTCGAACTTGTATGACTAAGAAGTCCGGACGAAAGGGCCTTCGATACCCCCATGCCCTAATTCTTATCCCCCTTCTAATGCCGGAGTACTTTTACTCCGTGCACCGAAGCTTGCATGTTGTTTTTCAACATACGTATAAACATTTTAAGGATCAACTTATGTTTATTAAATGAGGTATGTCGCATCTCATTCTAAACAAGGATCACATTCTTCCGGAACACTTTGTTTTCATTTTTTGGTGGGGCGTTTCACCGAAGCCTATAGCCTGGCCTCGGTGAAAGATTTTTTAACTTAGAAACAAGTTAAGCCCTTATCATTATTTTAGCGCTGAAGGCTTTATGCTACATGTATAGATTTGTTTGTTCCGGAGTATAGAAAGGTTTCAAACCAAAAGGGATCTTTATCCCGGCCCTCTTGGTTCGGTATCTTTCCCTTAGCTTCATGTTATTGCAGAGCATGAGGCTTTCTTATGCCGAAGTCTTTTTTTTTTTTTTACTCGGAATGTCTGTGAGACTTTTGGGTAGTTCCCCTTATTACTGTAACCGAGATGATAATGCACATAAAGATAAAATCGACCGAAGGAAGCATTTCTTCGTTTGCAACTCATTGATAAGGGACATTTTTCCCATTGCGTTTGAGGCGAAGGTGAGTTATGGCTCATCCCACTTGAAACAAGTAATATTAAAATAAAACTTGTTCAATTGTCTATATGTTTGAATTGCTTTGGTCTTGGACTTCGGATTACATGTAGCATTTTTTAGGTGAACTCCGTTCCATGTGTAGGGAGCGGAAGTTCTATTGATCTTTGCCGGTAAATAAGATTTCTTAGGTCTAGCTGACACAATTATGTGGGGTCCCGCCTATTTTGGCGGGGTTTTCCCTTTTTGGAGCTCGATTTGCTTCGTCTGATCGGAGTAAAAATTCTCCGACTGAGTGTCTGGACCTTTACTTTGGCATTGTAGCATTTCTCCGGCTTTTTTGTTTATTTGTTTATTTATTTTCGGGCATACATCCTTCGAAAAAACTCATATTTGTTGAGTTTATCAGTGATCCGAAGCATTCATCTATGCTTATTCGAGACACTTTGTAGGTATGTCCGGGTTTTAATATCCCTTGACATTTTTAGAGGTTTCCTCATTGCCTCACTTTGTGTTTGAGGTACCTTGTCTATACCGTACCTGGTTATGACGATGGGTTTACTCCAGCTATGTGGCGTTTTGCTTGAAGCCGTAAGAGTTGTGTTAGTGGGGACGGTCCGGAGCATATATTCCTGCTTATCAGAACCATATAACCCGTGTTATTCTTTGACATCCTTATCCCTTGGGAGGTGGCTCGTAGCATGTGTTTATGCCTTTATAGATTCATGGTTCATACCTAAGGAACGTCCGGTATATCGCGACATCCTCGCGCTTTTACAGCAATAAAAAGTTTTAATAAGGTTGCTCCTTTATGCCGATGCGTATAGCATGTTTTCGAGGGGATTTACTCGGTCAAGGAGAATGTGGCATATAGCCGACCGATAATATGGCACATAAACAAAACATGGATGGGTTTATTATGAAGTGTCGAACCCTAATTTGTAAAGCCCTGCTAATCGTAATCATGGTGCGTAATAGATAATTCAGTATGCGTAGGAGGTAGTACCTTCGGTTTCAAAGGCAACTTGTTTCACGTATGATCATGGAACACATCCGAAGATTAGTAGAGCTATCATACCATGCAAGCCCCCGAGTTCAATGGTGCTAAATCATATTAGTAGCATTGAACTTATACAGTAGTTGGGTAGGCGATTTTGAATAAGTGCCTTTTATCAACCACAATTCCATGGCATGCCTACCTTTGTCTTTGAAAGGTGATGTTCTTTCACCATTTTGAGATGCATATCACGTGCTCTCTTCTTTGCTATAGAGAGCTTTTATTATGGCGGTGGTTGCGGTGTCGTAGGTGCTTCGGTGGAACTCGTTCAGGACGAGGCCACATTGAGTGCCCGGAGCTGGATGGTCTAGTTATAGAAACTTTTCTTCTTTCCTCTCGGAGGTGAAGTTGGCGCTCACGGAGAATATTCAAGGTATCTCGTTTTTGAAGTCAAAGGAGTACATCCTTGTAGTTCGGCTTTAACTAGATGAGAAGCCTTTTGCTATGCGTTGCGGTTTGAATATAAAACAAATCATTTTTACCTTGTAATTCGGACAAGGAGTAATCAGTTCCGGCTATCAGTTCGAGTAGAGAATGACTTACTTGGGAACTTCCCTTTTTCTTTTTAAGAAGCAAAATTGGTTGGATATTTTAGTTTGATCAAAAGTGACACAAAAACCAAATGGGCCAATAAAGTTGAATGATTCCAAAGTATTATTTCAAAAATTACTAAAATGTGACCGCGGCAGGAGCTACATGGATCGGTCTATTTCCAAAGTTGTAACAATTACTACTATTAAGATCATGACAAAGTCGAAACTAATTGTATCAGAAGTTTCAGAAAAATGTAAAAATTATTGTTTGAAAATGAATCAAAACTAGGGCCAAATGTTTCAACAAGTTGAGAAAACATGACTTTGACAACTATTATAGCTTCTTATTCGATGATTTTCTAATGTAATTAAGAAACTGATACTTACCGTAGCATTTTTTGGTGTGATTTGATGACGCGTCCGGTGCGGGATAGATGTAATCGGCAAATTTTTGGAATATAATGATTTAGAATAGCAAGTTGTTTTTCCGGATATGCAAGTCCGCTGGGGTTTCTTTGATCTAGGCGCCTTCCCATGCTATTGGAGATATTCTGACAAGACCGCGCCTTGCATCAAGTGTCTGTTACATGCCTTTATGTTATGTACTTTTGAGAATGCACCTAATGGAGGATGTGGTGGACGGGCGTTCCGAAGCATAACTAGGTATGCGGTTTGTCATTAATCATGGCGTTAATACCTTTGTTCGGCTTGGACCTTGAATATTGCTTGGCACGTTGTCCAAGTGGTGGTTCTCCGGAGCATACATTGTAACCCGATTAGGAGAGACCGGAGGATTAGTTGACTATCTATGATAGTTATCAACTTATTTAGGCTTGTGAAGACATCGGTTTATCATTGATTTTGTGGTCAAAGATAGCACATTATGAGAAGATCTCGTGGTTCGACAATTCATCCATGGACCTTTAGTTACTTTTATTTATGTGATGGGGTCTCTTATTTGGATCAAAGAACCAAAACAGCCGTAGCAAAAGCATTGATGCTATATTTATCAAAGTGGAGAAAGTGCTTGCATCGCTCTTTCTTAGACTTCATCCATACTGTGGTGATCGTCGAACCACTTACATTAGAGGTGCTATTAAACCGCTTGAAAATCTTCCTCATTCACCGCGGGTGATAGCACACCTAGGCAAAGGAGTCGTTCGACAGGTTGCCTGGTTTCGGAGATTATATCCGTTTATAGGACTATTATGAAAAAATTCCCCCTTGCGATGCTCTTAGCAAAGCTTGTTTATTGTTGTAGCACCTACAAGCTGCTGAAGACGTGATAAGACGAAATTGATCGTCATCCTTGGATTGCATCAGCACATGTAATTGCTCATGAGGTTTATTCTTTATCGGAACACGCAATGGAGTTAGCGATAGTTTGTTTTGCTTTTAAGTGGACGAATCCAAGTGGCTTGAAGTCCCTTCTTCGCAGTTGCCATGGTTCTCCATATCTTGTTTGTAAGTCCATAGTTAGGGATCACAACCGGAGATAGATCAATTAATCGCTATGCCAACGAGATATTTGTGGAGACATATGACTGAAACTGCTATAGGAGGTACTCAGAGTTTAAAATAACCTGGTTATCTTCCGGACTCGATTTAGAGCCTAATCAAGATGGTCCGTAGTATAAAGACGCCACGGAGAGAACGAACAGCTGTAACGGTTGACTTTTCATCCGAAAGGAGTATCTTCAGAGTCTGGTCTCGAGTCCTTTTGGAACGAGGTAAGGTCAGCCGAAGAGTAGTATCACTTAGTGTGGATTTTGTTTAACAATCCGTTATGTGCATTGTTGGCGATGCGTTGTGATAATTTGGATACTACACACAATCCCAATTCCAAGGGAAATGCTTCGGAACATAGGAGAGTAATTTGATCAAAAATATACAATTTACGTTGAAGCACGTTGTTGATTGTGCAAGGCTTCCAATATGTAGTATAGAATGGTGCGTTATTTGTCTCCATTTATGTACTCGTGTTTGCGTGCTTAAATAACAGGATAGGAAGATACTGGGCGGGCTTAAGCAAACATGCTTCAGTTCACTTAGAATTTCAATATGGTGAATTCGGTAACAAGTTGGAGGCGAGGCGGGCCCCTCATTAATTAGATACATTCAATCATAAAGGTAATTCCTTGTGCCTAACGAATTGTACCTGTTCGTTCCAGATTATTTTCTTCTTACTGTTTTTTAGCTTCGAAGCACCTCATGTGGCTGAATATTGGTTGGTTTTATTGTCCACTTGTAAGTTGTAGCCGAAGGACACATCACTTCCGAAACAATTGTTCTGAGGTTGGAGTTTAATTAGGTGTTATGCCAAAGTCATGTTAACGAGTATTTCTTGCGGAGTTCTCCATAGCGTGTGTAGGCAAAGCCAAAGAGTGTTTCAATAATTAGCGTAGGCACGTTCATTACCTTCCATGGTATCATAGTAGGAGATACATCGATTGGTGTTAAAGAACATTTCAAAGGTGCACTTGCAACAGTTCGGTATGATGTCGGAGCTGAAGCTAGATGGACCAAAGTTAGGAAGAAGGTTATTTAACCATGTATATAGATGCATCAGTACCGCGGTCCAAAAGCAAATAGGACCGACCTTGTGTCGAAAACGGACAACCGTTATTGATGATTCGAAACTAAATTAAATGCAACCTTTGTATAACGAGATGATTATCCGAATAAGTTTCTTTCTTTGTTGGGTTGCATGCTTTAGAGCAACTGGAGCTAAAAAATTTCATACACACTATATATGGAGAATATGACTATGACTTGCTCTGGAGCATGGGGAGAATATATTTAAAAGTTTGCTTCGGCATCTGGAGAGTACCGTAAGTCGGAGATAACTTTGTCCGGAACATAGGCGGCAATAACTTGGAGCTACCGATATATACTAGTATGCAACTAAATCCACGAAGCGTCTTTCGGCATGTGAACTGGATTGTTCGAAGCTTGTTATCACTTCTAGTACGGTGTGATAACGATAGTATTGGATTGTGTGTGTGTGGCTTTATCCATATGTCATTACGTTTTAAAATTCATCACTTTTTGTTGATCCCAACCTTTTTCTAAAAATACTTATGTATAAACGATATCTTGTAAGGTGGTTTGGCATATTTGACTTATTTGATAGCCGAGGCTTCCTATCACTTTGGGAACGTCAAAGCGTGAAAAAAGAATGTCTTCCAATGCAAACTAGTTCTGATTGGGGTATCATTTGAAATACAAATGAGAAAAAACCCATCAGTGGAGTCATGGAGATCGAGTAGGTGCCACATCCATTATGCTCTAGTAGAAGCGTGACGCGGTTCGGTTGGCACAAGTGTTGCCACATGATTCGGCACTTTATGGTTGGCCAACGCCCGTTTATAAAGTGTGAACAATGTTTTTGGTTTTGGCGGAAATCCCATAAAGCCATGCCTTTTCGCATTTATGTACGTGAATTTTACAATTTGCTTGAAGAAATGGTGATGAATATGATGCCTAGCAACTATCTACCCATGTTTTGCCTTGTAGAGTGCATTACGGATGATACCTTTGTTCGGTATGGAGGTAAGGCATGAAGCACTAATTTAATTTCCACATCTCTCACTCAAAGTGAATTTGAATAACGAACGAACTGGTACCGAGGTAGTTCGGACATCATGTGGAGATGAAATGATTCGGAGATTATTAACGTTTTGGAGACAAAACTACCCTGCTAGAGTGGTTTCGGAAGCGTGTCATTGGGCTATAATACTTCTCCCCGTGAAGTTGAACGGTGTGACCTTTTGGACCACCATTTTTTTTTTTGTGTGTGCCGAAGCAATATGGCTAATCACGATGCGATCTTTCAATACACCACTGTATTATTACCATACATTGATACAACCAATTAATACCTGAAGAACGATGGTGCCTTCCTACGGCGGCATGGTAGGAAGCAGAACATTCATAGTTTTCACATTTATCCATGTGATGACACGGCGAAGTCTTCCTCCGGAGAAGATGGTACGGCAAATTGATTTTGTTGGAGGAAAAACACAGGTAATTAAGAGGGTGTTAACAATGACGTTATCTGGCCGGTAGCCAATTGTTCAACATGTCAACACATTCGGTTCATACATGTAAAATAATATGGCAAAATCTTTTATCTTGCTGTAGCTTTGTATATGATGTCCACATTTCATTCGGACCTCGAGACATAGTGACTTGCCTCGGTATAAAACTTCGTCTGGCGTGTACTCAACAAATCGTCCGGTTAGGAAGAGCCCATAAAGGGATGGTCTGGAAGAGATATTCCAGTATTGCTTTCTAATTCAGTGAGGCAACAAAGTTGTTAGGAGAATGGAGTAAATCGTTCATGCGATCAAACACACCGTTCGAAGGTGACATCTATCAACGGGCGATGTCTTCCAGCCTAGAAAAGGTCTTTTCGGTAATCCGAACGAGAAGCATGTAACGAAAGTACATCGTATGAAAGGCGACGATGTAGAAAAAAGCACTATCCGAAAGAGAAGCTGGCTCTTCCGATGATAAGGAGATGATTATTCATCAAATTACATAAAGTTAACCTTCAGTGTTTCCCAATAGTTTATATATTGGCTTGGTTAACTTTGGTGGGGTACGGTCGTGCGACTATTAAATAGTCTTGCACTCTTGCTTTGTCAAGATAAATTAGCACAAATAGCTAAATGGGTCAGTCAGCGGAGATAAATCCAACCGGAGATCGAATATGGTTTAGCAAGAGTTGTCCGATGTACCATATGTTCCTCCGCAAGATTCTTCTAGCTACACGTTTGTTGTGTGCATGTGTGTCATCCGGATCTCAAATCCGTTTGATTCGGAGAATATGGAGAATGTGACCGGAATATGACTGATCTTGAGCATCGATGTCATATCACCAGAGTCCCCATGTGTAAGGTGCATATGGTATGCTGCAGATAAATGAGTATGTTTAGCAAGACAGAATCCTGCAAAGGAGACGCCTTATAATTACTGCATTCCAAAATTGTCTGGCGAAAGAATATTCATGATCCGGTGGGTCCGATTTATACTCGGGCAGGTTGTCCGGACCCTGGATGGTGATGCTTGGACGCACGGATCATGCGACGAGGTTAAAACGGTTCGGCAATTGTTCATCCGGATGATGGTCGCTGGAAATTTTCCAACAAAGCAAACCTTTCGGCGAAAGTTCGTCCGGTAAAAGACCCTTCGGCTGCAGCTCATTTGGTAAAAAGAGCATTTGGCTGGAGCTTGTCAGATAAAAGACCCTTCGGCTGCAGCTCATTCGGTAAAATGTTGTCCGGCTACCGTTTACCTGTCTAATCTTCAAAAGATCAAGGCTGGTTCTTGTTGACTCGTAATCCACAGACATACTAGTGCGCGTTCCTTGAAGTTTTATAACTTAGAAAATGGAACTTAATATTATTTAGTAATATAATATGCACATGGAGGAGACGGTGCGGAATTAGCAGTGTATTGTCATAATACTGGTTCG
This sequence comes from Ambrosia artemisiifolia, assembly GCA_032199755.1. NCBI lineage: Eukaryota > Viridiplantae > Streptophyta > Magnoliopsida > Asterales > Asteraceae > Ambrosia > Ambrosia artemisiifolia. The sequence goes on along the minus strand of CM063514.1, from coordinate 32,439,288 downwards.
ACTACTCCTTTCCGTCTAGTATGACCTCATAAAGAATTTTGGATAGCAAAAACAATTTTCCAATTATGAAAAAGAGATGGATTTTGTACTATATGCTTAAACATGTGTACGTAAATAAATGAATCAGGAAATGATAAAACACTTTTCATGCTCCATGATTGACAGCCAAGGTACATACGTAACCTCTCTCTTTTATATATATATATATATATACTAGCTTAGTACCCGTGTGATGCACGGGATTCCCTACATTATTATTCATAACGAATATAACTTATTATACAAAGGAAGTAAGTTTTTTTTTGAAAGGCAAACAAATTTTATTTCCAAGCCCAATATTTACAAGATATCCAATAGCAAGATGCTAATAAGATATGTATCAAAGAACCAAACCTATTACACCAAGCCTAATAAGATTGATTACATATTAAGATTAAAAGCTATCCATTTGTTCCAATCCTTTGAGACATGCTTCCCGCGGTTTGTTACCCAATTGTAGGAGAGTGACTTTATTTCGCCTAGACATTGCTCGAGACACGGTCTTTTTCCAGAAAAGATCTTCTTGTTACGCGTTATCCAAATAACCCATATGGTCGTTAATATAATTGCCTGGATGATCTTCTTCTTTTCAGCCCCCAACCCGTTGATTTTGTGAGTTTTTAGGATGTCTCGGAACTCAAAGGTGATGATCGGAGGTAATTTGCACCAATCGCTTATTTTCAGCCATAGATGAGTCGCAAAAAAACAGGTTGTAAACAGGTGCTCAGCGTTTTCTTCCTGATCATTGCATAGAGGACATATTGTGGAGGAGTTGATGATGTTTCTTCTTCGCAGCCCGTCCAGAGTGGGAATACGCTCTTGCTCGCTTCTCCAAGCTAATAGGTTGACCTTCTTGGGCACGAGTTTACTCCATTCGTAGGGATAAAAAGGCACAGCAGCAGCAGCGAGTAACTTTCTGCACGAAGCGGTGGTGTAGACACCTTTTGAGTCAGCTTCCCAGTTCCATACGTCCCTGTTCTCCGTTAAATTGCAGCTTCGTAGCAGATTCGAACAGTCCAGTAGCTCCTGTCTTTCGTGGTTCAGCAGCGGCTCGCGATTCCAATCCCAACCCAAGACCCATACGTCCCCCTGTTGAACAATTCTGAGTGGGAGATCACCAATCCAACGATCTAGCCAGAACCGAATCCCCGTGCCGTTTCCCAACCTTCCGTTAAACAGACCCTCAACCTGGATGTTAACCTCGTCGAAGTCCTTTCCAATCTTTGTGATAGAGTTCCAAACCCCGGGAATGGTTGACTTAATCGGTAGATATGACCAAGCCCGATCATTTTGATGAATGGCGTCAATTATTCTTCGCCAAAGGCTGCCCGGTTCATTTTTATATCGCCACCACCATTTGAGAATTAAGCACATGTTCATGTGTTTCAGCGATCCCAAGCCAACGCCTCCTTTTTCTTTCGGATTTATTACTCTTTCCCAAGCTACCCATGCCGTTTTGTTTTTCTCATCATCGCCGCCCCAAAAGAAGCGCCTTCTTAATTTCTCTAGTTGTTGTATGACTCCATTTGGGGCTCGGAAAAGTGAAAAGTTATACAAGGGTAGACTATCAAGTACCGCTTTGAGTAGCACCACTCGTCCGCCCATAGATAGTGTTTTTGCCTTCCACTTTGTCAATCTTCCTTTACATACCTCGATTACGTCTTTCCAATGCTTGATTTGATTCATGTTAGCACCGATTTGGACTCCTAGGTATGTGCATGGCAAGGCGGCTTGGTTGATGTTCAAAACATTGGAAGCTTCAACTACACATTCATTGTTAACTCCCACGCCATAAAGTTTAGTTTTGTGATGATTCATTCTTAATCCGGAAATAAGGTGGAAGCACCTAAGTAACCGGATTGTGTTTTTCAGCCCGCAAATGTCCCACTCACCCAAAACCATTACATCATCCGCATACATTAAGTGTGTCAAGGAGGTGGTAAACTGTGGAACTTTAATACCTTTAATTGCGCCCAAAGATTCGGCCTTTGCGAATAGGCGAGATAAAGCTTCCATCGCGAGAATGAAGATGAAAGGTGAGAGCGGGTCACCTTGGCGGACGCCACGAAAGCAATCGAATTCCCAAGAGGGTGATCCGTTGATGAGGACCGAGGCACGTGAAGATTGTAGAATCCCTTGAATCCACCTTCTCCAAATATCTTTGAAGCCCATTTGGCGAAGGACGGAATCAATGAATCCCCAACTGATGCTATCGAAGGCTTTCTCCAAGTCAATTTTCAGCAGGAAGCTCGGCTTTTTAAACTTCTTAGCCCACGCGATGATTTCGTTTAAGATCAGTGGACCGTCAAGGATGTTTCTGCTTGACATAAACCCGGTTTGGTAGTCCGAGACAAGGCTGCCCATGACCGTTTTAATTCTGCGAGCAAGGACGTTGGACACAATTTTTGAGATACACCCAATTAGGCTAATGGGACGGTATTCGCTAAGTGTCAAAGGGTCGATGTTCTTGGGTATGAGAACAATGAAAGAGGAGGCGCAACCCCGGCTGAAATTACCGTGCTCGTGGAATTCAGACAAGGTGTTGAAGATGTCGTCTTTTAGGAGGTCCCAAAAGTGCTTGAGAAAGGCAAAGTTAAATCCGTCTGGGCCCGGCGCCTTGTCGCTACCACAATCCCAAATTGCCTCTTTAATTTCCTGTTGGGAGAAAGGTTCAACTAATCTGTCCGCGGCTTCATCGGTGAGTGTATTGAGCAATGGGCAGGTGAAAGATGGCCTGTGCAACATTGGTTCAGCAAACTTCCTTGCGAAGAATTTCCGGGCTTCACTTTTCATACGGTCCGGCTCGTGGCACCATTCATTGTTAATTAAAAACCCACCAATGCGTTTACTGTTGTTGTTGAAGTTGATCATTCCGTGAAAGAATCCCGTGTTTTCGTCTCCTTCAATCGCCCATTTGATACGCGATTTCTGTATTAGATCCCTAGCTTCAACGGTTTTTAATATCTCACGGTCTCTTTTGGCTTCTAACCACCTTGTCTTTTCATCATCAGTTAAGTCACGAGATTCGAGCGCCCCATCAAGATTGTCAATGATTTGTTCCAATTCCTTTTCTCTGCTGATTTTCTTTTCTTTTTCTGATGTGAGCCAAGCTTTTATTGCTTCTCGAATGGCTTTCAATTTATTCGCCAGGATCATGTCTGCACTGCCCGTGAAATTGACCCCTTCTAGAGCTCCTTTAACCACGTCGTCAAAACCGGGGGCCGTTAGCCAAGAGTTGTAAAAGCGGAATGGTAGTGGCCCAGGATTGATGGATGAAGTTGAAAGTAGTAATGGGCTGTGGTCGGAGTCACATCGTGGGAGTGCCGTTAAGGTCGAGTCTGGCCAGATGTTCCAGAAATCGTGATTAACCAGAACTCGATCTATTTTGCTGAGCTTTGTACCGTTGTCAGAGACCCGTGTGAATTTTCTCCCACCCATTTGGTATTCGAGTAACCCGTTATCTTCGATAAATTGGTTAAAGGCATCGGCGCACGATTGGTTAAAGGCTGAATTCACCCGTTCATCCGCAGATCTTACCGCGTTAAAGTCGCCCATTAGTAACCAAGTCCCTCCCTTAGATTCCATTATTTCCGAAATTAATTCCCAAAGCTGTTTTTTGGCAGGAACTCCTTGTGGGGCATAGATATTGGCAATATGGATTGGGTTGTTGTTGTGTATGAGAGTACCTGAGAGGATGAGAATTGATCTGTGTTTGAAGGAGTGTTCACATTTGAAAAAGCCAGGATCCCAGAGACATAGCAAACCTCCCGAGGTTCCTTCTGCGTCTACCCAGTCGGATGCTAACGGTCTTCTTCCCCAAATCTTTTGAACTTGGATTGTAGATCCATTACTCCTCATAGTTTCCTGGATTGCTAAAAACTTTACCTTTTGGCTTCTTATAAGATCCCCTGTGGAAAGCATTTTATGGTCCTCTCCAATCCCGCGGATGTTGTAAGACATGTAAATCATTGATTAATGGGGTTAACGCCTTCCTCCCGGATAGTGCTTTCCAAATTACCTTCGAATCCATCCAGATTGATTCCAAGTGACTCGCCAAAGATGGCTGTAAGAATAGCCTCCTGGCGAGCTGGTTCCAAGGCAGAAGTCTCAGCAGTGACTTCGGTGTATTCGGTTATGGGTTCAGGGATGACAGGTTGTGGGTTGGGTAGGTTCGGGTTGCCAGTGAAAGTGAAGTGAATATTTGGGTGAGAAACATTTGCCTGTGAAGAGGGGCCCGAGGACAATAGGGTTGGTGAAGTAGTGAGCGAATTGGGTGGGGGTGGGACCGGTTTACCAAGAGTGAACTGTAGGTTGTCTTGGGGGTTGAGGGGAGGTAGTGGTGGAGGAGGGTTTTGGTTGGGAAAAGCAAGGAGAAAGGCATCAGGAACAGTTGGGTGGATAATTGGACTGGGCTGGTCAAAGGAGTCCAAACGGGGTCTCTTTCTGGAGTAAGGCCCACTGCAGCTTAAGAAATGTGGCCCATTATCGTTTGTTGGCCTGGAATCAATTATTGGTTCAACCGTAAAAGGTTCAGTCAAGTTTCCATCACCAGTGTGGGCCCCATTAGATTTTAAATTATTCTTTTGTCCACAGTTATCTCCTAGAGCCAAGTGAGAATGATTAATGCACTTGTTTTCCCCATGCCCATGCAAATTCCCAAGTGGCTCTTCAACTTCCATGAATCCATTCGATTGGTCGCCGGATTGTTGATCGGAAATGTCGCCTGAATTGTCACCAGGATCATTATTCACTGTATTTTCCGGTGTCGGCACAATTGTGTTCCTCTCAGTAACCGGAGTCTCATTGTTTCCTTGGTCCTTAGGAATCTCACCGTCTTCTAGTTCGTTGTCGGTCATGATAACCTCCTTGTTTACGTTCGCTGTTTGGAGTGCATGCTTCTTTTTAGTTTGATTCCATACCATGACCGAAGTTTGTGCGGCATCACCATTTGCTAGGGTAAAGTCTGGACTCCAGAGGTCGTCCACCTCGACAACCCATATTTTGAAAGCTTGATTGTGACACACTATATTATATTGCCCGTCAACCCGGTTGCCATGAGGAAGAAGTACCGCCACCTGTTCAGACGATAGGTTCCCATCGTCAATGGAAGCTACCGACTCGTGTACGACTTTACCAAAACTCCCAGCAATGTTGTTAAATACCCTTTCATCCCACATATGAATCGGAACTCCCATGATTTTTAACCAGGCTACTCGTTGGAAGGGTATTTCTTGTTGCTTCCATTCCTCAAGTGAGGAGAACCACGGCTGCCAAGAGTCTTTCATATCATTCATAAAGGACCTAGCCATGCTGATTGTGAGGAAAGTCAGTAGCACTCGCATTCCTCCAATGTAGCGTATAAGTTACGATGAATGTTGGTTATTGACATTTTCAGATTAACGAATATTTTTCGGATTAAATTAATATTCTAAATAACTTGACATGATTTCTATCTATTTTACTAATGAGTGTTAATATAACTCTTAACAACTTATACCGAGGAGATTGACACAAAATGATTTGTGTAAACTGGTTACTTTTGCGATTCAATTAACCTTTTGAGACCTTTATCAATATATCCAACATAATATTAACATGCAATACCAAAACAAACAATCAAGTACCATGAAAAAATAAAACCAATCATAATGTCATAGCTGCATTGGTAAGTTCACAAATTAGCCAACATTCAAAAAAAAAAGATTACTATAAAAAAACACGGAAAAAGACAATACGACGTAATTATCAAACATTAAAAATTTGTCTTTTGGCCTTGCGCTTCTTAATTTCTCGTTTCTTTAATTTGGAAACTGAAGTTAGAAGAAGCACACCTTCAGTCTTGATGTACCTAAATGTGGCAATATTACCATTTTCTATTCCATTTGCCTTCAACCATTCACCCCAATTTTGAATAGCAAACCTAATTTCTTCTTTTGACTTTTCCATACGAAGCGACATTAGAACTTCAACGCCGTCAAGATTCCTTACAATCATGTGACTGCCTTGTTCAGGTTCCGCCATCTTAACAACTGCCCTTGGCAGACGCTAAATAATGTAAACATATAATGATTTATAATGAAATCTAAACTAACATATAAGTAAATAAACTTTTTGAATAAATTAGTAAGGATGTTAATATAAAGAGGAGAAAAATACTCACAATGCGATTCCTAGCAATAATAGTGAAGTCATGATATTCTAAGCAGACCAAATATTATAAGCAGGACAAATTTAGATCGCCATTTTATATCACATATTAACCGCCAGCGAACGATATAGCTTAATCTAACAAATGTAAATATAAACTCAGGACACATATTGTAAGTAACAACAGTTCGATAAGAACCATCAACTGTTACATTCGTTGTAAAGATTTTCATTAGTTACATACTCACATGTACAGGTATATGGCTACCATTATTGTTCTGGAACAAATGATGTTACTTACAATATATATATTATGGTTTTCAATCATATAGCTTAATAAAACATATGTGCATATCAAGTCAGGACAACTACAGTCAAAATATTATAAGGAGGACAAATTCAGATCGCCCTTTTATATCACATATCAATCGCCAGCGAACGATATAGCTTAATCTAACTAATGTAAATATAAACTCAGGACACAATCAAACCAAATATTATACTCAGGACAAAAACAGGGATCCCCAATTTATATCACATAGAAACCGCCACCAAACGATATAGCTTAATAATACAGATACATATCTACATATAAAGTCAGGACACAATTCAGACCAAATATTAAACTCGGGACAAACTCAGATCCCACTTTTATATTACATATAAAGCGCCACTGAACGATATTTCATACAACAGATATACATATAAAATGTTCAATAGAAAGTAATAAACTGCATTTAGACTGTAAAATATAAAAAATAAGAAAACAACTAAAAATTAAGAATAACAGCTAAGACATAAAAAGCCCTAATTTTTTTTAAACAAAAATAATAATAATAACAGTTAAAAGGAAAAATATCATACCCTAATCCGGTTGATCTGAAGTAGAAAAACACGGCTAACGATTGAAGGAGAAAACGCCGGCTCCTGAAATTGGGAATGAAGGAAGTAAGGAACCCTAATTATAATAACATAATGTGGATTGAGTAGAAAAAACGTCTGATAAATGTAGAACAAAATGACGTTACCTGAATTTGTTGATGAAGTAATAGAGGAACCCTAAATCGCTTTTAGAACCGATGGATTACATAACACATAAAACGACAGCAATACATTATAGAAGATGTGAATTGAGATAAAGGATAAAAAGATCGATGATAATTGAAGGAGAATTAGATGCTTGAAGAATCAAATTTAAACCCTACATTTGATGTCGTTAACTTCATGAAAGAAAGAGAAGAGGAAAAGTTTTTTAGGTGAAATTTGTATCGTCTGATGAAGGAAAGAGCAGATAGAAATGATTTAGATTAATAAATAACAAAAACCTCTATTTTAATGGGACCACAATAATTAGTATTAGGAGTATCCATAACCCATTTTCATGACCCATTAAAATGAGCGGGAAAAAGTAAAATGAAGCTCTCATAAGGTGCCAAGTGTCCCTCATCTACTTTTATTTATATATAATAGTAGATATATATATATATATATATATATATATATTTGAAGTGACTAACGGCACTGAACAAATACACACACATCGATATTAATACTATGAATAGCATATATAAAATTGTTTCGCAAAAACTAACCAGATCTATAATCAATCATGCTTAGTGGAGAGATTCCAACAAGTTTTAATGAAGGAAACAACATACCCGAGTTGAAGCGACCTTAAATTCAAAGAAAATACCAGATCTGAAAGTTGTCGATTCGGAAATCGTATGAATACCTATCTGAAAGCCCAAGCACCACAGATTGCATCCCGGTGATTGTGAAAAATAACATTCAATCCTTTAGATCGAGTGAAGATCTGGTTATCCTGTGATGAATGGAGAGACTTCCGAACAAAGCATCCGTTTATACATAGTAAGAAATATAGATCTGGACTGTTGACATAGAGGTGATGTGTGAATAGAGCTCGAATGAGCCACAAATCCAAAGACAGAACAGATCTGAAGGTGGTTGTTATAAAAACCAGGTATAAAGCTTGAAGCATAACAGAACAGATCCGAATGTTGGTGTGAAGAAGATGAAGTGAACCATTCCAGATCTATACGGAGAGAGTAGATCTTTTAAAGGATGGCGCCAATTGAAGAGGGAAAAACTTACCCAGTTGATTGGGTAGGTTTGAATCCTCTTAGAGAAGGTGAGGTTGAGAGTGTGCTCCGGATCTGCAATAATAGAGAGAAAGAGAGGATGGGACTGTAGAGAGGGGCCTAGGCTTGGAGGAGAAAACTCTCCTCTACCTAGTAGTAAAAAAGTGGGGTGCTCATAACTTGCCAATACAAGAGGTGGTGACCTCTTTATATAGGAAGTTAATGGGCCTTCCAAATGGACCCAAGTCAATGGGCTACCCAAATGGATCCCCTAACATAATTGGGCTAGGCCCAGTTAGGGGGTTTCTCTACAAGTCCCAGGTCCAGTAGCGCTGAACCTCGCGAACGAGTTAGTACAAGATAATAAATAATATTAATATTAAACAAGTAAGTCCGAGACGGAGACCCGCTCAAGGCGGTTCGGAGGTCCGTTCCGGGTTATACCTCTTCACTACCAGTTTCTGCAGTTTTAGGAAATAGAGCTGGGTACTTGCGTATCATGGTCTTCGCGTTCTCATGTAAATTCGGGTCCACGCTTGGCATTCCATCTGCCTTTCTGTAACATCCCGAAAATTCGCCACATATTATTTAGACAAAATCGATATTGAATTTTATCATGCGGGTAAATTTGCGGGTTTGTGCTCGTTTGTGAGTTTAAAGTACTAGGGGGACCCATTTTGTCAATATTTTAAGATGAAATGGTAACTTTGGGATTAAGTTATTTACAATTAATAGTATAGGGGGTGTTTATGTATTTTTTTTTCTTTATACAAGTATAAAGAAAAAAAACCCTACGTGACCTAGTGTGGGTGCTGCGGCCGATAACCGTGACCGCGATGGAAGAAGAGGCGACGATGGTAGTGATCCGAGGTGGTGTTCGTTTCGCATGGTTTCTAATCGAGAGAAGGTAAAGACATTTTTGTTACTCCGCGTTTAAACAGTAAATGTTGCTTGAATTTACTATTAAGGTCGGTGTCGAGGGGATGATTGGTACTGTAGACGATGATGGTGTTGTCGGCTTTCAGTGACAGCAAACAAAGGTGGTAGTTTTCGTGATGAACACGTAGGCCGATGGATTTGGTGATGATTGAAGGTGGTTATCGTAAGGAGCGGTATTGTAGGCGATGTGCAACCGGTGTCCAACGATTTTCCAACGAAAACAACAACCACACCTCATGACCACCCTTCTGAATTGTGTTACTGTCATGCCACCATTCGCCACGGTAGTCGTGTTTCAACCACCTCCGTTATTAGAGTCGTTTCTATTCAGTTAACTAAGGCAGTGATTCGCGACGGCTATGGTGACGACGGGCTTGGTTTATTTTTCTTGCAACATGAGTGGCGCATGGCAGTGGTCGGGCGTTCGACTGGATGGTGCTGCTACGGTGGAAACTATGGTGAGGGAAGACTAGTGGTTGGTTTGGTTGTGAAATAGTCATGGTGGTTGAAAGTGTTGTTAGTTGATAGTAAGTCGACGAAGACATTGAAGATGGTAGGTAATGCATGTTGTAGTGAAATGTTGATGGAATAGTTATATATGGTGAGGAAGATTAATTTCATGGAATTTTGGAGGTTTACATGGTTACGTGGAGGTGATGTTAGTATGCTTTAAGTAATTATTTCATGAAGGTGATTCATGTACTAAAGAAAGTTGTGTGCATAGGGTCTTGATTTGGATCTTATCCGGGTAATCGGTTCGTGAAAGACCCGACTATGGAACGTCATTAGTTTAAGGTTTCATAGTAATGGTTTTGCACGTTCTAGAGGGAGCGGTTTTTTTAGTTTAACTTAACCGCGTGTCATTTGGCTACAAAATTCATTCGAAACGCGTTGCGGTTCGAAGCGGTTTGAGTTGTGGAGTTGGAAGCTTTGCAACCAGTGAGTTCTTGTGCCCACTCTTTTAATTATTATTTTTCTAAATATTTTGGGCTGACATGCATGCTAAACTAATATGATATTTTTATCCAGTCACAAAATATTTTTGAAGTTATAAATATTTTTGTGTACGAAATAATCCATATTAACTAATATATATTATTTTGGCATGAAACGTAAGTGGGCGGAATGCGCCTAATGTGTCATTAAATGGTTTGTGTTATTAGAAGTGGGATAGGCCTACTCTGATCTATGGTATAGTTTTTGTCATGGAAGTACAAAATATTTTTTATGATATATAAACATTTTAGTGTACGAATGAAATCCATATTAACTCATATATATTATGTTGGCATGAAACGTAAGTGGGCGGAATGCGCATAATGTGTCATTATATGGTTTGTGTTATTAGAAGTGGGATAGGCCTACTCTGATCTATGGTATAGTTTTTGTCATGGAAGTACAAAATATTTTTTATGATATATAAACATTTTAGTGTACGAATGAAATCCATATTAACTCATATAAATATTGTTTTAGCATGAAACGTAAGTGAGCGGAATGCGCCTAATGTGTTATTATATGGTTTGAGTTATAAGTGTTATTATATATTTGTACATAAACTGTGTTTGGCGACTACATGACCTATAAACTGGGCTATGATAGAAGTGGGATATGTCTGCTCTAATCTACGGTATTGGTTTTGTGTCATGGTTGTTACTTAGTTATGTTATACTTGTTATTAAATATAATAGGCTATGTGTGATGGCTACCTGATATGTCGAACTGGACTATGGCGGAAGTGAGATGTGCCTGCTCTGATATCTGGTCTTGGTTTTGAGTCAGGGGTGTTACATAGTTTATATTATGTGTATTTTTATAAACTGAGCTATGACAGAGGTGGGATATGCCTGCTTTGATCTCTAGCTTTGGTTTAAATTTTATTATGTGTATTATTATAACCTGAACTATGACAGGAAGTGGGATATGCCTGCTCTGATCTATAGTTTTGGTTTGAGTCTAGCAAGCGGAATGCGCTTAGATAGACTCGACTGTACTTTGTGCTGATAAGCGGGATGCGCTTATTATATATTTGGTAAGAGAAGTCCTGAGGTAATTAGGCAGAGTATGCCTATCCTAGACTTGATTTTTATTGTTGATTTTGATTATTGCTTGGGGGAAAACAAATTAGCGGATTGCGCTTATTGTAAAATCTGAGGTTGAGGTATTTTGTTAAATCTTATTTTGGCAAATTACTTGTTTATATAAATTTATAAAACTTGAACTCACTCAGCGTAGCTGACTTTTGCATACACGTTAGATTGATTTCAGGTAAAACGAGAGATGGATGGATGACTGCTTAGCGATGCAAGAAGCTAAGCTAGGCAATGATGGGTCATTCAAGGAATTCATTAAACTTTACATTTTACAAAAACTCGTGAACTCACCAACATTTTGTTGACAAAGTTTTTATGCATGTCTTTCAGGTAACTAAAATCATGGATGGAATTTGGGATATGATTGAGCTTACATTCACAACCACCACACATCGTGTCATTAAAATTTTTGACCCCGCTAAGGGTTTTAAACTGTATCTTGTGAAACTTGTTGTCATTGAACACGTTTGGTACTTTTATAAATAAATAAATACATAAATATGAATGTTTGCTCATATCTTGTGCTTGAAAACCTTTCGTGGTTACACCTCGTGTTTCCGCCTAGGCGGGGTGTGACAGATTGGTATAAGAGCTCAAGGTTATAGCGAACAAGTTTTCTCTAAAAACTAAACTATAACTACAACGATTTTCAATCAAAAAGTTTTCCTTGCATGAAAAATGTTTTCATCACGATGCACTGCCCAAGTTCCATGCCCTTTTTCTACATTGCATTCACGCGAGTATAGCACATGAGTTCTTAACGCTTATCGATATATATATGTGTACTTTGGATTTTGACAGGATCATGGCTACCCCTACTTATGTGATTGTCCTTTCGGATTCAGAGGATGATTCCTCTGTAGTCCCCGAGACTTCTAGTTTTAGCGACATTGTTAGTTATTTCGTGGATTCGGAACCCGAGGAGGATTACGAAGTGGACATTGTGGGAGATGACGCGCAGCTTGACCCCGTCGTGTCGGATGATGTGTAACACCCCAAAATTTTGTCTCGCCTAAATACGTCATTAGGCGTGATTAAATAACAAAAAGATATTTATATTCCCAATAGATTCAACCTAAATTTTGCATTACAAAGTCTAAGAATAACAAGTCTAACACGCTTAATATTTCTAGGTCGATCGATTAGATTTCCTAGTATTGAGTAAAGACGCTTAAATGTTAATAGTTTAGTTAAAAATACAATACTAGTATTTAAAATATTATTATTATTATTACATAGACTAATAGATATAGATCTTGAAAGTATGTAAAATATTTTCTATAAATTATTACCTATTTATTTTGAATAAAATAATCTATTTATACAAAGGATTTAAATAAAATAATAGAGAATAAAATATAAAAGTTTTTTTTTTCTCAAAAAGTTTATATCTTTGATCCATCATATTAGAAATAATTTTAGAAAATTTTTGGCTTTTGAATCATCAAAAACGGAGTTATTATGAATTAGTTATGAACAAAACACTTTAAATTGTTATAATATATTAAATAACAATTTAATATATATAATATTCAGCTTTTAAAAAAAATGGGTTTAAAGTGGGTCTGAGAGGACTCGAACTCGGGACCTTTCTGTTGACAAGCAACCTTCTAACAATCTGGTCTACGAGATCAGACGGTTGTTAATCTAGTTAAAACGTTTATAAACAAACAACACAAATAAGTTTCTTTTTGTTTTTAAATAAAATGTTGTAACCCGGTGACCACAAGGATCGAAGCAGGGTGTTTCTGATGTTAAACAAACACATAATCCATCTGTTCTGAGCGACTAGATGTTCTGTTATCTGATGAGAATGTTTATAATCATGACCTCTATTGGTCATCTTCCCCAAATTAGATCCAATCTAAACCCTAACCCACGACCCTGATCAATTAACCCAGAAACATTGCACGATTAATGAAGATGATTTGGGGGTTTCATTAAGCTATCTAAGTCGACCCTAATGCAGAAATTAATTGAACTAAAACGTACCAGAAGCGATGGAAAAGTGAAGAACAGGAAACGCAGAAGAATAGTTTGATTCCGGAATGTAGAGTGACGATCAGAGAGATTTTGTTTGTGGTTTATGTTGGTATCAATCCAAAGGGTAATGGGGAGGGGTATTTATAGGAGATTAACAGATAAGAAGATCGTATTTGAATCGAAAACGGGCGAGGGTTTATGGCGGTTTAAGAATTCGAATAGTTATCCAATAATCAGCCTTCCATCACAATTAGAATGTGTTTAGGACCGATTTCTATGAGATAAACTTTTGAAAACAAATCGAGGCATTGGTAACATATTGTATTTTTAACTAAACTATTAACATTTAAGCGTCTTTACTCAATACTAGGAAACCTAATCGATCGACCTAGAAATATTAAGTGTGTTAGACTTGTCATTCTTAGACTTTGTAATGCAAAATTTAGGTTGAATCCATTGGGAATATAAATATCTGCTATTGTATACTTGGGAGTATTTCTTGATTGCTAGCTAAGGTGAGTTTACATATCCCCACTCTTTTACAGCTTTTCAATGTTTTTCAGGGTGAAACATATTAAACTTTATTCTTTAAACTTATGCAATTCAACTATGTGTCTTGTGTGATTCTTTGTGCTACGTGTCTTAAACTTGGTAAGTAAACTCAACTAATACGTGCATAGTCATTAACTTTGATCAAGCCAACAGTAACAATGATAGATCTATTGGATTGACAACCCTACCTAGATTCGTTGACCATGTCTATTGGGAGCGCGGGTGATTGGAACTGAAACTGAAACTTAGGTGAACCATGTCTATGGGATGGACCTTTACACTTTGTCAACATAGGGTTGATTATGCCCCGGTTTGCTGTAGTTTTGTTTTCACATGTATGCCCTAGATGTTACATATTGACACAGAATTGTATGCTTACACTTTTTGATACTATACTTCGTTTTGACAAACACTTATGTATTCTCACCAACTTTATAGTTGACCCCCTCCATTTTCCAAACTTAACATGTTTCAGGTATTCAGTTGCTTGGAAGTTTTAGCATTTACTTGTGGATCACATAGGTGTGGAAGACTTAGATTCAATTTAATTAAATTTGTTATTGTTGTTTGAACTTATTTGATTGTATGTAAGTGTTTTAAATAATCTATTGAAACTTCATTTATTTCCCATGATCTATTGAACAATCATCACTACGGGGTACCTCCATGTTTCCGCCATCGGTTAGGGTGTTACAACATGTGTTAAGGAGGCCATAACATGTGTTAATACTATCCTTTGATATTAAAAGGCATAAACATATGTTAAAATACTCGCTTTGCCATAATGTGACCACACATGTGGGATTGGGAACAATCTAAAGCCCATGAAAACATGTGGGAACTATTCCGTTCACAAAGATACATTTTACAATAAAACGCCCGGAGTTTCCGGAATCATAGGTTTTACAAAGTACATATAAATCAACTAATGATTGTCACATAAACAAGGCCCATATACACTAACACAAGGGTCCACGATGTCCGTGAACAACTTGTATGGTAAACGATAAGAACGCACAACTTACTATGTCCTTAATAATTATATAATCATAGGGCACTTACTGTCGGGACGGTAGCTATCTCACTTTTCTGCTTTGCTAGAACACATATTCAGTCACCGAGTAAGGCACAACAGTTGAGAGGTTTGGTTATGGGCTCATAGTTGGTACATAAATCTTTGCCCTTGGTAGGCAACGATTGGTCAAACGCGAATAATTTACAATAATTCTCAACAATTTACAAGAATCACAAACGAATTTCCAAGTACAACTCACAGTGAGTCAATAAAATATGTGAACTCATCAACTTTATGTTGACAAGTCTTTTATGCATGTTTTTCAGGTCATAGATTTTCACGAATGGAACTTGGGATTCAATCATGCGTTACACGACACCATTTTTGCGGGTATTTTTATTTGAACTAGAAAGCATTATGAAGCTTGAACGTAAAATCCTTAGATTTCAAAATAACAAGTTTCCTGAGTTGTAACTTTTGACGAGATGAAATCAAAACTTATGTTTTATTTAGTTGTTTGCTTGAATCTTGTGCTTGAAAACCTTTCGAGTTACATCCCGTATTTCCGCCTTGGCAGGGTGTGACCCACGTCTTGGCGGTTTACGCGATTTAATTCTTGAGGAGCCCCACAAGTCCAAGTACTCGGTTCATCCTGGAGCTGACAAAATGTACAAAGACGTGAAGGAATTCTACTGGTGGCCCAACCTTAAGGGTGAAATTGCAACATATGTCAGCCGATGCCATATGTGTTCGAAGGTCAAAGATGAGTATCAGAAGTCGTCTGGCCTACTGCAGTAACCCGAGATTCGCGTTTGGAAATGGGAGCAAATCTCCTTGGATTTCATCACCATGCTCCCTAAGACGTCTAGTGGTAATGACACGATTTGGGTAATTGTTGACTGATTAACCAAGTCTGCATATTTCCTGCCAATCAAGGAAACTGACAAGTTGGAGAAACTTGCCAAGCTGTATATCAAGGAAATTGTGACTAGGCATGGTGTGCCTGTTTCAATCATTTCCGACCGAGACAGTCAATTCATGTCCCGATTCTAGCAAACCCTTATGGAGGCACTAGGCACTCGTTTGTTCATGAGTACAGCCTATCACCCTCAAACCGATGCCTAGAGCGAACGGACTATCCAAACCTTGGAGGACGTGCTCCGTGCTTGCGTAACCAATTTCGGTGGAAACTGGGATTCTCATCTACTTTTGGTCGAGTTCTCCTACAATAACAGTTACCACACCAGTATCAAGGCTACCCCATTTGAAGCCTTATATGGACGTAAATGTGGATCTCCTTTGTTTTCAGCGGAAATAGGAGACAAATATTTGACCAGCACTGAATGTTTGAAAGCTGCTCGAGATCGTCAAAAGAGCTATGCTGATCGCAGTCGCAAACCACTTGAATTTCAGGTTGGCGATAAAGTGCTCTTAAAAGTCTCACCTTGGAAGGGCATACCACGGTTTGGCAAACGTGGGAAGCTTAATCCCCGATACATGGGTCCTTTTGAAATACTTGCTAGGATTGGTCCCGTGGAATACCAGCTCAAGTTACCTGAAGAGCTCAGTGGTGTTCATGACACATTCCACGTATCCATTCTGAAGAAGTGTTTATCCGATGAATCCTTGATCATTTTTACAGAAGAATTTCACATCGATGATCAACCCCACTTTATTGAGGAGCCAATCGAAGTGACAGATTGGAAAGTCCAGAAATTGAGAAGGAGCCACGTAAAATTTTCCAAAGTCAGATGGAATACAAAACATGGACTCAAATTTACATGGGAACGTGAAGACCAGATGAGACGAAGGTATCGTGCGCTCTTTCCAAAGACGACTGAGACCCGTAAGCCAACTCGATTTCGCGGACGAAATTCCAAAAACAAGGGGAGAATGTGACACTAGTCAACGATCCTAGTCAACATTCGTAAGCATTTTACTTATTATTGTCGTTTCATTAGCCATTTTGCACACACACTGCCCCCCCCCCCCCAGTCTGGTAAATCACGAGTTATTGAGAAAACTCAATAGGTCACCTGTTTATGCATACAACACCCGAGCTACACAAAACAATTGGTATTGAACAGTCTAGCCGATCACATGCTCAACAGGGAGCAAGATGCCTGTTTACCATACAATACAAAATAACAGTACACGTAACAGTGCCTATGTGGAAAGTTACACAATCCACCCCAACCCAAATAATCACAAAGTGTTTTATGAGGTTACCAGTCACTAACACATGGTAATTCCTCACTAACACATGTATATGGACTACAAATATTTTCATGTGATAACACCTAATAGCATGTGTTCACAACTAATGGAAAACAATACATGTTAATATCGTCATCGAGTATCCTATAACATAATCGAAAATCTAATCATGTTCTTGGTATGAGAGATCGAACTAAAAGTCATGCTAGCTAATGATTTTCCTTCCCATTCAACACACATGTTTACACTCTTGTATATATATATATATATAACCGGATTGTATGCACACAATATAAGACAAGAACCTAAGACACGAATGTATATATATACATACGCATACACAAGTACACAAATACACACATGGATGAATATTAATCTATTATAAATGTTTGTCTTGTAATCACCTTACACTAGAAAGGAGTCTTGTCCTATAATCACACTATCACTTGATAATAATCATACACCAAAGAAGCAAGACCTTCCCTTGCCTCTTCCTCATTCGGCCGAACTACTAAGGCAAGAAATCAAGGGTCCTTTTCAAACACATGACATATACCATCTTAGTTGTAGAGGATCGTTTTGTCAAAAACAGATTGGTTTGATCATACAAGTCTACTATTCTAGGTGCGGAAACCCTAGAACAGTTACAATATGATAGTTATCAAATCAAACACTTAGATTCACCTTTTCAATACTCATTCTCATTAATTACTTGTCAAAATGTGTTTACAATAAGCTTTACAAGTCAAATATTAAGTTTCAGATCGAACACACACACTAGAGAGCACCTAGACAAACACACACTCTGAAATGGCAAAAGTTACATCATAAAATAAAGTTTCTCCTTATATAGATCTGCAGGTTCGCCCATTACGTGTGGTCGAATGTGGAGTTTTTCCACATTCGCCCTCTTCAGCAGCTCGAACCTAGAATCTTTCTTCAGTAAGTAACTTCCACTTTCGCCCCATCTATTCTACATCCATGCTCTTGCATCAGGTTTGGAACATATGATCTCCAAATATGCAATGATGTTTACAAAAAATTCTACATATACAAAGTAGAATTAAATAAGTATTTTATAAAGTTACCAGGAGATTTAGGAAAATCTATACACGAAGCATGGAAAACAAATTATGGTACACAACAAAATCAAAAAATGCCTCATCGTTTTCTATGCAAATTTAAATACTATCATGAAAAATTCTGTTTTGATGTTCGTATTTGAGTTTAATTCATGTCAAGAGGTTATGAAAAATCGATTTATTAATAACTTTGTAGGTTATATAAGTTGAATATGAGTTTGTGTTCGTGTATTTGAATCATAATTTGGTTTTAGTGTTGTGAACTGGAAGTTAATTTGATGATTTGTGTGTTTCAGGTTCATCATTCGGTGGTGAATAGAGATCCGAAGTTCACTAGCTAACTTCGTTGAGGTATATAATGTTCTTCATTTGAGTTTGGCAAATTTTTCTCGTTGTTAATGTTTTATTTTATTGAAAGTTTTGGATGGTGAGATGTTTGGCTTCGTTCATATAAATGTTTTTCTCGTTGTTAATGTTTTATTACACTTTGGGCAACATATATGATACAACCTATTCAACCCATATGACCCGTTTCACGGTTAGCCACTATTTTTTTTTAGGGATAAGCAATTACCTATAAGGATCCGTTCAGAAGTAATGTGTTAAACTTGCTACCTCTATTTTACAGATTTTACTGAACACCAGCACACCACACGAAGTTTTGTAATTAACACGAAGTGTTACCGGAATTATTCTGACTATGGAAATTGCTAGCTACATTTTGTTTGTCGCACTTGTTGCTCTCAAGGAGATGCTTATCATAACTTATGGATTATATAAAACACAAAAGTTACATGTTTTACACAATTGTGGTTGCAAGTGGCAAATAGAATTCAAGAAATGTTTGATGGGAAAGAACAGTGCATAAAGCTACCCATGTTGGATATCCACTATATGCCATGAACACAAAGCTTAACTGTTTTATATCTCTTCATTCTTTAAGACTATAAGAGTATCAGGAGTGGGGGCGGGGAAAGGGGCGGGAAGGGCTTGAAGGGGGGGGGGGGGGGGGGGACACCGCCGCCAAGGAGGGGAAGAGGGGCGGGAAAGGGCTGGCGTGGAGAAGAGGACTGGCGTGGGGGCTTTTGCTGTGAATTTTTATTGGCTGATTTTTTTTTAACTTTACACACACATAATAATTAATAATAATATTCCTCCCCCCTCCACTCCCCACAATTTTCATCTCCTCCACGTGGGACCCAAAAGTACCACGTGACGCTTCACCCCCTGTCCCCCCCCACTCCGGATAGTCTAAGGAGTGGTGGGGGGAAGAGGTGGATGAAGTGCCATGTGACACTTTTGGGTCCCACGTGGAGGGGGGAAATTGTGGGGAGTGGAAGGAGGGGGGAAGGAATATTATTATTATTATTAATGTGTGTGTTAAATTAAAAAAAAAAGCTGAACCAATAAAAAAAGCCACGTGTCCCCCAAACCCCCCCCCCCACGCCGGTGGAGTTGGACTGCCCCCCCCCCCCCCTTCCACGCCGACCCGGGGTATTGTCCCCTCCCCCCCTTCCCGCCCCACTCCGGACGGTCTAAAATAAGATTCATTAATAAAAAATAACTTCTATGACTTTTCTTAATTTTTATTTAATCCTCTTTTGTTTCATATGTAATGAAATGAATCATACCGACTCACTATCCGCCCAACCAAAAGATAATAACCGCGAATGCTCAGCGAAGCACGCGAAAATCACAATAGTACTGTACTAAAGATCAGGGCCAGTTATGAGGGGGTGCGCGGAGGACTCCCGGCCCAGGCCCAATGTCTAGAGGGGTGGTTTGAACGACGACAAGTGTTTTCTTTATGCAAATATTTTCTATCTGTTTTCGACCAAAAAAAAAAGATATCATCTAACGCAAGGTGAAGAGTAGATAAAGAAGAGATGAGTCATACATAAAAAAAACTAGATTGGAAGGATACACCATAATTAAAAAAAAAAAAGTTGAAGTGTGTTACTTGAGATTTGTATTATGGTACAATAATTATGCAGTCTTTGTAGTAAATATATAATAGTACTAAAAAACAGTAACTGTCTCACGCTTTTGCACATGGTGTAAGTCAAATTCATTTTATTAAAAAACTTTTGAAGTATAGACATAAAATAATGGCCCTTCAAATTATTATGGAATTTTAAGAAATTGTGGTTTTTTTGAGCCAATTAGCCACATATTAATTTTTATAATTATTACGACACTTTTAGTTTTATATCCGGTTCGACCAGTCCGACTAGAAAACCGGTAAGGACACAGGTTCAACGTCCGCTTCGGTTATGAAAACATTGCTTAAAAGACCTAAAACTAAGGGGCACATATTTTACGGCTCGGCTCGAACACCTGAATTTTCAGGACAACACTGCTAAAGATAACTAAATTTTCGAATGGTATAAAGTTTTTTATAACACGATAATAATAACGCATTTCAAAGATATTTGATTTTTTTATTAGTCAACATATATGACTTTTCTACGGTATCTCCCCTATCATCTTGACTAGTATCACTTACCCTTCTCATTTTTTATTTGAATACTTTGTATTTGACATTTTGACGTTTATTAAATCTTCCATCTCTATGACATTTATTTACTTATATTTTAGTCTTCCAATTTTATGTCGATAGTGTTCGCCTTAATAACTTATATAACCTCACCGTGACTGACTAGACTCACCACCACCACTAGTCGCAAAATGTTGTCAATACTCACCGGAAAACCACTTGTGCTTCTCTCCTTTTATTTCATATATTCTTTAAACATTCACATCTTAGCTCAACCTGAATTTGTTAGTAAATATTGTAGTAACGATTCCATTTACACAGCAAATAGCAGTTTTCCAACAAACCTCGATCGCGCCCTTGCCCGTTTACCATCCACCAACTCCGGCTTCGGTTTCTTCAACAGCTCTTCGGGCCAGGGTCCCGATACGGCCTACGCCATCGCGCTTTGTCGGGCGGACACTCACGTGGATTCATGTCTCACTTGTGTCAACAACTCAATTAAAAAACTGAGGGAGATTTGTCCCAATCAGATAGATTCAAGTGGATATTATGACAATTGTCTGCTTTATTATACCAACAATATTATATTGGGGAGAAATAATATTAATGACTTTATAGAGGAATATATGGATATTAATGTCACCAATGCGGCCGGATTACTTGAAGACGTGTTAAAACTTTTTGAAAACGTGTCACTTCAAGCGGCCCGTGGCGGACAGTTAAAGTACGCTGGCGGAACAATGGCACGGTCTAATGGCACGGCCATATATGGGCTTGCCCAGTGTACTCCAGATCTATCGAATACGCAATGTGGTGATTGCTTACGAGACGCGGTTGCTCGACTAGACGGGTGTTGTCGCATAAAAATGGGGGTGAGGATTCTTTCTCCTAAGTGCAATATAAGGTATGAAGATCATCTGTTTTATGATGATGTGAGTTTGACCATTTCTCCTCCCCCTCAGGCTCAGTCTCCTCCTGGTACATTTTCTTCTCATTTACCTAAACTATATTAATTCGCAATTAATTGATACAATTGATTAACATTAGTTGACGTACACATAATTTATACATTTGATCAAACTCTTTGACCATAAGAAAGTAAGAATATATAACATAACATAAATGTCTTTACAAAGTCACATAAAAGTTTGAAAACTGAGTGAAGAAGTTTCTGAAACGTGTCCAGTTGAAATTTCTATCCGGATATTCTTTTCTTTGGTTACTTTTTTCTTTTCGTTTTTTTTTATTTCTTATTTTATTCTTATTTCTAGTATAAAAGTTGATTTAATGGTAGCAATAAATCAAATAGATTGATTCGCTTATTATCTTGTTGTTTTTAATATATAGGATTATAGTAAAAAATTATATAGAAAATAGACCATAGAAAAGATGCAAGTAAATTATATTAGTGGCGGATCTAGAAAAAAGTTTAGGGATAATGTTTAAAAAAAATTACCGCACATTCTTACAATGTAATAAAAAAACAAGATACTAAGTAAAGTTAAACAAATACCTAATAGATTTTTCATCTTCAATATTTGAAAGCTTGAAATCGATTATAAACCGAGCAAAATTCATCATCATAACCGATAACCGAACCACAACCGACATAACAGAACCGATTTTAACCGCCATAACCAATGGTTATATATGGTTATGAATTTTCTTTAACCGATTGAGTGGTTATGGTAATGGTTATGAAACTTTGTTTAACCGGTATAACCGAAACCGAACCGAACTTCTAGTGTTAAGCCTATGTAATAGGTTTATGTTTTACATTAATCATGTAAGGGTTTTCTATTAAAAGAAAAGTATGCTAGTAACAAAACGATATTGAAGTAGGTGACATTTGTTTTGATAGAGAATTAAACTTAGGCTTAAGTAAGTTTTTTAATTGTCAAGAAATATCTTATTAACTAAGATTCCTCATAGGTAGTTTAACAAAAACAAATGTATTATTGGTTGTCTCATAAAAAAAACTTAAGCTAAATCCACCTTCGTAGGTTCCATTTTTTATTTTGTAGACCCGTGCGATTTTAAGTTTTGAACTTTTGTCAAAAGTTAATTTTAGTTGAAGTTTGGTTAATAACCGAAATAGCCATAACCGAATTCATAACCGATTAACTATAACCAAAGATTGGTTAGGTTATGGTTAGGAAATCCCATAACCGAAATAACAGTTATGGTTATGGTTAATGGTAAAAACCGAACCAAACCAAACCGACCCATGCACAACCCTATAAAATTCCATTAAAATAGTTCAAAGGAACACACTAAAATTAAGTTCAACTAAATACCTTAGAGACCAAAATCATATTCAATCAAATACAAAATAAGCTTCAAGTTGTAGCAAATATGACATATGTTCATTAATTTCTTAATCAACAAACTAAGAGCATTCACAATAGAAGCTCTATAATAGTGTGAGGGGGCCTCTATATTATATAGAGTGTGTATAAGTTGTTGTGAGTAGAGGAGAGAGAAAATATATAGATGAGACACTGTTCACCAGTAAATTTGGAGGAGATACTGTTCACCCTCTATATTTTTTTAATATTTTTAAAAGTGGTTGTGAGTAGAGGAGAGAGAAAAGATAATGATAAAAGTATATAAATATTATTAAATAGAAAGGGAGAGAGAAAGATAGTGATTTTTAGTGTAATTATAGAGATGAAGATGGAGGATTTACAGTACACTAAATACTCCATCTTCATCTCTATAATTACACCAAAAATCACTATCTTTCTCTCTTCTTTTCTATTTAATAATACTTATTCTATACTTTTATCATTACTTTTTATCTCTCCTTTAGTCACAACCACTTTTAAAAATATTAAAAAATTATAGAGGGTGAACAGTGTCTCCTCCAAATTTACTGATGAACAATGTCTTCTCTATATATTTTCTCTCTCCTCTACTCACAACCACTTATACCCACTCTATATAATATAGAAGTCTCCCTCACACTATTATAGAGTGTCTACTGTGAATGCTCTAATATGCCCTACATATCCATCCACAATCTTAAACAGATAAAAATAATAAACATTCTTTTATAATACATTATGTATATAATAATAAAATATAATATACGCAAAATTATTCGAGCTAACGAGCGAACCAAACTAAGCCAATTTGGCTCGTTACGAACCGAGTCGAGCTAGCCCAAATCTGTTTCAAACCAACCCACATTAGGCGAGCTTTTTGCGAGCTCCGATCCTAAAGTTTTTTGAACAACCCTAATATGTGTTTTGTTTTTTTCCGTTCAAAATTAAGTTGAGAGGTATGAGCTTAAGAAGTGGAGTGTGGTGTGAGTTGTTTATTTTTTTTTCTTTCAAAATTGCCTTTTAACTTACAATTGATGGTTGCTTGACCATAGTTTATGATGTCGGCCTTTTAAAATAGTTTGAGAGGTAGCATTAAAAAAATCGAGGGTTAGCATAAAAAAAGTTTAGGAGTAATGTAATATGTAAAATGTTAAAGAAAAATATTCGTACTTACGCCGCAAAAATTAAGGTGTAGCGAGCGCTATCAATTACTTCTTATGGCGATTATTTGCGTGAAAGCTATTATGTACGGTTGATACATAGTCCAACCGTGCCCTCGTTGTAATTTGGGCACAACAAGCAAGAACACAGAATTTTTTTTTATAGATATGTTAACTTTTGTAGCTAGGGGTGTTCATCGGTTCGGTTTACGGTTTATTTGGTTTATTCGATTCGGTTTATTCGGTTTTTAAAATTTTGTACCTCAAACTAAAAACCAAACCAAACCAAATTAGGAATATGAAAACCAAACCAAATTCAACCAAATTGAATTCGGTTCGGTTTCGGTTTAAAACCAAACAAACCAAATTCATCCAACCAAACCAAATTGAAACGAAGTTTTTTTTCTCTAACTTATATACCTATATGTTCCAAAATTCGAAAAGAAAGTTTGCAATAAATATAAACCAAAAAATCAAACAACGCAAACAGAAACATCATAAAAATTAGAAATAGTAAAATGAACCCTAGTTTACTAGTTTATACTCAGATTATTACCTCTATAAATTGGTGGGCTTTATTTATTTTAGGTTGGGTTTAATATTTTGGGCTTATATATTATATATGAGTTATTAAATATTATTATTTTTATTTAATAATTAATTATTTTACTAATTTATTCGGTTATCCAAATAAACCAAATAAAAAAAATGTAGAACCAAACACCGAATAAGCAATTCGGTTTCGGTTAAAACCAAACCAAACACCAAATTCGTTGTTCAGATTGGTTTTTCGGTCACGGTTACAGTTCGGTTTTCGATTTTTATTTGGTTTGCGGTTTTTCTGAACACCCCTATTTGTAGCCAGATCGATAAACCCGAATCACACAAATGAGAACACAAGTTCTCCACTTTCTTTATTAATTTGAAAAACAGAAGTTGGATAGTGGATAGTTTCAGATGAAGAGAGTGTGAAGAATTGAGAAAAGGGGTATGAGAATGGTAAGAGTGGGCGACTGGGATGTAGGAAGATAGAAAATGGTGAGGTAAGGTTTATTAAAAAAACTAGGATTTTAGTCCGCCACGCGTTGCGGCGACGTCAATCCGAGTTAGAAAAAAAGTTACGATTAAAAAGTGATGACGAATCATATGGATCACTTAATTTAAATTTAATCTTAACACTCAATAAAATATACAACCACAAAGTAACATAATTACCTTTGCATATATTACCCAATATCACTTCAAGTGACAAAATTCCTAAAAATTTGTAATCACGTTCTTTATATATAAGGTAAAATGAAATGAGAAAGAGTAGTTGATATGAAACCTAAATGGAGTTGCAAAGGGTATACCTGTTGCCATTCAAATCAAATCTCCTAAAAGTATGAATGCTAATTTATTACCAAATTTTAAAACTACTTAATGGTATAAATCCCGTGAATTTTTGTTTGGAGATTTAAGAAATTAGTTTATTCATATACTAATCCAGTTATGGTATTTTAAGGTCTTGTCACTTTTACCAATCCTTTTTGAAATTAGCCTTACGAAGATGCCACAAAAAAAGGTTTGGAATAAGCTGCCAGAAAGATTCAAACCTAGGTAAAGAGGGAAGCAACACAACAGCTCAACCACCAGGCCACTCACAACCAACTGAAATTTATCCAACATAATAAGTATTTAACATAACAAAAGAATAAAATAAAATAAAATTACTGTTCAATTCAGTTTGTCTATTAATATATTGTAACTACCATATAACCTAAATTTACAAGTATCTTAGTATTTTATATATATATTTGTGTTTTATTAGACTTTTAGTATAGTTGTCTGATGTGTTTTGGGTGTAATATGTTGGCCCGGGTAGCTTCTGGCTAGTTGTGCCTCGGTGATTTGTGGTGATTTCTGAACGTTGAATAAAGTTCCGTTTGATTGTTCAAAAAAAAATATTTGTATTTTTAACATCTTCAAAACAAGTTGTATATATTTTTAAGCATAAATGCAACTAACTGTATATATTATTTGAACGTAACATAATAGAAAATATACATTAGTTAAAGTCAGATAAAATATAATAGATACATTTTGTTACATTGATATGTTCACATGCTTAGTTATATATATATATATATATATATATATATATATATATATATATATATATATATATAGGGAAAAGTTAATTTGAGAACACCTATATTTCGTGCGAACCGCGAGAACGCCATCTAAAACCATTCAAATCAAAAATTTCTTTTTACACTTATCTTTATTACTAAAATA
Source organism: Ambrosia artemisiifolia (assembly GCA_032199755.1). NCBI lineage: Eukaryota > Viridiplantae > Streptophyta > Magnoliopsida > Asterales > Asteraceae > Ambrosia > Ambrosia artemisiifolia. The sequence goes on along the minus strand of CM063514.1, from coordinate 32,412,861 downwards.
CAATCCCAAAAACACAATTTACGCGTAAAAATTTTAAACGTATACGGAAATAAATTGTTTTTACACATGTGTAAATTTTCTGTTTGTACATGTGTAAACTGTTTCATTTACACATGTGTAAAAAGTTAATTTGAAAGTGTTTTTGCAAGAAAAGATGAATTATTTGGAAAGAAAATTCGTTTTTTAATGTTGTATTTTGATTATAATTAGGTTTGTATTGAAAAAAAATGATTTTGATTGGTTTTCTCATTTGTTCTCACGGTTCTCGCGATATTTAGCGTTCTCAATATAACCCTCCCCTATATATATATATATATATATATATATATATATATATATATATATATATATATATATATATATATATATATGATGATTCAAAACAGATAATTTGAAAATATTATATAAAAGGTTCTTCTATGTGATTAAATAGACCAAGCTTAAGTCGCGCTTAAAGGACATGATAATGTTTAAAAACTAATTTGTACAATAAAGTTATTGTAGGGGTAAACCATTTGAACAAATCTAGCTAACAATTTATATAACCATTATTTGACGGTGACAGCAGGAAAAAATACAAGCCTAACACGAATAGTAACATCTATTGTTATGACGATCGCTGCATTTATTATGATAGTAGTTTCTATCTGCATCTTTGGAATGTTGAGGAAGAAGAAATTACTTGAAGAAAGGATAGAAAGTAAGTGTTTGAATTTGTATCATTGCATTCATCGGTAAGATCTCTAGAATTTGCAACTAACAACATGAATAAAAATAAACCATTTTGCTACGAAAAATAACATACTATACATTCTACGCTAGAATGGTACATTTTGTTAGTGAAATCCTAAACCCAAAAAACGGTTATTGTGGTTTGTACATTACTAGAAAATTGGGTTACTAATCAACAAGTTAAAATTTCATCAAAAATAAGTAAGAAACTGCCGTTTCCTAAAAGCGATCTTACAATAATGTTTTTTTAGTAAGCTTTTTGTGACCAAATCAATTTACAAAAAAAAAAAAAAAAAAAAAAAAAAAAAATCCGACCAAAACGTTATTTTGAGCTAAACATCATTTCATTTTTACATGAGAGAGAGAACACATGACCCTTTCCGACAAAAATAATATTTATCGATATTTAGTATTTAAATTAGGGTTCTATTCGAACAAAAATGTTTAGAAGTTTTCGACGAATTTTTTCATAGGAAAATTTGCACTTTTCTAGTAATCGTAAGGCTTGGAATTTGTTGGTTCGTGAATGAAGCCATAACTTTGATATTTTTATTCCCCTTTCTAGGTAAAATTATGGATATGAAGATTGTGGAATTTTCAGAATATGATTTTAGTAAAGTGAGGGAAGCAACAAATGACTTCTCTGAAGAAAATAAGATCGGGCATGGTGGATTTGGATCTGTTTACAAGGTACACTAACACTTTTTCTTTGTAAGTAAGGACTCAATATTATAATGTACATAACGCAGAAACAAATAAAGACATGAGGTCTAATGTTACACTAATTAATGATGATGGAAGGGGGAGCTCGAAGATGGACGTATAATAGCGGTGAAAAGGTTGTCAAGAGATTCTGGACAAGGTGAACCACAATTCAAAAATGAGGTGATGATAGTTGCTAAGCTTCACCATCGTAATTTAGTTGGGTTGCTTGGTTTCTGCTTAAAAGAAAATGAAAGACTTCTCATATACGAGTTTTTGCCAAATTCAAGCCTAGATAAACTTTTATTCGGTAATGAAGTTATTTCAAATGCATTAATCAATTTGGTATGATGTTCAATCTATATGCATTTAACCTATGAGTTTGTAGATCCAAAAAAGAGAACACTTATGGATTGGGATACAAGGTACAACATAATAGATGGTGTTGCTCGTGGACTACTCTACCTCCATGAAGACTCGCGTGTAAGAATTATCCATCGTGATCTCAAAGCAAGTAACGTTTTGTTAGACGCTAAAATGAACGCCAAAATAACAGATTTTGGTATGGCAAGGTTGTTTAACCCTGATGAAACTCAAGGAAATACAAGCAGGGTAGTGGGGACCTAGTAAGTATATGAAATTTGAGCATAGATACGTAGTTAGTTGCATAGTTTCGCACCGTTCAAGACACAATTTGTGTCCCAAAATACATTTTGTGGACATGGTTTCGACAAAATGTATTAACTTTTATTCTCTCACTACAATCTTTTCAGTGGTTATATGGCACCGGAATACGTTATGCATGGCCAATTCTCGGTGAAGTTAGATGTCTTTAGCTTTGGAGTGATGGTTTTAGAAATAATAACAGGCCAACAAAACCAAAGTTTTAGAAATGAGGATAATCTCTATCTTCTTAGCTATGTAAGTACCATCCTCATTTCAAAACTGAAACCAAAATAATGGTATTTTTTTCCATCTAACACAATGTGAAAACTTTATTGGTGTTTTTAGGCATGGAGAAGTTGGCGAGATGGAACATTATCGAATATAATTGACCCGGTGTTATTGAAAGGATCAAGTTCATCAACCGACATTGTCAGAAGCATTCACATAGCATTATTATGTGTTCAAAAAGATGCCATAAATAGGCCAACGATGTCTGAGGTCGTTCTTATGCTCAATAGCTTCTCCCTCACACTCCAAGTACCATCAGAGCCTGGATTTTTCATTCCAAATAGTGCTGAGTACGTTGATGCTTTGAAAGAGAGTGATAAAGAATCTCGATCACCGAAGATTTCTACAAATACTACTTCAATTTCTGAGATGATTCCTCGCTAATTACTGATGACGTGCAAAAACAAGTTGATTACAAGATACACTTTTGTTTATATAAAAAAGAGGTTTTTATATGTTTTTACAATTCAATGAATTTTAGCACTTGAACATATATACTTGTTGTTTTGAAATTAACAATATATGCTGTTTATTAACATTATCCTAAGTTTCTATTATTATCAATCAAATATAAGTGGCACGACGGATAATGATTCACAATAAACACGCAATAATAAATGAGAGAATATAAAGTACGACACACGAACACGAGAATTTTACGAGGTTTGGCTCCAGTAAGGAACCCATGTTCACGGGTTGCAACTAGGAATATTTTATTTAGCTATGATAAATTTTACAATTACATAGACAAGAGTATAGATATAGAGGAACACATGGCTTCAACCCGGTTTCAAGAGCACCGTCTTCACATCCTCAATCCCAACTGATCCCTATAGACTCGAACCATTAGATACATGGATTCTCAGAGGAACACTCCCCACTAGTAGAAACTTATCATAAGAGATTTCATTCGGAAACCTAGTCTTCTGAACCCAACGTCGATTTCCAAACGACGTTGGAACACTACCTGTGCTACTACTGCTACAAAACTCACACACACATTCAGATTTCCAAATACGCTCTAGCGGATTATCTGAAGTCCTAGAGTCCTTTTCTGTGACCGGCAAATTTGGAGCCGTTACGAGTCCTACGATGTCCTACTCAAAGTTCGTGGTCGCCTGGATGCTTTTATAGAAAAATCTGAGCATATTTAACTTTAACGAATTGACATGAGTAAAAATTTATCAAACTGGGCTAACATAAGTTATATGTAAATACAGTGTGTACTTGCTATCGGTACGATCAGATGCGAAATCGCGACAAACGGCCAAAAAACACAACATTTCGGAAATGCGCAAAGGATCCGACGTGGGAATCGAACATCGAAATGCATGGTTATAACCGTAATCGAACTTTAGGAATATTTATCTATACTATATTAAAATACATTTCTAAAGGACCTCTTAAAATTTAAGTTTAACAAATATAATTGCTTAGAGTAGAACACACAATACACATGTTAACTACTTTTTGAGGGCAAATATGTATTTTAAACAATAGTTACACATTTGTCCTCTCAACTTTCTCAAATTTTATTTATTTAAATAGTAATAACATTTTTGCACTCTTATTTTAAGCAACTATCCCCCACGATTTTTAAACGTCCATAACTTTTTCATACGTTAATATTTGCTTAATATATTTACACCGTATAAATGAGCATTGTATTCTCTTTAATTTGAATTAAGTATTGTTATAGTGTTTTTAATTAAAAAAAATGGTATGTTAGGGTTAAACAATAAATGAAACGAAAGCGAATCGAAATGAACCAACGTATCTATCTTTTATATCTTTATTTCATGTAGTTATATATATATATATATATATATATATATCCATTTCATCTATTTTTCCGAAAAAAGGATCTAACTTAAGTTTGATTTTGGTTATTAATAGATTCGAATCGAGAATCGACAATATAACTGATAATCCAAACTAATTAACCGAAAACTAACCGGCTAATAAAACAGATTAACGGGTGAGTTTGGTTTCGGCCAAGGCTAATACCAAAATGGAACCGAACCTTGCACACTCTTGGCAGTGTCTATGTTCCCTCCTGCATGGATTTAAAAAATAAACTTGTTTTTTGTTTTGTTTTTGTATTTTTAAAACGTTTGAAAACATGTATATTACATGATTAAGAGTTTAGGTTGGGATTTTAAAATTCTTAGACTGCACAGTGTGGGAGCTTGGAAGGGGGAGTGTGAAGCCCCTCCACGACAGCCACACCACCCCAGGTTCAGCGTGGAGACCCTCGTGGGGCAACCCCCATGGGATTTTCCACCGACGTGGAACAACTGAGTTCGGTGACGTGGAGGCTCCCTGTTGGATATGAAAAATGAACCATTGGTCCCCACAACGACTCTTTAAAAAATAAAAAAATAAAATAATTTACCCTTATATATAAACTCATCCTATCATTTTTACCCCATAACGGGTCCACCATCCACACCAACAGCACCACCTGGCCGATTTTGTGCATTCGTGTTCCACCCTCGATGCTGAGGTTGTAGTAATAAAATAATATAACTCCCTATTCCCTATTATCACCCTAATTTCTTACTAACCGTATCTCATAACATATTATTATTATTTATATATATATATATTCATGTGTTTGCACATGTAACTTCCCACTTCCTAATGATCATCCTAATTTTTTGCTTAACGTATCTCACAATTATTGCTATGTATATATCCATGTGCTTGCACTTTCTCTAGCACACCATATTCGAATGTTTCGATTCTGATTAATGCAATTCAAGCTCCGCTAATGATTATGCAGCACACCAAGACAAATATTTTGATTAATTGGCTTAACAGAATCGATAAAAATGTTGTTTCCCAACGCAACATGCGATCACCCCACTAGTTTATTATAAATAATGTTATTTATTAAATTTTGAAAGCTATCTAATCATTAATGGGAGAAAGCATGACTGAATAAATTAACGCTATTTAAATAAGTGTTCCGAACGCACACGTTAGATGACGAAAATAATATTTAAATAACTCGATTTAGTTGTGATTTAAATTATGAGCATAACCGACTAGTTTTTGTGATAAGTTATCGAGCCTAAAAGAAAACCAAAGCACGACACGTTTTATAGGTTCGTATACGCATTACCAACCCACCAACCATCCAACCCTAGCTATAAAAGTCTTCCCATCTCTCATCCCCTTCATTTTTCATAGTCACTACCCCCTCCCATACCTAAGAAAACCCTACTTTTCTCTCCTTACACTCTCTCCATCTCTCCATCTCGATCACTCTCTCCTTATCGGTCTCTACATGCTGACAACAACCAGGAGTGGTGGTGGGCCACGATTTTGCTGCTGGATCGATGGTGGTGGTCTCCACCGGTGGTTGTGGGACTGGTAGGGTGGTGAGGGTGGTTCTCTGGTGGATCGTATGGATGTCAGCTTGTATAATGATCCCCCCTCAATTTAACTAAGGTCTTTCAATCTTTGGAGCCCAATCCTTTGCGTTAAATACTTAAAATTGCTTCTAGGTAAAAAATTTGTGAATATGTTAGCTAGATTTTCACCTAATTTGATCCGAGGAACATCAATTTCTCCTTCTTTACGTAGGGCATATGTTGAGAAAAACTCTGATGAGATGTGCTTCGTTCTGTCACCCTTGATGTAGCCTTCTCTTTTATGCTATGCAAGCAGCATTGTTTTCATAAATAATCGTCGGGCCCTTCTTGATTTGTTCTAATCCACATGCTTCTTTTATATGGTTAATCATTGATCTCAACCATACGCATTCTCTACCAGCATCATACAATGCTATTAATTCGACATGATTTGATGATGTTGCTGTGTCTGCTTACTTGACTACCAAGAGATAGTTGTGCCACCGTATGTGAATACGTAATCTGTCTGGGATTTTGCTTTATGGGGATCTGATAGATATCCGGAGTTCACATAGGCAACAAGCGGGGACTTATTATCTTTTTGATAGAAAAGAACCAAGTCTTTTGTCCCACAAATTTACCAAAATATGTGTTTTATTCGGTTCCAATGTCTGCGTTTTGGATTCAAGCTATATCTCTCTAGTAGATGTACCGCTAATGCAATATCAGGTCTAGTGTTATTTGCGAGATACATAAGAGCACAAATAGCGCTTAAGTACGGTACTTCTAGACCAAGTACTTCTTTATCTTCTTCTTGTGGTCGATAAGGATTCTTATGTGGATCAAGCGGTCGGACAACCATAGGTATGCTAAACGGATGAGCTTTATCCATATTAAAATGTACTAACATCTTCTGATGTAGTTTGATTGATGGACAAATGTGTCATTACACAGATGCTCGAATTGTAAGCCGAGACATAGTTTCATTTTTCCAAGGTCTTTCATTTCAGATTTGTTCTTTAATAATTGGGCAGTTTTCTTTATCTCTTCAGGAGACCCGATGATGTTAATATCATCAACATAAACTGCTAGTATGGTGAATTTTGAGTCTAATATTTTTTTATAAAGACACATGGACTAATTATATTAGACTTGTATCCTTCTTTTTCGAGATATTAACTTAGTCGATTGTACCACATTTGACCAGATTGTTTAAGACCGTATAAAGATCTCCGGAGTTTTATAGCACACATATCTAGAGGCGTTAATTTTAATGCTCAGGAAATTTTAATGCTTTAGGGATTTTCATGTAGATGCCATTTTCAAGTGAGTCGTATAAGTATGAAGTGACGACATCCATAAGTCTCATATGAAGTCCTTTGGAGATTGTGAGACCGAATATAAACCTAAGTGTTATCGCATATACTATAGGGGAATATGTTTCCTCATAATCAACTCCTGGGATTTGGGAAAACCCTTGTGCTATAAGTCGTGCCTTATATCCTACAATCTCATATTTTCATTTCTCTTTATTGCAAATGCCCATTTATAACCATCATGGCCAATCATTTCTGTGCATGCACTCTTCTAGAGTTAATTTTAGGTACGTAATCATTTTCATTTATTACTTCCATTGCTATAGCATATGCGTATAGCATACTCTTTTGGACTTCATATTCACATTGACCACTTCGGAGGTCGAGATTTGATAGTGATGATGCATTCCATGTTATTTCTTGTGTTACCAGTCTTATTTTATTCTTATCACCCCCTAAGACTAGAAACATTGTTTCATTAAAATGACAATCAACATACTGTGCTGTAAATATGTCTCCAGTCAGTGGTTCAAAATATTTGATAATAGATGGGGAGTTAAAACCAATGTAAATGCGCAGTCTTCTTCGGGGTCCCATTGTGGTACGTCGTGGTGGCGGTATTGGTATGTATACCGCACAACCAAAAATTCGAAGGTGGGACAAACTTGGTTCTCGTCCGGAGACCAACTTTAATGGGGAGTATTCATAATCAACAGTTGGTCTTAATCTTATCAGTGCAGCAGGATTCAAAATTGCATGGCCCCATGCAGAAAATGGTAGTTTACATCTTATGAGGAGCGGTCTAGCGATTATTTGTAATCGTTTAATTAAAGATTCAGCTAAACTGTTTTGTGTGTGTACATGAGGCACTGGATATTCAACATTTATCCCAATCGACATACATTAGTCATTAAAAGCTTGGGATGTGAATTCCCCTTCATTATCCATCCGGATGTGTTTAATTTTATTTCTGGGAAGTTAGCTCTTAATTGTATGATTTGGGCTAACAGTCGGACAAGTGCTACATTTCGGGTAGCTAGAAGACTCACATGTGACCACCTTGAGGATGCGTCAATTAAGACCAATAAATAGCGGAATGGTCCATATGGAGTATGTATGGGCCCACAAATATCCCTTTTATTCATTCTAAAAATGAGAGGATTTCATGTATCCATTTAGTTTGTGAGGGTCGAGTAATAAAATTGCCCAAAGAGCATGTTGCACAGGATAAATCTTATGGTAGAAAAACTTTAACATTTTAAGAGGGTGCCTAGTTGCACTTTTGATTATTCTTCTCATCATTATGCTACCTTGGTGACCTAAACGGTCATGCCATATATTGCATGTACTTTATCTAATATTTTAGTTATCATTTCAAAAAAAAATGAGGGAACTAAAGTAACTAAAATGAAGTACTAAAGTGTAAAAGTGTTTTAATGACTAGTTACCCTTAATTTTGGGTTGTTAATGAAAATAAAGTTCTTAACTTTTGGGTATCTTAAACTACCTTTGCCTAATGCATTATAATATAGTATAGATTAAATCACGATATCACCTCGTTTTAACATTCCGTAGTTTTTGTTTTTACAATCATTCAACAATTAGGCTATGGGGTGTGGTTCCCCTTCCCCCCTTCCTCCCCATTGTCCACATCAACGTTACGCCATTTTCCCCTTCCCCTCCCCCCTTTTAAGGGAAATGGTTCCTCTTACTTTTTTTATTATTTTTTATTTTTATTTATTTATAGATTTTATATTTCATTAATATTTTTTCATTAAAAATAAAAAAATACATAGAAATTTAAAAAAAACCCGAAAAATCCATAAAAATCGATCTTAATAAAAAAAATACAAACCTAAACAAACTAAAAAAAAAATACAAACTACTCGTCATCAACATCATCGACATGGAAATTGTTCCAAATGTGGTCGATTAAATCCAAGCAAAGGTTTCCATGCACAGTAGTATCGTGTAACGCCCACCTGTTCAATTCTTGTTGTGCCTCATCAACCGGCTCGACATCTTCAACGTCATTTGGATAATACTCACATATCGTGCGGCCTTCATCTTCGATTATCATATTATGTAGTATGCTACAAGCATACATAATATATCTCAATTTTTTCGGATGCCATACACGTGCGGGCCGTCCAATTACATGCCATTTTGCCTTTAACAAACCGAATAATCGTTCGACGTATTTTCTTGCCGATTCTCGGCACTTCGCAAACTTTTCCTTTTCTCATTCGTGGGAATTGATATCGTTTTCACAATAGATGCATAGCTTGGGTATATACCGTCCGCTAGATAATACCCGTGCTTATATTCTACCCCGTTAAGTACGAAAGAATCATCAAGACTACTACCTCTAATGATGTTGTTGAAAACCATGGATCTTGCTAGAACATTTAAATCGTTACATGAACCAGCAACTCCAAAAAATGCATGCCAAATTCATAGGTCTTGTGAGCAAACGACTTCTATAATAATTGAGGGGTATCCCACGTCACCCTGCGTAAATTGCCCTTACCATGCAGTGGGGCAATTACGCCATAGCCAGTGCGTACAATCGATGCTTCCAAGCATGCCAGGAAAGTCGTGTCTCTCTACATGGAATGAATAGATCTTTTTGATGTCCTTCGTTGGCCTACGCAAGTAAACTTTGCTATATAACTTCACGTACAAGCACTCCCGACTCATTCTAGTAGACATCCTTAAGTATTCATCCCATGAATCACTACAAGTCCCGTACGCCAATTGACGAACTGCAGAAGTGCATTTTTGTGGCGTCGTAAAACCTCTTTTTCCTCTAGCATCATATCGTAGTATGAAAAACTCATCATAATTAGCCTAGTCATTAGCAATTCGTTGGAATAATTTGCGACTCATTCGAAAGCGATGCTTAAATAGTTCGTCAGTGTATACACAGTCCTCAGCAAAGTAGTCAGCCACCAAACGATCATTTGCACCTTAAATTAAAATAAAAAGTATAAGAAATAAAATAAAATATAATAACATTAAAAAATTTAAAAATATAAGAAATAAAATATAATAACATTAAAAAATTTAAAAAGTATAAGAAATAAAATATACCCTCACGATCTCTGTTTAGTGTCGCGCTCCTTGTTCTTGGTACCAAAGTTTCTTCGTCGTCACTGTCATCTACAAACTCCAAGAGAACTTTTGCCGTCTCTACCATCGCGCCCACGAAAAAATTGACCGCATTTTCCTCTTCTGACGATGAACTCATAATTGTATAAAAATATAGAGGTGAAAATGATGGAAAGGTTGTGTGGTTTTATAAGATTTAGAGTTGAAGATTTATAATATATAGGGTGTAAGGTTGTGTGGAAAAGGAATTCGGTTGTGGTATGGTTTGAAATTGAAAGTTTATATATATATATATATATAATGTTTTTTTATAAACGGTCAAATATACCAACGTTCGAATGGCAACGTTCAAATTGTTCTCAATATTTGGCACGTGGAGGATTCCCCCTTGGCACCGATCAAGGAACCGGGGGGGGGGGGGGGGGGTTCCTCGACGGGGACCACATCATCTCATCGATCTCACACCCCATCGTCTTACACATATTGACAATCAATTTAATCAATTACTAGAACCCTGATATTTACTTTCCAAAAACAAATATCAATCCTCATAAATTCGAGTAATTTTAACACAACTGAAACCTATATAAGAAGTAGAGCCCTATCCCCTAGCAGTTCTCATAAAATGGATGGAGTTAATGAGTTGGATAAAAATGATAAAATCTTAAAACCATGGGGACTCAGATGCAAAAAACAAGACATTTTGGATGAAAGTAGTAAACGTGACTAAACTATAGGAACGAAAATGACAGTTTACTCTAATAATAAAATGATAATGATAATAATAATAATAATAATAATCATAAACTAACTGATTTTTTTAACAATGATTTTCTTTGTGTTTGGCCACCGCACTCCCCAAATTAGAGAGCCGTGTTGGCCCCACTTTGGTCAGACTATATTTTATTAACTGGGCGCACGCTGGCTTCAGAGTTTAGCTTGGCGTTCCCCTAGAAAACCATACCACCGGATGTCTCTTGATAGTTGTTATACCGCCACAAGAGCATAACTCTTTGGCGTAACACAAGGTGGGACGAAAATCCGCATAGGCTCAGGATTCGAACTGACCACCTCATAAAGTCTAGTTCAAGTCTTTCATTGTCATTATCCAACAAAGTGACACAAATGAAGATAGATGTTGAATCTCCATTGATAAATCCAAAGCTTACTACCACCAAGGCACAGATTAAACTAACCGAACATTAGGTGTATTTAGCATCATGTATAGGCCAGAGAATCTGATTAAAAAAAAGTATCAAATCTTATGATTCGTATCCTATGTGATGTCCCCATTGTCACTGTTCATTCACGAAAACCACATACATACATACATAAACATATGATACACGTATATACAAATCAACCCAACGAACCCCCTTCCAATTCAATTCTGTACAGTTAATAATTTCCTCCACCTTATTCTCATTTTCTTTATCTTTCACAACTCAAATCCCAACTACCCAGTAAGTCCTTCCTTTTAATATCTTTTTGTGTTTTTGATTGATTATATATATATATTTATATGTGTGTTTAATATTCTGACAGTTGTGGGTTTTGTTTGGGTGTTGACAGGGTTGAGTGTCAAGATTGTTTGTTGATGGAGAATACAAGTTACTTCCAGTACTCTCCTACTCCTACTCCTCCTACTGCTCCTCTTCATCCTTCACTTCATACAACTTCTTCTCCATTAGATCTTCAAAGGTTAAATATTCTTTCTTGGCTTTGGATCTTGGGTATGTGTGTGTGTTTAATGATGTGTTAACTGTTGATGTTCTTGGTATCAAGTTTTGGTACTATATGGGGATATGGTGTTTCCTCACATCATATAAGGTTGTTTTGCAATGATGTGTTAACTGTTTAGTTATAATATATAATATTAATATATAAACTGGTGAGTTATATATATGAGTAGAGCGTGTTTGCAATTTACCATGTTTTCTTTATAATTTTGTTTTGTTCCAAGTAGTGAGTAGCAGGGGGAACGCACTCGAGGCTTAAACGGTGAGCCTTGGGCGGTGGACCTAGGCGCAAGGTGCTTAAAACGCGAGGGCCCGAGATATGCAACGCCCGTCGTATAGATATACCTTTTTAGGTGTTTAGACACGTTTTAGGTTTGGATAGAATTGTTTTAGGCTGGTCCAGGCCATTTCAGATGTTTTAGACTAGTTTGGCCTGAATTTGCAAAATTTTGCTAGAACCTCGCTGGAGCACCTGGATGGCCGCAAGGCGTTTTGCCTGCAACTTGTCTCACCTGGGTTGCCTTTGACAACTGTGGTGAGAAGTATGGATTGTTATTTTGTTGTATGAAATTTTTATTGAGCTTTGATTCATATCAGAATCTTGAAATATGGGCAGTTCACGAACAAGATTCTGGTTGCTTGGTCAGCATCATTGTGTAATGCAATTTCTATATGATAAGGAAGCTGTCTATTCATGATGTTTGAAAGTCTTATAATGCCATTATTGGTGGATAGAGTATGACATTTGTTAACAGCAATCTTTAGTTAAGCCGATTAAAATAATCTTTTGATTCAGTCAGCCTTACCTCATACATGCTCCTCACAGAAAACGTGTTCATTAATTTAATGAGGTGAATACTCTAAGTTTGCAGTAAATGAGGATGTTTTGTGTAGTTTTGTTTTCAATAAACGGAAAGCCTGTTAATTATTACTTGTTTTCTAACTGTAATAATCAATCTGAAGCTATGGAATGTAGCAATATGCAAAGTTTATAAGAACGGAAACGAGCCTCGAGGCGTTTTCCCTAAACGAATCACGTTCGTGTCAACCTAGTGGGTTCGCAGGTTGACCCGTTTAACCCATTTATGTAGTACCCTTATGCCAAAATGTAAAGGTTTAAATACAAATTCACATAGTTAAAATTTAATCACTTCAAGAAAATAAATATGTAAATTTTTAATTTTAAAGTATTAGTATATACACAAATTTATTTAAATTTCGTTTTCTAGTTAAACGGGCCGTGCTTGTGTAGACCCACCAATACGTATGTCATGTTCAGGTTCATGTGTCTTACACGATTTTTGGGTTTGGCCTGCCAACCTGAGAACACGACCCCATTCAGAGGCTTACTCCCACGTAAGGTTTAAAATAGTAGTTCTTGGTTTTTGTTAAAACAATAATACACCACTTTGATTACCTAAATATGGGAGCAAAAAGTTACCATATACGAATAGTGATATGATTGCTAAGATCTTAATAACTCTGATCATAAATAAGTTAGTTATCATAACAAATCAGTATATACAGTTTCCTTTTGCTTTATACTTATCAACTACATGTTGGAGACATCATACCTAGACTAAAAGGGCTGGTGTTTTGGTCTCACATCATGTTCATCATTTATATATTGATTGCATTTTGTCTCTTTCATAAGTATTCATGTAATTATTGTGCTCAGAAGAGTTACTGTTATTTATTTAAATTTATTCGGGCCTTCTTAAGTTTTCATTTTGTGGATTGTATGAGAAGAAATAAAGACGTGACCCACAAACCGAAGTGTATATTTTTTCATTTTATGTTCTTGATTCTGGTTTGTTTTTGTAAACAGATATTTGGCAGAATTGCTTGCAGAGAGACAAAAGTTAGCACCCTTTATGCAAGTCATGCCAATATGCAGCAGACTCCTAAATCAAGGTTTTCTTTTAATCCATTCTTTATTTAATACAGAATTTTATATTGTGACGGTTACCAAATTCTGTATTGCACATAAAGTAAGCAATGTCGATCTTTTATGTTCTTTGTTTAGATATAATTCAATTGGGCTTTTATACTTGCAGTCTTGTGTTACTTGCATATTTGACATCTTCACTATTTTCTGGACTTTTTTTTAATTTAATTAGTGGCGGTACAATAGACCGATTTGAGTTAAGTTAAACCTCCTGTGTCTCACATAAAAGGACACTAGTAAAATGGGTTGAATGAGTTGAAATTCGTGCACAATGTTTTTAACGCATATAACAACCTCACATATTCTTATTGTATTAATTTAGTTTTTGTAATCATTTTTAATCACCAACTATATAAACAAATTGGGTAATAGGTGTTTCTGGTCAAACTGACCCGACCCATACAAAAGTTACCTATTTAAACCCATTAATCTCCTGCTCATTTTCCGCCTCTAATCTATATCGTATGTTATTTTGTTGCACATTTTCTTTCTGTGGCTGGACTGTAGTCCAGTGGCATTGCAAATTCTCCACCTCAAGTAATGTTGAAGTTCCACAAGCGGCATTAGTGCTCTCTGACAATAAACCTCGAACATTACTTGGTTTAGTATTTGATATTAATTTGGTTCCTTTGCTTCTCATCTTTATTCAGAGATCATGAAGACCTCTGGGCTTGTGTCCAACCATAATTTTGTCAATCATGAGAGAATGTTGCGTGACAGGTCATATCGATCATTCAGTCAAAAACCCAATGGAGGTCCAATGGATGTGGAAACATGGCCCACAATGCAATCAGAGGTATCTTGATCAAATGTCCAAACCAAACTACTCTTCTGTGTATCTGCATTTTTGTTTCCACATTTTTATATTGGTGTGCATGAACTGATTTTTAAGATTACTGATAATGGTTGTGTTGGTTTAGGATAATCGATTTCTACAAAGAATGGCGTCTTTTCCAGCTTCTGCTAGGGGTTGGCCTCCATCACCAGGCATGGTGACCCCTACGGTCATAAAAAAGGTTATTAGACTTGATGTTCCGGTGGAGAAATTCCCGAATGTAAGTAAACTCGGATGTTCCCATTTATAGTATCATTTTAATTATAATTTTCACCATCACAGGTAGGTTATCGAAATGGCAATTTTATGGTATGGGTAGAAACGGGTTGGTTTGACCTGAAACAGTTTTCTATTTTCCTTTTTTTAATTATGAACAATTAGAGTGTGAAATATGATTAAAAAATTATGTTATTTCAAGAAAAATCTAGTTTATTGACCATTATGATTTAAGGAGGTTCTATGCAATAAAAATACAGTTTAGTTGATGTTCAATTCACTTTTGACCCGTTTTCTTTGCTACTCTTTATGTAATACCGTTAGAAATAATATGATCTGGTTCTATATTGGCTTGTTCTAACATGGAAACATGGCAGTATAACTTTGTTGGCCGAATTCTGGGCCCACGTGGAAATTCGCTAAAAAGGATAGAAGCTATGACAGAGTGTAGAATATACATCAGAGGTCGAGGCTCGGTGAAGGATTCTGTTAAGGTATGATTAAATAAGGTGTTCTAGTAATTATAGCAACACAGCCATTTTGAGGATTTGTCATCATTTACAAGAATTTCAGAGACTACTTTTATTCACAAGAAATATTGTTTTTGACCAATTTATCTATTATGTTCTTAAATAATCAGAATTTGCCAAACACTTAAAACATGATGATCTAATTATTACAACTCCATGTAGCAGCTGAGATACACCTAAACACTACTTTCTCTAGAGCTCGCTTCATTAGAACGTCTCAGATATCACATAATCACTTAGATATTGAATGTAATGTTTTAAGTCTCTATAATGCTTACACTTGTTAAAGCATCTTTCTTTGGGCTTGAAAATAGGAAGAGAAGTTAAAAGATAAACCGGGATATGAACACCTCAACGACCCTCTTCACCTGTTGCTTGAAGCCGAATTTCCAGAAGATATAATTGACTCACGCTTGGATCATGCGGTTGCACTTCTAGAAAACCTCCTAAAACCGGTGGTAACCCCTCCTCCCTACACCTCTAACTAATTAGTTGACCCATTGTTGCCAGGGTATTGGTGGGTCTCGTGAGTTTTCCGTTGACAGGTTCTGAAAGAAAATGGGCCAAGTGAAAGGATTTTAACTCAAAGAAAAATGGGTCCTTTAACATTATTTTATTAATAATTAGGTTACTATTATCAAATAGCACATTAATTATGTAAATGGTTCAAATAAAATGAGTTGGCTCAACCCAGCCCGTTTTGACTTGTGCTAAGAAATTATCTGTTTTTGACCCGTTAACCAACTCGTTAACACTACTAACTCTGTTTTCACCAGGATGAGTCGATGGACACTTATAAGAAGCATCAACTAAGAGAATTGGCTATGCTGAATGGTACACTGAGAGAGGAAAGTCCTAGCATGAGCCCAAGTATGAGCCCGAGTATGTCTCCCTTCAACAGCAACGGGATGAAACGGGCCAAAACAGGAAAATGATGGGCCACCGGGCCCAAACACTGGGTTGCGTCAATCTGATCATATGAAATGCGCACAGGTTTCACCAATGAATTTGTCCACAAGACGAGGCTGGAAATCTTCGAATGCTCAAGAGATGACAATCTGCTTTTGTGGCGTATTGTGACAGCTTCGGGCTAATTCTCGGCCCGTAACTTAGGTTTGAAAGACTTGATACTTGTAGTTATTTTTTTTCCCTGTGAGTTTTGATTATCCATGTTTTGTTACTTCATTTTGATTTCTGAAATAAGCACCAATAATTGTATTGCAATTGTCTAGCTATTGATTGTAACTAAATAATCTAATGGAGAAAAATAGAACTATGTATAATAGTTTGAATCACTCATCAATTCGATAACTTATGTTAGTTTTGTTAACTCTTTTGTCATATAGTTTGTATTTGACTAACAGAGCAAAATCACATGACCCATAATCCCGTATGATGTTGTGACAGACAGAGAAATGACTGATATGATCATTGAATGACCCATGCACGTCGTATGATCTTTTGGGTGGTATCTTTACCAACCTCCATATAAAATCTTCTAAATTGTTTTATAATCATAATTTATACGGATTATAAAAGCTATTTTTTTCTAATATTTTACGATTTGATATTTACCGGATTAAATTAATATATATATATATATATATATATATATATATATATATAGGATCCGGATATTTTGAGAACCAAGGTGAGTTGTGAGAACCATAGGAACTCACTTTATAACCACATACTTTTTTTTAATAATAAATGAATATGTGGTCCACAATTAATCAACAATAAAATAATGAATAAAATATTAATATACTTACACGAGGATAAAAATCTCTTACACCGGTGTATTTTGGCGTAAATTAATGTATTTTTTTTAAAATAAATTTTTACAGCGGGATTTACATGTTTTACACGAGTGTAAAAAAAGAAATTTTTTTTTCGCATTTTACGTCGAGTTCCTACGAGTTCTCACAACTCGTCGAGTTCTCAAAGAACTCATTTTATTGATAGAACTCGAGAACTCCTAATTAAATACAAAAAAATATAATAAAAAAATCATAACTCAAAATTTAAGTAAAAAAAATAGAAAACTAGTTCGGAGCTTCTCTTTTCCACGTCATACCCGTTCGGAAAAAAAATAAAAAAAACACACCTAAAAAACGCTACTGCACATGTGTAGTATAACCCAAAAGCCTAAACCACCTACCCCCAACTTACCCCCACCCAAAAACCTAATTCCACCCCACCCACCCCCACCCTCACTAAAAATCCTAAATCGCTTACCCAAAAACCTAAACCACCCATCCACCCCCACCCAAAAACCTAAACCCACCCCACCAACCGCCTACCAAAAACCTAAGCCCCACCCGTCACAACCAAAAACCTAACCCCCACCAAAAAACCTAACCCCTACCCAAAAACCTAAACCCACCCTACCCACCCCCACCCCACCCCCAAAAACCTAAACCTTACAAACTAAACTAAAAAAAACTAACCCTAAAAGCTAAACTAAACCCTAAAGCTAACCGGACATTTACTACACAGGTGCATTAGAAGTCGCCTATTTTTTATTTATTTTTTATTTTTTTTATTTTTTTCTGAACCGGGATGACGTTGGAAAGAGAAGCTCCGAACTAGATTTTTGGTTTTTGACTTAAATTTTGAGTTATGATTTTTTTTAAATTTTTTCTTAATTTAAGTAGGAGTTCTCAAGTTCTCTCCCTAACTATGAGTTCTCAATTGAACTTTCCCCTATATATATATATATATATATATATATATATATATATATATATATATATATATATATATATATATATATATATATATATATATATCATATTTATAGCATACACGTCAAATGGATTGAATTATTGAGCAGGCCGAAAATGTAAAAAAAAAAAAAAAGTGACTAAAACATGTTTTTCTAAAGTACATAAAATCTTGTAAATGGTTTTGTAAATTATAATTTAGGTTATAAAAGCTTTTTTTATTCTATTATCTAACTATTTTATCAGCAGATTAAATGAACAAATAAGAAAGTATATTGGAAATTATACAGGTCAAATGAATTAAACAAGTTAACAAATATTAAAAGTTGATTCAAGTGTCTTTTCTAAAGTGCATAAAATCTTCCAAATATTTTACAATTCTATTTTTCACAGTTTATAAAAGCTACTTCTTTCAGCAGAAAATGTTTCAAGTCAACCAACATCTTTCTACAAAAAAAAAAAAAAAAAAAAAACAACAACAACAACATTTTTCACCCTAATTTGTTTTAACCCGTTAACCCAATTCATTCTGGTTTGAAGCTATGCAAAAAAAATCTGAAAGGAGAGAATTGACACTGAAGTAGAATAAATCCACATCTATCAGACTCTAATCTATTACATCAAAATAAATAATTTTGGCATTTTTACAAGTTCCTTCAATACTTCATTTCCTTTTCTGGGCACTGGAATATCCCTTTGACCCCTTCCATTTACGCCTGTGTGAATCTCCCTTCTGATTTTTAACAAAATTTATAACAAAATATCAACTGGTAAACAAGGTATGTAAAAACAAATCATTTGGTGCAGTGGTACAACATTGATCATTAATAATTATTAAATACTTGTGTAAGGAAATATTTAGCAACACTAAAGATCACTTATTCCATCATCACAATCAGGGTTGGTCGAAACAGGTCAGGTAGGGTTGACCCAGAAAAACTTTTTATCCAAAACTTTATCGTTTATGACAAATAATTAGGGTTTAAAATATGATTTAATATCCTATTTCAGTACCTACCTTCTGGTGGAGTGGTATAGAGGCCTAATGATATGTGACTTGGGGCCTAATGGTCACAAGTTCGAGCCTTGAAAGATACCAGGTTTTACTGATTATTCACTGCCGTGCCTTTAGGCGGGTGGGTAGTCAGGTTTTCCATGGATTGGTAGACCTGGAGGACCGGGTGCCCAGTGGGTATCCTGAATTCGTCACAAAGGGATTCCCACGGCCCGTGAGCCTTTAAAAAAATGTGTATATATATATATATATCCTATTTCAGTAATAATGTAGTTTTCTGAATAAAGGAAGTTTTATGCTAAATACACTTTGGGAGTGGCATTCAAGTATTCGACCCTCTCCCCCTTCCTGATATGTTACTTATAAGTTCGTTTTCATAAATTACTTATACCCCACTAAACCTGTTAGAGATAAAAACAACGATTGACACACTCATGAGTAAGTGGGCTGAAACTGCCACTTCTATCAAATGCAAAAGTATATACAGCAAATAAGTTAAGGGGAACAGCGGAAATAACGTTTACCTCCAACACAATGAACCGGTTTAATCAGACATACCAAGTTCAAAATCAAGGTCATCATCTTCTTCAAAGAGCTTTAACAGACGAGCATGCTGCTCATCACGTTTCTTCTTTTGCCATAGCTTGTAAAGGTATACTGACAAACCAATAACTACTACAAGACCTATGCATATTATGAGTATTGTAGATCCTTTTTTGCTCTCTTTCGTATCTTTTTGCACATTTGAGTCATCTGAAAAGCCTGAAATGATTTATGATATAATATGTTATTAAACTCATCAGGACAGAAAATAAAATTACAAGATTAAGAAATAACAAAAGTTTTGCAAGGTCTTACAAGATTAAGCCATTAGAACAGGCAACGAAGGTGGCAAAATCGATAGGGTTGAATAACATGTTATATTGAGGGTATAATGTCAATCCGAAAGTAGATTTTAGTGCACGCTGAAATGGGTCAGTCCAACCCACAAACAGCGTACCCATGAACTTTTCTTACAGGTGTCATTCTGTCGAAGATGTTTAATGAATTGGCGTTACTCTTGAGTGTCAGACACATATTGTTACAAACACAATTGTTATCCATTATGATGTTATAAGCGATATGATAAATATAATCACAAAAAATGAAGTATTACAAAAGTCATCTTAACTTTATTAAGAAGCCGAATTAGAAGGCTTTTACGCATTTTAACGCACACAAGATGAATTTCAACCCGTTTGGCCCGTTCTACCCGCTAACCCAAATCCTTCCTAGTTAAACAAACCCTTTAGCTCAACCCGTTTGAGCGTAACAAATAAAACATAATCCAAAACGACCCATTTTTTAATCAAGAAAACAAAAGCCAATTACTTATTTTCAGCTGACATGAATACTCTTTATCCTAAACTAGTTGATTCAAATGATACAACCAGCAAAAATTATTCAGTCATATAAAATAGCTTAAATAACGTTTAATTACTTCAAATTTCGTCTAAATTTGTCCCGAAATCGAAGAAAAAATCACTCAAAGTGCTCCATGAAGATAATCAAGGCGATTTGGAACCCATGAAACATGTTCAAATCAAGTTAATATACAAAAAAAAAAAAAAAAAAACCCCTACAACACATGTTTGATCATATTTAGAAGAACCCACATGCAATTAACGCTAAATAATAATCGAAACCTTGATAACTACAATAAAACAGGCAAAATTCAGAGATTAAGCAACAATCAATTGAAGGTATACGAACCAGAAGGGAATTGGAGGAAAATTGTGATAAACAGGAAGACGAATCGCAAGGATCTCTGGCGTAAGATATCAGACATCTCTTTACCCCTCTCTCAATTGGTTTTGTGTAGACAAGAGACAACCAAATGAAAAGCAGTGGCGAAACAAACAATGAGTAAACTCTAAAAGGCTCAGATCAAATACAATGAGTCGTATGAACCGTCTTATCAAACCCTACGACGCTAGTTTTTAGGTCTTTCTTTTTTGAGGTTTTAACTTCTAGTTTTTAGAATACGTTTTATATCATTGTGTCTTTTATGTATCACTAGCTTTTATCCCGGGAGTGTCCCGGGGTTGAAATATCTAATATAACATAATAAAATATCTAATATGACAACATAATTAATGATTTGCCAATACACGATTAATGAATATTATTATTATTATTATTATTATTATTATTATTATTATTATTATTATTTATTCTAAACAAATTTCTGTCATAAGTTATCATATTCAAATATAAAAAAAAAAGAAATCTCTGCCTATGAAGTTATGTTTATCGTTTGTGATTTATTAGTAGAGTAAAATATATTTGAAAACAAAACCCTACAAAAATAGTTGTTTTTTTTCTCCGTTTTTATATAGCACTATGGTACTCGTTGGAAAGATAATAAAACGCTCGTTAATTTGGTGTAATTTTTTTCTTTAAAAAATCTCGTATATAAAAGATATTATTGTTTAAAAGTTATGGGAGGAAATATTAGAGAGAAAATTTAATTTTGTTTTTAAATTCTTATCTTTTCCTAAAATAATTATAATATATATAGATTTATTAAAAAAAACTCAAACATTAAAAAATCCTATATGATGCCACGTGGCACATTCAAGGAGGGGTTGAGGCCTCCATTGAATGCCACATCATCAAAGTTTAATTCTTTTATTATAAGTTATAGATTATAGATTGTGTCTTTTATGTATCATTGTGTCTTTTTCTTATTTTCATCATTGTGTTATTTTTTCAATTCATTAAGTCTTTTTTCTTCAGCATTGTGTTATATTTTTGGCATTGTGTTATATTTTGTGGCTCATTCCGTCATATTTCATGATCTATTATGTTTTTTGTATCTTTCTCACCCTTCTTATTTTTGCTACACTATGTAGAATAACTTAACCCAACTATAAAATTATAAAATTCTCCCTTTACAATATACGATTACTAGCGGTTGCCCGCGCATTGCAGCGGGAATACGAGCGCGATTTGAACTCCGTACGTACTAAAACAGAAATACTTACGTTACCGAATAAATGTTTTGTTGATAATATAACTTCGTTGTAAATGGATTTTATATTGTCACAATGAGAAAAGTATGGAAACGAATACGGTATCAGTTAGGGATGGCAACGGGTCGGGTATGGGTCGGGTTTGGCTAATACCATACCCATACCCGGTTATAAAATCTCATACCATACCCGTCGGTTATTACCCGTCGGGTATAAAGCATACCCGCGGGTATCGGGTATACCCGTTGGTATTGGCATGTATATATATATATATATATATTTTATTTTCTTTTATAGTCTTATGTTTTAAGAAATATAGAGTATATGAAATTGTAATAAGTAACATATATATTATCATCACCATAATAATCTTTGAAAGATTTAATATGTAAATATATATTATAGTATGAATTTTGAAAAGTATTTATATATTTCATAGCATATAAATATAAATAATAATGTTATTAGAATATATATTTTAGATGAAAAGTTTATTCTTCAAATAATGAATCTATTAAAATGAAACATTACTAAAAAATAGTTAAGAAAAGATATATATATATATATATATAGGCCAATTCTGAATTGCAAACCATATTCACTTGAGAAAACTAATTAAACCCCTTTGTAAGGCCAAGATTTCTCCACGTTTCCATTGGTGATAAAATATAGAAGGGTATTTTAGGTAGTTTAGTTAATTTAAAACATCTCTTCTTTTCCTCAATCTGACACACACTCTTTTTCTTGTCTCTTTCTTTTTTTACTCTATATCTCTGCATATATTGTACATAAATAACACAATTCAAAGTCTTTCTCTCACCTCAAACACTTCTTCAAATCTTCAAAAAAATTAGTTTCTTTATATTCTTATTTCCCCTTGTTTATTCAGTTTATTTTTACACCACCCAGATCCTTACAAACCAAATGATTGTTCTCAAATCCACCTAAGTCTCTAAGGACTATCGCACCTAGAGATGTGGTTGCCGACGACGGTACACACCCCTTTGCATCTGTGTTGGTTATGGTCGTCGTCAAAACATGGGATGACATAATGCTTTGTTGGAGATGGGGGTGGTACGACATGGACATATAAGTTATTATTGGAGACAAGGGTGGTACGTCATGGGTTAGAGGTTTTTGGTGTTCAAGATCTAAAAGTGCAGAAACTGATCATATGGTTTTGGTGTTTATGGAGATCTCAATCATCTGGGTTTTTGCTACTGATCTTGGTTTTCGATGAAGGTGGAAATGGTTTTGGTGTTCAAGTTCTATATCTAGATATGGGTTTCAATGAAGTTGTTTAGGTTATGTTACTGATCTTGCGCTTTTAATAGGTTTAGAGAATTTTATAGATTTAGATTTTTGGTTTTGTTTTGTGTTTTTCTGGTAACGCTCGGTAAATAGCGAGTCAATATCTGACGAGGTGGTGGTGGTGTTCCGGCAACGTTGGTGGTGGTGGAGCTGGTCTTTTGTCAATTTTTTTGTATATCTTTTTTTTTTGATACAGTGACACCTTGGTCAAAGCATATATTTTATACTATGTCAATTTTTAAGAATATCAAAGTTGGTTTCATCTAAATACATATGTTTTTTTTGTTGTTTGAATTTATAATTTGATTTTTTTTAGTAAGAAAGTTGGTGAAAACATATGTTTTTGTTGCTGGGTTATATTTTTTGGTGAGATAAGCTGAGAAAACATATGTTTTTTTTTGTTGGGTGATAATTTATTATATGTTTTTGTGAGAGAAGTTGTGAAAACGTATGTTTTGTTTTTGTGTTATAATTTATTATATGTTTTAGTGGATATTAGTTTGCGAAAACATATGTTTTGTTGTTGAGTTATATTTTATTATATGTTTTTTAGATAAGTTGTGAAAACATATGTTGTTGGTAAGTCAACGTCTGAAATATGTGTTATTTAAAAATCTTCAATAGAAATGTATGTTTTTTTTGTTATTGAAATTTTGAATTTTGAGAGAAACATGATGACTTTATATTAATAAAATAAGATGTGCACAAGTTTTAAGAAGAAAATAGGAGAGATGTGAGAGAATTGAGTTAAAAGAGAATAGATAAGAGATGGAAATGTGCTTTGTCAGGAAGAGGAAGAGAGTTTAAAAATTATTGGACCATTTTACCCTTTTGACAACTTATTGTTTCAAATATATGTCATAAACCTTGTTTTGTTATGAGTTCACGTAAAGCGACTCATTTAATGGATTTCACCATTTGGGCATAACTCATTGTCTCGATTAAGGTCATAAACCACGTTTTGTATTGAGTGCACATAAGGCGACCCACTTAATAGATTCTACCCCTTGGGGTTTATCTTTTTCACACACTCAAGATTTAAGACTAATACAACAACTAAGCTATGTTATAGTACATTGGTGTAAGTAAAACTTACCTCATATTCGTTTTTGTTCCCATACGCATTGAGTTTGCATCCGTTTGACCCGCTTGCTCCCTAATTCTCGTACTTAACTTAGGGACCTGTCAAACCTCGTTTTTGTTAGAATACATAATATGGATTTCTTTCATTATCCATGGCATTCATGTATTCATTTTACCTCTAGCTCAACATCATATTTCAAGTATTCATGTTCATACATGTTTACATATTTATTTTCTCATTCAAACATTTTATCAAACACTTGGTGTGCACTCACCAATTCAAGTGATTTTCATGAGTTTTAAGTTAGCCAAAGCATACCCATTTAGCTAAACTTCACCATATCATATTATCTAGACTTCTTAGCCTAATTTCTTATTATAATAACTCCTAAGAGTTATCACAACTACTAACCATATGTAGTATCCACCTAGAGGTATTAACCCAAATTTTCACATATTACATAATCATATGAACATAGCAAGAACACATGTAAATGTTATTTATACTCAAATTAAACATGTTTGGGGCTCCCTAAGGTTAGAGAAACCTCCATCAACATACACCTTCACGTTTTTATAAAAACCCTAATTTTTCACCATGATCAAAAACGGATTTAACATCAAATTGTACCAAATAAATGATACCTTTTTGTGTAATAAGCTTGGATAATCCGGATTTTAGCTCATGCATCGAAACCCCCTTGATTTGGCTTGGATTTGAGCTTGAATTTGAGTGTTTAGGGTTTTGGTTGTTGGAGGAGATGATCTCCTGATAATCACATGACACACACACACACACACACACACACACACTTTGTGTGTGTTTTCATTGTTTTATTATTATTAATAAA
Source organism: Ambrosia artemisiifolia (assembly GCA_032199755.1). Classification (NCBI taxonomy): domain Eukaryota; kingdom Viridiplantae; phylum Streptophyta; class Magnoliopsida; order Asterales; family Asteraceae; genus Ambrosia; species Ambrosia artemisiifolia. The sequence goes on along the minus strand of CM063514.1, from coordinate 32,387,419 downwards.
AACTCACTTTGTTATTTTGGCAACAATGGTCCCTCAAGTTTTAGTCTCGGTTCGCTTTTAGATTGTAATATTAACTAGATTAGTATCTTGTAGTGGGTTTTTAGCCTCGTTTTTATCCATCGACTAAAAAGACATCCACCGTTAAATTCGCTTTGATATTTTACTAATTACGCCTAATGGCGTATTTAAGCGAAACGAAGTTTGGGGTGTTACACACATGCAAGTCATGTGAGGGCATTTTGGTCTTTTCACATCCCATGCTTGTGTTAAAAGCTAAAATAAAAAAATAAAAAAAAAACAAACCCTTTTTCTTCAACCTCTCTAAACCCGGACTTGCAACCACCATGACCTCCACTCCACTCCACCCAACCCTAACCCTAACCCTCAACCTCCACTTTATAGAACTCTTGTCCACCGCATCACCACCACTATTAACCTCCGCCTCCATCACCATCGAATCTCATCTTCACATCCCCTGCCTGTACATAAGATCAGGGGTATAGTGTTTATATCTATGTCCTCTTGCTCAGGGGAATCGAGCAATATATCAAAATCAGATGGCAGAAAGGCGAGCTTGGGTAGTTTTCGAGAGCTCCAAGATCTGAAAATAATCAATTCAAAACTTTAATCAGTTTAATAACAAGACAAAAAAAAAGTTACAAGCAAGTAAATTAGTGATTTGATGTATGATTTATCATGTACCTCCCAAGTTTGGCAAATCAACGGTTAGATCCGAAAGACTGAAATTCCTAGGGATATTGCCAAAAGGTCTAGAAACTCCATTATTGATTTGATGTATGATTTATCATGGCCACTGGATGCCACTGATGTAGGACTCATAGGCATATCTGATATGGGTGAAATGGCCCCATTCACCGGAGCAGCAGGCGCCACATCGGCTACACTATTATCCATCCATCTCTAGTTGTCTTGGATTCCATCTGTAGTTGTATTGTGTAGTGTTATCAATGTCTTCTTCTAAGTTGTAGCTTTATTTATATAATAATTGATTGATATTTATTTTGGTTTGTAAAAATAAAGAGGTGAAATGACAAAAATGCCCTCACATGACTTGCATGTGAGGGGACTTAACCAAGAAAATTAACCGAGTTAGTCACAAATTTTGGAACATGTAGTAAAATCAATAGGTAAAAGTTGATTTGGGTGCAAATGGAATATAAAGGTTGGAACCTGCAATTTTGACCAAACGTAAAGATTGAATTATGTAATTTTGTATTCTAATATTGATATTAGTGTCTTCTCATCCTTCAGTGATGAGTGAAACACTCAACAATTAAAAACACACGTTAGGTAAATTTTTAGTCAATTTTTATCAAGAACACATATAGCCAAATTCTTAATTAGGTTATGTTCTCATGATTAAGATTTCATTATTTCAACAATTCATAAACATCATATGTCATAAACTCCATAATTTTCTAGCAATTAGGTCGTATGCATAATTTTCTAGAATTTGATTTTAGAGTTTTCAAATTTAGAGCTCCAACTTAACTAAACATAAACGTCTTTTAGTTGTTAAAAAAACCATAAATGTTTTTTAAGTTCTTCACAAGATAAGTGACCACTTCCTAAATTTTGCTTATTAATGTAGTTGTCTCGAAGTGATTCTGAATATTTGCAATCTCAAATTATGGTTCATCTTAGTTTATGTTCATATCTAATCTACATGTCAATAGACTTGAAAGACTTGCACATATATTATCCCGCGAGTAGGGAGGTTCCAGTTACGGGCTCCCACATATTTATCAAATAACATTATGCCATGAGTCCATAAATACTCGTGTGTTATTTTTATTCTTGCATTGAATCAAACATCCGATCAAATTAACCTTCTACCTAAATCGAACACGGTATTAGCATTAGTTGAACAACTCCATATATTAATGGACTTCAAATATTATCGAGCCGGGGGTCTCACTGAAAGTAGTCTCTCTATCCCTACGGGGTAAAGGTAAGACTGTCTACATCTTACCCTCCTCAGACCCTATTTTAACTTTTGCTATTAGTGGGATTAACTGAGTATGATAATGATGAACTATTTACCCGTATATTATATATCCCACAAGGGGATGTTACAAAATGGGCTCCAACTTATTTATTCACTAACATTGTGTTGTGTCACATATCAATAAAAGTCCATATAAATCGATCAAACATAACCACAACTTTTTGGGAGTCCAAAGCCTTGCTTTAGTAATAAGCCCATTGGACCACCATAGACATCAATGGATTCATATTTATATTACACCATTATTATGGGGGTGTTTGAGATTGATTATTCAAAACAGATTATGCGTTTTGAAAAAGCATGGGTGGAGTTGCTTTTAGATTATTGCGTTTTGGTAGCTTAAAAAACTGATTATTTGCGTTTTCAAAACACAATCCTAAACACTAAAAACTGATTATCCGTGTTTTCATAATGCAATAATCTAAAAATTAGATTCAAAACGCAATCCCAAACACCCTCTATATATATCTATATTAATACCTATGCCTTTTGAACAGTAATTGTATTTATGAGGGCTGGCCACCAGCTATTATTATTATTATTATTATTATTATTATTATTATTATTATTATTATTATTATTATTATTATTATTATTATTATTATTATTAGAGAAAGGGTTAGAGAGGGAAAGGACCGAGAGAGAGAGAGAGAAAGCAGGAGACTCACCACCACCACAGGGCGGAGCTCCGGTGGTTATCAGCGACGGTGATGTTGCCTACGCTACCGTATACCAACACCCACCTCACATATACATCTAGAGAGAAAGATGAACAGAGATCTAGAGAGAGAGGCTGTAGAGAGAGAAAGCAAAGGAGAGAGAGGGTACGGTGGGTCTCGGGCCGTTTTTCCGACCACCGCATACGGTGGTGTCGTGGTGGAGCTCAAGTCGATGGTGATGATAAAAAACCTTTATTTTTTTAAACGGTCAAAAAGGCATGGGAAACATGGTTTCATGGTGGATGTGGATGTTAGTGGTGGTCTTCCGTCTTCGTACGTATCAATTCCCCTACGCCTCAAAATGTTCTTATCCTCACGAACGGAACAAGTTTGCTATGGTGGTTGCCACTCACGTCTTCCAGTGACATTAGGTCCAGTCCCAATGTAACGCCATGGTGGGCGCCACTCACGTCGTACAAATTCATCCTCCCAAGGTTTGCATGGTACATGTTTGAAGGCAAAAAGACCTCTTAATGGTTGCTGTCCACAGGATCGAAGAAAACAAATTCCTTTGTGGTTAGTTTTGAAGATCAAAACATAATAAATAAATGAAGGCTTTTGTATGTTTAAAGTAGTCGGCAGGTAATGTGGAATTGAGCCATTTTCAAAAGCCAGGCTTTCTCACTTCTCCAAAATAGCCTTTCACCCATATTAAAAAGCCAAATCAAAAAGTGTTTCTACCAAATCCAAACAACTTATTTAATTATTGGCTTTTTGAAAAAAACTAATAAGTTGTTTCTCAACTCAATCCCAAACACCCTCTAAAAATGACCTTTTTCAACCAAAGTTTGTTTTGACCTGACCACCTTGGCACCTAAGCTAATTAAAATTGTAAGCACAACTTAAAAACACAATTGGTTCATTAAACACAACATCCATAAAGTCAGTCAAATTTTGAGTGTAACATGAAATGAAGCCAATTTCATTAACAAATTCACAGGTTCCTTGTTCTGAAGAATTCTATGCGGAAGCGCTTTTGTATTTGGGTTGAGTTTGTTTGTTTCGGCCTTGCGGCCGGAGGCCGCTCGGTTTCTAAACAACGACTCTCAAACCAGCAAGTAGATTATTTGTTTAGATGGTATGGAGATGGAACAAGTGTTTATTATTATTGATAGAGATGTTTGGTACATTCAAATGGGGAGAGAACCTCCTCTATAAATACATGAAAGGAAAACATAAAAAGAGGAATGAGCTAATCTTGGGGAAATAATCATGAAGCTAGTCTTGAGGCACAAATCAAGGAGACACAAGTTTTGGGGCATAGAATAAGGAGGAGACTTTAACTATTGACTTTTGACTTGACCACATAATCATTGGAGGAGAAATTATCTCCAATACTCCCCCTCAAGTTGGAGCGTGAAGGTTACGAACGCCCAACTTGCCAAATAATATTTCTTCTTTTTCGAACACTTCCCCTCAAGTTGGAGTGTTTGCTTTTCTTGCGGGCTCATAGATTAGGACCCGACTTTTCTTCTTGCGGGTTCAAGACCCGAATTTTCTTCTTGCGGGTTAAAGACCCGACTTTTCTTCTTGCGGGTTAAAGACCCGACTTTTCTTCTTGCGAGTTCAAACGACCCGACTTTTCTTCTTGCGGGTTAAAACCCGACTTTTCTTCTTGCGAGTTCAAACGAACCCGACTTTCTTCTTGCGAGTTCAAAAGAACCCGTCTTTTCTTCTCGCGAGTTCGATGAACCCGACTTTCTCTTGCGAGCTCAAAGATTTGAACCCGACTTTTTCTTCTTGCAAGTTCAAAGAACCCGACTTTTCTTTTTCTTGCGAGTTCAAAGAACTCGATTTTTCTTCTCGTGGGCTCAAAAAATTGAACCCGACTTTTCCTTTTTTTATGACACCCTTTTTCTGCTTTTTTTTAATTGTAAAATACAATTAAAGAAATATCATGCCTTCATCATCACCCCACGGAAGGTTTAAACCCCTTTTTTTAAGGGGAAATGGAATTTAATAATCCCAACTTTGGGGGGTTGGAAGGCAGCAGTCCCAACTTGAAACTTGTACCACAGCAGTCCCAACTTGTCAACCATTTTATTTGGTTGGTCCCAGACTAACCTCAGTTAGTTTTTCCAGTTAAGTGCCACGTAGGCATCCCACGTGGCAGTCCTACGTGGCAAGAATGGTGTATCTGTCAAAAAACGAGGTGGGGCCCACATGTTTTAATCAAATATAATTATTTTTCTTAAAAAAAAACAGTGGGACCCACAAATTTAATAATAATAATAAAGAATTATATATATATATATATATATATATAATATTACATCTTCATCATCATCTCTTCATCATCTTCATCATCATCATCTCTTTATCATCTACCAAAAAACTACCAGATCACCATCAACCACCTCCACCGCCTTCTTCACCATCAACCACCGTTCGTCCTGCACCTTCATCTTGTAATCCATTACCACCATCATAATCCCTTTACTAATATAACCCACAACCTCTCCAACTCGTGACCCTTCTATAACCCATCAACCACTGAGCAATCATCACAATAAGACCATCCTAAACCATAATCGTTAACCCACACCTTCACCTATCATCTCCAACTCTAACTGTGCCCTTAACCGAGACCTTAATTAAAACCCTAATCTGGACAATCGTCACCAGCGTCATACGTCACCACCTGAACCCACCTTCTCAGCTTCCGAGTCCAAAAGTGTCGGCCGATGGCTCCCCTCCTTCGATCTCCTCCTTCTTCCTCTAGTTTCCCCTTTACAATTGTCACAGAGTTGGGTTTTTGTGGCTGAATTTTTTGTGTCTAGGGTTACAAAAATTTGGGGGAAATTTAATATAAAAGATGAAAGAGATTGGGTCTTGAAGATTGTACCCGAATGAGGGTTTGTGGTGGTGGTGGTGGGTGTCGAGCGGTGGTGGTGGGTGTCGAGCAGTGGTGGTGTTTGTAGAGCAGTGGTGTTTGTGGTGGCAGGTGGTTGGTGGTTGGTGGTGGTAGTGGGTGTCGTCGGAGATGGCGTCGGAGATGGTGGTGGTGGACGGTGGTGGCAGGTGGTTGTTGTGGTGAAGATGATGAAGATGTAGGGGTCTGTGTGTGTGTATATATATATATATATAAATTATTTTTTATTATTATTTAAAGATTTTTTTAAATATTAAAATATTTTTTTAATTGAAAAACAAGTGGGACCCACATTTTTTTCCAACTGGACAGATTTTGCCACGTGGACCTCCACATGGGATGCCTACGTGGCACTTAATAGAGAAAACTAACTGGGGTTAGTCTGGGACCATTAAAATAAAAAGGTTGACAAGTTGGGACTGCTGTGTTACAACTTTCAAGTTGGGACTGCTGCCTTCCAACCCCCCAAAGTTGGGATTATTAAATTCCATTTCCCCTTTTTTTAATCCACCCAAGAACCTTTTTCCACAAACACTCATTCATATTTCCTGAACAACCCGTTTTTTTTACTTGCTTTTGAAAAGAAATTATTATTTTAATAATATTTAACTTAAAAACAGTTCAAGGGGAATAAAAGCACCCCACCTCCTGTGCCCTTTTTCTGCTACACACGCTTTCAAGTTTTCATTCCTTTTACTACATCTCCCAAAAAAAACACACCATCTTCAGTTTGAAGTTCTTTATTTTCATCTTGCTTAACTTTCTTGCTGCACAGTCATCGAGGCGGCAGTGGTGTTGTTATGGTTGTGGGTGGTGGTTATTTGATGTGGGAGGAGGCGTGTTGGTGTTTTATGGTGGCGGCGGCGGCAGTTGTTTGTTGTAGCAGGTTGACGGTGACGGCGGTGGTGTTAGAGTGGTGGTTTTGGCGTGTAGAAAGGTTGACGGGGGCCTTTTTTTCCTTTTTTTTATGACAGTTCTTTTTCTTTTGAGCAGGATACTAACCTGCTCTGATACCATGAAGAAATTCTAGCGGAAGCGGTTTTGTATCGGGTTTAGTTTTGTTGGTTTCGGCCCTGTGGCCAGAGGATGCTCAGTTTCTAGCCGGCGACTCTCAAACCGGCGAGTGGGTTATTTGATACAAGAAGAGCTAATCTTGGGGAAATAATCATGAAGCTTGTCTTGAGGCACAAATCAAGGAGACACAAGTGTTGGGGCATAGAATAAGGAGGAGACTTTAACTATTGACTTTTGACTTGACCACATAATCATTGGAGGAGAAATTATCTCCAATATGTTCAGCCTTTGAGGTTTGTCGTTGTGCAATTATCTTCGCCTCTCCTTTGACAATAGAGCCTGCATAAAATGTGATGCTTTTGAACTTGTGGTTTCATCATTGACAAGTTAAGACAACATCAGCCTTTCCAAGCTTGTTTGATGGATTAAATTGTTTGTTGCAGCTTTTATTTGTCACAGAGTGAGCATACCTCTATTTTTTTTAAAAGAAAAGTTGTATATGAAAAATGATGTATTAACGTGTTATATTTGAACCAACCCGGTAACATTTGATTTGATCAAAACTGTAATTCTACATTCGATTTATGCCTGCAAAAAGAATGCCTAAAGCTTACCCGTTCATGAGATTTAAATGTTTAGAATCTATTTAACCCATCTATGGCTACAATAATAAAACTATTTGAAGAGTTACACACCTTACCCATTGTCATATATGCATGTGTGTTGTCATGATGATTCCGTAATGAAGGACTCCGTGAAGAAGGACTCTGTGACAAAGGATTCAGTTCGTGGTTCACCACTCATTGGGCGGGTTTCTCTATAGTCCGGCCAAAGTTGTTATCTTAAGGGCCTATTATCAGGGTCCGCATTTGAAAATTGCAGGTCCTTTATCAAATCTTGAATGTTGGTTCGACCCTTTAGAATGCTCAAGGTTTGAGACATGGTTGGTCTAAAGTAAGGTGATCCACAAAAGGGCCACATTTATAACTGTCAATGCGTCTTCTGATGAATACTCAGATCCTAAGTCTGGATCAACAAGTCTTAATAGAGTTTCTTCCTCACGCAAAATACATGCCTACAGAACAAACAATGTTATAGTTTCGCAGTTTTGGCCGAAGAGGTAAAAATCAGTTCATCTGTCCTCAAAGTCAAAGTGTAGTCAGGTGGTGTTTGGATATCAGTTTAAAAGAGAGTACTTGAACCAATAATAGCAGTTGTATTAAATTGTATTCGTATGTGCTTATACATTGTTTGAAGTTGCAATAAGATAGTTAAATGTTTTGGTAGATTCTGATTATTCATGAATGTAACAAATAAAAAGACCAGAGGAGTTCCTTATTGTTATTATTATTATTATTATTATTATTTATTTATTTTTATTATTATTTTCTTTTGACAAAAGGAGTGAAATATGAGATGTTTCTAAATTCAGGTTAAAAGAATAGAGAAATGGGTCTTTTAGTGTAATCCTAAATAATATGATATTGGAATTAGAAGCAAAAGCTGTGTATCTAAACATTATATGATGATTATTGTGACATAAAACTTCAACTAGGGTCTTATTACCTGAAAGATACGTATCTATTTACCTGGACCATAAGCTTAAACATTTTCTTTTGAGGTTCGTGATGCATTTTTTACTATTATGATTTTCTGTATTGCTTTATTACCCAAGAAAATTAGAAATATTAAAACAAAAAATTAGTAAACTGTTTAAAAATACCCATCCCATTGCCATCCATAAATGCAATAGTCAGATCCAAACACCTCCAAAAAGTTGATGAACCAAAATATGTAGATTTAGCTCACCCAATCAAAAAGGTAAATATGTTCTGCAGTCTCATAGTTGAAGTTTTTGTTGCAGCTTATTCCACTAACAATTTCTAGTACCACAATTCCAAAACTATAAACATCTGCCTTAGGAGTCAACTGGCCACGCATGGCATATTCTGGAGCCATATAACCCCATAAGAACAAAAAATAAATCTAGTCAGATAGTTACTCAGGAATGAGCTCTATTTGGGTTGTGTTTATCTAAAACGGGTCAAATAGGTCAAACTAAAAAATTAGCTAAAAGAGGAACGTGTCAAACATGCTAAATCATCCTATATTGTTTTTATTTGAGGACTTAGAGATTTATTGTATACGATATTCTTTTTTTTTGTCATAAAGAACCCGTTGATTATTTATAATCTTTTTTTTTCACAAATGGACAAATTTTTTTTGACAAAGAAGTGTTTGTGGGAAACTGAAGTCGACGCAAACTCAACGGTGATCCATTTCAACAACCCTAACCAGTTTTGACTTATATGAGTAAGAGTAATTATAGAACATACATTGTTCCCACAATCCGAGTGCTGATATGGGTATTTCCATCATCATTAAGCTTTGCTGAACCAAGATCAGATATTTTTGCATTGAAATTTTCATCAAGCAAAACATTTCTAGCCTTGATATCCCTATGTATGATTCTCATATGTGATTCTTCATGAAGGTAAACCAAACCACGAGCTATCCCTATGCATATGCTTAACCTCATGGGCCATGTCAGCTTTGCTTTGCTTTGGACACTTTGTCAGTCCCTATAGAGTTTAACCACAACTTGAATCTTCTACATCAATGTGAATAGGATGGTTCTTTCAAATATATTTGATGATTAATAGAGGTAGAAATGTTAACCTACCCAAACTCTTGTTCTTTAAATTTTTCACTCAAATATCTAGATATTGTTTTAATAATATTTCTTTATCTAAAGAATGAGAAAAAAGTGCTTGCGGTTAACGTGACCCGCCACTGTACTAAAAGCATATTTCAACAAGGTGTTATTTTGACCTATACTAACTAATATTTGAAATCACGTCACCTAAAAGGGCACTAGATATAATAGATATAATTATAATTATTGTATAATTAGGATAGATTTGAAATATTTTAGGAGATAATTATTGTATGTATCATCTCCAAGAATAGGAGATACGGTTGTAACTTATTTATACCTTATTCCTTTGATCAATGAGAATTAAGCATTGACCATAATCTTATATGGTATCAGCCAAACCCTGATCCTCCCTCCCAAATTCTTTTTCGGTCGGCTCCTCCCTTCGCCGCCGCCGCCCACCACCCTCCCATCACTTTCACTTTTCCTTCCTTCCCATGGAGTTTAAACTTCACCCTGCTTGCACAGTGTCCAACATCAAGTCGTTCATCCTGATTCAACTCGATAACGACTCCTCCAACTACATCACATGGTCCGAACTATTCCGCATTCACTGCACTGCTTTTATGGTCGCTGACCACCTCCTACCCCGGCCACCTCCTGCTACCGCCTCCTCTTCCACCTATAAGCAGGCAGCCGACAAACAACTCACCCCTTTAGCCGCTGATTCATGGGAACGCCTAGATGCTATTGTCCTTCAATGGCTCTATGGCACAATTTCCCCTGACCTGATCAAGACGGTTATGAAGCGTGGCACCACCGCCTATGAAGCATGGACCACCCTTGAGTCTCTCTTTCAGGACAACAAAGGTATTTGTGCTCTCTACCTTAAACAAAAACTTTCCACCACTCATCTGTAGAACTTTTCTTCCATTGCCGCTTATTGCCAGGAAGTTAAAGTTCTGGCTAATCAACTCACAAACGTTGACGCGCCCATTGACGAACAAACCCTAGTCCTCCAAACCCTCGCAAGCCTCACCGAGCAATACGAAAGTGTTTCCACTATCCTGGAAAATAGTAAACCTCTTCCCTCTTTTTTCGAGGTTCGTTCACAACTCTGCATGAACGAAACCCGAAAGGCCCACCTCCATTCCTCCACCACTACCGCTCACGCTTTACTCACCACCACCACCTCAAACACTGATTCCCGTACCCCTGCTGCCTCTGACAACCGATCGAACTCCTCTTCTCATGTGTGCGGACGCTCCCGCGGGAAGGGCCGTGCCCGGTCAACCAACCAAAACACCCGCACCTCCTACAACTCCACCCAACAAACCAACCCCTACATAGTCTTTCCCAATAACTGAACACAACAACAGTGGAAATAATTCCTTTTGCACAAAATGCAAATTTTATCATACCGGAGAGTGTAGAAAGAAGTGCAATAGATGTGGTCGATTCCACCTTGGCAATTGCAGGGGGCCACACTACCAGAAGTGCAAGAAAATTGGACATCTGGCCACAGAGTGTAGGTTTGACCCTGATCGCCCACGACTCTGTTATGAGTGCAAGGAACCTGGCCACTACAAGGTCGATTGTCCCAAACTTAAGAACCTACCCAAAGTTGAACAAGGAAGAGGAAGAGATTTTGTAATCAATGCTGAAGAAGCCCGAGACGAGCCAGATTTGGTCACGGGTATGTTTTACATTAATCAGTTACCCGCATACATTTTATTTGACACTAGGGCTAATCTTAGTTTTGTTTCAAAAACTTTCATAGAAAAGATAGATATCCTCCCTGAACCCTTGAATAAAACATATGAGACAGAAATAGCTGATGGAAAAATTTTTAAAGCTACCGAGGTTTTCAAAATTTTTTCACTAACTATTGAGAATCAAGAATTTAAAATAAATCTCATACCTATGAATTTAGGAGAGTTTGATATTATTATTGGGATGGACTGGTTAACAACAAACCAGGTGGAAATCATTTGTAAAGAAAAACTAGTAAAAATCTCATTACCCAATCAAGAAACCTTGTTCATATACGGTGAAAAACCAAAAGGAACCTTAAACCTAATCCCTAGTGCCAAAATGATGAAATATCTGACAAAGGGGCATCAAGCCTTACTAATACATGTGAATCTAGGAAATGAGGGAAAGGAACTAGAAATAGATGAAATCAAGATAGTGTCCGAATTCAAAGATGTATCTCCTAATGAATTAGCAGGTCTACCCCCTCCCAGACAAGTAGAGTTCCAAATTAACCTAATTCTTGGAGCAGCACCAATGGCCAAAGCTCCATATAGGTTAGCTACTTCAGAAGTGAGGGAACTCACAAGTCAATTAGAAGAACTCATAGAGAGAGGTTTTATTACACCTAGTACATCCCCGTGGGGAGCACCAGTACTCTCTGTAAAGAAGAAATATGGGGCCACGAGAATGTGCATAGATTATAGAGAACTGAATAAGTTAACCATCAAAAACAGATATCCGTTGCCAATGATAGATGACCTTTTCAATCAATTTCATGGGGCAAAATATTTCTCCAAAATAGATCGTAGGTCCCGATACAACCAATTGAAAATAAGAGATGAAGATTTCTCTAAAAATTCTTTCCGAACTAGGTACGGACACTATGAATTCCTAGTGATGCCATTTGGATTAACAAATGCCCATGCAGCTTTCATGGATCTCATGAATATAATTTGTAGACCCTATGTAGACAAATGTGTAATTGTGTTTCTTGATGATATTTTAATTTATTCACAATCAGAATAAGAACACGAGCAGAATTTAAGAGAAATCCTATAAACCCTAAGGAAAGAAAAGTTATATGCCAAATTTTCTAAGTGTGAGTTTTGGGTTAGAGAATTCAAATTTCTAGGACATGTGATCAATGGTGAGGGAATCCAGGTAGATCCTATTAAGGTAAAAGCTATTCAAGAATGGGAAACTCCTAAAAACCCTACAGAAATCAGATAATTTTTAGGGTTAGCTGGATATTATAGAAGATTCATTGGGAATTTCGCCAGATTAGCATTACCACTCACAAACCTAACCAAGAAAACCATTAAGTTTGAATGGAGAGAAAAACAAGAACAAGCCTTCCAGAGTTTGAAAGAAAAATTGTGTAAAGCCCCAGTCCTAACCTATCCGAGGAAGGAAAGGTATTCACGGTGTACTGTGATGCTTCCCAGCAAGGGTTGGGTTGTGTTTTAATGCAAGAAAACCAAGTCATAGCCTATGCTTCCAGACAGTTAAAAAGGCACGAACAAAACTATGTTACGCATGATTTAGAATTAGGAGCTATCATATTTGCATTGAAAATATGGAGACATTATTTATATGGAACCAAGTGTACCGTTTACACTAATCACAAAGGTCTTCAACATATTTTCGATCAAAAGCTTCTAAATATGCGTCAAAGAAGATGGATAGAAATTCTGAGCGATTATGAGTGCGATATAAAATATCATACAGGAAAATCAAACATTGTAGCCGATGCTTTAAGTAGAAAAGACAAGCTTTTAGAAGCCAGAGCTTTCAAACTTATCATAATTAACGAATTTCTAAACCATCTCCGAGATCATCAAAGACAAGCTTTTAGAAGCCAGAGCTTTCTAAGCTTTAAGTAGAAAGACAAGCTTTTATAGAAGCCTAACTTCTTAATAGAGAAGAAGAAAGATTGATAGAAGGGATGGATGGAATATTTAAACATAACCAGAAGATGTGGATACCACGATACGGAAATCAAAGAGAAGTTGTCTTAAAAGAAACACATAATTCGAAATACTCCATCCACCCAAGAAACCATAAAATGTACAAAGACTTAAGAAAGAATTTTTGGTGGCCCGACATAAAAAGAAGTGTAGGCGAATTTATAGCCAAGTGTATAACTTGTTCAAAAGTGAAAGCCGAACACCAAAAACCCAGCGGGTTGTTAATCCAACCAGAAATTCCAGTTTGGAAATGGGATCAAATTACCATGGACTTTGTAACCAAGTTACCAAAGACGCAAAAAGGTAATGATACCATTTGGGTTATCGTAGATAGACTAACCAAATCCGCTCATTTCCTGCCGATTCAAGAAAGTTTCGGAATAGAAAAATTAGCAAGAATTTATGTACAGGAAATAGTATCAAGACACGGAATACCCCTTTCTATAATCTTAGATCGTGATAGTCGCTTCACTCCTAGATTTTGGGAAGGATTCCAAAAGGCCTTAGGATCCCAAATCAAACTTAGTACATCATATCACCCGCAAACCGACGGTCAAAGCGAAAGAACTATACAGAAGCTAGAGGATATGCTAAGAGCTTGTGTCCTGAAATTTAGTGGAAGTTGGGACACTCATCTACCATTAATAGAATTCTCATATAATAATAGTTACCATGCTTCCATTCAAGTTGCGCCATTCGAAGCATTATATGGTAGAAAGTGTAGATCTCCGATTTGTTGGAATGAAGTCGGAGAAAACCAACTGACGGGCCCAGAAATTATACAAGAAACCACTGATAAAATCGTTCAAATCATAAAGAAGCTAGAAGAAGCCAGAAGTCGACAAAAGAGCTACGCTAATCATCGGAGAAGACCCCTAGAATTTCAAGTAGGGGATTATGTCCTACTAAAAGTATCACCCTGAAAGGGAGTAATTAGGTTCCAAAAACGAGGAAAATTGAATCCGCGTTTCATAGGACCTTACCAGATAAAGGATAAAGTAGAACCGGTAGCTTATCGACTAAAATTACCTCCAGAACTGAGCGAAATTCATGACGTGTTTCACATTTCTAATCTCAGAAAATGTATAATAGACACTCAGACTATCATTTCATTAGACAACGTCAAAGTCAATCCTCAGCTTCGTTTTACTGAGGAACCAATAGAAATCATGGCTCAACAAGAGAGAAAATTAAGAAGAGGAAAAATTCCTATCGTACAAGTAAAATGGAATGCTAGGCGAGGACCCGATGTTACGTTCGAAAGAGAGGATGTAATGAGAATCAACTACACCCACTTATTTGCAAATCAGGTATAATATATTAAAATTTTCGAGGACGAAATTTTCTAAGAGAGGGAGAGTGTAACGAACCTGCAAAACTTAATAGTAATTATAAAATGCTAAGTATGATTACGAATAGTTAATAGAATAGTATTGGGCCACCCAAAGGTGTTGCCCAATAATCTTACCCGGATAATAGACCAAGGCCCAATAATATGTTACTAGGCCTAGTATGATTATTAAAAACTCGGCCCAACAAGATCCAATTGGGCCCAGTCCAACTAATATAAGCCCAAACCATCTAAAACCCAACCCACTAATAAAATTAGTTCCGGCCCAAAACACCCTTGAGCCCAATACCCCAATCACCTATTTGAGCCGCCAACACCCTCCACCTAGATATAATATTCCTACTCAACACACCACTTCACAAATACCCTCCACCTTACCCCTCTACACCCCTACGTTCATCATGATACTCCATGCAAATCCTTTCTTCCTTGCCTATTATTTAAACCCATCGACACCTCCTTTCATTTGTTAAAAACCAATACCTATTATCAATTATTATTACACTCTCTAACACATAATAATAGTAACCAACAAGAATCTATCGACCAAAGATACAATCGGCCCATTTAACAAGAATCCTTTCCAAGAATCCGGGTAAGTGTTCTAACATAATCTCTTAGGAAAACGAGTGCCTAAGCTGTAATGGCCAGCTTTAGTTTAGATACGAATACGCCTAAGGTGTAACAGCCAGCTATATTACGTATATATATGTGTGTGTGTATGTATAATCATTGTTATGTGATTAACAGGCAATCCGAGCAACTTCCGAGCAACCGGTCCTTATTAGAAATCAAGAAGATCCAAATCAAGTGAGTGAATGTACCCCATATTTTCTTAAAGATTTTCGGGGTAAATGCATGTTTAAACGAGTCAAAAAACTACATCGGATCATGATCAAGTTACTATAATAGAATCGGTCGAATAGAAACTACGTAGAATGGATCCATTCGGTATCATAAGAGTATAGTACCCGAACCACTTAGAGGTTTTGGGACCATTATTAATCGATCTACGCTCCAAACCCAAATAGACCGAACTGTTGGAGATGTTGTCTTCGTCAGCCCACTTATAGGCCCAGTTTGCTTAACTTGTTGAGCAAGATTAGCATAGGGTTTTAACCCTAATTTAGGCCTATAAATAATCTCTTGTACTTGTAATATTTGTATCACTCAATAATAAGAATACCCCAGTTGCCCCCGTGGACGTAGGTCAGCTTAGACCGAACCACGTAAAATCTTGTGTTCGTGTGCGTGTGTGTTCTACGATCCTAATAACTGGTATCAGAGCCTAGGGCTCGAGAGCCTCCGCCGGCAGGTGCGTCGGGTCGGCAGAGGGCAGGCTTAGAAGAACACATACCTGAACCGACACCCGTTGGTCACCTCTCAAACCCGTCACCCACCACCCTCCACCCTCCACCCGTCACCTCAGTCGCACCGCCGCTACTCTAACCCGTATTTAGAGTTTCGGCTGTCAAACCTCCCATACAAGCTGACGTAGCTGCTAACCAGGAGAAACCCAACCCATTGAACATCCTTGGAACCTAGACTAGGGTTCCGACCAGCCAACGGTGTCTTGGCCGGAGTTGTAGGGCTGTTCAGATTTTGTTTTGAGTTTCACGGTCACAGAGAGTTGTCAGGGTGTTTGAGCAGAAAAAAAGATCAGAATTTTGAGGTCTTTGTTTTATGAAGAAGTGTGAATTATTGGAGGATGAGAAGAGAGTTGGTGGAAGTCAAAAGAAAAAGGTGTTTTTTTTATTTTTTTGTGGTTACTGACGTTGCAACAAGAAAAAGAAAAGAAGAGTGATTTTTTTTTGTCTTGTTGTGGTATCTTGAAGGAGCCACCAAGTTTTTGAAGGTTTGGAGATCAATTTGACTAACGTGTTTTGGAGAGCCGTTTGTGAAAGCCAGAGAATAAGATCGTAGACCATTGATTATTAATCAGGTGCTATTATTCTCAGTTGGTTTGTTTGTTAGATTCAGTTTCGTTAGTCGTGTTACTGTTTTATCATGGCAGAAAACGGAAGGTGCAAAATCGACAAGTTTAACGCTACAAATTTTAGTTGGTGAACCGGGGTGTAAAGTTCAACCAGGTCGCAGAAAAAACGAACATAATGAAATCGAGCAGGTGGCTTTGGATTTGATCGTTTCGCAGGGTGAAAGAAAGCAGTATAGGCGTGTCAGTAGCTTTGTTTTTCTTTTACTGGTAAAACCTGGAGAAAATTGAACCTGCAGGTGTGCTGGTGACGACATAAGTGAAAAAAAAAGTTGAGTGGCAAGTCATGTGTACTATTGCTAGTTGGATAATCTTTCGGTTAGGGTTTGCGTTAAGTGATCGTGTGTACGGTCATAGAACCCTTGGTACCGCTTGATTTCATGATAGCTCTACTGCGTTATAACCGTTTGCTTGTTAGCTGGTTCGGATAACAGGGACAGTGGGAGCTTGGCATAGTTGACTTGTCGGGGCTGCATAGAGGTATGGACATTTTTTAGAGTCGATGTCATATATTAAAATTCTGCTTCTGGGAATGTGTCTGGTTTTGATACATTGGGACTCAGTGGAAGGCAGTGAGACTCTTGGGTCATGGATTCTGGTGCTTCATTTCACGCTACCCACAGCAGTGAAGCATTGCAGAATTTTAAGAAAGGTGACTTTGGTAAGGTAAGACTGGCGAACGATGAGGTTCTTGTTGTTACGGGCATGGGTGACTTAGATTTGAAGACTTCAGCTGGTTCATAGACTTTGAAGGATGTCAGGGTGATTCCATGCTTAAAGAAAAGTTGATTTCTATTGGGCAGTTGGATGAACAGAGACATGAGGTCAAATTCGGGAACAGACAGTGGAAAGCTATTAAGGGAAATCTTGTCATAGCTCGAGGAAGAAAGCGAGGTTCGCTTACATGGTCAGTTTACTGTCTGAGGGGGTGACCGTCCCAGTTCAGAAGAGAAACAAAGTCGGGTTCACAGAATCTCGTGGGCAGAAGAAGGTTGTCTTTGCAAGTGAGAAACCTAGAGTCACAGGTCAGATTCGGGATGAACGAGCGAGGAAAGGTTCAGGTAGACCAGTCAGAGGTTTTCGTGGCAGTGGGAGCACTGGTTGTGCTTCAGTCAGAATTCCTAGACGACATTGGGTTAGGAGAACCAGTATTCCAGCTGATAAAATCTTTCAAGTGGATTACTTGCTGAATATGGAGAGTGTTTATTCTTAGGGTGTTTCAGGATCCGACAGTTCGTGTCAGTGGGAGCCGGTAGAGACAGAGAATGGGTCAGTGGCAGACATAGCCATGAATGATGAGTTGGAGCTCTGGGGAGTTTCAGCTGGTCTCCAGGAATAGTGTTGAGGAGATCGGGGTAACTGGAGGTGCATTGAAGATCAGAGCCATAATGAGAAAGTTGAATGTTGTAAAACAAGTTATAATCGATTATCTGACATCACTCACTAGTTTATAACTAACATATTTTTAACATGCATTTCAGGTTTTATATTTTTAACATGCATTTCAGGTTTTATAAAACCTGAAATGCATGTTAAAAATATGTTAGTTATAAACTAGTGAGTGATGTCAGATAATCGATTATAACTTGTTTTACAACATGCAACTTTCTCATTATGGTTCGGTCTATTTGGGTTTGGAGCGTAGATCGATTAATAATGGTCCCAAAACCTCTAAGTGGTTCGGGTACTATACTCTTATGATACCGAATGGATCCATTCTACGTAGTTTCTATTCGACCGATTCTATTATAGTAACTTGATCATGATCCGATGCAGTTTTTTGACTCGTTATTAGGATCGTAGAACACACAGGGGAGATCTTATTTACAGAAGTACAGAAGAGATGGTGCAGTTCGTGGTCCGAAGACACCAAGTGGGAGATTGTTGGAGATGTTGTCTTCGTCAGCCCACTTATAGGCCCAGTCGTTTGAAGCCCAGTTTGCTTAACTTGTTGAGCAAGATTAGCATAGGGTTTTAACCCTAATTTAGGCCTATAAATAATCTCTTGTACTTGTAATATTAGTATCACTCAATAATAAGAATACCCCAGTTGCCCCCGTGGACGTAGGTCAGTTTAGACCGAACCATGTAAAATCTTGTGTTCGTGTGCGTGTGTGTTCTACGATCCTAATAACGAGTCAAAAAACTGCATCGGATCATGATCAAGTTACTATAATAGAATCGGTCGAATAGAAACTACGTAGAATGGATCCATTCGGTATCATAAGAGTATAGTACCCGAACCACTTAGAGGTTTTGGGACCATTATTAATCGATCTACGCTCCAAACCCAAATAGACCGAACCATAATGAGAAAGTTGCATGTTGTAAAACAAGTTATAATCGATTATCTGACATCACTCACTAGTTTATAACTAACATATTTTTAACATGCATTTCAGGTTTTATACGAATCTTTGGAACCCGAGTATCATGCGAGTATAAGTGAAGTAATCGACTAAATGAACCAGTTTATAAATAAAAGTTAGCTTCGGCTACGTTCAGTGTTTTCGAAATGTTAGGCTACGGCCGCTTGTGTTAAAATGTTGAGGTATAATTATCCAGTTGTAATATTTCAGTTTGTTGTGTAATATCAAGAACCAGCCGTGTTTAAAAATAATAAATTGGAAGTTTAGTAGCATGATTTGTTCTTGATTACCAATCGGTAATGACTCATTAAATCCGGGTCGTTACATGTCAAAGTGGGTGAAAGTAAGGTACTAAAGAGCACCCGCCAGACTGCGATAAGAAGTAAGGTCATGAAAAGGAGAAGAGAAGGCATTGCTTAGCTTTGGATTAGTATCAACTGGAGTGGCAACGGGTTTACAGGAATCCATGGTAGCACGGTGAATAATATCTCTAGTGTAGGCATGTTGAGATAAAATCATGTGATTGCCTATTCTGGTTACAAAGATGCCCAAAAAATAAGTCAAAGGGACTAAGTCCTTCATAACAAATTTTCCTGCAAGAGTAGACATGCGATGTTTGCGCAACTCATCTGTGGAGGTGGTAAGAATTATATCATCGACATAAATATGTAAGCTGTGTCACATCCATGTCGATATATAAACAACGAGTTGTCTGATTTGCTCTATGTAAAACCTTGCAATAAAAAAAATCAGTAAAACTTTGGGGCCTGTTTAAGACCATAGAGAAACTTCTTCAGGCGACAGACATAATATGGAAAATCACGATTTTGAAACCCCATGGGCTGGTGCATGTAAACTTTCCATGCCAAGTGGCCATGAAGGAAGGCGTTTATGACATCCAGATGATGAATTGGCCAAGATTAAGGCAATGCCAGAGAAAGAACAAGTCTGATGGTAGCCGGTTTGACAACCAGACTATACGTGCCCCCACAATCAATACCTACCGGCCTGTTGACTTCTCCCATCACATACAAGCTGAGCTTTATAGCATTCCAAGCTCCCATTGGACCTAAACTTATGTTTAAACAACCACATGCTGCGTATGATGTTCATGTCCGGCTAACGGGGAACGAACTCCTAGGTCTAACTTTAATAAGTGCACTAAATTAGCCATTCATAGCATTAAACAACTCTGGTGAGGACAAGGCAACTTGTGGTGTTTTGGGTATAGGGATGACGGAAGAGGTGTGGAGGTTGAAGTGTTGCTTAGGCTTGGTGATACCTTCCATGGCGCGAGTAGGCATGATGCGGGTGAGGTGAGGCGATTGAACAAGGCAGGATGAAATAATATCATTGCAATTTACTTTAATTATTTTTAGAAAGCATAATGCAAATTTACATCTAAGGAACTTTCAATAACAAAAAACTTTTGTTTTCTAGACTAGGTATTAGTACCTGGTTCCATTACATGAATCCTACTCGGTTTCCTCAATACTCAATCATATCTGAAACTTATTCCATTCACAAAACCAGGTATTTAGACTATTGGGTATGGGGACTACCCAAATGGGATGTCCTCCATGCCACATAGGCGCCATGTAAGCAAGGGTGAGATGTCCTCCTTTTGAGGACTAACCAAGGGTATAGGGACAACCCACCCTCATTTATTATTAATCATTTATTTCTTTTAACTTTATTATTTTTTTATTTTGTTTCAAATTAATAAATGATTAATATAAAACTAAATTAAATGCTAATATTAATAAATAAAAAAGTTACATTAAAAACAAACACAAACTTAAAAAAAAATACAATAGTTCATAAAATTTTAATAAACTAGACATATTTGTTACGTATGTTTTCTTGTAATTTTGCCAAAGCTTCACGATTTTCTTCGGGCAAAGTCGAAATGTCGATCGACAAAATCTTGAATTCCTCGAGTGCTTTGTGTCTATCAACTTGATCTTTTCAGTCTTCACCCGTATCTTTTCGGCTTGTGCTTTGTTAAACGCTTCCATTTGGGCTTGTATGTCGTCTAGCCTGGAACCGCCCCCACTCCCGCTACTTGATGCGGCTTTTTTTGAAGCCGCCGCTAGCCTTTTTGCTTGGTCGCGACTTATGTTAGCAACAAAATAATTAGTAAGTAACAATTTAAAAAAAATAATTAATAAGTAACACATTATAAAAAACTACCTATGGGACGTGGCTCCTCTTCAACCGGTATGTTATCAAACTCTGCCTCCTCATTTATATCTATGTGAACCATACGGCTCGGCCCTCCCGCGCTATAACTTCATTCCTCGGAAGTTTTAGAATGTTTCACTCTTTGAACTTCATTTCGGACCGTCGCCCACTTTCGATTTGTTTTCAAAATCGACAAAGCCCTCACGTGCGGGAAAGGCTTTTTATGCTCGGCTCTATACTTTCGCATCGCCTCCTCAAAAATATTTTGTTCGTTCCACCCACTTGGTGGGTTCGATTTTATTTGGTTACAATAACGATTGAAGCGGGTACAAAAACCATTCATTTTTCTCCATTTCAAGCTAACCGAATCGCTACTTCGATACAACTCTTGTTGCATGAAGTTGTGGAAATGATCCATCGTTTTCATCTAAAAACCGTCGCCGGATTGGTTTGTACCTATATTTAATCAAAAATTATATATTAGCAACATTATATATATAAGGTAAAAAAATATATAAGTAAAAAATATTTGTAAGAAAGAAAATTATTACCAACAATGGGACATTTTGACGTAGCAAGCACGCCTTAGCCAATGCCTCCTCCTCGACTTCATTCCAATTCTTTGGCGCTCCATCTAGTGGCATACCTCGTCCTTGACCTTTACCCTTACTTGGACGTTTACCTTTAGCTTTGGCTTGTGGTGGTGTAACTTGAGTTTTGGGAACGGTCTTTTCGTCATCAGTATCCTCGTCGACGAGGCCATGAGAAGGATCGATCGGTTGGCTTTATTGGATAGGTTGAGTTGGAGTAGGAGGAGTGGGAGAAAATTGTTTGTGGGGAAATTGTGGCATTTGCATATATTGTTTCATTTGCATATATTGAACGGGATTGAATTGGGCGAAAGCATTCCGGGTTTGTTGAAGGTTCGCAAAAGGTGCTACTTGTTGCGAAAGAGGCGGTTCTACTATCGGGGTGT
The DNA here is from genome assembly GCA_032199755.1 of Ambrosia artemisiifolia. Taxonomy (NCBI): domain Eukaryota; kingdom Viridiplantae; phylum Streptophyta; class Magnoliopsida; order Asterales; family Asteraceae; genus Ambrosia; species Ambrosia artemisiifolia. The sequence goes on along the minus strand of CM063514.1, from coordinate 32,365,534 downwards.
AGTAACCCGTCGTTGGAAGTTGGTTGAAAGGATCCATAATTTTTGTTAAAGAGTGTTTTGTTTTTATAAAAATATGAGATAGTGTTAGGAGATAATCTATACCTATACTATTATACTAGTGGGTGGCCCGCGCGTTGCGGCGGGGACCACAAAACTTCGGTTGATGATTTTCAAGGCGTGCATAAGTTGTTATTCGGTTCAATTTGGTTTTGAGGTATAATCATAACTTTCGATTAATATTTCTTAACCTGATGGGTTTCAATTATTTCAGCTTGGTAAATCGGTTATGAACATTAGGTCCAAACAGTTTTTGACTAATAATCGGAAATTTAACTTGAGATGAAAATTATCATAATATCCTCTAATCTCATGAACCGGTGAAAAAATTGTGAGTGATGTCTTGTTCCAAGCTTTTCCAGAGTTTTGGCTTCTGTTTGCAACATGATGCTTGCATGATTGTGGTGTTGTGTATTGAACTCATAGAAATGGGGTACAACAGATTGCATGCCATGCTTGTAAACCGTTTGTGAACTTGTGGTTATCTATGATGTTACTCTTACTCAAGTCATTTGGTTTCTGTATTATCTGAATCTATATAAGCTAAAGTATGAAGTAATGCTTTTTTTTTAATTATGTCTTAATTTATGACACAGTTTGACTTTAGAGTTTAACATGTTGCATGGAAAAGCTTTAATAATTGATTTTCAGAATATGCAAAATGAAAATTTATGTGTATAAAAGCGGAAACATCAATCCAAAAAATAGTCTACCATGAATTTGAAAAGTCAAACAGATATGTGTCATCTTTAAAGTTCCAAATTCAACATAGATGATTATAGTTCCGTGCCTTCAAAGTGTGTTTATAGATTTTGTTATAACGATGTCAAAACAAACAACATACAATTTTGTTTTGGTTTCACTAATTAATTGACCAAATCTAGATAAAGAATGCATAAAAAAAAGGCTAAAATGGATATAGTTAAAACTTAAAAAGTACTCCAAGTATTATATTGTCAAACATAATCCATTAATATAAACAGTACAACTTAATTAAATAAAAACGGAACAACAATGTAAGAAGTACATAGCAAAACAATTTCAAATATTAAAAGCAAACTAAACCGTTTAGTACGATATGAAATGTCCTAAACCGAAGGACATACCAAGAATCGAGACAATTTTTGTACATGATCAAGACCATTTTGTGGGTTTTAATATTTAAGATTATTTCATTTCCAATGCTTAAAATAAAGGGAAAATGGATTTTAATACTCCCAACTATAGCCTATTTCCCAACTATCACTTTGACCATTAGCACTCCAAACTTTCAACTTGTTTACTTTTATCACTCCCAAACTAACTGAGGTCTAACCTGGTTAGTTTTCGAGGCCAAAATGTAAAAACCAAAACTTCTGTGTGGCCAAAATGTAAAAACTAAAACTTAAGGGGCATTTCTCTGACGGTGAATGGTGGATGAAGGTGAAGGGTGATGGTAGTGGTGGTGGTTTAGAGAGAGAAAAGGGTGGGGTGAGTTTGTTAGCAGGAGGAAGAAGGAAAAGGGGGGGGGGTTTATAAACTTTAAATAATAATAATAATAATAATAATAATAATAATAATAATAAAAAGTTTCAAAAATGTCCCAAAGTTTTGGTTTTTACATTTTGGCCACGAAGACTAACCAGGTTAGACCTCCGTTAGTTTGGGGGTGATGGAAGAAGATAAGTTAGAAGTTGGGAGTGCTATTGGCCAAAGTGATAGTTTGGAGTATTATCCGCCAATAGGCGATAGTTTGGAGTAATTAAATCCATTTTCCCTAAAATAAAACATGCATCTGAGACTCTGAGAGTGAAAACCTTCTCCGCTATTGATCATCATTGGTGGAGTTGGCAACTCAATTGATGGCTTATGCATAACTTGTTCTATATTCTATGTCAAACCGTTTATATCTAACAAAAAACCTCTAAGATAATACATAAAAACAATAATCATAAAAAAAAGTAAACACACGGCTAAAAATGAAAGCCACTACTGCCATTGATCATTGATGGGTTCTTCATAAGGTCTTCGTGTTTCTTTCATTCAAAACAAACAAATATCAAACAACATATGAATTAGAACCAAAAATTGAAAAACATACCTTTGATTTGCTAGGATTCTTGTGATGTCTAAAGATGGTGAACAAAGAAGCTAGTCATTTTCCCATTTATACACATTTATAGGTGAGGTTTTCAATCGGTTTATGGTTGACTCTATTCAATCGATTTATGATTGATATTAAAATCTCCACCCGCTTAAAAAATGAAGCATCCCAATCTCCTTTGGTTTCTAAGATAACACAAATTCAACTTTTTAGCTGAATAAATATAAATTACTAGTTTTTATCCCGGGAGCGTCCCGGGTTGAAAAATCTAATATGACATAATAAAATATCTAATACGACAACATAATTAATGACTTGCCGATATATGATTAATGAATATTATTATTATTATTATTTATTTTAAACAAATCTCTGGCATAAGTTATCATATTCTAATATAAAAAAACGAATCTCTGCGTCGGGGTATAAATCTAGTGCCATTACAAAATATTATATAATGTCAAATGAATTCGAAAGTTTGTAATCGATCATTCTAAAAAGAACTAAGATGAAATAAGGAAAAAAAGTTATTTATTGAAATATCGAACACATTAGTTTAAGAGTTATGTGATGCGTTAAAAAATTCATGGGTGTATGATCGGATATATAGTTCGGGTATTTGGGTATGTAGTTTCGGGTAATTGGGTCGGGTATCACCTAATCCCAGGCCCGACCCAAACCCACAATTCTTTTTAAACTAATCCCAAACCTGACACAATACTTGTCGGGTTACAAAAAATAGTCATATTTAAACCATATTTATTCCTTTTTTTAATTGGTCTAGAGTTGCCACATCACATCCTATGTGGCATCTCTCAAAGGAGAGATTGCATCTCTCACATCTCACAGTTTTGAAACTCACCCTTAAATTGACACAAATGTTATATAATTTAAAGAGACATAAATTCAACTTTTCAACTTCTCATATAAGTTTTGAAACTCACACTTAAATTGTCACAAATGTTATAGTAATTTAAAGAGTGTAGAAAAGACAACTTTGCCCCTAAACTAACCTCATTTACTATTGTACTATCACTAACATTAAAGCACCTATTAACTTATGCATTCATAAGGTTAAAATCAATTAAACGTGCAAAATACGGATTTACCATTTTTCAAATGCATCAAGTGGCTGTACTTTCAGCAATTAAACTTGTAATTTCTTAACTTTTCGAGGTATCCTCCTCTCATGCTTTATAATATAGTACCAGTGGGAAACCCGCGCGTTGTGGCGGGATCGACTATTTCCGATAGTTTTATGTTAGGTTATGAATCACTTAAAAGAATTAGGGGTTTCGTGGTGGTTGGTTATGCCATGTCGAAAAATTATGTAAGATAGGTGTTCATCAATGTGATAGCAGTCAACGATCCAGGTCAATTTCTGTACGCTTTTCATTTACTATTGTCATTTTATGTGCATATTTAGACATTTTGCACACATTATATCCCCCCATTCTGGTAAAGCATGAGTTACTAAAAAAACTCCACAAAGAACAATGGTCTATGCATACAACACCCGGACACTCACTTATCAAGCATTAAATGAGGCTATTTCACCCTAACACGTGATAAGCTTTCACTAACACATGTTTATGAATCAAGAAGGTGTTCATGTACTCTCATTTCATAACAAGAGTATACGACTAGAGGACACGAAAAAATGATCACATCATCATAACAAGACCTCAACTACACCATGTACACACAACAAATTCACAACACACTCGATTAATTACCATAAAAACATCTAAATCAACATGATTTGGCTCGAAAACATTAATCAAAAGACTTGAAACATCACCATCACACTTAGTAAGACAAACACAAGAATCTAGACACTACACTAACACCTACACATCATGGTTATCAGCTACAGATGCCTTCCACACTAACATGTGACATAAACAACTACACTAATGCATGAGATCACCACTTACACAAAACAAGGCATAGGACTTTAGATAACTATCATTCCATCAAAAGTTTCTACCTATATACATGTGTGTGTGTGTTACCCTACGATCGGCCACCAAAGAGCACCACCACTAAACACTTGCCAATTGCTAAACAAGGATTGGTTCCAATGTGAGACAAACATTCCCATGCACCAAAATAGAAACTTCACACTTACACCCTTACACAAGATTCTTGCCATTCCCTTCCATGATTTACGGCCAACTATCCCACCCCTACCCCAAAGAAACTTCCAAGATTACAACTAACATCTTATTAACTATCAACATCCAAGAGTGTGGACAAAGCTTGTCATAGAGATGTCACTATCAACCCTTACACCATCCTTGTACTTCGGCCGATTACAATCCACAACAAGGTGAAAGTGATGGATCACAAAACATTCTAGAATGCAATAGAGGACAATCGGCTCAAGTGTGAGTCACTTACACCCATTCGACTAGGGACAAGGAAGCACCAACACCATAAGCAAGTCAACCTTACTCTAATTGTGATTAAGAACCTACAACTCATACCCTTTCACCTTTTTGTGCAATTCTTCCCCTAACAATGTCACGGCCCAAGGCAATGGTAGGATACCTCAATTGTTCTTGTCATCACTTGCTTGAAACCCCTATAAAAGGCCCCTTTGATTCACTCAAACAACTCGCACCACACCCCTCTTTCTCTTGATCTATTTGCAGCCAAGAACAACATCTAAAACACCCCAAACCCATCGGCCAAGACAAGCTTCCAGCCGAGGGTAAAGGAGGCCAAGGACACGAGGCATTGTATCATCCCAAGCTCACTTTAGGTAAGTCATCTTGTACCCACATGCTACTAGTCTTCGGCCTTGCCATGTTCATTATAACCATCGACATTTGATCACTATGGATCGGCCCTACACATACACTAATCACACACATTGTTTCATTTATGACAATCACCTAGCTAAACAAACACTTTGGCACTAGGTCACTCGTTGTTAACATGAATCAGCCTACACATCTATACTATATGGCAAGTTAAGTATAATGGATCCTAACCTCACCCTAAACAACTCTCTAAACATCATTTTTGAATAAAACAAAATCGTTTAATACATGTTCAAAGGTTAGAGTATAATGGACGATTTTACAATCGATTGGTCATCAAAACATTTGTAACACCTCATAAAACTTTCGGCATTAATCTAACAAGTCTATACCAAGCCCATTTGATCCCTATAACCCTTGGATTCGAACCCTATATGGAGCATTGTTTCGGCCATAAACACCTAACATGTGTTAGAATGGGCTGGAACATGTGTTAATTCTTTCAAAGAATTAAAAAGGGTTATAAACATATTATTGACAATGTTTTCCTAAAAATCAACCGCACATGGGAAATGGGTAATCACTTAAGGCCCATGATAACATGCAGGGTCCATCTTGATTACAGTAAATACCACATGTCAATAAAACAACATAGTTTCATAGTTATATGATTAAACTATACAATAAACACAAGGGTCCAAGGATGTCGAGTGAACAACAAAACCATGTAACTTACTATGTCCCCAATGATCATAGGTTATCATCCGGGCAGTAGCCATCCCACATTGTCGGCTTTACTAGACCACACGTGACATCATCAGGTGAGTTTCACGGCTCTGTTTTACTATTTTTACATTTTCGGGGGATAAACATGCTATAATTCTAATCCAACTTACAATTTGGGTGATAATTCTATCATGACTATCATGTGGAACGTGAGACAATTTGGTTCATGAGTTCACTAGTCCTCGTATTACAATTACTGTAACCATTAGCTATCAAAAGCCATGGAACACTTTAATAGATCTATTGGGTTGACACCCCCACTCTTGTTTAATCGCTCTAACCGGATACATACAAAAGAGTGTTAGTATTCTACTATGTATATACATTTTCTTTAGTGTACAATGCACGAGGCACAACAGTCAAGAGGTTTGGTTATGGGACTCATGGTTTGCACAGTGATCATTTGCTTAGCTAGCTTATGATTGGTCATACACGAATTACACAATCGTTTTACTTAGTACATTTAAACCTGTGAACTCACCGACATTTTGTTGACAAATCTTTGTGAATGTTTTTCGGGTAATTAATGGAGAGCGGCAAGGGTTTGAGAGAAAGGTTTGAGCATACACTAGGGTGGTACCGCTTGGAGTAGGGGTGAGCATATTTAGGGTCGGACCAAAAAAAACCGAAAACCGTATCGATATGAGACCTAACCCGAACCGAGTTTGTATTATAGGGTATGTGATCGGTTCTTATATATTGCCCAAGTCGGGTATCGGGTTGGTTCCGGTTCTTGATACATTAAAACCGGAAATCACATCTTGGACCGAAATCAATAACTCTCACAATAGAGGGTGCCAACCAACTATTGGGCCCAATATACCCTACACACTACACATAATGATATAAACCTGCCTTCGATCTAAGACTACAAATCTTCATACAGTAGCCAATCACTTGCAAGAAGGTTGCGACCACCATCCCACCTATAATCAATTAATCAAAAGTTGCTATTGAGTTTTGTCCTCGTACTCATATTCTGGGCAAGCAATATAAGAGTATAATACCTTGGGTATATATAACAGTAGCATGAATTGTTAACACTTCAGTTTATATTGCATATAAATGAATCTGATTCAAATTGGGTATAGCTAACAGTGTATTACCTTCAAATCTTAAAATGTGGATGATGATTCTGGGCAAGCAGCAGTGAGATTGAAAGAACACGAAGATCAATTCTCAGGTCCGGTCATTGGATCTGGACCGACTATACCTGAATGTAAAGGGACCGAGACCCGACTTTTCTTTAGGGTTTCTTACTCGGTTCTGTTTTTTAAAGGCATTCGGTTCTCGGGTCGGGTCGGGTATTTATCGGGTCGGGTCGGTTTATGACATTTGCTCACCCCTAGCTTGGAGTGGATCTTGTTAGTCCTGTGATATTTTTGTTTAAAAACCATGATTTTCAGATACTATCTCATTTTCTAGACAATGTCATGTCGGTTGAATAATTTATGACAATATCCATCTCTCATGGTGGTACTATTTTAATAAAAATGTGTGTTGCTTGAACCTTGTGCTTGAAAACCTTTCGATGGTCGCATTCCCATATTTCCGCCTTGGCGGGGTGTGACAATCAGGACCGCATTGACCTCAAAAGTTCCTGATTGCTAACTTATCAGCATACATGTTATTACACCCAAAATGGTTCACAACCCAAACACACTAAAACTTTATTCGAGTTATTTTTTTTATTATTATATCTAATAACACCTATTAACTAAATTATACCTCTAAATCACTAAAGCTATGAGGTCGAGTATATAAAGTTCTAACGTCATCTTTAGGCCCAAAATCATGTGAAAAGCTTTTCAGTGGACATTATATCAGTGTGCTTCCAAATGTTGGTATTCCTTGTCAAATGCATCCACTTCAGCCAATTCTCTTCTGTCAATAATTGAAATTTAAAAGGTGAAAGATATTGTATGCATCATTTAGATGAAAAAAAACAAATATGAGCATTTTAAGTGCCAATGCACAACAGGAAAAGCAATTACGTTTTCTAAACATGCATCACCAATCACGTTTTTC